>CM064523.1:45479203-45966497 GCA_032716605.1 Paralithodes platypus | reverse complement strand
AATCTACTCATTCATGAACGAAATATATTGAATTATAGTGCCCTTAACACCTTACGACGGGCCTATGCGTTTTTTTATTTATATGTAACCGGCCCAGCTGGGTGTTTTTTAGGTGGGGGCCAAAATCGGGCTGTTCGGCGGGTGATCATTTTAATGCCTAAGGCGTATACCCAGCACGTAGGCAACAAGTAGTCGGTATTCCGCGTGGGAAAGTGCATAAACAGATCTGTTCGAATGGAGCACTATACCGATCCTATTATGATGGCCTAGTTTTCTTAGCAATAACCTTGCAACTGAGTGCAAAAAGCATGTCTTAGGCACTTTCCCCAAACAATTCCGTATATAGCGATTTATAGAGGGAGGGAGGAGGTGGGATTCATGTTCCGTAGAGTTTCGCCGCAGTGGTCTGGAGTCAGTCATGACGCTCCCTACTTCTCCTGCCACCACTTTCCTCTCTCTCTCAGCCAGCATTACGTGCTGAAATTGCCACACGACCTATGTCGAGCGCCGCCAGAACTAGTCCAGCTTTATTTAACGCGACTTATTTTGCTACGCCGCTAATTAATGGTTAAACCCTTCCGCCCCTGGCAGCCTTTCAAAATGACTCACCTTGTGACGGCCCGTAGCCCAGGTGTCCTTTTAAAAATCTGTAAGCTTTGAGAACGCTATTAAGTGGTGTTTTGAAAGGCCGCGCAGCCGAAACGTTTGTTACAAAGCCGATCTGATCGACGCCAAGCCTCAGCAGGAAGAAGAAGTCCGACCTTGTCCCCCATTGCTGAGTTCGAGCACAATTTATTGTTTCTAAGTATCCGATATTGCGAAATCCGCGGCAAAATTCGTCACATCCACTTAAATCGTTCATCACAACTAAACCATGTTACCTAGAGCGCTCTACTTAACGCCAATCAATCTCCAGATACAAGTAAGGGCTACATTTGTGAGATTTTGGTGAATTCTTCAGCAGTTAAAATAACCAAAAAAAGGCTACGGTTTTGTTTAGACAGATCGCCCGGAATAGGCCTATCGCCCCCTAAAAATTCTGCCTCGTTTCGGAACGGTTAAATAATAGTGGGTGACATAAAATTATGTCCTAAATTTAAAGTTAGCTCCAACCAGAGTTAGAATTGGAATTGTCAACATCTTTATCTACCCATTACTTATTAAATGTACGATTTTTTTTTTTTTTTTAATAGGAAATTTCTCCATAATACCAGTTTCTGTTAAATACCCGACTCCATACACAGTTTCCTTTATAATTCATCGCAATTCGCGTTTTCATGCAATATAGTCCCACTCTCAATACCTTCACCAATAGTCCGCATCAATGCAACAACCGTTGTGTACACTGCACCTTAACTTCACTTGCTGGCACGAATGAGTCAAAGGAAAGGCACTGTCATCTTTCATCAAGCACATATAACCCTTTGAAAGCAGTCACCCATAAGCTGACTATCATCCTCTTGTGTCAGTTAGCAATACATACACTAATATAGTAATTGCGATGTAAGTATATACAGTACAGTACTTTCATAATCAACAATTATAGACAACATTACCTTCAAATTACTTGCTTTTCATATGGCAAAATGTAAGTGTTTTCTCCTACACCTGGCATACATATGCAATTACAGTAGCCATATATAGATGCTATGCCTCCAGTATCTCAACATTGTCATCACTGGTAGACACGCGCCTATTAAAGGCATGTATATATCTATCTATCTATCTATCTTCCGAAAACATTTAGACCCTTCATAATGTTTTATGAGATTTTCTCCTTTTTAAGCGTATTTGAGATTATTAGTATACGTTGTATATCACTGGATTTTCTAGAACACCTTGCTATAACAAGTACATCTCAGCAAATCGATATGGTTTTTTGAATATTAACCCGTGGAGCCCCCGGCTAGTTTTGTAATGTTTTTGTGACCAGAAACCGGCCGGTTTTCACAAAAAATTTGTTTTATTCCAGAAACAATAAGCGAATGAGTTAGGAATGAAGGAAAAACCAACGAAAAACCTCTGAAAATACTTAAAGAATGGTCCTACAGAGCCCCCGAAAACGTATTTTACAAGAAGTAAAAAATTGAAGGCAATTACCCCCCCCCAAAAAACAGGTTATTGGCGCGCCGCGAAAGCACGCACGTGGACTTTGAGGAGTTTTCAACCATCGCGCAGCTGTGCGTGGGATACGTACACAGTTCTCATACAAATCTGAGGCCCTCCCCCCTTTCGAGTGTCTACACCTGAGGAGGGTTTACGGTTTCGGAGGCAATATTTAGGGTTGTGATGAATCAGTCTTCAGACGGCGTCGCTGGGGCTGCTGCGGGTACATACAGTCGCCAGACGTGACATCAGACGCCGTCGCTGGGGTGGGGCTTTGTTACGGTTCGGGGGTTAATGACCTCATTATGAAATATCTATTATATCACTTATAATGGGTTGTTAGCCATATACACGTCTTGTTCATATTTGTTCGATTTGGCAAAGTTACAAATGTGTTTTTTTCCTACTTCATTACGATTATGCTTTTCTTTATTAGGGTAAGCTTTAAGCTTAAGCCGGTTTTATTAGGGCTTATTGAAATAAGCCTCGGCAGCGAACAACCACTGCTCGAATGAACTCATAGGAAAAACTGATACCCTTTTTCTTGTATCCTGGCTCTAGAATGACACTATAGGCATTCTTATTTAGCTCACAAAAGACCTAGGCTAGTCGAGGATCTTCATTCCTTACCTTCTTTAATTTATATGGTCCCATGCAAAATAAGGTTCTGCATGCTTGATAACACCTAAACTGGTTCGTAAAACCATTAACAAATGGGTATGGTGTCTGCATTGAAACACTTTGCCCCATATAGGTGCTTGTTTTCCATACTTTTTACAAACCTATTCATACCTCCCCCCTTCTCGACAAGCGACGTTTTCATTTGTCATTTATAAAATTTGGTCCAATGGAATATACTATGCAAGAACACAGTACCTCTAAAATTCGAGGATGCGCTTTGCTGGTGAATCCCCCTAAACAACATTGTAATCCCATATCCCCATGTTCTCTATAAGTTTGGTTGTGGACAGCCATTTGCGGCCACTTCCTCAAAACCTATAAACTACTCCGTGTTCCTCAGGGGTTTTCTCTGCCAGGTCTTCACGTGTTATTCTTAATCGTTTCAAATATTAATTAATGAATCTCTTTCTTAATTAACTGCACAACCTTTAGGAACTATCTACTCGATCTGCGGATGACTGTACCTTACATTATACCAAACTATTTTTGTTCACAACAACCCAGCATGCAATTGCTCCAAAAACTCCATGTGGATCGAGGCCCCTCCCCCCCATAGCCTTTGCCTATCTTCATCTCCTTCTCTTTTATTACCCCTCCGATTATCCACCTCTTACTCCTTCATTTCCCATTTCGCCCGATACCCATCTCTTACTCATTTTAATCTTTCTCTTCCACCACACGTCACTTCTCCCTTTCTCCCCTCCATTTGCCTGCTTTTTTTAAAATATCTCAGGTGGCCCACCCATTTGTGTAAAAACACAGCACCCACTTTTAAGCTACGTTCTTAGACCCTCCCCATCCCCCCCAACACCCTTTCCTCGTCGGCTTTCGCTCTATCTCTCCTCTCATCTAAAATATATATATAGATATAAGTTAGATAGATCTCATCTCATATATATATATATATAGATATACAGTATATATTCACAGTATAATATATAATTATATATAGATATATATATATAGCTATATCTATATAGATATCTTTTATATATATATATATTATTATAATATATATATATACTATATAGTATATATACCTGGTATATATATCATATATTTTTTTCTCCTTCTTTGTCTCCTTAACCTTTTCTGCCCTGTTTAGACCAGAGTTACAGAGTTTATTCACTTCCCGGTTATGTGATTATATGATTTGAGCACAAGCCGAAATCAATATAAATGGAGGTGGCCTGCGTTTATTACTTTTTATCAAAGGGAAGTCTTAAACCCCGACCCTCATGTTATAAACCTCAAATTGTGAATGTTCGACACATCCCTTTGTGCTAATATATAAAGAAGTAATAAAGCTACCCAAACCAATAACAACTTACATTAATATACAGACCCTTCCTTTCCAATAGCTCAAATCAGTGCAAACTGACCTGAGAAATTTACCGAAACAAAATTGCAAGATGCAAGTAACTCACAAGATACAGTAATTTTTGGGGGACTTCATGTTTGTACCTGTGACCAAGGAAGTTGGGGCGATACATCTTTACTTCACACTCTGGACATGACTTTGTATGACGAAAATTGCAAATAGAGAGTTCACTTCTATAATCAATTTTTTTCGATCGCCCCGAGACCCGGCCGTGGTTATAAACCCATTCTTGACCTTGTACTTACGATCAACAGAAGAATTAATATTAGAATTTGAATGTGGTGATGAATTCAGTAACAGAGACCCATCGTACAATAAATTTTCAGTTTAAAGTTTACTAGTAACGAACCAAATAGGCAGCATCGAGAAAGTCCCTAATTTCAAGGAAAAGGGGAGGAGGGCGAAAAAGAAAGGAAGAAAGAGGGAAAGAAAGCAAACTTCCGTAAACCGTTAGAGCTTTATGTGTTTAAACGAATACTGATGGAGCTTTCTAAATAACAAGTAACGACATAAATACATTTTGGGAATTTATTTGGCAACCACTTAACCTAAAATCAGTGTCAGACTGCCCATACCATCGAAAATATCGTGCGTATTTTTTGGCCTGCCCCAGCACCTTCATGGCCCACCCATAATGATAAACCCAAATGGTGTGGGAATATAAAAGATTTTATTTTTTAGTACTAGAAGGTTTTGCTTGCTAAAAAGCTTGCTAATGATTTAGATTAAAATCCTTACAACAATGCCGACCCCCGAAGAACGGGTGAAATTTGTTAAGACTACCTATGACTCCGCACACCCAACAAAAGCAACACACAAGTTTAATTAACAACACAGGAGTGTAAAAAAAAAAAAAGACCCCTGGAAGTTACATGTTGCGATATCAAAGTTAAAACAAACCCGAAATAATTCTATAGTTAATTATCAGAAAGGAAAAAAGTTAGTTACTTCAACGTTGGTCCCGGACCGTTTAGCCGATGAAAATGGAGAAGAATACCCCCACCAAAGGACGAAGTACAAAAGAGTAAATTGCCCTCAGTACCCTTCTTTTGGCATCGTTTTTTAACAACAGAAGACCTCAGTGGGGGGGAATTCATCCCCTACCGCATCCTCCATCCTCCTCCCCCGAATTTCAAAATTTATAATTCTGAGGTTTTTAAGCAATATCACCATTACAGAGAGAGAGAGAAAGTATTGAAATGTTTAGATACACTCAGAGTAAATAAAAATCGTGGACCTGAATAACAAGTTCACCTATGTCGTGTCTAAAGGAAGCAAAGGATGAGCTCTCCAAACCACTGACATTGATATTCAATAAATCCTTGTAGTCTGGAACTATGCCTGATCAGTGGAAGCTAGCCAACATAACACCGATATTAAAACAAGGCATCAAATCTCTACCCAGTAACTATCGTCCAATTAGCTAAACCTCAGTTGTATGTAAAATGCTAGAAACACTCATAAGAGACAAACTCGTAAATCACTTACTTAACAACATACTTAAAGATACTCAACACGGCTTTCGTAACAAACATTCCTGTTCAACAAACCTCTTAGACTTCTTCCACGATATCCTCAACCTCTATAATGAGAGTAAAGCTGTAGATATTGTATATACCTTGATTTTCAAAAGGCCTTTGACAAAGTTCCTGACAAACGTTTACTGCTAAATCTAAAAGCGCATGGAATACAAGACGGTGTGTTGAAATGGATAGAAAATTGGCTCAGCCACAGAAAGTAAGGAGTAGTCATAAACGGTAAGGCATCTAAATGGACCAATGTAAGTAGCGGGGTACCCCAGGGATCGGTAATAGGACCAATTATCTTTCTAATTTACATCAACGACATAGATGAAGGTCTCACCTGTACAATCTCAAAATGTGCTGACGATAAAAAATTGCATAGCGTACTCTCAAAAGAACAAGTTGACGATAGTAAACACAATCTAGATAAGTTTCATGTTGGGCCCAAATTTGGCAAATGAGTTTATCAATGCGGATAAATGTAAGTACTACATATCGGATACCAAAATGAGAAAGGAAACTTTTCGATGAATGGCACTCAGCTTAAGAATGTAAACAGAGAAACCAATCTGGGAGTAACATTATCGAGTAACCAAAAACCGAGTCAACAATGTTCAGAATTGGCTTTATAGGCAGTTCAGTTGAGCCTAAATCCAAAGAAGTTATCCTAACCCTTTAAAATTCCTAAGTCCCCCTTCTTCTGGAATACTGCGTTTAATCCTGGTGCCCTTATTACCAAAAAGATAACCGACAAGCTAGAACGAGTTCAACGTAGAGTTACCAAACTGATACCTAGCCTAAAGAACAAATCATACGTCTTAGAGAATTAAATCTATTTAACCTTTAACCCAGCGCAGATTAAGAGGAGACTTAATTCAAGTGTTCGTAATCATCAAAGGCATTGGCATTATGAACTGTAGTAAGTACTTCACTATCGACCAATCTAATTTCACGCGGGGAAACGGTTGCAAAATTATTGGTAATTCTTTAATCTCACACGAATGTAAGAATTTCTTCTACAATCGAGTTGTCAAGTTGTGGAATGGGCTTCCCCGAGACGTTATAGACTGCAGCACCGTTGATTCATTTAAACTTCGCCTAGACAAATATCTCGCATCAAACCTGCGACTGACTGCGTTTGTAAATGAATAACTTTATTTTATCCTCCCCTCAATTACTAACCCATCTGTCCCCTACTAACTTCCTAATCTTTCCACGGACATTAGTTAAAGGGCAGTAGTTCCCTTTCCAATGTTCCCTTACCCCCTCATAAGCCACTGTTTGGACACCTGATCCTCAGTGTTTTGTTGACAAGCAGCCTAGAAGGGTCACTAGATGGTGTTGCTTGATTTCCTTTGTACTCCATTGTACCTTATTTTCTTCCCATCCATTATAATATTAATCTTAATATTATAATTACATTGTTACTGGCTAGCTTCCCAAATGCATTGTATGTCTTCTAACTACCACATGTATATCTTAGTCATAGCCTACTGTATTTCTACTTTATATTAGTTTGTCTTTCCTTAATTTTACCTATTTCAATGCTTATGTTTTTGTCAATATAACGTATTTAGTACACTTACTGTAGGTCAATATAATGTTTCAATTGGCTGATAGTAGTCGAGTATATTCAGATTAGGAACGATCTCCAGAAATTAAAATGGCACAGAATACCTAGATAAGTCTATATAACATCCATGGTTCCTTTAAATGTTTTATTATCTTCACAATGGCATCGTTTTCCTACATAATATCTCAACTAATGACCTCTTTCCCATACTATTCTTTATTTGAAATTATTAGTTAAAGCCTTGCCATCAATCCCAACCATTCTTTCAACTTACACCAATATATACTCTCTGTCATGGAAATATTGGTGTGGGAATGCTAGAGTGTAATATTTCTATCTAGCTTATTCAGTCCTCCCACATTGTTGGCCTAAATCCTCCCGCTCTCACTCTCGCTTGGTTGCTTTCCTTCCATTCATGGTGTTCTACCACTCACATGCTCACTCAAACTATCTCTCTCTCTCTCTCACACACACACACATACACACACACATCTTTTATTTAGTTATTTAAGGTCTCTGATATTACATGTTTACACTTACACTGTTTTTCATAATCGCCTTATATGTTTACAGTATACCAGTATCTACATTTAATTTCCTTGTATCCCACGCAACACTATTCGGTTCAGTGGAAATGAAAAAAGTGGCACTAACCTTTGAGTAAAAAAAAAAAAAAAAAAAAAAACACACAAACAGAAACACAAATATAAACACTGATCAAACTGAAGAAGCACAATTTAAAGTTGGCTGGCTTAAGTTGTATGTAGTAACTCAATGATTTCGTTAAAAAAAATCATATATAATGTATACTTAGCTGAACATACCTTCATATAATCAAATTATATATTCTGACTGTAAATGAGTGGGGCGTTCAGTGGTGTGTGTATGTGTGTGTACATTTCGTTCATTGTGGGGATGTATGAAGAGTGCGGCATGGTTGAGGGACTACTTTGATGTCTATGGGTTAAGGATATTATAACTAATCCAGTACCGTACCCTTCATAACATCAGGGCTAGTATACCTTTACTGATCTATCACTTACATGAAACCCTTCACAACAATATTATGGTTAACTTAGAATTATGACAAATTAAATATTATGCCTCTCATAGGTAAGCTAGAGCCAAATGAGGGTCAGAACAAGGGCTATGACTTACATAGTGGTCAAGAGAAGAGGGATCACCTCCTTCACGAGTACCATAGGCTTGAGTTAGCACCTTTAATGAATGCTCACTATTTTTGCGTAGCTTGACTTTGTTTCCATTCCTTTGATGTATATATTGTGGTTTCGGCTTCGCTGCATGTCTGCCTGCTGAGACCGGAACCTCTCCGGGTGATTGGGGGCCTGGGGAGTGCTGGAGGGACCTTGGTAACCCTGGTCTCTGGGTCTTTTTCTGGGTGACCTAGATATGTGTGAATAGGTATTTTGTTTTTGTGTGTTCATTGTTTTCAGTTGTGTTATCCCTCTTCGGGCTCTGTCTTGAGACGGCCACCCCCAGAAAAAAAAGGAAAAGTGGGGCCTCAGTAAATACATATATACATAGACTACTTATCAACATATTTATTTTAACTCTAATTCATTTCCGTTTGAGATTCAAGTTGCACATGGTACTTCCGCACGGATTATATTTGTTTTCGCCTTTGTTCTATCTCTCTCAGTCCAACACAAATCAACAATCCCTTACACACGAACGTTTACACTATATTTCCCTTGGTGCTTGCTCGCTATTTCCTAATATTGCTCTCAGTTTAATAATATAAACAATTGTTAAACTCCTGTGTATTCTTTGTATGTTTCCTATTTATCCCTCTCGTATTTTCTATTATTGTTTCACTCTCCCATTTCCCCTAGTCTATTCTTAGATCAGTACTTAATTATATATTGGTGAAATTAATAACAAATATATTATCAGTAAGTTCAGGGATATTTCGTAGCGAGGCCGTTCTATATGATCTGTGCCCCATGAATATTCTTTCCTCTCACTTAAAAATTAGGCTACCATAGTGCGGTGGGAATATGAACATGATATTAAGATTAATATCCAGTATTCGAGAATGGATATATGTCGTAGGCGTGTGAATAAACCTTTAATCGTCTTGGTGTTGTAATGGTTAAGGTAGTCTAAAAATCTGTGTGTGATAACCCGGGTTCGAATCCTGGTGGATCACATACAGTATATGCTTTCATTAATTTAATTGGAGGTGTTTGGTGTTGTGGTGAAATTAATACAAAATAGATTATCAGTAGGTTCAAGGATACTTCGTAGCGAGGCCGTTCTATATGATCTGTGCCCCATGAATAAATTATTCTTTCCTCTCACTTAAACATTATGCTACCATAGTGCGGTGGGAATATGAACATGATTAGATAAATATCCAGTATTCGAGAATGGATAATAAGTCCTAGGCGTGTGCATAAACCTTTAACGTCTTGGTGGTGTAATGCTTAAGGTGTCTAAAAATCTGTGTGTGATAACCCGGGTTCGAATCCTGGTGGATCACATACAGTATATGCTTTCATTAATTTCATTGGAGGTGTTTGGTGTTGTGGTGAAATTAATAACAAATAGAATATATGGGAATCTGGTAGTTTAAAACAAAATAAAATCCTGACAACATTTTGATTACGTTTTTTTTTTTTTTTTTGTTTTTTTTTTTTTTTTCTATATTCCAACTTACTTCCTCTCGGGCATAGGCTGAGAGCCTTAACATTCACCGCTTTACAATGAACAGTGAAGCCCGTGAGGTCTTGTTCCAGTCTAGGGAGTGAGACATGTGAAGTACGTAGAGTACAACGAGCACCTGCCATCTTGCCTTCACATGAGGCACGGTGCTCACTCATGGCCCGAAACGACCCCATCTCTGAAGCCATCTCGTTCCCGTGCTTCACTGTCTCACTACCTACACTCGGACTCTCACACTTACACACACACACAACGCCACCTGTTGAGCAGATAACTCACCAGGCATTGCACCCCTATAGCATATTTTGAATATGGGAATATTCATACAGTGCTATTTAATCAGGGAACAACCAGGGTATTTTATTGACGTTTCGGTGGGCTTTGTGGTAATGCACTGATACTAGGTACAGCACAAATTCCATCCCAATAATATCTTCCCATTGATACATCGGGATTTGAACCCGGGACCTTTGGATTACCAGGCCAGTGGCAAGACCACTCCACCACACCTCCCCATTTGTGCCCATTTGCATCAAATATTTCCAAGAATATACATAATAAACATAATAAGAGTTAGGATTACATAACGTGGATATACTGCAAATATATAATTGTTTGGTTTACCAAAAATACTTGTTTTTCATGTAATTAGATCCTGTCATCATAGATCATTATTCATTGTTTTGAAATATAAAAGCGTGTTTTTCGTGCAACCATATTACACAATGGCTACATTTATTGTTCTTAAAATTGTCATACATAACATGATTAGTTTATATGGCCCTCTAGTTATAATGCAGTAGCTGCTAGTCCAGACTTATCAACAAGATATACCGAAATTAATGTTGCGTGAATTCACCTGATAGATTAAAATCCTCAACGCAACAATATAGACATAAATAAGTAACAAACGTGTGTTTTTTAGCTATCTTATATATCTGTTAGGGGGGGGGGAGGGGGGTAAAAAATATTGTGAGGCTCTTGAAAAAGTAATGCCAATATCAGCGCGAACGTTGATGCTTGTAAATTCCTCAATAGTTGGAGTTGCATTTCATATTTTCAAGAATGACAAATACCGGCGATTTTTATGGGCGAACCTGACAACACGATAATAATACTTGCAGCACGATGTCGCTTCTATTATTGTATAATGGATATATTTTGTTTCTTTTTCATATGACAATCTCGAAAAGGATAATATATTTGTGAGAAAATAAATTCATATGATAAGATGAGGTCCTAATATGTTCCAGTGACTCTTTCAGTTTATTGAGTTCTTTTATATTATCATGTCTCATGATTGTATTATACAAAAGTTTATTATTTCGTTTGCTTGAAAGCAATGATATGCAATCACAAAGGCAAACTAATAATGTCTTTGGATAGCCTACAAGATGCTGCAATACATCTTCAGACTGAGACAGTCAGTTAAGCAACATAGAGGGTCAATGTAGAAGTCCCCCATTATAAGGAATGAGAGACAAATACTGCCATACTATAACCAGGTCAATTAGTGGAATATAAGATAATGGAATATCAAGAGTGTTAACTTTGGCAATGAGGCACTAAAAATGGGGGACACATTTTGCTACTTGGGAGATACCATCTCCACCGGTGGTGGGGCCGAGGCCGCCACTATTGCCAGAATTAGATGTGGCTGGGGAAACTTCAGAGAACTGTTGCCACTACTCACCATGAGAATACTCCCTCTCCCCTTGAAGGGAAAGGTATTCGCTTCATGTGTTAGAAGCACAATGACATATGCTTCAGAAAAGTGGCCTATCAAAGTGGATATCAACATAATGGAATGCAACGAAATGAGGATGGTGAGATGGATATATGTGCCAAACTGCAAAGATAGGATATCTAGTGAGGAATTAAGAGGACGATTATGCATCAAGAGTATCAGCGATGTGATGGGTACTAGTAGGCTAGGGGGTTTGTGCATGTGGAGAGGATGGATGAACTAAGTTGGTTGAAAAGATGCAAGACCGTGAACATGGGGGGAGCTGCACCATACGGAAGACCAAGAAATATGTGGGATCAGACCTTACAGTATGATCTTGAATAAAAACACCTGACATGTGAGGCAACTCTGAATAGGGCTGCTTGGAGCGCCGCCATTAGGACATGAGACCGGAACTGCACTCTGTGTGGAGCACTCGGTCTTAAAACTTATGTCTATATATCTATCTATTGCCTGATGCCGTGATCCCCGAAGGGGTGGCTACGAACGAACCGCCCCCATGCACCTCTGTCCCCAGTCAGTCGATGACCCTCCTCCCAACCAGCACCCCCTTCATCCATATACTTCCTCACTCCATCCTTCCACCTCTCTTTCGGTCTACCTCTCCCTCTCTGTCCTTCCACCTCGCTCTCGTACACCTTCTTAGTCATTCTCTCGCTTTCCATATGTTCCATAAATTATGGCCGACCCATCTCAAGGTGTTCCTTTTCACACTTTCCAGCACATCTACCTCCACACCACACCTCCTTCTTACTTCCTTATTCGTCTGTATATCCCTCCATATTACTCCGCATGCACTTCTCAAGCAAATAAATTCCACCTTTCTCACTCTTGGTCTGAGTCTCTTCTCAAACGTCCATGCTTCGCTCCCATAAGTCAGTGTCGGGATTACCACACTGTCATGCAAGGACTTCTTCACTTCCATACTGACCACCCTATTTCTTGTTACTGCTTTCAGCGTTCCTACAACCCTCTTCCCCTGTTGTACCCTCTCCCGCACTTCCTCATCCATAGTCCCATCTTTACTCACACACTGTCCAGATACTTAAATGAGCTGACAATTTGCATAGCCTGACTGTTCAACTTCACCTCACACTCTGTGGCTTCACCCCTTTCGAAGACTATAACCTTGCTCTTCCCCGCATTTACCTTCAGATTCCGTTTTTCGCAGACTGTTCCAAACACATTTACCAGACCCTGCAACTCCCATTCATTATCACTCATCAGAACTGTATCTTCAGCAAACAGCAGTACAGGCCACTTCCACTCATATCCCTCCCTCCCTTATCAGCAATAAACCAACATCCACTACTCTTCCTTGTATTTCTTTCATGACTCCATCCATATATACAGTAAACACCCACGGGGACATCACACACCCCTGTTTGAACCCAACATTCAGGTCAAAGAACATGCTCTGCTCATTCTCTACACATACTGCCGCCTTTGCACCTTCTTACATGCTCTTCACTGCTTTCAGCAACTTGCCATCTACTCTGTATATTCCAAGTACTTTCCACATACTAATTCTCTATCCACTCTGGCATAGGCCTTCTCCAAGTCCATAAAGGCAACATAAACCTTTTACTGCTTATCCAGGTATTTCTCCACAACACAATTCAGGGTAAAAATATAATCTACACATCCTCTTCCCTTCCTAAAACCTCCCTGCTCGTTACCTATCCATTTCTCCGTTCTCACTCCCACTCTCTCAATCACTACTCTACTCTACACCTTCCCTACTACAATTAGAAGACATATACCTCAGTGGTTACCAAACACTCCTCTTTCCCCTTTACCCTTAACTAAAGGGACTATTATGCCTGTCTTCCAGTCATCAGGTGCACTCCCCATCTCCCATGCTATTTTTTCACATTTTCCATACCCATTCGATCACAATCTCACCACCATACCTCAACATTTCCCCACACACTCCATCTGTTCCTGGTTCTTTCTCCAACTTCACCCTTTTCATGGCTTCCCACACTTCTGACCTCCTGATCTTAAAACTTATGTATGTATGAAATTATGAATATACTTGTAATAAAGCTACTCTTGTTAGTTTATTTCTAATATACTATAACTACTTTGAAAAAGAGTGTGCTCAATAACAAGAAATGGAATAAATGAGTAATAAAAGGTGTATGTGTATATCTACAGTACAGGAGTGAATAGTAATTAACGGACATTTTGTAAAAGTTAAATTACGGAACACTGACAAAATATTTTGATAAACTGCTTGAACCTCAGAGATAAAACTACTGGGATTCATTTCCTGCGTCAACAAAATTTAGTTGACAGATAGGAAATGTGCTATGAAAAAACTGATTGCATTTATGAGGTGATTGGTAGAGCACATCCCTCTGCCAGTGTAGACGGCTCACAATTGGTATTAAATGTAGTGTTGTATTCAGTAATTATGACGTACTGCAATAAACCATTATACATAAGTATAACATATTTTACATTAAGGTGAAAAAGGAAGGCAGCAGACAATTACGAGACAAGAAGATAAATAGGGGAGCGTTGAAAGTGAGATATAAGACTAGAGGGGCACTCTACTGATCACCTCCTAAATAGAATCGCTCCTTCCTTGGCGCATAACCCATATCTACTAATACTAAGAAAGCGTACGGTCGGGACGGTGTTCCTCCTGTTGTACTCAAAAACTGTGCTTCCGTGCTGATTCCCTGCCTAGGCAAACTATTTTGTCTCTCTCTATCCTCTAACGTCTTCTCTTCATGATGGAAGTTTGCTCTAATTAAACCTGTACCTAAGAAGGGTGACCCCTCTCAACCCTCCAACTATCATCCAATTGCTCTCATCTCTTGTATTTCTAAAGTTTTTGAAACTATTCTTGCTTCCAAATTTCTTAAGCATTTCTCTTCTCATAATCTGCTCTCAGATCGACAGTTTGGCTTCCTTAGGGGTTGCTCTACTGGTGATCTCTTTTCATATCTTAATAACTCTTGGTCATCCTCCTTTCGGGACTTCGGTGAGACTTTTTCTATTGCACTAAACATATCGAAAGCCTTCGATAGAGTCTGGCACAAATCTTTAATTTCTAAACTACCCCCCTTCGGTTTCTATCCCTCCATCTGTGCATTTGTTCTAATTTCCTTTCCGGCCGTTCCATAGCTGCGGTTGTGGACGGCCATCGCTCACTTCCTCACCCTATCAACTCCGGTATTCCTCAGGGCTCTGTCCTATCTCCTATTCTCTTTCTAATTTATATAAATGATCTTCTCATCTGTACCTCAATCCATTCCATACGCAGACAACTTAACCTTACACTCCTCCATTAGTTTTTCAGAACGCCCCAGCCAGCAATCCCTCAATGACAAACGTAATGAAGCCATAGAACACTTAAATTCTGATCTAACTACTATCTCCAATTGGGGCAGAGAAAACCTTGTTACCTTTAATGCTTTCAAAACCCGATTTCTCCATATATCTACCCGTCCGGAACTCCCAGCGGACTATCCCTTATTCTTCAACAATTCAAAAATCAATGCTTCATCTTCTCTCAATATTTTGGTGTCTCTTTTTCTTCTGCTCTCATTTGGAAGGATCATATTACCAGTCTTGCTAAGGCAGCCTCCCGGAAGCTTGGTGTGCTCAACCGCCTTAGGGGGTTCTTTACCCCTGCACAGCTTCTTATTCTCTACAGGGGCATAGTGCGTCCTTGTATTGAGTATTGTTCTCATGTGTGGGGAGGTTCCTCTCACACCGCTCTCCTAGACAAAGTTGAAAGGAAGGCCTCTCGTATCATTAACTCCCGTCCACTCACCAACTCTCTGCAATCTCTCTCTCTCCATCGCAATGTTGCATCTCTCTCGGTATTCTATCGCTACAATAATAATCAATGTTCCTCAGAGCTTTCCCAGTGTATACCACCTCCTTTACCCATCTTGCAACACAATCCCACCCTTACTCTGTGCAACTCTCCAACCCCAGAGTGAAATGTTACTCTCAAAATTTCCTCTATTCAATAGCTGAGCTCTGGAACTCTCTCCCAGAATCAGTCTTTCTCTCTTCCTATAACTTAAATTGCTTCAAACTCCATGTGACCAGGAATTATGGCTCGAACATCCCTTGATTTTGGCCCTGTCACTCTTTCAACTATGGGGGAGGCACTCGCTATAGGCAGTTCTGCCTTTTGCCTCCCTCACTCACATATAAAAAAAAGAAAATACACAAAATCGTTCCACCAAATTACGAGATCATTGGTTTATAACTTTGTGAGTAGCCTAAACTGGCGGAGGTATGCACTCTACCAATCGCCTCCTAGATGTAATGACTTCTTCCTTAGTGCATGTTCTTTCTGCCCACCAAATTTCGTGAAATTTAGGTCATAACTGTTTTAGATATCTTGCTTACAGACAAACAAACAGACAAACGGAGGCAACATCAGAACCTCTTCCAACTTTCTTGGTGGAGGTAAAACAAAATAAGAAACCAGATGTGTACAGTCAGTTCGCTCACAACCACTTAGCTTACCTTCAACCAAACGTAATCCTAGCCTACATTAACTTTAACCTAACATATACAGTATTTACCATAGCCTAATCTGAACCTAACCAACTTCGAAGTGTGAGTAAAACAATGGAGCATGTCTGTAAACATTATCGTGAGAACAAAACTTGTTGGCGAAATGATCAAGTACCGTAAAGGGTAGGGGTAATTGGATAGGGAGGGGAGGGGAGGGGAGGGGGAGAGATAAGATAAGGAGACTAACGATGTAACACTTCAGTACCAACACAGAAATAACTTAGTACAGTGATTGAACAACTTCCAAGAATGGAAGTTGAAGCTACAGTTTTAATATTATATATTAATATATTTAATATATAGTTGCCAGAATAAAACAAAAATGACTTCACTAGTAATGTATGTATGTATTTTTTTGTTTTCTATGTGAGTGAGGGAGACAAAAGGCAGAACTGCCTGTAGCGAGTGTTTCCCCCAGAGTTGAAAGAGTGACAGGGTCAAAATCAAGGGACATTCGAGCCAAAATGCCTGGACACACAGAGTTTGAAGCAATTTAAGTCATAGGAAGAGGGAAAGACTGATTCTGGGAGAGAGTTCCAGAGCTCAGCAGTTGAATAGAAGAAAGACTGAGAATAGCGTTTCACTGTTGGGTTGAAGAGTTGCACAGAGTAGGGATGGGATTGTGTTGCAAGACGGGTACTATGTACCCTACATAGAGGAGGTGGTATACACTGGGAAAGCTCTGGGGAACACTGATTATTGTAGTAGCGATAGAATAGCCAAAGAGATGCAACATTGCGGCAAAGAGAGAGATTGCAGAGAGTTGGTGAGAGGACGAGAGTTAATGATACAAAAGGCTTTCCTTTCTACTTTGTCTAGGAGTAGGGTGTGAGAGGATCCTCCCCACACATGTGAACAATACTCAATAAAAGGATGCACTGTGCCCAGAGACCAGGGTCACCAAGGTCCCTCCAGCACTCCCCCGGCCCCCGACCCCCCGGAGAGGTTCCGATCTCAGCAGGCAGACATGCAGCGGAGCCGAAACCACAAGCACGCCCACCACACTTCCAGGCGCACCCTTCATATAACTGCTCCCCGGGCCAGGCGCCTGATGGACTATTATCTAGTCCAACTTGCGTCAGACCCCTTCCCCCAAATGACCACGTGTTCACTTATCTATTCACAAGCATTCTCCACTTATTCCTGTTTATTACCACTTCCCTTGCCTGATCTACAGTCATTCCTCTACCATCAAAAGCTTGTCTTACACAGCCTCTCCATCTCAATGGGGGTCTTCCTGCCCCTCTATCTCCCCTTGTATCTGACTCACTATTCTCTTTGTAAGCCTTTCATCTTCCATTCGTTCAACATAACCATACCACCTCAGCACCCTTCTGTCCACTCTGGCCGACAAATGTGCCTTCTACCCCTATCTCCTACGTATCTCTTCATTCCTCAATCTGTGTCTACGAGTAACTCCACACATTCTCCTCAAGCAGCTGATCTCCATCACATCCAGCTTTCTTCTATTGTTTTCCTTCAGAGTCCATGTTTCAGCCCCATACATTACTGTTGACACAACAATTCCTTGATACATTGTACTTTTTACTTTAATTCCGAGATTTTTCACCTTCTACATACTTCCCATTACTCCAAAAACCTTCCTTCCTTCACATACTCTCTGTTTTACCTTCATTTCGATACCACCACTTCTGCTTATCATTCCTCCTAGATATTTAAAACACTTTACTTGTTCCAATATTTCCTCATCTAGCCTCACATCTAGATTCACCCTACGATCACCCCTATTACACACCATTACTTTACTTTTATTGACGTTCACCTTCAGTTTCTTCCTCTCACAAACCTCACCAAACTCTTTGACTACCCGCTGCAGTTTCTCCTCAGAATCCGCCACCGACGCTGTGTCATCAGCGAACAGCAACTGATTCAACTCTCAATCTCTACCATTCTTTCCTACTAAACCCAATCCTCTTCCCATAGTTCTCATTTTCACCTCCCTCACCACACCATCCATAATTATGTTAAACAGCCATGGTGACATTACACAACCCTGTCGTTTACCTCAAACCATTCACTCAACTCACCATTTCCTACTCTAACACACACTCTGCTCCCTACATAAAAACTCTTAACTGCTTTTAACAAATGTCCTCCAATTTCATAAATCCTTAACACCTTCCACATTGCTTCACAATCCACATGATCATACGCTTTTTCCAAAACACTAAAAACCCGAAATATCTCATTATGCTTCTCTAAATATCGCATAACTGTCTTACTGCACAAGTAATGAAGGTGTTAATTGGTTCTTAAGACAGCCAGACACCCAATCCTCCGAAGTCGCGCACGAAAATTAACGTTATAAACTTTAAAGTTAAATTGACAATTGCTTAGCAAAAAGTAAAGATAGAAAGACAAATATAGAGATCGATGAACTGATAAACATACATAAAGAGACATTGAGGAAGAGAGATGAGAAGAATAAACATGGTTATTCCAATTGAGAACGACCACTCTGCAATAGGAAAATATTATCAATAAATACAAAATCAGTTATCGGCCATGTTCATTAATTAAGCCACTTGATCAGGATAATAGTTATACAACCAATTTGGCAATACAGTATATTAGAGTACAGGTAAGTGATTACTAATTTTCGTACATTTGTAGCTGCAAATGTATGTAGTGTTAAGTTTATGGCCAAAGCTGATATTACACAGAGTGGGTTTGGTATATACAATAATCTGTGCAATATATTACTGTGCATGAATATAGTATTATTACCATATCAAATAAATATATAACACTGATGCTCTCTCTCTCTCTCAGTTGCCAATCTGTTAACCACAATCGCCCTAATATGTTCACACTTTTAACATACACGACCCAGGTTTTACTTTTTACAACCAAAGACCCGGAAACGTAAAGCGAATTGTATTGGGGTTTGTTATCTTATTAAGTCGGTGTCACGCGGACAATTTTACATTATCTTTATCAAAGTTAAAGGTAGTGTATTATGTTATACTTTCCGATGATTTCCATGCCCACTATAATTTAGGATATTGTGGTTCATAGCAAATCATGAAATAAATAATATAATTTGTATCGGATATCACACTCCTACTATTATAATTATCCATACAAACTACTTGACCTACACAGTAACGGCAAATTGTAGCGGAGTCTGGTATCCGGTGCATGTTACCATAATGTCATTGAGGTCCTGAGGAACCGTATGACTTTGACGAGCTCTTCCCTCAGCAGTCTCCGCATCCCATGTATCGTCGTACGGTACCTCTTCCCCTCCACATCCTACATCTGGTCGTCCTACATATGCTTCCTAAGCCTCGCCTCGTCCCGTCACTGAGCATGTGGATGGGCATCCCTTTCTGGCTTCAAAGATGGATTCCTTCCGACAGCTCCTACTGGATTGTCTGGGGTTGGTTGATAAGGGCACCTCGCTTCAAGACATTGCTCTGGCCCTAGTACCGTACCGCGGTTTGTAGGTCTCTGGTTCCCCACCTGATGACCTGCTATGGGGTTGTTGCCTTTACAGTGTTACGGTTCTACGAATGACCTAGAGTGAAAGTGACACGGTGGTGAATTTTAACCTTAACTATAAACTAATTTAATTGTGACATAGGATCTCCGCGACTACGGTAGGGCCGGAACGGGCGAGTATTCGCCTGAGGTTGCCCTTAACCCCCAAGACAAAACAAGACAAAATTCTAGTGCTGGTTTTACTCAGATTTTGCGAGTTTTAATTTAGCCTAGCCTAGGCCTAAGAGTTCAGAAGATTTGCAAAATGCACCCCATACTAGCCTACCCATAGCCTAATAGGCCTAGTGATTCTTTTTTGGCAGACCACCCACAAATTTTTATATAGCCTAGGCCTAGGCTAGCCTAAGTTCTGGAATGCATGTTGGAATAGCCTTCCTATAAACTGTAGGCTAGGCTACTTCCTTTTAATTTAAGTTTGATTCTTTGGAAAAATCTATTAGGCCTAGATCAGGCAGGAAAGTAACATTTAAAATGACGTGTAAAAATTCGCCCAAAAACGGCGGGCCGCTATGTTATTGTAATTTTACGAGCTTATTTCGTCTGTTGATTGACTTTGTCCTTAATTGGGGATCCTATGAATTAGCACAGATGATGATGACATACCGTACATCAAAATACGTGACGGGCCGACGTGGGAGGGCAGAGCCGCAGAGACCCCCTCAACATATTTTGTGTCCCACAGTAACTTTTAATGGGATGGATGTAGTTAACGGGTGTACGGTCGTCATGTTTACATAGGGCGATCGCCGCGGTTAACTTCGCGTCTATTTTGACGGCGATTTTTTTCGGCATATTTCATTTTATTCACTTCCTTTTATATTTAGGCTATAATCTAGCTTTGGCACGACAATAACCCTAACCTAGTCTTTCTTAAAGATTCTTCTAATCTTCCAGTAGCCTATAGCCTAATTTAGGTCATTTTTAAAGGCACACAATTAAATGGTTGGTATTTTAAACAACAACACGGCAGCATTATGAGAAACAATTTATTAGAGATAATAGGCAACAATAGATTCGCCATATTTTTCTCCATAGGCTATAGTCCGCATGGAGGATTTTCGTTATCGACAAATTGAAAAAATTCCCACTTCACAGACAAAGTAGACAAATACACCAAAAATCGGGGTGTGGGGGCGGCAGCCCCCACCCATAATAGCCTGCTATAATTGGTTAGGTAAGGTTGTTAGGTTAGGCTAGGCTAATGTCCTTTCAAAGGGGTATAGGCCTAGTAAACACTAGGATAGCCTATACCTGGTCAAGGGTAAGTCCTGCTGTAGTCAATTTGAATGCTACCTTAAATTGTAATATTAGACTAGGCATAGCCTATAGATAAAATAGCCTAGCCTACTTATTTATTGTAGCCTATAATATAGGCCTAGCCGGGTAGAATGTAGAGTTCGGGCATACCGCCACAATTGTTTACACTGCGCAGAGCGGCGACGGAAGCTTGCCATCTTGTTCCCGTCCATTTTGAATGCCGTTGGATACAATAATATGTTGAGGGGGGCAAACACCCCCCATGACATATTGTCATCATCATATAATTTGCCAGCAGGGGGCAAATAGGCCTAACCAAAAACAATCGTCGTCAAAAACTCAAAATAAACGCGAACTTACAGTAACTGCGGCGATCGACCATATAAACATGACGGCGGCGGCGGCGGTGGACTCTTGCGATCATGTTCCCGTCTATTTTGACTGCCATTGGATACAATAATATGTTGAGGGGAGGGCTTTGCGGCAATTTTTTGGGTTGTTTGCCCCCTACTGGCAATATATATGATGATGACAACATGTCATGGGGGCAAAGCCCCCCTCAACATATTATTGTATCCAATGGCATTCAAAATAGACGGGAACATTATCGCAAGTGTCCGACGCCGACACCGCTCCCGTCATGTTTACATATGTCGATCACCGTGGTTAAAGGCTGGTTCACACATAGCCGAGTCGGTGCGCGAGTCCAACACGAGTCACACTCGTCGATTATCGCCGTCGCTGGAGGCTGAGTCGGCCGCGAGTAGCAATTGCTTCCGAGTCGAGGAGAGTGTAACACGAGTTAACTCGAGTCAATACGAGTCAACACGTGTTCATGCAAGAGTCTGTACGAGTAACTGAGAGTCAAAACGAGTGTAACACGAACCCAACACGAGTGTCAAAAATTTGAAAAATAATGGCCACATTCCAGGGCACGTAAACAAAGAGTATGGACGAGTCTAACACGAGTCAATACAAATGTTACACGGATCAACACGATTGTTATACGGATCAACACGAAAGACAATGCGTTGACTCTCGTTGGATCTCTGTTGCACATGTGTTGACTCGTGTTACATCCGTGTAAACTTGTGTAAACTCTCGTTGATTCGTCCTATATTTTTGAAATAACGGTATTTCAAATGACACTTGCTTTTTCGTGTTACACTCGTGTTTTTTTCTCAGTGGATCGTGTTTACTCTTGTTTACTCGTGTTTTCACTCGTGTTTGAATCGTGTAAACTCTGGCATCATGGGGGCACCAAATTTTGGCACTCACATTCGTGCTTTCTACTCTTGTTGATACGTGTTGCATGTGTGTTACATACGTGTTGTTGAGTGTAGACACGTGTTGCTTTGTCAACGTCGAAATGATGACGAAAAGCGACGAATCACCAAAGAGTGTTACACGAGTGTCAACACGAGTTAACACGAATAACGAAGAGTTATTCAGAGTCATACACGAGTTAACACGTATGTACACGAGTCTACACGTATTTAGGCCACACTCGTGGGTACTCGCCACGGGACCCAAAAATGTAATGCATGCATGACATTTTTGGACCCCGTGGCGAGCACCCACGAGTGTGTCGAGTAAACAAAGAGTATACACGACCGTAGCACGAGTCTATACGAGTGTTGAGGAGTATCGACGAGTCATTGCTGAATAGCAAAATTTCATCACTCATGTTGGACTCGCGCACCGACTCGGCCATGTGTGAACCAGCCTTTAGTTCGCGTCTATTTTAAAGGCATTTTTTTTGGTTATTTGCCTCCTGCTGGCAATATATATGATGATGACAATATGTCATGGGGGGGTGACCTCCTCAGCCTATTATTGTATCCAAAAGCAGTCAAATAGACGGGAACATGATGGCCAGCGTCCGCCGCCGCTCCGCGTAGTGTAAACAAGGCTGGCGGTACACCCGAACTCTACATTCTACCCCACTAATTTTCCAACTAGCATAACCGATGATTATCAATGATCAATCCCAGTCAGAAACGTCCATGCTTCCCTCCCATAAGTCATTGTCGGGATTACCACACTGTCATGCAAGGACTTCTTTACTTCCATGCTGACCACCCTATTTCTTCTTACTGCTTTCAGAGTTCCTACAACGCTCTTCCCCTGTTACACTTTCTCCCACACTTCTTCATCCATAGGCCTACTCACATCTTTACTCAACACACTGCCCAAATACTTAAATGAGCTGACATTCTTCATAGCCGTTCAACTCACTTCACACTCTATGGTTGCACCCCTTTCAATGACCATAATATTGCTCTTCCTAACATTTACCTCCAGATTCCATTTTTCACACACTGTTCCAAACATATTTACCTGACCCTGCAACTCCCATTCACTATCGCTCATCAGAACTGTGTTGTCAGCAACAGTAGTACCGGTACTGTACTGTTGAGGCAACTTCCACTCGATTCCTTCCCTTATCAGCGGTACACCAACATCCGCTGCTCTTCCTTGTATTTCTTTCATGACTCCATCCATATACTGTACCGGTATATATTGAACAACCATGGGGACATCACACACACCCTTGCTTTAACCCAACATTCAGATTAAAGAACTCGCTCTGTTAATTATCCACACATACTGACACCTTTGCACCCTCATACATGCTCTTCATTGCTTTCAGCAACTTGCCATCTACTCCGTATATTCTCAGTACCGGTACTTTCCACATACCTGCTCTATCAATTCTGTCATAGGCCTTCTCCAACTCCATAAATGCAGCATACAACTTTTGTCGCTTCTCCAGATATTTCTCCACAACACATTTCCGGGCAAAAATCTGAGCTACACATCCTCTTCCCTTCCTAAGATGACTACAGTATGCTAACCATTTCCCCAGCAATACTGACTGAAAATGCCCAAATATATTGCATGTCCACTTCAGATTTATCTAAAATATGTAAAATTACACCAAATACCACTACAGTAGCACTGAAGTCAATAAAACTCACTGACAGGATAAATAAATGGAAGAAATACTCCAAAAGATTAATATGTTAACCCTTTACCCAGCATTACTGACTGAAAATGCCTAAATAGATTGCATGTGCTCTTCAGATTTATACATACATATGTACATAACATTTTAAGACTGAGTGCTCCACACAGATGTGCAGTTTCAGTCTCTTTTCCTAATGGCGGCGTTCCAGGCAACCCTGTTAAGGGATGCTTTACTTGTCAAGTTTTTGGATTTGAGATCGGCACGTATAGTCCGATCCCAGGTCTTACTCGGTCCACCCCTTGGTGCAGCTCCCTCCACAATCGCAGACCTGCATCTTTTCACCCAATTTTGTTCATCCATTCTCTCCACATGTCCATACCATCCCAGTTTACTTGTACGCATCTCCTCGCTAATACTCTTTATACCTAAACGTCTCTTCAGCTCATCATTTGTTATTCTGTTGACATCCTTTATCTGAAATATGTAAAATTACACCAATTACCAACTACATTACCAAAAAATTTAATAAAGTACACTAACAGGATAAAGAAAATGTAAGAAATAGCCCTAAAGATGAATTTATCTATCTATCTATTGACGGATGCCTTGATCCCCGAAGGATTGGCCACGAACGAAACACCCCTATGCACCTCTGTCCCCAGTCAGTCGACGCCGCTCCTCCCATCCAGCACCACTTTCACGCATATACTTCTTAACTCCATCCTTCCACCTCTCTCTCGGTTTATTTCTCCCTCTGTCCTTCCACCTTACTCGTACATGCTCTTAGTCATTCTCTCGCTTCCCATACGTTCCACATGGCCGAACCATCTCAAGGTGTTCTTTTTCGCACTTTCCAGTACATTCACACCACACCTCTCTCATACTTCCTCATTTGTCTGTCTATCCCTCTATGTAACTCTGCACACACTTCTCAAGTAACTCATTTCCATCCCTTTCACTCTTGGTTTGAATCTCTCCAACAACGTCCATGCTTCGCTTCCGTAAGTCAGTGTCGGGATTACCACACTGTCATGCAATGACTTCTTCACTTCCGTGCTGACCACCCTATTTCATGTTACTGCTTTCAGCATTTCTACAACCCTCTTCCCCTGTTGCACCCTCTCCCACACTTCTTCATCCATACTCCCATCTTTACTCTGTACACTGCCAAGATACTTAAATGAGCTGACAATCTCCATAGCCTGACCGTTCAACTTCACCTCACACTCTGTGGCTTCACCCCTTTCGAAGACCATAACCTTGCTCTTCCCCGCATTTACCTTCAGATTCCACTTTTCACACGCTGTTCCAAACATATTTACCAGACCCTGCAACTCCCATTCATATCGTCAGCAAACAGCAGTACACAAACATCCACTGCTCTTCCTTGTATTTCTTTTATGACTCCATCCATATACTGTATATATAGAACAACCATCGGGACATCACACACCCTTGCTTTACCAAACATGCAGATCAAAGAACTCCCTCTGTTCATTCTTCACACATACTGATACCTTTGCACTCTCATACATACTCTTCACTGCTTTCAGCAACTTGCCATCTACTCCATATATTCTCAGTACTTTCCACATACCTTCTCTATCAACTCTGTCATTCCACTCGTTGCCTTCCCATATTAGTGGTACACCAACATCCACTGCTCATCCTTGCATTTCTTTTATGACTCCATCCATATACTGTTCAGTATATATTGAACAACCACGGGGACATCACACACCCTTTCTTTAACCCAAAATTCAGATCAAAGAACTCGCTCTGTTCATTCTCAACACATACTGACACCTTTGCACCCTCATACATGCTTTTAACTGCTTTCAGCAACTTGCTATCTACTCCGTATATTCCAAGTACTTTCTACATACCGGTACCTTCTCTATCAACTCTGTCATAGGCCTTCTCCAAGTCCATGAAAGCAGCATACAACTTTTGTCCCTTCTCAAGATATTTCTCCACAACATATTTCAGGGCAAAGATCCGAGCTACACATCCTCTTCCCTTCCTATGATGAATACTGTATGTTAACCGTTTCCCCAGCAATACTGACTGAAAATGCCCAAATATATTGCATGTGTGCTTTTGATTTATCTAAAATATGTAAAATCATACCAAATACCAACTACATTAGCACAAAACTCAATCAATCACAGAAACAGGATAAAAACATAGAATAAATACCCCAAAAGATGAATACGTTAACCCTTTCCCCAGCAATACTTACTGAACATGCACAAATAAATTGCATGTGCTCTTCAGATTTAGCTGAAATATGTAAAATTACACCAAATACTAACTACATTAGCACAAAAATCAATCAAACACTTTAACAGGATAAATAAAATGGAAGAAATAACCCAAAAATGAATTTATCTATAGCCTACCGGTATATATTGCCGGACACCTTGATCCCCGAAGGGGTGACAATGAACGAAACGCCTGCGTATTTCAAGCTCGCTTGAGTTATCACTAAATCGTCTTTTAGAGCTTTTTGGCCCGGGGTAATTACCACACCATCGCGTCATAAGGAGTTTGAGGGGGTTAAATTGCTAGATACATAGAGGAAGAGGAATGCCAAGTAAAGCTAAACAAAAGTATATAAGATATTTTTAACATGAGGTTGCTTATAATAATTTGTACCTCTGCAGTTTCTCCATGGCTAACGAAAAAGTTCACATTCCTAAGAAGCCCCAACCAAAAAGGCCAAGCTTCTGTACAGAAAAAATGCCACACCATTACCCTTATGGTGACCCTATCAAATAATCAAAACAACCACACTTCTTAACCCAATTCCCGCGGGGCCCCTCATATGACGGAGATGATTTTCCGGCTATTTTGTAGCCTGTGAGCCAGGCCTGCTTTTGCAAGCAGCATGGATGGATGTCAGCCGGAGCCTACAGGCCCCGCCACGACACTGAGGTTTGTGTGAGAGAGAGCTCACTTATGTGCAGCGTCACACATAGCGAAAACAGAAAATAATTGGTAATTTTTAGCGATTTCGCCTATCGGATTTGGTAATTTTTAGCAATTTTGCCCTTCGTTTGCAAGATACTTACAAGAAAACCAGACGTCGTATAGGGATGATTCAGCCGTAATTTGAAAGCTATTACCGTACTTTCACGAATACATAATTGTATTACGCTCTGGCTTTTGCTTATGCATGAAAATGAGCAGGGAATGAAGGCAATTTCGGGCAATTATGCCTACTCGTACAGGAGACCTTGGAGCGGCTTCGGTCGCGCCGGGAATTTCCACACCTCTCACACCACACACACACATCACACAGTTTTTCCTACACCAAGAAATTTCTCTCCGGCTGTCATTTCTTGAAGACTTCTTCTAGCCGGAGACATTGAGAGCAACCCAGGACCCACCTACACATACATTATGTCCAACTTGCTCAAAACCCATCACTTTGAGTCGCCACACTAAGGGTTCAGTTCTCTGCAATTCATGCAGGAACTGGACCCACTTCACCTGCACAACACTTGCCTCCAAGAAACACTACACGAACACCTGGACCTGTTCCTCATGCCCCTCCCTCTCCCAGTCAAATCCCTCACCTAAAACCCGTCCATCTCTCCTCCCCAACCCACCTAACCTTCCCATATCATCCACTCCCCCCCCTAAAACCTGTCCACCTCTCCTCCCTAACCCACCTAACCTTCCCATACCATCCACATCCTCAACTCAACACACCACACCCCATCCTAATCCATTCCAACCCCCATCTCCTGCTCCCCAATCCCCACCCCCACCTCACCCATCCTAACCCCCAGCCCCTCCATCACCCCCACCCCCACCCCCTCCCTCACCCCCACCCCATCCTCGTGCAGCAGCACCCAACATACATCGTGCACATAACATTAACATTCTCCAATTGAACATAGATGGCATCAACACAAAGAAACACAAACTCTCTCACTTCATCAAACAACACAACATACACATTGCCATCTTACAAGAAACAAAACTCTGCACAACACAAAAAACACCCACATTTCATGATTTCACCACCATCAGACAAGACCGGGCTGTCGGCGGAGGCGGTGGACTCATCACCCTGGTACACAAAGAAATATCATACATAGTTACCAGTGTACAAACCAAATCCCTCCTCCCCCCAAATGATAACACAACAGAAATACAATCAATTAAAATACGCACTGGCAACAACTCCCTCCAACATAACAATCATAAACACATACATCCCCTACAGTACCAAATGAATACAGACCACACTTACAACATATCACAAACACCCCACACATCATCCTGGGTGGTGACTTCAACGCCAAGACGTCGGCCTGGTTTGTCGACAACCCCGACACAGACAGAGGGCTGGTACTACAAAACCAAACTGATAACCTCATCATCCTTAACGACATCCATCAACATACCCATATTCCTCACCAAGCCCTCTATAACCCATCATCTCCAGACATCACCTTTTTCTCCCCAGAACTCGCCCCCACAACATCCTGGAGGGTGGTCAGAACCTTAGGCTCTGACCACCTCCCGATCATTATCACCACCAAAACCAGACTCACCCCAGCTAGCCACAAACACACATACACCAATTATAAAAGAGCTAACTGGGAAGCATTCACAAATGAGACAGAACAACACTTCACAACTCTAAACAGTACACCCATCACTAACATCAACAATGCTGTACACATACTCAATAAAACTATCCAAAACGCTGACAAGAAACACATTCCAAGAGGTAACAGAAAAAGACACAACCCCAACTTCACACCAGAAATTCAAAAACCTCATCAGACAATGCGACATACTGAAACGCTCCCCAGCACCCCACACACAAGACATCACACAACAAATCCAAGCACTCAACACCCAAACTAACAACAAAATTCAAGAACAACAAAAACTAAATTGGAATAACTTCCTACAAACACCTGATCACAAAACAAACCCCAAAAAACTCTACAAAACACTAAACAGCATCACACTTTCCAACAGCAACACAACACAATCACATGCTGCAATCACAACAACAGACTCTACTCCTTCATGTAAACAACAAGCAAACACTCTCATCAATCACTTCTCACATGTCAACCACCTAAAAACTTACAAAGACGACCGACGTGTCATCCGACGTAAGAGACAATTCCCCACAGACCCTGGCTATACACCCTTCACCAATCACCAGACAAAGCATATCATCAACAATCTCAAGCACTCACCCGCTTGTGGCCTAGACAACATAAGCAACATACACCTCAGACACCTGGGACCACAAGGCATACAAGCACTCACTAACATATCAAACTACAGTTATTCACACAACACAATACCAGACATTTGGAAGCATGGTCTCATCACCACATTCCCCAAACCCAACAAAGACCCCACACTACCCTCCTCGCACCGCCCCATCACACTCCTTTGCTCCCCCTCCAAAGTCATGGAACGCCTAGTATTACAACTAATTACACCCGACCTACCCCTAGCTCCAACACAACATGGCTTTAGGCCACTGCACTCCACAAACACTCTTCTCACAGACCTTACACAAAGAGCTTTTGATGGCATCAACTCAGCTAGACCACCACACAGATCACTATTAGCCACACTCGACATTAGTAAAGCCTTCGATGCCATCCCCCGCCACAACCTAACAAACAAAATCTACAACACAAACAAGCACAACAACACAAAAAGGTGGCTGGCCAACTTCCTAGCAGGCAGATGTGCACACGTATCTTTTGCCGGTCAGTCATCTAAAATCAGAAACTTTCCAAACGGAGTCCCACAAGGATCCGTCCTATCGCCCGCACTCTTCAATCTGTACATGCACGATATAACTACACCCAATACGCCCCAAATAAACTTAGCCTCCTATGCAGATGACATAACACTCACATGCACACACCATGACCCAGAAAGAGCAACAGATCTCCTTCAACCCTATCTCAACACACTACATGGCTGGTGCACTACAAACAGACTTAATCTAGCCCCAGCCAAATCCACCGCAACACTGCTCACAAGCTGGACAGGAGAACACGAATACATCCCTCAACTCACCACATACACACACACACACAAAATCCTAGGAGTAACATATGATACTCATATGACATTCAAACAGCACACCACAAACATTAAAAAGAAACTGATACCCAGACTTAACGCCCTCAGGTCACTTGCTCACACAAAATTTGGACACAACAAAGAAACTACCACTACAGTATATAAACAATACATAAGATCAGTGATGGAATATGCAAGACCAGCCTGGGCTTCTAACCTAGCTGAAACACATCATAAGACCTTACAGACTATTCAAAACAAAGCCCTGAAGATCATTACAGGCTGCACAGCTACTGCACCCACAGATCACCTACATCAAGAAACCAAAATCCTCAAAGTCAAAGACCATCTGGACATAAGAGGCACTCAATTCCTGGCAGCAGCCTCCACGAACCAAGACCACCCACTAAACTACATGGCAACACACCCACAGACACCAAGAAATATCAAAACAACACCCAGCACACGGTATCACACACAATTACTGTCCTCTCTCCCTCCCTGCCCACCCCAAACCAACTTCCAGAAGCACATCCATACTCATATCTCTCGCCGATCCATCCACTCACTCACAGACAACACACAGCTGCAAGCACGACCTCCCGAAATCCATCCTTCCGAATCCTCCCTTCCTCGCGAGGATAGAGTCCACCTGGCCAGGCTGAGGTGCGGACACCATCCAGCTCTCCTGAGCTATCAGAAGAGACTGGATGACTCCGTTGTCGACGCCTGCCCGGGATGTAACACAGCACCCCATACCATTAAATACATCATAGAAGACTGCATTTCACACAACCACTTACGCCAACAACACAATCTACACTCAATGAGAGCTCTGTGGGAAAGCCGGATTGTGGCCATGGCCTTCCTCAGGGACTTGGGGCTGTTCGGCCAGGCAGCTTATGGAACAACAACAACAACAACAACTCGTACAGGATTAATAGCTTTAACCAAAATGGTCACACTCCTTGACTCCCTCAGACATATTATGTTCCAGTAAGTCTGAGGAGGCGGGAGCCCCAGGATCATTGCCACTGCCTCGCACTACACTCACAACAACACTGCGGCCGTTAGAATTATCGCAGGAGGCTGAGGTTGCCACCAACGGTTTTATTGTATGGTAACTTATCGGACTTACTGAGTTCATATGACGCAAAATCGCGTCATAAACTTATTGGAGAGGTATAGAGATAAGTCCATATGACGCGATCGCGTCATATTGAGTTTTTGGTGGACTTATTCATATGACGCGATCGTGTCATATATGTCGCAAGGAGTTAATGGTCTAAGTCGCCATAGCCAAAAATGGCTACACTATATTCCTTCTGTACTTTCTCCATGCCCGATAAGATACATGATATTTTGATATATGTGGCACAGCCCTTGTATCCAACACAATACCCTGCGTGCAACCCCGCTCGAACCCCGCACAACGTTGCTTGCAACTTTAATTATTATTATTATTATTATTATTATTTCAACTTGCTAAAGGAGATTAGTAAATTAAGTAGACAAATTCAAAGGTCACATTATTTTGCCAATAATATGGACTTATGATGTTACCCCTTAACCCTTCTTTAGCGGCCTATGCGGTTTATTTATATGTACCGCCCAGCGGGGTGTTTTTAGCCAAAATAGGGCTGTTTACGTGATAATTTTCATGCCTAAATAAGACCCAGAACGTTAAACAAGTATCTATCCCTGAAAGGGCATAAACAGAGCTTTCGAATGACACCATAACGATCCTTTTATGATGGCTAGTTTTCTTGCAATAACCGTGCAACGCGAGTGCAAAAAGCAGGTAATTAGCCACTTTCCCGATACAATTCCGTATATAGCGAGTGAGAGAGGGAGGAGGGAGCTGAGATTCGTGTCAGTAGGTTCGCCGCGGTGGTCTGGAGCAGTCATACGCTCGCTAGTCTCCTGCCACCACTTGTCTCTCTCTCTCAGCAACATTACGTGCTGAAATTGCCACTCGACTATGTCGAGCGCCGCCACATAGTCCAGCTTTATTAAATACGACTTATGTGGTGAGCCGCTTTTTAAGGGTTAAAGATCGGGGTCGGACTTAAGTCCGGTTCCAATTTGTAGCAAGTTAGGAGCATTATTAAGGCTTTTAAAGGGTTAAAATCGAGTGCAAATGGCCAGGAGCGCAGCGGGCCAGACAGCCGACTCCCAGGGCTTACCGCCGCCCATTAACTCATGTTCCCTGTGTTCTCGAGAGGCCGGCAGTGTAGCCAGTAGTGAGCATAGCTGGGAAAAATATGCCGCTATACGCTAAACTCCCATGTTACTGGTATCACTGTATGAGAACCACGAGTGCTACGTAGCTCGTTCTGGTCTCATTTTGAAGCTTTTAGCGCCTAGTTTTTTGCTAAACATTTTTTTTTTCATGTAGCTACTTGATTTATCATGCAGGAGGGCCTGAATATGCCCAAATAAGCTCCAAACCCCCCGCTAGACAAGGGTTAAGAACTGGCAGGATTACAATAATAATGCTGATGTAAAATTTAGTAATATAATGTTTAAGTATTAGGCCTACTCAATACTTAGACACGTGAATAACGCAGTAGAAAAATTGTTACGGACCCTGCTGTTTTCATTTGGCGTGAAGTCGGCTCGTCTGATGGCTGTAAGCCATTTCCTGGATAGGTCTACATTTTGGGGGAACCTGAACATGTGTACCTTCTGACCTGATCTATAATTCCCTTTGCAATATGGCACTGAGCACGTGCATGGCATCGTTGGTGATCATGGAGAAGGTATCACTGGGTATAATATACATATCAAGTATTTAGATGGGGGAAATAATTTGGACACACAGCGCGATCTTCCCCCTATCTCACTCATATGTATACTTACCTGGGGGGATATTGCGAAAAATGAGCCCTCCCTTTGCCTACGTCAAAGAAGTTAAAGGTCCCATCCGTGCGGCCTGGTAGTCTAGGTGGCCTTGGTACAGGATGGTTTTTGTGTGTGTATTTTTGTCCATGCATCATCCAGTTTCAGATGCCAATGCGCAATGTGTTTATGTATGTATGTATATATTCAGGCACATACCCCATAGCTGGGGGTAGCAGACTCTAGACAGAGCCCGAAAAAAATAATATTATAAAAATAAAAATGTATAAATAAATAAATGAAAATAATTACACACATCCCCCGACATAGCAGAAAAGCGTTTGTGTGACTCCAAAAATATAGAACTTGACGTAATTTTACACAGATAATTCATTCCTTCTTCAATATTTTCAGCTATATATATATTAGAGATGGACCGAATTTTCGTTTCGTATTCGTATTTCCCAATATTCGCAATGTTTTTCAATATTCGTATTCGTATTCGTATTCGCATTTCCATTCATAACTATTTGCAAATATGCGAATGGTAATTAATTTCATAGTAATTTAATTAACGTTTGTTGGTGACATCAAAATGATTACCAGTTCTTGAAGGATGAAATAAGGATTGAAATATTCGCTAATCGTATTCGTATTCGCGAATTTTACAACAAAAAATTGGTATTCATATTCGTATTCGAAAATAGTGAAAACTGATATTCGTTCCACCTCTAATATATATATATATATATATATATATATATATATATATATATATATATATATATATATATATATGTATATATATTTTTTTTCTATGTGATTGAGAGAGGCAAAAGGCAGAACTGCCTATAGCGAGTGCCTCCCCCATTGTTGAAAGAGTGACAGGGCCAAAATCAAGGGACGTTCGAACCAAAATGCCTGGACACACGGAGTTTGAAACAATTTAAGTCATAGGAAGAGGGAAAGACTGATTCTGGGAGAGAGTTCCAGTGCTCAGCTGTTGAGTAGAAGAAAGTTTGAGAGTAACGTTTCACTCTTGGGTTTTAGAGTTGCACAGAGTAGGGGTGGGATTGAGTTGCAAGACGGGTACCACATGCCCTACCTAAAGGAGGTGGTATACACTGGGAAAGCTCTGAGGAACACTGATAGAATAGCGAAAGAGGTGCAACATTGCGGCGGAGAGAGAGAGAGATTGCAGAGAGTTGTTGAGTGGACGGGAGTTAATGATACGAGAGGCCTTCCTTTCAACTTTGTCTAGGAGAGTGGTGTGAGAGGAACCTCCCCACACATGTGAACAATACTCATTACAAGGACGCACTATGCCCCTGTACAGAGCAAGAAGCTGTGCAGGGGAAAAGAACCCCCTAAGGCGGTTGAGCACTCCTAGCTTCTGGGATGCTGCCTTAGCAAGACTGGTAATATGGTCCTTCCAACTGAGAGAGGAAGAAAACGAGACACCAAGAATATTGAGGGAAGATGAAGGATAGATTTTTGTATTGTTGAAGAATAAGGGATACTGTATATACTGTATATATATATATATATATATATATATATATATATATATATATATATATATATATATATATTTCTGAGTGAGGACCTGTCCCTAGTGACTCCCAGTGAATTATCTTTGCCCCTTAGTGTGGTGCTAGTGTTAAAGCTTTCTTAAAATGGCTGGTGTTGACGAGATTGCTGCCTCCTCTCATATTCTCCAGCTTTGTCTTGCATTGCAAGAAAGGCTGGATAATGTGGAGAGAGAGGTACAGTCTCTCAAAGACGAAAATTTAGCCTTAAAGCTAACTTTGGCTGACAAGAAAAGTGAAGATAGTGCAACTGCTGTTAGGGATCGTGATGCTCCCTGGACAGTTGTTCCAAGGAGTGCAACAACCTGCACATTTCTACGGCAGCCAGTTGCCCTCAGCAACAAGTTCATAACCTTAGGTGATGAATTTGATGGTGAGGCTGCGAGTGCTGCGAGTGCTTCCTCCGGCGAGGAAACCAGGAGAAAGGTAAGTAAGTTGCCTCCAAACACATGGAATGCTGTTACTGCTACCCCCCCAGGAGTACCTGCAACTGCTGCCCCAGGAGTTCCTGCCGCTGCCGCAGCTGCTACCAATTCATCGACAAGGAAAGGTAAGTCCTTCTTAATTGTTGGGGACTCCATGGTCAGACACTTAGCTAGGTCCACTTGTACTGATATTAGGAAGCTTGTCTGTCTGCCTGGTGCCGGGGTTGGGAAGGTGTTAGAGGAAATAGATGACATCATGAAAGATATTGGAGATAGCCCCATTATCTGTCTCAGTACAGGGAGCAATGATGTTGGTAAAGGTAGGACGGAAGTACTGCTTCGGCAGTACAGGGAGGTGTTAGATAAAGTTAGAAGGAAGGGAGGCATACCTGTAGTACACATTATCTTGCCACGGAGAGTGGTCAGCAAGGAATGGTTATCTAGGGCAATTGGTATCAATTGTCGGCTGGAAAAATACTGCAATGCAAATGCAATACCATTCCTTGATAACTGGACCCGTTTCTATGGTAAAAAAAAAGTTGTACGCACAGGACAGGGTTCATCTTTCTCAGCTAGGGGTGGCAAATTTAGCTAGGTCAATAGATAAGATTGTCGCGGGGTTTCGCTGAAAATAAAGCCTGAGAATATGAATAAGAATAAATGTCTAGATAGGGTAAATTGTCGTACTGGTACATCAGATAGGAATAGAAAATTTCAGTCACAGTATTTTAATTGTACTGCTAGTAGAAATATTCAAGGTGTAACAGAAGATGGGAATTCAGTTAGAAATAAAGGTAAATCCGATACCAGTAAAAGAAATACATTGCGATTATATTATACAAACAGTAGGAGTTTATGTAACAAAATGGACGAACGTAGAGCACTTGTTAGCAACGAAAATATAGACATTATAGAACTGACTGAAACATGGATTAATACAGAATCAAGATTTTTTTTAGCAGAATTCCTTATACCAGGATATAGTTTGTTTAAACGCGACCGAACAAGTAGGAGGGGCGGCGGAATTAGCAGTGTTTGTCAGGAGTTCTTTAACCCCTGTTTATCGGGGCCGGATTTAAGTCCGTCTCTAAAAATCTGGACTATGTGGCGGGGCCTGACTTAAGTCTGTGTGCAATTTTGGCGCACTATTGGCTCTGAGATAGAGACGAGCGACGGGAGGAGCGTAGGTTACCTCATGACCACTCGCCACGGCCGCCGTGGGCCTACTGACATGTACTCCACACTACTCCACCCTCCCTCCCTCGCTACACACGTAATTATGTAACGAAATGACCGTATTTTAGCGATTTTGCCCTTCGGTTGCACGATCGTTGCAAGACAACCAGTGATCGTAGAAGGATGGTTCTGGTGTCATTGGAAAGCTCAATTTACGCCCTTTCAGGGATACATAATTGTATTACGCTCTGGCTCTTGTTTATACATGAAAAAGAGCACGGAAACAAGGCCATTTATGGTAAAAACCCCCGCTGGGCGGCACGGTGAAATATACTCCACCACCCGCTCTTATTGTATTAAAAAGATGCATTAAATCAGATATTAGACTAAATAATGATAACTGTCGGGAATAGGGTAATGATCCCGACAGTTTAGGTCCAATAGGGCATTTGAATTTGGCGGTATCGTATCGCATGTACGATTTCGGCTAGTTCTTTGTGTATTGTAGTTTATTATTAAGTCTAGGTTAAATATTAACTGTAATGTATAAATATCTACATCAGCTCTAGATGTATCATGAAACCAAGTTATGGGTTATAATTATTATGAGCCGGCAGCCATATGTAATTTCGCGAAGCGATCGGACGCCGGCCCTTTAGTCTCTCAATCAACACCATACAGCCAACAAGTTCCCCCCAGCTCTGACTCAACCCTTAGTTCACCATGTGCTACAAACATTAATCTATATCAACAGTCCTACATTCCCTGTCCTCTAAGCTCAGTTCATTGTATCGATATTGTATTATGTGAACATTCCTACATGTCATGCAATTGAATTAGCCGTGTGTGGGGGACTGGATTACACCCATCGAATACTTCGTTGGTAATTATCATATAACTATTTGTTGGGATATTTTCATGTACCAGTGATATGCGATTTAAGCTCTTTATCTAAATTCCCGACAAATAATGGTCCGTCGTGCCCTTGTGCATATTCTTTACCATAAGTGTTTTGTTTACTACCGCTTCGCTTGATATTGCAAATGGGTGCCGCCTCGTACTTTGTTGGGCCGACTGCCCTTTCCCTAGTTTCTTAGCCTAGCTTTTTCCCTCAATTTTTGTTTCTGGGTAGCGCCGTCACGGAATTTTTTTGGGCTAGTTTCCCGGTTTTTTGGGCGTTGTGCTCCTTGCCGTTCTTGGAGGGTTTGTTGGGCTAGTGCTGGGTGTGAGGGTTATTTTTTCGTTGGTTCCCTTTCGCGCAGTTGGGCTAGGCTAGTCCTGCATTTTTTTTTTCTTCTATATTCCAACTTACTCCCTCTCGGGCATAGGCTGAGAGCCTTAACATTCACCGCTGTACAATGAGCAGTGAAGCCTGTGAGGTCTTGTTCCAGTCTAGGGAGTGAGACATGTGAAGCACATAGAGTACAACGAGCACCTGCCATCTTGCCTTCACATGAGGCACGGTGCTCACTCATGGCCCGAAACGACCCCATATCTGAAGCCACCTCGTTCCCGTGCTTCACTGTCTCAACCCCTTCACTCGGACTCTCACACTTACACACACACAACGCCACCTGTTGAGCAGATAACTCACCAGGCATTGCACCCCTATAGCATATTTTGAATATGGGAATATTCATACAGTGCTATTTAATCAGGGAACAAATGAGGGTATTTTATTGACGTTTCGGTGGGCTTGTGGTAATGCACTGATACTAGGTACATCACAAATTCCATCCCAATATTATCTTCCCATTGATACATCGGGATTTGAACCCAGGACCTTTGGATTACCAGGCCAGTGGCAAGACCACTCCACCACACCTCCCCTATGGTGTCTGTGGTAGCTATTCATTTCGCTTTGGTAGTGGGCCTGTGGTGTTCATTGTGTTTTGTCATTGTGAGACTCATTATTGATTTTGCTGGTGGGGAGGGTTCTCATGTTACCTTTTAATTTCAATTTCATAAAAGAGCCTAGGCCTACTTGCTTATAGTGGCGGTCTGCTAACAATGGTATTATGCTACTGGTCGGAGCTGATTATTACTACGACCTGGTTCACCCTGGATATCGGCGGGTAGATAAGCTAAGAATGCTCCCCACGATCCAAGGGTATGCCATTTCTGGATCCTATGCCACTTCCTCTCAAGACACACAGGTGGAGGTGGTTACGGTCCTCAAGGTAGCAGTAAGCCCCATAGATAAATATATTAGGCCAAATGTGCCTGATAATACATGTTCTGATATAGATAAGCTATGGGACTTGGACAATATTGGAATTGACCCACATGAACTTGATCGGGAGTCCAAGCTAGCGTTGAGTTCGTATGAAGAGACTGTAACGTAGAAGGCCTTCCTGATGCTTCAACTACATCGTGAAGACAAGGACTCGACAAGATTTGTATGGCCACGGGATCCAATGGATCTAGATTCAGAGTATCTGGTCTACAGGTTCAGAGTCGTCTTATTCGGGACGACCTGTTCCCAGTTCCTTCACAATGCTACTATCTTGCGACATCATGAGGAGGCTGGACTAGATCCTGACTTCAAGAATGAGATCAAGCAGGGGATCTATGTGGACAATCTTCAAGGCACTGGAGATGATGAAGATTTATTGCTCGAAAGATGCTGGAGATCCGCAATATATTTGCCAAGGCTCATCTATACTTGAGAGAATGGGCCACTAATAGTGATCTTTTGAAAGGTCAATTTGCTTCTGACGGTGTAGCTACTGAGAATAGTGAGGTGAAGTTTTTAGGCCACAAATGGGACACTACCACAGATTGTATATCCTTCTGTCACACCCCATGCGGCAGTGAGCTTATGACCAAGCGAAACTGCTTAAGCTTGTCAGCGAGGTTGTTTGATCCCCTAGGTTTTTTGCTGCCTGTAACTATCCGTGCTCGTATGTTTTTACAGCAACTGTGGCTGCTAAAACTAGATTGGGACACGCCCCTCCCGACTGAGTTACAAGATACTTGGCGGTTAATTCGGTCGGACCTTTCCACATGTTGCAAGGTCCAACTTAATCGTCAGGTTATTAGTGGTCAACAGGTGGATCTACATGCCTTTTCTGATGCTAATAATAGTGCGTACGGTACTGCCATATACAGTACATATGCAATGGTAGTGATGCGAAACTGGCTATAGCAAAGGCCAAAGTAGCCCTTATAAAGAAGATTACAGTTCCTAAATTGGAACTTACTGCATTGCTTCTGTCTGCTCGTCTAATAAAGTTTACACTGGATGCTTATACAGACATACTACAGATTAATAACGTCTATGTCTGGCGCGACAGTCAAATAGCACTTACACAGCCAGAAAGTGTTACCTGTTTATGTTTCTAATCGCACTGATGAGATACATAACTTAGTTCCTACAGCTAAATTTCGCTATGTGAGCACCTTGGATAACCCCAGTGACATAATTTCCCGGGGGATCTCGGCGCAACAGTTTATGTCGTCCTCTATTTGGTGGCATGGACCTCCATGGCTTATATCTCCGACTGAATGGCCTCAGGATTTCAGGGAATGCATATCTGATCCTTCAAGTCGGCCCCAAGATGATGTGTTAAGTAGTTTGACTGTGAGTACTACACATCAGGATAACAAGTTGGTAGAGTGGGAACGTTACGGCAGCTATGATCAAGTAATACGGGTATTTGCATGGATATACCGTTTCATTAACAACATGAGAAGTCGGGCTCACGGGTCTTTCCTTAGTGAAGATTCGAAGCATGTCAGACTCCATGAATTGAGATCAGCAGAAGCGAAACTAATATGTTTTGTACAAAGGGAATCCTATCCTACTGAACATCAAATCCTGAGCAAGGAGTCAAAGGCCAAACCCTCAAACTTAATGAGGCAGCTAGAATTATATATGGAAGGAAGCATAATTAAGTGTAGAGGCAGAATACAAAAGGCGGACATTATTGATTCTGCGAAATATCCTGTCCTCCTTAGCTCCTCTCATTTGATTACCAAACTGTTGATTCGCCAATGCCATAGGACCTGCCTACATTTTGGCGTAAATTATGTTCTGGCGTATATGCGACAACGTTGGTGGATCCCTAAGATGCGACAAGCAATTAAAGGGATCCACAATAGCTGTACTATCTGTAAAAGATTACAGGGTAAGCCTTACTCCCCAGTAGATCTACCTCCCTTACCTGAGTTCAGGGTACAAAGGACTGAACCATTTCAGGTAACCGGGGTAGACTACACCGGAGCGATTCAAGTTAGAGAATCGCCCGGTAATATCTTAAAGGTATATGCCGTTCTATTCACATGTGCGGTAACCAGAGCGATTCATATTGAATTGATTGACGACCTATCCAGTGAGGGTTTTTTGCATACTCTAAGACGCTTTGCAGGCCGCAATGGTTTCCCTCAAATTATTGTGAGCGATAATGCGACTTGTTTTGTCGGGGCCTCTAAATATCTCCAGAGTCTAATGAATGACCCGCAAGTTGTGGCTACCCTCACTGGAAAGGGTTGTCAATGGAAATTTATACCAGCACGTGCACCATGGTTCGGGGCGATATGGTAGAGAACAATCGGTATTGTCAAATCTGCCATGAAAAAGGTATTAGGAAGGGCACTGGTGACCAGAAGGGAATTGCAAACCATCTTAATAGAGATTGAGATGTCAGTCAACGACAGGCCCTTGACCTATACCTCGGCAGATGTTGATGACCTCTTACCCATTTCGCCTTCTATACTAACACGTGGACGAACCCTTAATACCTTTCCTAGATCGTCAGTAACCGACGAAGATCTACAAGACCCTACGTTCGGCGTTGCTGACGCCACCCGTCGTCGCTTCCAGTATGTGAACAAGATGTCGGACTATCTATGGAAAAGGTGGACCCAAGAATATTTGCTGTCTCTTCGCGAGCGTCACTCCAATAAGATCAAAGGGACGAATCAACGATGGCCTCGTATCGGGGATATCGTACTGATTCATGATGAGCGTCCTAGGTTATTTTGGAAGCTTGGGAGGATTGTCGATTTGTTCCAGGGCATTGATGGTCTTATAAGGGTTGCTAGATTACGAACTTCGACTGGGGTTACTGCTCGCCCAGTCATAAGGTTATATCCCTTGGAGCAGGATGTAGAACTGCCGGATGATACTGGCGTCTCTACTGATACCCCTCCGCGGGAGAGTGCTGGTGACAGTGCTCCTCAAGGTGGGGCAGTTGATGATGAGAAGGATGATCCTCCTCAGGCTTCAGGTGGCGCTCGTCCCAAAAGGAGGGCGGCTATGAGTTCCGTGGATCTTTGGAGATCTAAGATCAAACAAGGTGATCTTTGAATCTTCGATGTCCTTTTGTTCTCTGTATATACCTACTGTATATCGTTTTTGGTGGCGGGCAGTATGTCAGGAATAGGGTAATGATCCCGACAGTTTAGGTCCAATAGGGCATTTGAATTTGGCGGTATCGTATCGCATGTACGATTTCGGCTAGTTCTTTGTGTATTGTAGTATATTATTAAGTGTAGGTTAAATATTAACTGTAATGTATAAATATCTACATCAGCTCTAGATGTATCATGACACCAAGTTATGGGTATTAATTATTATGAGCCGGCAGCCATATGTAATTTCGCGAAGCGATCGGTCGCCGGCCCTTTAGTCTGTCAATCAACACCATACAGCCAACAAGTTCCCCCCGGCTCTGACTCAACCCATAGTTCACCATGTGCTACAAATATTAATCTATATCAACAGTCGTACATTCCCAGTCCTCTAAGCTAAGTTCATTGTATCGATATTGTATTATGTGAACATTCCTACATGTCATGCAATTGAATTAGCCGTGTGTGGGGGACTGGATTACACCCATCGAATACTTCGTTGGTAATTATCATATAACTATTTGTTGGGATAATTTCATGTACCATTGATATGCAATTTAACCTCTTTATCTAAATTCCCGACAATAACGAAAGTGTTTGGGTAGAGGTTAGCGAAGGTAGTGAGACAATAATTATTGGAGTTATTTATAGACCACCAAATATGAGTTGAAACGAAGGTACAGCTTTATGGCAGGGAGTGAAAATAGCATCAAGGTTTAGCAATGTGTGCATTATGGGGGATTTTAATTTTCCGAATAATGATTGGCAGCATCAAATCGGCGACTCAGATTCAAAAGAGTTTATTGAGGCGGTACAGGATAGTTTTTTATTTCAATTCATAGACTCGCCTACTAGAGGTAATAATATCCTCGATTTAGTTCTCAGTAATAATGGACATATGATAAATAATGTAGAGATAGGAGACCAACTTGGAAATAGCGATCATAAATCAATTTATTTTAACATACAATGGACAGGAAAGGCTACCGAGAATACGACACTTATCCCAGATTTCAGAAAAGCCAATTATGGTGGATTAAGAAGAGCCTTAAGAGTCGATCCTATGGTTAAACTATTAAGTGGACCCAGGTGCGCTAATGAACATACTCTCTCTCAGATACCCGTCTTAACTCAGGATAATTTGACAGCTACATATAAGCATTTTATTTCTTCACTCCACAATGCGCAAAATAAATATATCCCGAAAAGAAAATTTAGATCAACACAGAACCAACCCAAACCCAAATGGATGAATAATAGACTATTAGACCTTCTAGGAAAAAAGAGAGGAATATATAAAAAAAATAAGAAAGGCGAAATTCACCCACTTGCTTACTATGAGAATTTATCAAGAGAGGTTAAAAAAAGTATTAGGACAGACAAAAGAAATTATGAAATCAGGATAGTCAATGACTCAACAAATAACCCTAAAGATATTTACCAGCTATATAAATCTAAAGTTAGAGATGAAATAGGCCCCCTTAAAACTTCGATAGGAGAAATGACAGAAAATTATTTAGAAATGTGCAGTACATTAAATAGTCAATTTCTTTCCGTTTTCACTAATGAAAATTTGGCACAGATCCCAAAAGTCCGTAAGGTATATAGCGATAGTATAGAAAATAAGTTAAGTACAGTTACTATAAGTAGAGATGATGTGCTCAAGCAAATTGACAGACTGAAACCTCATAAATCGCCTGTTCCCGATGAGGTATATGCTAGATTATTAAAAAAAATGCAGAGATGACTTAAGTTACCCATTTACGTTTCTATTTAACAAGTCATTAGAAACAGGCTTAGTTCCAGAAGTTTGGAAGCTTGCAAATGTAATTCCGATCTTCAAAAAGGGTGATAAATCAATAGCATCAAATTACCGTCCCATTAGTCTCACATCAATCATAGCAAAGTTGCTAGAGTCAATTATTGCTAGGAGAGTTAGAAACCACTTAGAACCATTTAACTTAATCAGCATGGATTCACTCAGGGAGGTTCTTGCCTTACTAATTTGCTTAGCTTTTTGTCAGAGGTATATTAAGCAGTAGACAATGACAAGTCATTATGATATATTATATTTAGAATTCATTAAAGCGCTCGACAGAGTCCCTCATGAGAGATTGATGAGAAAAGTTGAGGCGCATGGAATAGGTGGGTCGTTGTTGGGATGGATTAGGTCATGGCTATTTGGTAGGAAGCAGAGAGTCAGCATAAATGGTACTAAGTCAGAATGGGGAGCAGTCAAAAGTGGTGTCCCCCAGGGATCTGTATTGGGTCCTCTGTTGTTTATTATAATTATACATAATTGACCTTGATTTAGGTATAACTAGTAGGATAAGTAAATTTGCAGACGATACCAAAATGGGGAGAACAATAGATCCAGATAGCGACATAGAGTGCCTCCAAAGGGATCTAGATACCTTACACGAATGGTCAGTAAATTGGCAGATGAATTTTAACATTGACAAATGCAAGGTAATAAAGATAGGGAAGACGAATATCAATGCAAAATATGAACTAGCTAATACGGAATTAGAAAACTCAGACTGCGAGAAAGATTTGGGTGTGTTTGTTAGCAACGATTTGAAGCCTAGAAAACAGTGTATAATCGTTCGTAACAAGGCAAACAGGATTCTAGGGTTCATCTCAAGGAGTGTGAATAACAGAACTGCCGATGTTATCTTGAAACTTTACTTATCATTAGTGAGACCTCATATGGATTATGCTGTCTGATTTTGGTGTCCTTATTACAGAATGGACATAGATTCGTTGGAGAGAGTACAGCGAAGAATGACAACAATGATTCATAATGTTATAAATCTACCATATGAAGAAAGGTTGCCATCCTTTAACTGTCTTCGTGGTGCGATGCATAAGGTGTTGATTTTCGGTGTGAGCATCCTGGGTTCGAATCCACGGACTGCCACATGTGTTTGTAAATTTCATAAATCAATTTTAGGAGTATAGTTGGTTGTTGGAAGGAACATAATAATTGATATTGGTTCAGGAGTGATTTATCGAGAGGACTTCCCTAGTGGTTAAGGCCCCATTAATTGCTTTTTCCATTCACATATGCATAGCCTACATGAGTTGCAGTTGGGATGTATGTACATGCTTAGATTGATATGCAGGATTCGAAGTTGCATAATAAATCGTAGGCAGTGTCCACCATCCTTTAACTGTCTTCGTGGTGCGATACATAAGGTGTTGATTTTCGGTGTGAGCATCCTGGATTCGAATCCACGGACTGCCACATGTGTTTGTAAATTTCATAAATCGATTTTAGGAGTATAGTTGGTTGTTGGAAGGAACATAATAAATAATATGAAGAAAGGTTGAACAAATTAGGCTTACATTCATTAGAAAGACGCACAGTTAGAGGGGATATGATAGAAGTGTTCAAGTGGGTTACTGGGATAAATAAAGGGGACATGACAAATGTAATGAAGCTCAGTGATAGTGAAATAACTCGAACAAATGGTTTCAAATTAGATAAATTTAGTTTCAGAAAAGATATAGGCAAATATTGGTTTGGTAACAGAGTTGTAAATGGGTGGAATATGCTACCAAGTGCTATAGTGGATCAAGAACAGTAGGGGGCTTTAAGATAAAATTAGATAGGAATATGGACGAGAAGGGTTGGGTATGAGGGGGGTTTACCGGATGAGGGGCAATCGGCGATCAGCCGACCCCAGTAATCTTGTGGTAATCTCTGACCGTTTTGGCAAGGTCAGTCCTCATGGGTATTGGTGGGTTGGGTCTATAATTAGGCCTTACAATTGGGGTTGGGTGTGACAGGGATCTGCCTTGTGTGGGCCGATCTGCTTTCTGCAGACTCCCATTTTGTTATGTTCTATATATATATATATATATATATATATATATATATATATATATATATTTTCTTTAATACATACGAGGTTGAAAGAAATGGCAATTTCTGCGTTGGAAATTTTATTATTCAAAGTTTCCAGGTCTCTGATGAGTTTTCGCTGGGTGGCAGGAAGTAGATGAAGGAGATGAGCAAAATTCATGGTAGTACAGGGTTACATTAAAGTACATGATGATACAGGATATACGACGCGTTTCACTGGACAACCAGCATTATCAAGTAAGGAAGGAATGATATAAAAGGTAAACAGGAAGGGTATATATAGAGGGTGGAGGATCAGGGGAGGCGGAAAACAGGGGGCAAAAGTCTGCTATTGGTGGAAGGGAAAACTAGGAGAGAAAAAGGGGGTAACCGCTTCACGCATGCGCACTGGATGCGGGATGGTGGTCGATAGGTGGGGTCGAAGCTGATTGGCTGCGTGTCGAGGGGCGTGGCCTAAGTTGTGTGGCGCCTGCAGAAGACGAAGCTGAAGGAGGTAGCGCGGGGGGCTGCGTCAAGGGCACCGGGGGGCGAGGAGGGGTGTTAGGTCCTGTAGGGTAGTGCCTTTTGGCAGAAGGAAGGATCTGAAGGTCCAGAGTTTGGTTGTTGATGTTGGGATGTAAGGCTTGGATATATAAAGCTTCGAGTATAGGTAATCTCCTTGGGTCACTTTCTTTATCGAGTATGGCGGTGTGTTTCTCTAACTCGTTGCGTGTGAGGTGAGGGTGGTTAGGGGTGAGATAGTGGTCTTTGATGGCTCCAGCCTGAAGGTGAAGAGTTAACCGACGTGAAAGACGAGTCTGCGTCATACCAATATAGGAATGAGGTCCACAGTCCTCATAATTACAGGTATGTTGGTAAATGACGTGATCGTCGGTCATCGGGCTCTTTATCTTGGTGGAGGCTGGTTTGTTGCGGAGAACGAGGTTGGAGGTCTTGGGGGATTTGTAATAAATTATTAATTTGATTTTGTTTTCCGGGTTGGTTGGGTGGACATGCTTGGAGATTATTTCTTTTAAGACGGCCTCGTCATTTTTGTGTTCAGAGGACATGTAATTGCGGTAGAAGATCTTAGTTTCATTGCGGGGGTCAATGTTGGGAGGGCTTTGGGTGTACCATTTTTCAAGATGGTGGTTGATGGTGCTGGAGATGTCGGAGTTGGAGTATCCGTTATTTACTAAAACTTGGGATAGTCTTTCTAGTTCCTGGTGGGTGTCGGCCCAGGTAGAGCAGTGCGTGAGGGCTCTCCTAACATAGGCGGAGATGGAGGATAGAAGATAACGGCGGGGGCATTCACTATCACCGTTGAGGCATTGTCCTGTGTTAGTTGGTTTAATGTAGACGGTGGTTTTGAACCCATGGTCGTTCAGAGCTACGAGGATGTCGAGGAAGGGGAGTTGTCCATTGTTAGATTTTTCAAAGGTGAAGTTAAGTCCGGAGGAGGTCATGAAGCGACTCTGGAGTTCCTGTAGTTCGTGGAGGTCCTTGATTTGCACGAAGATGTCATCCACGTATCTACAGTAGACGGCGGGTCGTTGGGTAGCCAGGAGCTCTTCCTCGATGGTACCCATGAAAAAGTTCGCAAAAAGAACTCCTAGGGGGCTGCCCATCGCCACACCGTCTATCTGCTTGTACATGTTGCCCCGGGGGCAAAGGAAGGGGGCCTCCTTGGTACATAGCTCCAGTAGTGTTTTCAGGGCCTTCTCCGGGATGTCCAGAGTAGGAGTATCAGGGCAATGATAAATTCGACGTAGAATCATGTCAATGGTCCTATCCACTGGCACGTTGGTGAACAGGCTTTCTACGTCGAGAGAGGCGATAGTGTGGTTGTTGTTACAGGGGGCGTCTCGTAAAATTTCCAAGAAATCGTGGGCTGAGTTAAGGTTGAATTGGCTGGGCACGTAGGGGGTGAGGAGGTTGTTCAGGGCCTTGGCGATCTGGTAGGTGGCAGTGGGGATCTGGGAGATGATGGGGCGGAGGGGGTTCCCAGGTTTGTGTGTTTTGATGGTTCCGTACGCATAACCAGGGGTGTATTCTCCGACGAGTTTTTTAAGGTGGATCCCTCCTTGTTTGGCGTTGATGGCGGTGATGGTGGTGTTGGCAATACGTTTGATTTCGTCGGTTGGGTTGCGGGTGATCTTTTTAAATTTAGTGTTGTCACTTAAGATGACGTCCATTTTTCTAAGATATTCCTCCTTGTCATGGATCACGAGGCAGGAGGCTTTATCCGCACGACGGATGATGATGTTGGGGTTCTCTCTTAATAGTTTGGCGGCTTGGAAGTGTTGTTTGTTGAGTATTTTGCTATGGTGAGTTCCTCTGGTTTTGGCGGCTACAGCGAGGAGAGTAGGTTGTAGGGCGGGAGTAGTGGTGACCTTGCCATCCTTCTTGAGTCGTAGGATGTCGTCCAGGAGGATTTCCGTTTCTAGGCGTTTCCGGTGGGGGCCAGGTTTGGAGCTGTAGTGGCAGTTGAGGCCTTTGTTGAGGAGGTCTTCTTGGTCCAGGGTCAGAAGGGTGTTAGTAAGGTTTATATATCCTTTTGTTGGTATGGGTAGTTTTATGTTTCCGCCATAAAGACGGGCAAGCTTTTTTATGGTTGTATTTTTGGCTTGTCTTCTGTGTTGTTCAAGGAGTTGTTCGAGGGCTGTGTTGATTTCGGCTTTGAGGTGGTCTGGAGGGGTTTCGTCTTCCCAAATCCGTAGAAGGGCATCTCGTTCTTTACGAAGGTTGTTGGCGAGCTCACGTTTTTCAATTATTTGGTCCTTCACCAGTTCTTCACGAAACTGGAGGGTGCTGGTGCGATGTCTGGCATTCTCGTGAAGTTTTATGTTGGTAAAGCCAGGTAATAAATTTTCTTTAATACATACGAGGTTGAAAGAAATGGCAATTTCTGCGTTGGAAATTTTATTATTCAAAGTTTCCAGGTCTCTGATGAGTTTTCGCTGGGTGGCAGGAAGTAGATGAAGGAGATGAGCAAAATTCATGGTGGTACCGGGTTACATTAAAGTACATGATGATACAGGATATACGACGTGTTTCACTGGACAACCAGCATTATCAAGTAAGGAAGGAATGATATAAAAGGTAAACAGGAAGGGTATCCACGTGCCAGTGGATAGGACCATTGACATGATTCTACGTCGAATTTATCATTGCCCTGATACTCCTACTCTGGACATCCCGGAGAAGGCCCTGAAAACACTACTGGAGCTATGTACCAAGGAGGCCCCCTTCCTTTGCCCCCGGGGCAACATGTACAAGCAGATAGACGGTGTGGCGATGGGCAGCCCCCTAGGAGTTCTTTTTGCAAACTTTTTCATGGGTACCATCGAGGAAGAGCTCCTGGCTACCCAACGACCCGCCGTCTACTGTAGATACGTGGATGACATCTTCGTGCAAATCAAGGACCTCCACGAACTACAGGAACTCCAGAGTCGCTTCATGACCTCCTCCGGACTTAACTTCACCTTTGAAAAATCTAACAATGGACAACTCCCCTTCCTCGACATCCTCGTAGCTCTGAACGACCATGGGTTCAAAACCACCGTCTACATTAAACCAACTAACACAGGACAATGCCTCAACGGTGATAGTGAATGCCCCCGCCGTTATCTTCTATCCTCCATCTCCGCCTATGTTAGGAGAGCCCTCACGCACTGCTCTACCTGGGCCGACACCCACCAGGAACTAGAAAGACTATCCCAAGTTTTAGTAAATAACGGATACTCCAACTCCGACATCTCCAGCACCATCAACCACCATCTTGAAAAATGGTACACCCAAAGCCCTCCCAACATTGACCCCCCCAATGAAATTAAGATCTTCTACCGCAATTACATGTCCTCTGAACACAAAAATGACGAGGCCGTCTTAAAAGAAATAATCTCCAAGCATGTCCACCCAACCAACCCGGAAAACAAAATCAAATTAATAATTTATTACAAATCCCCCAAGACCTCCAACCTCGTTCTCCGCAACAAACCAGCCTCCACCAAGATAAAGAGCCCGATGACCGACGATCACGTCATTTACCAACATACCTGTAATTATGAGGACTGTGGACCTCATTCCTATATTGGTATGACGCAGACTCGTCTTTCACGTCGGTTAACTCTTCACCTTCAGGCTGGAGCCATCAAAGACCACTATCTCACCCCTAACCACCCTCACCTCACACGCAACGAGTTAGAGAAACACACCGCCATACTCGATAAAGAAAGTGACCCAAGGAGATTACCTATACTCGAAGCTTTATATATCCAAGCCTTACATCCCAACATCAACAACCAAACTCTGGACCTTCAGATCCTTCCTTCTGCCAAAAGGCACTACCCTACAGGACCTAACACCCCTCCTCGCCCCCCGGTGCCCTTGACGCAGCCCCCCGCGCTACCTCCTTCAGCTTCGTCTTCTGCAGGCGCCACACAACTTAGGCCACGCCCCTCGACACGCAGCCAATCAGCTTCGACCCCACCTATCGACCACCATCCCGCATCCAGTGCGCATGCGTGAAGCGGTTACCCCCTTTTTCTCTCCTAGTTTTCCCTTCCACCAATAGCAGACTTTTGCCCCCTGTTTTCCGCCTCCCCTGATCCTCCACCTTCTATATATACCCTTCCTGTTTACCTTTTATATCATTCCTTCCTTACTTGATAATGCTGGTTGTCCAGTGAAACGCGTCGTATATCCTGTATCATCATGTACTTTAATGTAACCCTGTACCACCATGAATTTTGCTCATCTCCTTCATCTACTTCCTGCCACCCAGCAAAAACTCATCAGAGACCTGGAAACTTTGAATAATAAAATTTCCAACGCAGAAATTGCCATTTCTTTCAACCTCGTATGTATTAAAGAAAATTTATTACCTGGCTTTACCAACATATATATATATATATATATATATATATATACAGTATATATATATATATATATATATATATATATATATATATATTGTTATGTATCTTGATTTATAAGTGGTTAACTAAATAAATAAAGTTAGAACAGTTAATATGAGAGTGTAGCAAACAGCTGAAGGCCAAAAGATCGTCAAATATTAAAGTTAGTTATGTTGTTACTTGCTTTCCCTCAGTTGTTGGGACAGTTATCCTTTATACTCTGATACACTTCAATTATATTTAATCAGTAAACTATTTAAAGTTACATTGAATGTTTTAATATGAAAGGCTATTATAAATACGAATACAAATGTTCGGTATGTAAGCAAAGTTTTAAGACACTAGAATTAAGAAATTTTTATATAATTAATTTAAGTTTGTTAACCCTTTAAATATTGTTTTACTCTTTATATAATCTCTTTATTCTTAGTTTATTATTATTATTCTGCTTTAGTATTTTATCTTATTTATTCTTATTACTGAAAGACATTTTACTAAATAAAAATGGTAAGGAAATATTATAAAGTCACATATAAAATGGAATTGTATTTATAAACGTGAATAAGGTATTTTACAATTAATCAAAATAATAACCAATGAAAGTTATGATAGATTTCAGGATCGTTTTGCATACATTCTGATTTCACTAAAGTACAAATTAAAGTTTAGTAGGCTTAAGTAGACAATATAATTTATAGGACTTTTACAATGCCTATTCCGAATAATAGTCAGGTAAGTATTTAACTTATACAAGGCTTAATCATTAATTATGAATGACAATAGCTTTGCATCAAGTTAGTTAATTGTTAACAGGTAAAGTAGTCAATATTCAATCACAAATCATCTCTGAATCAAACATTAATTCTAATCACCAAAAGTAAACAGTAATTCAAAATATATATCTCTCCAATTAAACACATATGATTCTCCAATCACAAAATCCTAAATCAAAGGAGTGTATGTTTTCGACATACCTCGGGTTAATTAATAGTCACAGGTTTCCTACTGGGTAGAGGTGACAAGTTACGCCCTACAAATAAAGATAAACCTATACAATGATTATACAAGCTGTATACACTTCCCAACTCCAAATGTGTCTAGTTTTATTTATCAAATCTCAGGCTTATATATCATTCCCCGGACCAAGCTAATCCAATCAGAAGTCAGGATACACGTGCCTAATCCAATCCGATGCAGGCAGGGTGTGAGAGCCAGCTACCGATGAGAACAGGTGTGCGGGAGCCAACCAGGTATTAGAAGTTGGTGGGGGAAGGCGGGCTTCTCACCACGTCACAGGTGCCCCGCCCCTCTCGCTTGCTTTGGCAGGAACTTGAGGAATGTGAAGGATGTGTGGAATGTCACGTCCACACCAGCTATTCTGCTTTCTCTCTCTCTCTTTCTCTCTCTCTCTCTCTCTCTCTCTCTCTCGTCACGTAGGAAAGAAAAAGGGATCGTTTCTTGCAGTTGTAGGTGTAAAGTCACGTTCAACAGGTTGGTCTAGTCACACGTCACATCTTGGTTATCTTCCAGATGTCACACCTCCACCGCTAGAAAAGAGTTGAAGAGGAGGAAAGTATATGAAAATTTTTCAGACTCTTGACAAACAATCTGCCAATACATTCTGGTCCCCTTAATATGTTTGACATCTAAGGCGTACTCCTGCAGCAACAAGCTCCACCGGGTCAGTTTTTTATTCTTGTTTTGGAAATTGTGCAAAAACTTTAATGGGTGATGGTCAGTATATACAGTAATGGAACCAGGGGCAGATTGAACATAAACACTAAAGCATTGGAGTGACAAAATCAACGCTAACAGCTCCTTTTCTATTACAGAGTAATTACGCTGAGCAAAATTTAACTTTTTACTAAAATAACAAACAGGATGCAATACATTACAGTCATCCTCCTGGAGTAACACGGCTCCGACCCGCGTATTACTTGCATCAACAGCTAGGGAGAAAGATCTGGTGAAATCAGGGGCACGGAGAACAGGATAGTTAGATAGAATGTATTTAGTTGCACTGAAAGCCTCCTCACAATCGGAGGACCGCTCAAACTTCACATCCTTTCGGAGAAGATCTGTTAAAGGTGTTGTTAACCTTGAGAAATTTAAAATAAACCTCCTGTAGTATCCAATCATCCCTAAGTATCTTTGGATTTCTTTCTTATTGGTTGGCGTTGGGAAATTTGAAATTGACTCTACTTTAGCATGAGGAGGTGCAACCTGACCCTGTCCTACTATATACCCAAGATATTGGACAGTACTCTTAATGAAAGTGCACTTTTTTAAGTTCACTACAAGATTTGCTTCAGCAAGGTTAGCAAAAAGCAGTCTGATTTGTTGGAGATGTTCTTCCCATGTATGGGAAAAAAGAAGGATATCATCAATGTACACCACACACCCAGGTACCCCTTCAGTCACCCGATTCATTAGGCGCTGAAAGGTAGCTGGAGCGTTTTTCAGGCCATAGGTCATTACTTCACAGCAGAAGGGTTGATTGTTTACCACAAAACATGAAATCTCCCTTGCTCGGGGTGTAAGAGGTACTTGCCAGTATCCTTTCATAAGGTCAATTTGACTTATATAACTGGCTGTGTCAATCTGGTCAATACAATCATCAATCCGTGGCAGTGAATAAGTATCATTCTTTGTTACGGCATTGACTTGTCTGTAGTCCATACAAAATCTATGACTCCCATCTGGCTTAGGCACAAGTGTGACCGGACTACTACACTGGCTTAAGGCTCTACTAATTATGGCATTGGACAACATGAAATCTAATTCAAGGTGCAGAATACTCCTGCGCTGTGGTGAGACACGGTATGGGGATAATTTGATGGGTGCTGCATCCCCGACATCTATGTCATACACGGCCAATGAGGTGAGCCCTGGAGTATCATGAAACACACTGGGAGACTGTGATAAAACATGGATTAGTTCGTTAGCTTTCTCTGAGGGAAGATGACATAATTTAGCTGGTAATTCCCCCCATGCTACTGAATAATTTTTAAAGTTGGATAGACCACAAGACAAGTCAAAATCGATACCTTGAGGATCTGGGACAGTCTGCTGCGGGATCTGTGGGTAAGGACTACAAACATCACCCGCACCAGGATGTCGACAGGTCCTTATTACTGCCACAGCAGGAGAATCAGGAGGAGAGGAGTCAGGGAACCTATGATAGGGTTTTAACATATTTATGTGAAATACTTGCTTAGGCTTCCTCCTGTCTGGGTTAGCCACTAAGTAGTCAGTAACACTCACCCTTTTTACTACTTTATATGGTCCTCTAAATTTTGCTGATAAAGGTTGGCCGAAAAGGGGAATGAGAACCAAGACCTCATCACTGGGCTGAAACTCCCTCACACAGGCTTTTTTATCGTACCATACTTTCATGGTGTCTTTAGCCACTCTTAGATTCTGTGCTGCAAACTTGCACGAGGATCTCAGCCGGGTTTTGAACTCTGACACATACCTGAGGAGATTTTGGTTCCCTTCCTGACCAACTAGGCTGTCCTGCAATAGCTGCAAAGGGCCACGTACCTGGTGACCGAAAACTAGTTCATTGGGTGAGAAGCCCAGAGATTCAGTTGGAACCTCACGGGTGGCAAACAACAGAAAAGGTACCCCCTTGTCCCAATCACCTCCAGTTTCCTCACAATATTTTCTTAACATAGATTTTAGAGTTTGATGGTATCGTTCGAGGACCCCTTGACTCTCTGGGTGGTAGGAGCTGGACTTCACATGGTCGATACCCAATTCCTTCAGGGACTGCTGAAATATATTGGAAGTGAAATTAGTACCTTGATCACTCTGCACCTCATGGGGGAAACCCATTCTGGTATCGAATTTGAGCAGTTCCTTAATGACTGTTTGGGCTGAAGTATTTCTTAAAGGTATAGCTTCTGGGTATCGAGTTGCCATGTCCATTATAGTTAACAAATATATATGTCCCTGGGATGTCTTTGGCAATGAGCCAACGATATCCACTACCACCTGAGTGAAAGGGTTCTCGAACACTGGTAAGGGCACCAGAGGGTGTGCAGGCACATTTTGATTAGGTTTTCCTGTCATCTGGCAGGTGTGACACACTCTACAGAACTCCACTACATCTGCACGCATTCCTGGCCAGTGAAAGTGGGCTCTAATGCGATCTATGGTTTTCCTCACACCTAGGTGCCCTGCTAAGGGTATACTATGGGCCATTTCTAGTATATCTCTACGACAAGGTTTAGGAACTACTACCTGATGTACGTCCCATGCCCCGTCATCAATAGGTCTATGTGGCGGTCTCCACCTACGCCACAAAACTCCTTTCTTCATATAAAAACATTCACCCTTCTCCTTCTTGCTCTCCTCTTCACTCACGGCACTGGCAGCTAACTCCTTACACTCGGTGTCATCTCGCTGCAACTCTACCAGGCCACTAGGACAATTAGGAGGGGTGTCATGATCATTTGGCTCAAGGTTAGCCATAAAAGTTTCAGACAGAAATACTCCAGTCTCCACGTCAGGCACAGTTAGAGCATCATTCACTACACTTTCATCCCTTTTATCTACCTTCAAAGTTGGTACAATTATATCTGAGGGAACTGCTACTTGGGCCATAGATCGAGTGACAGCACACACTGGGAAATCCTTTGGCATCTCCTTCTCGAGCTCACCGGTCAGTGGCTCGTCAACAGGGGAAAGTGACAAAACTGGGTCTGGTCGGACCCTCTCACCAGCCACATCATTCCCCAAAAGGAGTGTTACCCCAGGCACAGGGATGTCCTGAGGCCTACACAAAGCTATACAGGCTTTACCCTTCAGCAAATCACACTCAATCTCACCATTCACCAAGTTAGCATAAAATTGACCTCCAGCCCCTCTCATTATTACTGATTAGCCAGTTGGGCATTCAGAATAAGGATTCACCATGAGGGTGCTAGTAGAACCAGTATCTCTTAAGATTTTTACCTCATGTACACAACCATTTATTTTCACACATCCAGATGAAATAAAGGGACGGTAGCTATCCTGAACTGATGGAGATACTAAGACAGGCTTAACCCTTGCGGGTTGTACCACACACGCTACTACACCATTTCCTGTCTGATTTACGTTAGCTAGGTACTCCTGCGGTCAGGAGTCCTGCGTTAAAGGCACATTTGGGTGGTTTTGGTTATTTGGGGAGGCAGTTACTGCGGCTACTGTCGGCCCCGATCTCTCGGCTCTCTCCTTGGCCCAACATTGATAAGCTAAGTGGCCTCTCTTGCCACAATAGGTACACACTTTCTGGGATACATTCCCCTTCTAAGCATTATTATTATTGGTTTGGGCCCCACCTCTGTTACCATTACCAGGAGTCACATTTTTAGTTGGGGGAGCATGTTTAGTTTGGCTTGCATGGAGAGACGTTACAGGCTTTTGCGAGTGACTAAATTTATCAGATTTGTAATTGGAGAACTTATTATTATCATAGGGCTTTTTCCCCCGGAATTTCTTGTTTAGTACATACGTATCAGCCATGTCTGCAGCTTCGGCAAGAGTTTCTACCTTTTTCCCTCTCAAATGATAGGCTACTGATAAATCTACCTTCCATAGGAAGTTCTCAAGCAAGATTAACTCTTTCAGACCCTTAAAATAAGTGACATTTTTACTTGTTAGCCAGTTATTTAAAACTTTGTTCATGGTCATGGCAAACACGGTATGAGTTTCCTCAAATTTGTTATGAGTCTTTCTGAAAGTCTGTCTATATGCTTCAGGCAGTAGTTTGTAGGTTTTTAGAATGGCTGCTTTGAGACGGTCATAGTCTTGCCGAACCTCAGACTCTACTGAAATGTAAGTTTCCCGACCTTGTCCTGTCAACACCGTTTGCAACATAAATGGCCACCGATCTCTTGTCCACCCCATACCTGTAGCAACCTCCTCGAACAACACAAACAAATCATGAACATTGTCCTCGGTAAACGGGGGAATTACACTCGTCATGGTTAATCCCGGAGGGGGAGCAAGCACATTGTTTTTGGACTCGGTTTGAGCAGTTTATTGGTCCATGCGATATTGATGATGTAGCTCTAGCCGTGTGTGGGTTTGTTGTAACTGTGCTTGCAGCTGAGCGTCTGCCTGGGCAGCATTTAACCTAGCTAAATCAAGATATTGTTCAGGGGTAAATTCCTATGTCAAATGCTCACCAAACTGCATCTGTCCCCCATATAACCCTCTATACTACTATCTCTCTCTCTGAACTTCTTCGGTTTCATACTTCTCTCTTTATCCAATTACTTATCCCTTCTGGTTCTGCATACGACTTCCATAGTCGGCCAGTCGTATTACCAGCACCAGCTCTCCATATATGTATGCACTAGTTTTAGGGATTATTAGAGTCATAGTCAAATGGTACCATAGTGTTGGGGTGCTTCTAATTATTGGGCTGTTCTCTCTTATTATTTAATGCTAGACAGTGGAAGGTATCTTTGGTCGTTGTCTGAGTTATGTATGTGGCAAGTCAGAGCCTGTATAACATCGACGAAGCTAGCTAACCTGTAACCATTGTGCATATTTTCCTTTGCGAGCGTAGCAGTATACAAGTGAAGGGCTTTTGCCTACTCTCACCTGTATGATTGCTACCTCATTTTGTTGACCTTTGTGGAGCGCCAGGGCTAGACCAGATACTAGAGATCTGGACTTACCAAGAGAGCCTCCAAGTCACTTAACGTAACATAAGGGAAATCTGTTCAAGGGGAGGCAGTAGGCTACGAGCATGCTTGCACTCTGCCTAGTTTCTTAGTACCTTTTTATGCCACTGCTAGACTTTATTAGTGAGAAAGACAGCATCGTGCTTATTAACTTTAATTGTGTATGCTTTAGGAATTATTCACGCCTTATTTTAGCCTAGGTTGATGCATAGTGCACATCCCAGTTTGGCTGTTACGTGGGCTAAGGAAGTACTGTTTTGAGTGGCGATTATTAGTGTTGTCACAGAGTTGTTGCACTCCCTTGTTTTATATATATGTATCCTACTTATTGGTGTATTTAAGATACACGCTTTGGTGTCCTGCCCCTGCATTATTTCTGTTCTATATTAAAGAGCATCTTAGAGCATCAGACGTTTTCAGAAGATTCTTTATCTGATTGCTGTAGGACTAGACTTCCAGTGTTTTCATAGAGCATTGTAGAGTTTAGTGTTGAGTACAGACTCGCACTAAAGTTAACGTAAGCATATACTCCTTTATTAAATCTTATCATAGTTTATTCAAGCATTGTTATTACTTAAGAGCATTTTATTAACGTAAAGTACTCCTGTTGTGAGTAGGCTTTTCCGTCATCGGTAAGCCTTTGTAGAAGTGCACTAAAACCCAGTTAATTGATACCCCGTTATCCAGTAGATTAACTCTGGAGGGTTTAAGTGTTTTGTTCACCGGCGTAATAGTTCGAGGGTTTGGAATTAGCGTACCGTTGTTGCAGATATAGCCTATCATCTAGTCCAATATTGAGTGCCCTTGTTTATTTCGTAGTGCCGGTCGTAACACAGCTAATGCTGTCTGAGCATACTGAGTCAATTAGTCCGAGTGCGCAGGTTGAGTGAATCATTATGGAAAATGGAATACTGAAACAATTTGAACAGGGAGACTAAACTAAATGACATATCATGACATCCCCCTTTCTTTAAGTAATTTAATTTTACAAATATTGAATAGCTCTCAATTAATTATTTTATACCTTTAGCATTGACAAATAGTTTGATATTATCTACTGACTCATACAGATAATTTAAATGAGTATTGTAATCAATAAACATTGCGCCAAAAAACATTGAACAAACATTAATAGAAACTTAATTAACTTTATTTATGTTTAACATAACTGATAAAGAAGATAACTATTGTATTTACAATATTTACATTGTTTACATCCTACCATCTTTTGTAGGATTAATAAACATCAGACATTTTAATCATTTACATATAACCATACTTCTGTGGCTTTTTTACAACTCTTCCGGATCTCGTACATTGTGGTTTATTATCACCAATGGTATTATCCTTCCCTGCTGTCTTAGACGGGTCATGGTGATGGTTGTATTGTTCAGGAGACGGGCTTGTAGGTGGTTTGGATGTGGTAGGTTCTGATGGTTCTTGCTGGATGTTGAATTTTACCACTTTTGTACTTGATGGATTTTGTTCTCGAATGTGTTGCCGGTTTCGTCTAAAGATTGATCCACTTGGTGTCTCTACCACATATGATCTCGGTTCTTGACAGGTATCCTTTGACAGTAGCTGGATTCCAGTGTCCTGTTTTGTGGTCTTGAATACGGACTTGCTGACCTGGTACAAGTGATGGGAGATCTCTGGCGTGTGTGTCAAAATAATTCTTCTGCGATTCCTGTTTCTGCCGCATATGTTGGTGAATTAGATCTTTCTATCCTTGCCGGTTGTAGATACGAACAGGTAGGTTCCTCTTCATCTTCCTGTTGTTCAGAAGTTCTGCTGGGGTGGGTAGTGTATGATCAATCGGTGTTGTACGTAGGGAGAGAAGTGCCATGCATGGGTCTTGATTACTGGCTTTGGCTTTTGTGAGAATGTTCTTTACAGTTTGGATTGTTCTCTCGATGTAACCATTGTATTGCAGATAATGAGGAGAGCTGGTGACATGACCAAAACCCCAGGATTCCGCAAAATTCCTGTAGCACTCCGAGTCAAACTGTTTACCATTATTACTGATAACATATTCTGGTATACCTTGTTCAGAGAAAACTTGTTTAGTGGCGTTTATTACTGCTTGGCTGGTAACTGCTGAAGGCATTTTCCTGATCACAGGGAATTTCGAATAATAGTCACTTATGATCAAGTACTCAGCTGAATCAAAATGAAACAAATCAGTACCTACAAATTGCCACGACCGTGAAGGTATTTCATGTTGTAACAAGGTTTCTTTGCTCTGAGATTTCTGGTACTGTTGACATATTGCACAGTTTTTTATCATTTGTTCTATGTCGTTGTTGATGTTTAGCCAAAATACACAGTCCTTTGCTCGTAATCTACACTTTTTGATTCCTTGATGACCTTCGTGAATCTTATTTAGGATTTCTTTTGTCATTGAACTTGGGATAACAACACGTTCACCTTTGAGAACTAAACCATTTTCGATTGACAACTCGTCTCTGAATGAGTGATATTTACGGAGTGTTGCTGGCAATTCCTAGACTTTCTCTGGCCACCCTACAAATATATATCCCTTTAGTTCTGATATTTCATGATCCTTCACTGTTTCATCACACAACTGATCAATTTTCTGGCTACTAAACTGTACGAAACTAATTTGAACATCCAAGTTGATGTGGCTGTCCATCGTTGAAGGTAGACGGGATAATCCATCAGCTAACAACATTTCCTTGCCTGGCCTGTAGACTATCTTGACGTATTAGTTTTGGAGTCTTAACAACATCCTCTGGAGCCTAGGGGGAGCTGCAGTCAGGTTTTTGAGTTGTATCATTTCAAGGGGTTTGTGATCGCTCTCTACTGTGAATGGTTGACCATATACATACGTGTGAAAACGCTCGCATCCAAAAACAACAGCTAACATTTCCCTTTCGATGTTGGCATAACGTTGTTCTGTAGCAGATAGTGATTTTGAGGCAAAAGCGACTGGTTTGCCATCCTGGACGAGTGCTGCTCCTAGTCCTCTCTGTGATGCGTCTACTTGGATGGTAACTGACTTGTTGGTGTCGAAGTATGAGAGTGTGACTTCTTTACACAGTATATCCTTGACTCGTTGAAATGCTTTGGTGTGGGAAGAAGTCCATGTGAAACCAGCTTCTTTCTTGAGAATATCACGGAGGTTTGCCGTTTCAGTTGACAGTTTTGGGATGAAAGGAGCCATGTATGTTATAACTCCCAAGAATTCCTGAAGTTGAGTTGGGCTACTTGGCACAGGGAGAGATTTGATAGCCTCCACTTTCTCTGGGTCGGGGTGCCATCCTTGACTGTCATACAATGTACCAAAGAACTTAATTTGTTTCTCGTCAATGGCACACTTCTCACTGTTGAATGTTAACCCATACTGTCTGGCTACTTTAAACAGGTTGTGCATATTCTCCTCGTGCTCTTCTTTAGTTCTGCCGAATACCACCACATCATCTGCAATACTGATGACACCTTCACAGTTCCCCAAAATCTGGTCCATCTTTCTTTGGAACACATCTTGCGACATCAGAAGACCAAATGGCATACGAAGATACTTGTAGCGACCAAATGGGGTGTTGAAAGTTGTAAGATTTGTGCTAGGGTCATCCAATTCGACTGACCAGTACCCATTTTTTGCATCAAGCTTGCTGAAGTGTTTGGCACCTGCTAGCTTATAGGTTGTTGTTGTTGTTGTTGTTCCCTAAGCTGCCTGGCCGAACAGCTCTGAGTCCCTGAGAAAGGCCATGGCCACGATCGGGCATTCCCACAGAGCTCTCATTGAGTGTAGATTGTGTTGTTGGCGTAAGTGGTTGTGTGAAATGCATTCTTCTATGATGTGTTTAATGGTATGGGGTGCTGTGTTACATCCCGGGCAGGCGTCGACAACGGAGTCATCCAGTCTCTTCTGATAGCTCAGGAGAGCTGGATGGTGACCACATCTCAGCCTGGCCAGGTGGACTCTGTCCTCGCGAGGAAGGGAGGATTCGGAAGGATGGATTTCTGGAGGTCGTGCATGCAGCTGCGTGTTGTCTGTGAGTGAGTGGATGGATCGGTGAGAGATATGAGTATGGATGTGCTTCTGGAAGTTGGTTCGGGGTGGGCAGGGAGGGAGAGAGGACAATAATTGTGTGTGATACCGTGTGCTGGGTGTTGTTTTGATATTTCTTGGTGTCTGTGGGTGTGTTGCCATGTAGTTTAGTGGGTGGTCTTGGTTCGTGGAGGTTGCTGCCAGGAATTGAGTGCCTCTCATGTCCAGACGGTCTTTGACTTTGAGGATTTTGGTTTCTTGATGTAGGTGATCTGTGGGTGCAGTAGCTGTGCAGCCTGTAATGATCTTCAGGGCTTTGTTTTGAATAGTCTGTAAGGTCTTATGATGTGTTTCAGCTAGGTTAGAAGCCCAGGCTGGGCTTGCGTATTCCATCACTGATCTTATGTATTGTTTATATACTGTGGTGGTAGTTTCTTTGTTGTGTCCAAATTTTGTGTGAGCAAGTGGCCTGAGGGCGTTAAGTCTGGGTGTCAGTTTCTTTTTAATGTTTGTGGTGTGCTGTTTGAATGTCAAATGAGTATCATATGTTACTCCTACAGTGCATTCATTCGACATATATCGACAGGCCCCGCCCACTTCCCCAACCGTTATCATACGGCTGGCATGACTGTGCTAGGTAGGGGTATCCAACAGGGTTACCAAATCAGCAGAAAAATATTATTTAATCTGTTTGCAGAAGTAACTAGAAGAATACAAACTAGTAAATGCCTACCTAATATTGCTAGAATATTACTCCAATATTGATAACATGTGCTAAAAGATTCGAAGTATAGCCAGCATTCTTATTGCTAGGTGTAAAATATTGCCGCTAGATCAAGTCGATATTTATTTATCAATTTAAATTAATAAAAATGGCCTACAAAGCCATCTACCTTTCTACATCAACGAGTGAGAAAGAAATGTTAAGACTGGAGCCTGTCTTTAACAGCTCCATTCCCTTGTTCAAGTAAATACTTTTAGATCTAGCGGTAAGGTAGCTACATTGGCAACGCCGGTGTCTTCTCTCTCAACTGTCAATGCGCTGTCATTCAAACGTCAGTTCAGTTCCCTCCCGTCTTCTGAAGGGGGAAGATGGCGTCTCCTGCCCATACCCCTGGCAGACCTGCTGGTTCTCCCCGACTTGTCAGTCAAGCCAGGAATATTGTATTAAATGTATTCAAGTATTTTGATAAGGAGAAAACTGAGCCAGTTGATGTGGTGGTGCTCCTCGGGGTACACCCTGGAAACGTCATTATTGGCGGCTAAATGAATCACAAAATTATGATCTACACAAGTTGACTGATCAGTCAAAATTTAATCACTTCATATTATGAGAGAGAGAGAGAGGGAGGGAGACTGAGGCACACAGACAAGGGAGGGGGAGGCATTACGGTACCCTATACAACTAAAAGCAGTCGCTCGCTAGGCCTAGCTTAATAATTGTCTACCTCTGCTCTGCCCAAGTAGACGAGGTAAAACAATGGTAATGGAGTTTACTTTTCTGTACAATGGTATACCTGTATGGTAATATTGTATAGTAAAGAGTAACTGCAAATATGCATGTATTAAAGCGCTCTTACATCGTATAATTAATTTTACTTGAAGCTCTTATCAGCTCCGTGGTAAGGTGACAAGTGACTTGTCCGAGATTGCGGTATGAAAAGCTCTACTTCGTCTACGGCGCTGGTGGAAGCGGGCGGGGCCTGTCGATATATGTCGAATAGAATGCACTGTAGGATTTTGGGTGTGTGTGTATGTTTTAGGGGTGTGTTGTTTATGGTGAGTTGAGGGATGTATTCGTGTTCTCCTGTCCAACTTGTGAGCAGGGTTGCGGTGGATTTGGCTGGGGCAAGATTAAGTCTGTTTGTAGTGCACCAGCCACGTAGTGTGTTGAGATAGGGTTGAAGGAGATCTGTTGCTCTTTTTGGGTCATGGTGTGTGCATGTGAGTGTTATGTCATCTGCATAGGAGGCTAAGTTTATTTGGGGCGTATTGGGTGTAGTTATATCGTGCATGTACAGATTGAAGAGTGCGGGCGATAGGATGGATCCTTGTGGGACTCTTAGGTTATAGGTTATCTCTTCTACCGTTGGCACCTTATGATGACATCTCTTGATACATTTGTTCAGGTCCTTTGGATCTAGGCATATCCTTAATTTTCCATTGGCTTTTCTTGTGCAGACAATACTACTCACCCAGTCAGTCGGGTCTGTTACCTTCACAATAACACCACTTTGTTCCATTTCGTCGAGTTCCTTCTTCAGCTCGTCTTTCACCTGGATGGGAAATTTACGAGGTGCATGCACGACTGAATGTGCGTCATCTCTGAGTGTGATATGATACTGGCCTGGAAACTTGCCTATGCGGTCAAAAGTGTCCGGGTAGAGGTTCTTCAAATCCTCCACAGAACTGATACAGCTTTTATTCTTTTCAGATTTCGCTTAGGTGTTGATTTCACAATGTAAGGTTACCAATTTTAGAGCTCTTGAGCTTGGAAGTCCGAGTATCGCTGGTCCTTCAGTCTCCACTATGTAGAATTCTGTTTCAATCCAGTCACTTATGTTGTGTTTACAAGGTAACTTGATCGATCCATAATGTGAAATATTTGTCCCATGGTACGCTGTCAGCACCACACTCCTTCCCTGTACTTTGTTTGTTTGTGGGTTGCCCTCTGCATTGAGATGTTCAGGAAACAGGCGATGATACATACGAACAGGTATCGTGTTACCTTGGGCACCAGTGTCTATTTTCACACTTATATCTGCCCTAACGTTTTTTTCTGGTATCTTGGTGGTAATGGAGGTGAAAGCTTCGTCTCTTGTGTCGTTCCCGAGTTTGCTAATGGCAGATACTTGCACTGTGTCAATGGAAAGAAAGTTGTAATTTTCACTATCATCTGATTCATACCGCACAGAATGTACTTTTGTTGATTTTGCACTTTCTTGCTGTCTTGATTTGTGAGAAGAGTCGTGTGCTGGATTTTTGGAATATTGGCCATGTTGTCTTGGTCCTCTTGAAGTAGAGCCTGGTCCTCTTGAAGTAGATCTTGGTCGGCGATTTTTCAACAGTCTTTCTCGATTTGTTTGGTCCGATAAGCACATTTTCTCCCAATGGTTCTGCTTACCACACTTCCGGCAGGTTGCACCGTATGCTGGACATCTACTTTTGTTGTGGTTTCGACCACACTTAAGACATACGTTTGTACTCCTGTGTCTGTTGCTGATCATGTGTACCTGTGTTGTGGAACTGCTGTCAACGTCGGCCATCTGTTTCATGTAATCCACTGAAGCCTCATATGTTCTTCCTAAATCCAGTGCTTGATCCATAGTGAGTGTTTTCGGCTTTCCAAGTAAGTCTTTCTGTAGTTCGGTGTGTCTGGTCCCTGCAATGAACTGCTCTATTACTCGTTCTTGGTACTCTGCATCAGTAAATTCACATTTCTGGGCATGTAGTTTGCATCGCGATACAAACTCATCGATAGATTCTCCTTCCTCCTGTTTGTATTTTGTAAATAAAATCTGGCCACTCTGAAGTTAATTTTCCGCTCAATTTGTGTCATGAAGTTCCTCCATATGACGTCCGGGTTCTTCTTCTCCTCTTCTGCTAAATCCCATGAGTTGAATAGCTTCAGTCCTTGTTTACCAGCAAACAATAAAATATGGTCCACTTGCTTCTCCTTTTTGATGTCCTTGATAGAAAAATATAGATTGCAGCACTGCTTGAATATCTTGATTTCATTGGTTTGATCTGGATTCGACCAATCCATTTGTGGCATGACCGAATCAGACATATTGGCGAGCAAACTAGTGTACAGTTGCTTACCGATGAATTATATTGTTGCAAATAATTTGTTGATGAATGTCGAAGATAGTTGATGGTCACACCTGTAATCCTAAGCATTGCACAGGAAACGAAGTAATAATGTCTTTAGCCACGTATTGATTGATGTGATACAAGACTGCAGGCTGGAATCCACTGTAGCTCTTTGTGAAAATGGCGGGAAGATCTTGAGGAAAAAAGCGGGAAACTTGGCACCATATGTTGCTGCTGCTGCTGTGTCTCTCGTCGTAATACAAATCGTAGGCGCTGTGTTGTTGTAGGCTTGGGTTGTCGTCCATGCTGCCACCATATAATAATTCTATGTTGTTGCAGGATTGTAGATATACACACAGGCTTGTAATGTAGTTTAATCAGCTTAGGTAGATATTACAATAGATGTTTACAGGTCGAGAGCTGAGCTATAACTGGCAGCTAATGCTGTCTGAGCATACTGAGTCAATCAGTGCGAGTGCGCAGGTTGAGTGAATCATTATGGAAAATGGAATACTGAAACAATTTGAACAGGGAGACTAAACTAAATGACATATCATGACAGAAGCCCCAATTCTTTAAGTAATAATAGTTGTTGTTATTGGGTAGCTTTTCATTATGTCGTCATATTTTAGTTTGCGTTACTTATTTGAGAGAGAGAGAGAGAGAGAGAGAGAGAGAGAGAGAGAGAGAGAGAGAGAGAGAGAGAGAGAGAGAGAGAGAGAGAGCGAGAGCGAGCATGGCAGGGGATAATTGCCACTATTTAACAATGAGGCTCCTTGATAATTAACATTAGGCCTTATTACTGCCTCATTTACATCACCCGGCTCTCTCTCTCTCTGTCTCTCTCTCTCTCTCTCTTTCTTTCAGTAGACACTTCGTCTTGTGCCAACAGATTCTTATCTAAAGTGTCTGTATTGTGATCATAACTTTTTATCACACGCTCTCACACAAGTATACACACACCCACCCACACACACACACACACACACACACACACACACACACACACATTATGTTTGTATTCGTGAATTTGTACTTGCATATTGGTTAACACACATTAAAATATATAAACAATGCTCTGATGATCACATGTAGTTATACGCATGCACCCATTATCGGTACACACTGCACACACAAAGCTACACACACATTCACATAAACACAGACAGACAGACAGACAGACACACGATATCCAATAAAGACACCTTACACCACCCTCATTAAAAAAATGTTTATTTTGAGCGTTATGTGAGACGCAAGGGGAGATGATGAGAGAGGTAAGGAGGAGAGGGCAGGAGTGAAGATCAGGGTAATAAGAGGATTGAGGCTAGAGAAGATATTATAATGATGGAATTAGGGATGAATTTCCTTAGTTTGACCATATCATAGTCAATCAGAATAATTTAGATTTAGCACAGTTTCGAGTAGAAGTATTCGTGACTATGTGTGGTAAACGATGCAACAATTGACTATATAATTAAGATATTTTAGCTTAATTGGGCCCATAGCTGTGGACAGTCAAGTACTAATATATACTTATAATGATAGGTCAGTGTATTGCAGTTGTGGTGATAAATAAATAAATAAGTATGTAAATCAATAATTATTCATTATGGAAATAACATTTGTATTGTTGGAGCTAATTCTAAAAAGCAGGTTTTATAAATAACCACAACATCCTTATTACTGTCTAATCAACTTTACTATCGTAAAAGTTAGCGAGGCATTGAGTTGAGTGATTTGGTATAATTGCATGTGTTTTATAACCGGTGTCACACGATCAATATTAACGGATGATTTTATCGTAGTCAAAATCCGATATGAGTATTCAGATAATGTTGTGCTCTCTCTCTCTTACACACACATACAAGGGCCGTATTGGGTATTAGTTACCTGCACGGCTTGGTTCAGTAATTGGCCGAACGGTTTGTCTTGCTACCTTTAGGATTCAATGTCAGCAAATTCACAATTTGATTGGAAACCACCAACTAACTAACTCTTTGACAAACTTTAGCTAACAAACTATTATTGGCAAACTCTAAAATATTAGCTATAATGTTCAAACATTACATTGTGTTCTATTGTAACAAATGGGGAATTATAGCAATAACAAACATTACACACACAGTCATACTTTACAGTCCTCTTCTTTGTCAAAAATTTACCAAACTTGTGCAAGGCCTCACTGCAATACACCAGGAATGATTTACACCAATCCTGCTTTCCACTTCAGAGAAAGTCTCCAACTCAACATCACACGAACATACATCAAAGACTGGTAGGTGAGCAAGCAGTATATATATTATACCCATAAACCTACAGAGAGACTGACGAGAGAACAAGTACAGAGAGCCATAGCTCAAACCGACTACGCTCAAACAGAAATGGTCACAGACAGGACCCCAGACAGACATAAAATACATACAAAAATAACAGTCCATAATTATTAGCAATGTATACATATAGACGGGCAGAGCATAACACAGACAGACACGAGCCCACAGAAAATAGGCAATACTAACAGAGGGAAGATACAAACAGACAGATAATACTGTATATACATATAAGACCACTAGCTAGCAAGTCTTTGTACATGAAGCACAGACCAAAAGCCACACAGACAGCACAGCTCTTGTCCTGAGTGTTACACATCGTCTCCTCTCATTTTACGCCGACCTGCCCAGTGAAATGTTGTGTTGGCTGCTATTGAGAGAGAGAGAGAGGCGTGGGTGGGTGGGGGTGGGGGGAGGGGGGAACGGTGGAGGGGGCGGAAAGTGTATGAGGCATCACTTGCAAAATGTATAAGTACTAGGCATTATTTATACAGAAATACCCGATATATATACTGTATAATGAAATTGAACCTCTATGTATCAGGAAGATTTGATTTTATACAAACCTTTCGGTGAGCAACGTTTCTATTTCTGCGAGCAATGATTAGTGAAAAGAGTTCTGGCTTTGCTCAGCGAATCGTTCTAGTCAGGAGTTTTCGCTAAACAGCCTGTTTGACAAAAAGTTGCTTTGTTCAGCGAAAGTTGCCCGTGTGATAGCGGCTTAAGAGGGCATAAGTATCAAGCTTCCTGATTGTCAACTATGGCCTCAAACACCTGCCACAATGCTATCTCTCTCTCTCTCTTGCTCTCTGTCACACACACACTTTTACAGCTCAGCCTCACACAGTCAGACCGATATAATGAGCTCATGTCAGGATTCCCACACAGCGATATCCAGAATTTTCAGATTCCTATATTTTTCTTCTTGTGGTTCGGACTATTACGTTTAATGATGCCTTCATTACCGTGGTTGGAGGCTGTTTGGGCTGGGTAAAAGTGTGTAATAAATTAATCATAGTTTTTAATACGACACTATGTTTATATTATGTAAATATATTAAATTATCTTTCTATTTAGCTAGTTCTAAAAAATGTCTTATGAGCATAATATTATAATATCCTATATTTTGATAAATTGTAACATTAAGGCTACCGGTAGCATTACGATACCATTAGGGTATTGTATTTGGATTTACTCATGCTAAGAAAGTGTCTACATTAATTTAAAATAATCAGGTAACCTTTTAGTGTAAACCGGTACTAACGTAAACTTATCCACCCCTGTCCTAATCTTTATTCCACAACATCTTGCCGCTGAAGAGCGATTCCATTAAATAACACAAATTGAGTTGAACTGAGGTGAACTTAATTATTTATTTCTGGATATCTGAGAGCAGTGATCTTTATATTGCTTCATACAAACATTGACAAATATCGGACGTACATTGCTACCTGTAAGTAACTATTGCAGATAATGTATTTGAACACACATACAGTATAAGTGACTGTACACACAGTTCATATGTGCACCTGTTTTGTATTTTGCATGTGTAACTGCAAACTTACGTAACTGTGTGTGTGTGTTTTGTCTGTGTGTACGTGCTTATGAATATACACTGATGTGTTTGCTGATCCGAGGCGTGGGAGGGAGAGGTTAAGAGAGTATTTGCATGTGTGCTGGAGTGTGTGTTTTTGTATTTGTGTTTGGTTTTGCCTGAAACTATAAATTGTGTGTAGGTGTGCTTCCGATACTCCAGGATGACGCTAAAGATACTATGTGATACTGACATTATGGTAACATGTACCGGATACCAGACTCAGCTACAATTTGCCGTTACTGTGTAGGTCAAGTAGTTTGTATGGATAATTATAATAGTAGGAGTTTGCATCCGATACAAATTATATTATTTATTTCATGATTTTGTATGAACCACAATATCCTAAATCATAGTGGGCGTGGAAATCATCGGAAAGTATAACATAATACACTATCTTTAACTTTGATAAAGATAATGTAAAATTGTCCGCGTGACACCGACTTAATAAGATAATAAACCCCAATACAATTAACTTTACGTTTCCGGGACTTTTGTTGTAAAAAGTAAAACCTGGGTCGTGTATGTTAAAAGTGTGAACATATTAGGGCGATTGTGGTTAACAGATTAGCTACTGAGAGAGAGAGAGAGCATCAGTGTTATATATTTATTTGATATGGTAATAATAGTATATTCATGCACAGTAATATATTGCACAGTCTATTGTATATACCAAACCCACTCTGTGTAATATCAGCTTTGGCCATAAACTTAACACGTAGAGTTCATACATTTGCAGCTACAAATGTATTAATATTGGTAATCACTTATCTGTACTCTAATATATTGCCAAATTGGTTGTATAACTATTATCCTGATCAAGTGGCTTAATTAATGAACATGGCCAATGACTGTTTTTGTATTTATTGATAATATTTCCTATTAACGAGTGGTCGTTCTCAATTGGAATAACCATGTTTATTCTTCTCATCTCTGTTCCTAATAGTAGAGTCATTTTCAGAGCTTCCGTGACCGTGTTTAGGATACCAAAGTTTCTCAGTGAATTTAACAAGGGCAACTGATGCTAAAAAAAATAAGCCCCCATACACCTCACCAAAATGACGGGAAAGTTGTTATTCTAGACGTTTTTCAAAATGGCCGCCGCCGTCATCTTAAAACATTGATAAAGTTCTATTTATTGAAGTGAATGGCCAAAAATGACAATTTTGGTGTCTATTCCCACTAATTTTGGTGTCAGAAAACCAATGGCATGGCATAATTAAAAAATAATTAATAACTAATTACCAAATAATTAAGAAAATAAGAACATTATTAAGAAAATCAATGGGATGGCATAATTCATGATTTAGAGTCCCATTAACCTCAACATCTAAGACAAATATGATGTTGTTAAATCCACTGAGAAACTTTGGTATCCTAAACACGGTCACGGATCCTCTGAAACTTACTCAAATAATATAATATATAATTTAAAATGTAAACCAAGAATGTTGACTGATCAATTCCTTCTTTTTCAGGTTTGTTGCATCGAATTTGGCGTGAAGAATCATAAGCATGGAACGTAGAGGAGTTAGTGATGTGCCTGACCCAGGACCTGGATTAAAATGCATATTATGTCAACATCCCTGTATAGCTGATGATAGTACGGACAAGACCTCTGATACAAAGTGGGAGAATCTAAGGAGCAAGTGTTTTCGGTGGAAGGAACTTGATAAATTTCAGCATGCCTATGCAGCAGTGGAGTGGGACAAGGGGCCTAAAGGCCTGTACATGCATAGTAAATGTTACACCCAGATCAGTAGTAATCGCTATATTCAGCAAGCACAGAATCGTAAACGGAAATCTGAACAGGAAGAAGTTCAAGCATCAACTTCAAGTCAACAACTCCCAGGAAATGTGCCTAAAAAGCTTCGTTCTAGTACTGGAGTGGTTCATGATAAGAATCTCTGTGTGTGGTGTATGAAAGGACCACAAAAAACCAGTAATCCTGGCAAGTCCAAACTTTTGCTGCTGTCAACAGTAGACGCATGGAACCGGTTCAAGTTGCATACAGTTTGTCTGTCAGATGAGCCTATAAGAGAAATATTGAATACCCTACTTGCATCTATCCCAGACAGTCGAACGGCGTTTGGATTGGAAATTCGTTATCATCGTGAATGTTGGCTCAATTATGTCAGCAACCCTCTGAAGGAGTCTTTTCCTGATGAAAAAACAGAGCATCTGCAACATGTTAATCTTCGAGAGGCCCAAAATATCTTCTTTCATCATGTCCGTCAAGTTATCTTTGAAGATCATGAAATCCGTACACTGCAAGGTCTTGTAAAGGATTACAAAGGCATTACTTCAAATTATGGTTACTATTCCACAGCAAAGTCCAGTTTCGTGAAGGAAATTCTGATCAAGGCATTTGGAGATGACATAGCATTTCATGAACGAGGTCAGAAGAATGTGAGTGAACTGGTATATGATGCAAGAGCTATCTATCTATTCTATCTATATGCTCAAGCCCAATCCCCATTTTGGGGGTAGCCGACTCAAGACAGAGCAAGAACAGGGAAAACACAAAAACAACATAAAACAAAAAATAAACACAGATAAAAAACACAAACTCTCACACATCCAGGTCACCCAGAGACCAGGGTTACCAAGGTCGCTCCAGCACTCCCCCGGCCCCTGACCACCAGGAGAGGTTCCGATCTCGGCAGGCAGACATGCAGCGGAGCCAAAGCGACAAGCCCTCCCACCACACTTCCAGGCACACCCTTCATATTAATCGTCTCCCCGGGCCAGGCGCCTGATGGACTATTATCTAGTCCAACTTGCGCCCGACCCCTTACTCCAAATGACCACGTGTTCACTCAACTATTCACAAGCATTCTCCATTCACTCCTGTCCACCACCACTTCCCCTGCCTGATCTATAGTCATTCCTCTATCATCCAAAGCCTTTCTTACACAGTCTCCATCTCAATGGGGGTCTTCTGCCCTTCTATCTCCCCTTGTACCTGACTCACATATTCTCTTTGTAAGCCTTTCATCTCCCATTCGTTCAACATGACCATACCAGCTCAGCACCCTTCTGTCCACTCTGGCTGACAAATGTTCCTGCTGCCCCACTCTCCTACGTATCTCTTCATTTCTCAATCTGTCTCTACGAGTAACTCCACACATACCCCTCAAGCAGCTCATCTCCATCACATCCAGCCCTCTTTTCTCCTTTTTCTTCAGAGCCCATGTCTCAGCCCCATACATCACTGTTGGCACAACCTGCAAGAGCTGCAGGTTCATATCTTGAGGCTGCAATATTCTCTCTAGGTGTAAGTGACGATCAGCTGGTGAAGAATGTAGCTGGGCGACTCAGAGATCAGATCATCAAAACAAAAACTGTTCCTTGGCCTCCATACATACATGAGCTAGAAGAATATGAAGACCTGAATGATCTCCTCTTGAAGCTCATCACTTGGTTAAAGCACCCCACTTCATCTGAAGTCGATGAAAAGCCCCAAGTCAGATCAATTGCATCTATTTTGACAAGCTACATCACTGGAAGATGTACTGCATTTGAGACAAACCTCGGTGTACTGCTACATGGTATGACAAAGAGCAGAGAAATGGTAGACATATTACATAAGGATGGCCTGGGAATCAGTTACAATGATGTGCTTTTGCTTAGAGATTTTTGGGCAGTTACTGACCTGAAGCATTCAACTGAGTGTCCTTTTGAACTTTCTGAAGGACCACCGGCAATATGTATAGTCGACAACGATGACTTCAAAAGTGACACTTTGACTGGAAGTGGCCAATCACATCGTACAAATGTCATGTTTGTTCAGCCAGACCTACCTAAGCTAAATCTACCTACCCTAGATGATGATAGACCAGTTGCAAATAGCACCTTGCCTTCGTACCTCTCTGATAGCCTCAAAGAACTTGGGAGCCAGATGCAAAGAATTGAACCATACAAGACAGTCAAGCGTGGTGAACCACCCATCAGACCAAGGATAACGGATGAACAACATCTGGACACAGTTCCTCAAAGAATGAGAGGTGTCATCCATGCAATGGCCCGAGCTAAGGCAGACGGAACAAGACCAAATCCAGAAGACCAGACTGTACCAGCCTTTTCTGGCTTCCAGGCCACGCTATCACCAGAAACCCAGAAAAGTCAAGCGATTTATCATATGACTTATCCTGATCCACCAAGCAAGACCATTCTTTATGATGCCCTGCACAAGCTTGCAAAGGCAATTGATTACAAGAAGATGCCATTTGCCATTATCGTCGGTGATCATCCTGTCTACGCATTATTGCTAGAATTGAAAAGTGAGAATCCAGAGATATTTGCTGACATATTGACATTCATGGGGCCCTTTCATATCCAGATGTCTTCCATCAATGCAATCTACAAAAGGTTCAAAGGCTCAGGCATTTCAGATGTACTGGTGGCTGCAGGCGTCGTTGCAGATGGATCCGTGGATCAAGCTCTGCGTGGAAAACACTTCAACCGCGGTGTGCGTTGCCTTCGACTCTTCTACGAGGCTTTACTCCAACATGCACTAGACAAACGTTTGGAAGGTGCCACTCTGTGTGAAGAGATCCAGGCATCTGATGACCTGATGAAGCTATCTGCGAAACGTTGTCAATAAAGTGCTCTTCCTCAGATGGTGTTTTTTATCCATTCTGTCTACTTTTCAAGTACCACTCAACATCTCTCAATAAGTTACGCAGTTCAGTAGACCAACAAGAACTTAATGATGCACATGCTGAGTTAGAGAGCAATGCCGATCTCAAGGGGCTCGTTGACTCCCTATTCCAGAACTTAGATGGTGCTCCACTAGAAGAATTCTGGATTTCATTCTTGGAGATGGTAGAGATACTGACTCAAAATATACATGGTATAAGGACAAGAAACTGGATCGAGTTCAAGTCTTCAATGAAGTTGATGCTTCCTTGGATGCATATTTATGACAACGATAGATATGGGCGCCATCTTCCAGATTTCATAGCACTCCTAGAAAGTCTTCCCCATATCCAAGCACAATTCATGGAGAGTGGCATGTTTGCACAGTCAATGACCGGTAAACCCTACTCATCTGTTGCCCTTGACATATGGATTGAGTCAACGATGAATAAAGGATCCAAGCTTAAGTGTGGATGGTTGGCTATTCTAAAGAATGAGAAGCAACTCCTGTCAAACACGCGGAATGTTAACAACGTCAACCGGATAAGAGGCTGTGTTCATCGTCACGCAAATCACAAGAGACGAGGTTCAAGAAAGCATGCAGATTGTGCCCCAAGTAAGATGAAGATAGATGAACAATCTGTGCAGGATATCAGTGCATGTCTCACCGAGTTCCATTGTGATCCATTTGACCAATCAGATCTGACACTAAGATCCCTACAATCTGGAATTCAAGCCTCTCCGGCTCTCTTTGCTGATCTGAAGTCTGCAAAGGCCGATGGAGAAAGAAAAGTGGAGGAATTTGTAAATGAAAGAGTCTATTCCAAAACAAAGTCCCTCAATGCTCGAATACCACGTAGTAAAAGAGGCAATTTTGCAACTCAAGAAATCGAGAAGACAGCAAGTGAAAACCTGAAACAGACAACTGAAGAAATGGAGAGTAAGGCATTTACCTCGGTCATCAAACTTGTTGAGGCAAGTGACGGCTTAAAGATGGAAGACTTAATGCAGCATCGAGTAACAGATGAGTGCCTTTCAATTTTCAATGCAAATGGTACTATGCGCAAAACGCAGAAGAGTAAGCTACAGGAAAAACTGACAATGACATCCATACCGTACCCTGATATTTACACATCAATAGTAGACATGGGACTAATCTGGCGTCTAACAACGCTTACTACTGAAGACAGAGAAAAAGCAGATGGAACCAAGTTAACGTGGGGAGACTATGGTGAGAAACTTGTGAACTTTGTCCTGAATAGACATTCGAATGCAGAATGTGTTATCTTGGTTAATGACTCGTACGAGCAAGACTTCTCCATCAAAGATAGTGAACGACAACACCGTAAAAAAAATAAGTCCATTTGCAATGTGTTTATGAAGTCAGAGGACAAATTTCCTACTAATAGAGACTTTCATGCTCTTCTTGGTAAGCCAGAGAATAAAGTTCGCCTTCAAGCATTTATCAAGGCTGCTTTCAAAAGAAAGGCATCTACAACCACTATTCAGCTCATACACTGTGTTGTTGGCAAACCAGCAAGGAATCTCACCACAGATGAAGTTTTGCAGAATCTCACATACGCCCATGCAGAAGCAGACACAGCTCTGTTCACTCTTTATGGTAAGCTGCGGTCAGAAGGGTATACAGAAGCAGTTGTCATAGACACTGAATATACTGATAACTACGTTCAGGCAGCCTATGTGGCTCGGCAAATATCAGGACTCTTGTGCTTGAAACGCAAATCTCAGCTGATAAATGCTCGGTGTTTGTGTAGTGAGGCAATGGCGGAGTCTTTGATCCCACTTTATGTTCTTACCGGATGCGACCATAACTCCGGCTTTTATGGAATAGGCAAGAAAAATATTGTTGACCGTGTAGAAAAATCATCAGAAGCTCGCAACCTCCTTAAAAGTTGTGGCACAATCATCCCAGTCACACAGGAAATCATCAATGACTTACAGAAATGTGTTATCCGGTACATCTATTGTGACACCAAACACAAGACCCCTAGCAGAGGTGAGAGCAGCAAAGTGGTCAGTACTCAAGAAAAAGAAGATCATCAGACTGGTACCTGATTCTGACAGTCTACGACCACACTTAGAGCGCACCAATTACCTCACATATCTGCAGAAGAATTTCCAGCTTCAGAATCATCCATCACCAATTGGCCATGGATGGCACCTTGTAAATGGCTTATGCCTCCCAGTACGCTATACCCAACCTGCACTTCCATCATTCCTGGATCTTCTAAAAACTCCAAGTCATCCACAAATGGAGAGCAGCGATGATGACAGCGGAAGTGATTCTGACAGTTGTGCATCATATTTGTCCTGCAGTGATAGTGCATCTTAATGCAGTAGGTCTCATGTTTTATTAATTTAGGATACCAAAGTTTCTCAGTGGATTTAACATCATATTTGTCTTAGATGTTGAGGTTAATGGGACTCTAAATCATGAATTATGCCATCCCATGGATTTTCTTATTTATTTTCTTATTTACTTAATTATTTGGTAATTATTTATTAATTATTTTTAAATTGTGCCATGCCATTGATCTTCTGACACCAAAATTAGTGGAAATAGACACCAACATTGTAATTTTTTGGCCATTCACTTCAAGAAATAGAACTTTATCAATTTTTTAAGAAGACGGCGGCAGCCATTTTGAAAAACGTCTAAAATAACAACTTTCCCGTCATTTTGGTGAGGTGTATGGGGGCTTATTTTTTTTAGTATCAGTTGCCCTTGTTAAATTCACTGAGACACTTTGGTATCCTAAACACGGTCACGGAAGCTCTGAAAATTACTCTACTATAAATGTCTCTTTATGTATATTTACCTGTTCATCGATCTCTATATTTGTCTTTCTATCTTTACTTTTCGCTAAGCAATTGTCAATTTAACTTTAAAGTTTATAAAGTTAATTTTCGTGCGCGACTTCGGAGGATTGGGTGTCTGGCTGTCTTAAGAACCAATTATCACCTTCATTACTTGTGCAGTAAGACAGTTATGCGATATTTAGAGAAGCATAAGGAGATATCTCGGGCTTTTATTGTTTTGGAAAAAGTGTATGATCGTGTGGATTGTGAAGCAATGTGGAAGGTGTTAAGGATTTATGAAATTGGAGGACATTTGTTAAAAGCAGTTAAGAGTTTTTATGAAGGGAGCAGAGCGTGTGTTACAGTAGGAAATGGTGAGTTGTAGGAAATGGTGAGTTGAGTGAATGGTTTGAGGTAAACGACAGGGTTGTGTAATGTCACCATGGCTGTTTAATATATTTATGGATGGTGTGGTGAGGGAGGTGAAAATGAGAACTACACCATTATACCTGCCACCACTACCTCCCTCCTACAACAACACCATTATACCTGCCACCACGACCTCCCTCCAACACCATTATACCTGCCACCACTACCTCCCTCCTACACCAACACTATTATATCTGCCACCACTACCTCCCCCCTACACCAACACCATTATACCTGACACCATTACCTCCTCCCTACACCAACACCATTATACCTGCCACCACTACCTCACCCCTACACCAACACCATTATACCTGCCACCACTACCTCCCCCTACACCAACACCATTATACCTGCCACCACCACTACCTCCCCGCTACACCAACACCATTATACCTGTCACCACTACCTCCCCCCTACACCAACACCATTATACCTGCCACCGGTATCTTCCCCTACACCAACACCATTATACCTGCCACCACTACCTCTTCCCTACACCAACACCATTATACCTGCCACCACTACCTCCCCCCTACACCAACACCATTATACCTGCCACCGGTACCTTCCCCTACACCAACACCATTATACCTGCCACCACTACCTCCCCCTACACCAACACCATTATACCTGCCACCACTACCTCCCCCCTACACCAACACCATTATACCTGCCACCACTACCTCCCCTACACCAACACCATTATACCTGCCACCACTACCTCCCCCCCTACACCAACACCATTATACCTGCCACCACTACCTCCCCCTTACACCAACACCATTATACCTGCCACCACTACCTTTCCCCTACACTAACACCATTATACCTGCCACCACTACCTCCCTCCTACACCAACACCATTATACCTGCCACCACTACCTCCCCTACACCAACACCATTATACCTGCCACCACTACCTCCCCCTTACACCACCACCATTATATCTGCCACCACTACCTCCCCCTACACCAACACCATTTTACCTGCCACCACTACGTCCCCACTACACCAACACCATTATACCTGCCACAACTACCTCACCCCTACACCAACACCATTATACCTGCCACCACTACCTCCCCCTTACACCAACACCATTATACCTGCCACCACTACCTCCCTCCCTACACCAACATCATTATACCTGCCACCACCCTACACCAACACCATTATACCTGCCACCACTACCTCCCCCCTACACCAACACCATTATACCTGCCACCACTACCTCCCCCCTACACCAACACCATTATACCTGCCACCACTACCTCCCCCCTACACCAACACCATTATACCTGCCACCACTACCTCCCCCTTACACCAACACCATTATACCTGCAACCACTACCTCCCCCTTACACCACCACCATTATACCTGCCTCACTACCTCCCCCCTACACCACCACCATTATACCTGCCACCACTACCTCCCCCCTACACCAACACCATTATACCTGCCACCACTACCTCCCCCTACACCAACACCATTATACCTGCCACCACTACCTCCCCCCCTACACCAACACCATTATACCTGCCACCACTACCTCCCTCCTACACCAACACCATTTACTGCCACCACTACCTCCCCCTTACACCAACACCATTATACCTGCCACCACTACCTCCCCCCTACACCACCACCATTATACCTGCCACCACTACCTCCCCCCTACACCAACACCATTATACCTGCCACCACTACCTCCCCCTTACACCAACACCATTATACCTGCCACCACTACCTCCCCCTACACCAACACCATTATACCTACCACCACCCTACACCAACACCATTATACCTGCCACCACTACCTCCCCCTTACACCACCACCATTATACCTGCCACCACTACCTCCCCCCTACACCAACACCATTATACCTGCCACCACTACCTCCCCCCCTACACGAACACCATTATACCTGCCACCACCCTACACCAACACCATTATACCTACCACCACGCTACACCAACACCTTTATACCTGCCACCATTACCTCCCCCCTACACCAACACCATTTTACCTGCCACCACTACCTCCTACACCATTATACCTGCCACCACTACCTCCCCCTTACACCACCACCATTATACCTGCCACCACTACCTCCCCCCTACACCACCACCATTATACCTGCCACTACTACCTCCCTCCCTACACCACCACCATTATACCTGCCACCACTACCTCCTCCGTATACCATTATACTTGTCACCACTACCTCCCCCTACACCAACACCATTATACCTGCCACTACTACCTCCCCCCTACACCAACACCGCCTCACTACTCTCAGTATTGGTCGTGTCCCTTTGATGTGAAGCTATTGTAGTACCCTGACACACCGGAGAGTTGGACCAGACCGATGGACAGGTTATTAAAGGACCCTCAGTTAATATGTATTTGTTTGGTGAAGAGGGTCAAAGAAGGCACACTTGGGTAAACCACATCTACGACGTACTTTATCACCATAACTGCTGATCAAATATACAAATCATCCATCATACATTGTCATCACCATGCTTTCTCTATTTTGCCATATATCGCCATAATAATAGGTTCGTTATTATTAGCTAAATTGGCCACAGACACCAATCATCATGGATGAAGAAGTGCGGGAGAGGGTGCAACAAGGGAAAGAGGGTTGTAGGAATGCTGAAAGCAGTAACAAGATATAGGGTGGTCAGTATGGAAGTGAAGAAGTCCTTGCATGACAGTGTGGTAATCCCGACACTGACTTACGGAAGCGAAGCATGGACGTTGGTTGCGAGACTCAGACCAAGAGTGAGAAGTGTGGAAATGAGCTACTTAAGAAGTGCGTGCAGAGTTACATGGAGGGATAGACAGACGAATGAGGAAGTAAGAAGGAGGTGTGATGTGGAGGTATATGTGCTGGAAAGTGTGAAAAGGAACACCTGGAGATGGTTCGGCCATATTGAACGTATGGGAAGCGAGAGAATGACTAAGAGGATGTACGAGAGCGAGGAGGAAAGACAGAGAGGGAGATGTAAACCGAAAGAGAGGTGGAAGGATGGAGTGAGGAAGTATATGGATGCAGGTGGTGCTGGTTGGGAGGAGGGGCGTCGACTGACTGGGGACAGAGGTGCATAGGGGCGGTTCGTTCGTGGCCACGCCTTCGGTGATCGAGGCGTCACGTAATAGATATATAGATAGACCTATCATCACCATCGCCCCTCCTGTCATGATATTACTATGACCGACTTACTTCCATTCCACCATCACCATCATAACTACTCTTTGTCCTCTCACCACCATAACATCATCAACTCCATAACCAATTATAGTCCTCTCACCACCTTAACATCAGCACCTCCATCACACTTATAGTCCTCTTACCACCATAACACCATCACCACCATCACACTTATAGTCCTCTCACCACCATAACACCATAACCACTTTTTGTTCTTTCACCACCATAACACCAATACCTATATAACCTTTCACCTGTATAACACCAATACCCTTACAACCACTTTTAGTCCTTTCACCACCATAAGAGTGACATGGCCAAATTCAAGAGACGTTGGGGTCAAAATGATTGGACACACGAAGTTTAAAGCAGTTCAAGTCATATGATAAAGTGAAAGATTGATTGAGGGAGAGAGTTCCAGAGTTCACTTGTTGAGTAGAAGAAAGGCTGAGAAAATCTGCCAATTCTTGGGTTGGAGAGCTGGACAGAATAGGAGTGGGACTATGTTGAAAGGTGGGTGCCTCACACTCGCCGCAAGGGAGGGGTTATGCACTGAGAGAGCTTCAAGTAACACTGATTCTTGTAATATCAATAGTAGAGTGAAAGAGATACACCATTGCAGCGTGTAGAAAAATATTGTAGGGAACTAGTAAGAGGAAGTGAGTTGATGAGAGAAAATGCTTTGGATTCTACTCTATCGAGAAGTGCAGTATGGGTGGAGTCTCCCCACACATGCGAACAATACTCAATACAGGGCCGCACTGTGCTCCGATATAGAGCAAGAAGCTGTGCGGGGGTGAAGCACTCACTGAGACGATTGAGCACACCTGATTTTTGGGAAGCTGCTTTTGCAAGAGTGGTAATATGATCTTTCCAAGAAAGTTTTGAATGAAAAAGATACACCTAGTAAACTGAGAGATGATGAAGGGTTGATGTGTGTATTGTTGAAGAGTAAATGATAGTCTTGCAGAAGATTGTAATTGGAGAAATACAGAGAGAAATTGGGTCTTGGAGACATTGAAAGTAAGATTATTTCTATCCCAATCAGAACTCAATCACCATTTGTTGTCACCACCATCATTATCACAACACACTATCAAGCTATCACTATCACCATATCCAAAGCATCACTATCATTACCATTATGAGACCTATCCTATTATCACCACCTGACTAGTATCACCATCAACACCAGCACCATTATCACAATCTCACCAGTAATCCCAGTTCACTAGCATCACACCCTCACCTCCAGATCACAAGCACTATCATTACTTCCACCTAATCTCTCTCACCATTGCATTATCAACATTATCATCACCACATCAATTACTCATCTAGTAACTTTGGAACTTTCTCCATCAATTAATATTTCCTACGTCCTATGACATAGACTGTTTTAAACTTCATGTGTCCATGCATTTTTACCCCAACGTCCATTGAATTTGGCTATGGGGGAGACGCTCATTCCAGGCAGCCTGTCTGTTGTCTCCTTCATACACATAGACAAACATTATATATACAATCACAATCGTATTACCATCACCATCCGACACGATCATATTAATATATCAGTATCACCATCATCATACCACCACCACGTGATCCCTCTTTGTACCTCATAATTATTAATTCACCGCCATAATACCCCATCTCATATAATATATATCCTCTCACCCACATAGTGTACCAGTATCACCCTTTTACCCCTAGCACCACCACACCACCACACCACCATCTCCACCAGACCAGACCAGAGCAGGTAAACAGTTCAGCATCATTATAATTTCAGGTCATTACCAACAAAGTTATGGTTCAACACACTACACCAACACTACCTACACTCCAGCCTCTCTCTCTCGTTTCGTTTAGTTTAGTTTCGTATGAGCTTGCCTGGTATGCAAGGACTGACCGTATTATTGGAGCTTGGTTAGTAAAAGAGGAAAACTATATATTTGTTTTTCTTTCTCTTCCTGCTTCTTTCCATCTCTTTTATCTCCCCCTTACTTCGCTCTCCACCTTCTTCGCTTTAATATTCTATTTTGTCTATCTCCACATTTCCTCTCATTATCCTATTGTTTCCCGTGTTCATATATTTGACTTATATATCTACGTCCTCTTTGTTTTCTAATCTTCTCATTACACCTTTCGTTTCACGCACACTTTTTCTTAAAATATTATAATAATAATTAATATAATTATGATCATTATTATTATTACATTAATAATAATATGCACATTTCACATTGTCTAACCTAATATAATTACATTTTATTGAACAACAAATAATGTTCAAATGTCAAAATGTTCAGAACGAATATTCCAGACCAAAATTTGACCAAACACCCTCATAGTCTCCCATTGATCCATATCTTACCCATTACTTTCTTAACCTACATCCCCACTACCAACCCTCCACTACTCACACACATACACACACACACACACACACACACACACACACACACACACACTATAAGTATGTGAATACGTATATATGGTGTTACGACCAGGGCTACGAATAAAACAAGGGCACTTAATGATTGGACTAGTAATAGGGCACTATGCAACAACGGTACGCGAGATCCAAACCCTCAAACTTATATGCCGGCGAACAAAAACACCTATACCCTCCAGAGTTAATCTGCGATAACGGGGTATCCTTAACTGGGCATAAATGTACTCTACTTCAGGCTAACCCACACTGGTATAGCCTGATAACAAACAAGATGCAAGTTACGTTAAAATGCATACAAAGGAATCAATGGAAAGATCAATTAAATCACTGCAAGATTTAATACAATAAAAAGATGCTTTAATACAGTTACTCTAAACAACAATAAACTCTTCACTCCTATCTGAAAGAAAGTGAAGTATAGTCCTACAGCATAGTCCTCGAAACTTCTGAAGAAAGTCTGATGCTCATAAGATGCTCGTATCTTAAATTATATAAAGGCAGGAGGCAGGACACCACACATGTAGACTGAATACACTAAAAGATAGGACATATAATGTTAACTGACACAAGAATTCTATAAATGCGCAACGGTAGTAATGCTCAACACTAAAAGAAGTACTTCCTCATCAACGACCCAGTCTGCTATGGTTGTGCGGCTCAGCAGCAACCTAGACTAATAAATGCTGTGAATAATAATGCGTACATATCAAAGAGCTAATATTAAATACTAACAAGTGTCTACTCAATTAATAATATCTAACTGGATAACTCTAGGTAAGGAACTGGGGTTGAGCAAGACAGGCTCGTAGCCTAGCGATGTCCTTAAGACTGCATCCTTCAAGTTACGTTAATTGACTGGGGTGCTCTCTTGATAGATCCACATCACAAGTATCTGGTTCTATCCTGGCAACCCTCAAAAGACAAGCAAAGAGGCTGCAAAGTGTGGAACTGGAACAGGCCAAATCCCTCAGTCAACACAATGCTGCACTCGCAAAAAGACGCAGCCGAAAAGACAACCTAGGCTCCACAGGACCGCTCAAAGTCATGTAGATATAAACAAACCATAGACAACGACTACAGTAACCTTATCCCAGTCTAGCATTAAATAAAAGAGCAGAACACTAAATCAATAATGGAGACACCCACAGAGTTCTTAACCTCTACTAACTGAGAACCCTCAAACCTATTCTAAGTACATGTAAATATTTCAGAGGACGGCGCATGCAATACAATGGGCCGGCTATGGAAACCATATGCAGAACCCAAGGGGATAAGTAATTGAATAAAGGTGAGGAGCAATGGAAAAGAAGAAGGTCAGAGAGAGAGACAGTGGTAAAGGGGGTGATCGGGAGAGAGTATGCAAAGGGATGTTAGAAGCATGCACACCAAGCCTGTCCTGAGGAGGGCAGCTCCTCGGGACCCTCACGCAGGAGGTTAGTTAAACAGGAGCTCGCAAGGGCGCGATGGTCGCCAATCACGGGCCGAGACATCACAAGGCAGCAGGCCCCTAGGACGCGCCCGGAGCCACCAGCCAATCAAAGGCGAGGGAAAGCCCGCGCGAGCGGGAAAACTCCTCCGAGCGAGGCAGCACATACCTATGCACGCACATATTATCACCTCGCTGCCTATATCTCTCATGCTCCTTAACTCTACACAAAGCATCTTATATTCTATTAATGATATAAAATATTTCCCGTTGTCACAGACGAAAATAAAGACCACCGCTGGACTGTCTGTGACAATGCGAGTACTAGGAAATAAAGAACAACATTCTCTGATAACTGTAGCCCATTTCACTGCCCTGGCGAGCGCTAGTGGCTCACGAGAGGCGATTCTGCCAATGATGGTAGACGTCACACCCCGCCCAAGATATGGGACGCTCAACATTAGGCGAGCACCATATCTGACAAGGCAGAATGCCGACAAGACCCGCCACACCTAGCCACTCCACCAGAAATGAAATGCAAAGCTCATTCTTAAATAAAACATAATTTTAGCATAAAGAAAATCTTATAACCCCTCCCAAACATAATAGTATAATTTTAGCCTGCTATGTTCCCTGAGCGAGCTTCACAGAGCCCAGCATACTAAGTGAAAGGCAGGTTCAACTTAGGACTTTAGCTATAACATTGGCAACTTACAATTAACTATAAAAAAGAAAGAGTTTTTATGTGATGTTTTGTATTTAATTGTATTGTTGTTTTGACGGCTGCTCTACAGGGGCAAGCCTGATTTTTCTCCACTCAAACCCACACACCTGTGGTGATCTACGCCGGATCCTCCACCCTCGACAAACAGTCTGCAATCACATTCTCACAACCGGCAATATGGCGAATGTCTAGATTGTATTCTTGCAACATGAGTGACCAACGTGTCAGCCTCATATTCCGGTTGTGGAATTGGTTCAGAAATTTAAGAGGGTGGTGGTCGGTGTAAATCACCACGACTGGCCTGTAGGCAGGAACATATACTTCAAAGTGCCTGAGCGCCAACAATATTGCCAGCAGTTCTTTCTCTACCACAGAGTAGTTTTCTGAGCGGAATTAAACTTCTTGGAAAAGAAACTGACTGGATGCTCCAAACCTTCCTCGTCTGTCTGCATTAAGACGGCACCAGCCTACACCGCTGGCATCTGTTGCCAGCTGGAATGGTCTTTCAAAGTCAGGGGCCCTGAGGATTGGGTGAGTGCATAGTAGGTGCTTGACCAGCGAAAAAGCCCTTTCACAGTCAGGTGCCCACTTGAACTTTTTCTCTTTTGCTAGTAAATCTGTCAGAGGAGCTAACACAGTAGAATAACCCCGAATGAAGCGGCGATAGTAACCGATCATGCCCAAAAATCTCATGATCTGCCGCTTAGTGGACGGCCTGGGGAACTGGTTAATAGCCTGTATCTTGTTTTTGGGGGGGGGCACACCTGGCCTTACCCGACCACAAACCCAAGATATTGCACAGTTGCCCGGACAAAGTCGCACTTGCCCAGCTTAACCACCAAGCTGGCCTCACTGAGCTTCCGAAACAAGGCTTCTATGTGCTCACAGTGACTCTCAAAGTTGTCATCGTATATTATAACTTCATCTAGGTAGACAGTGCAGTTAGGGATGTCGGCTACTAACTCATTCTTAAAACTCTGGAAGGTTGCTGGAGCATGTTTAAGGCCATACGGCATCACATTGCAACGGTAGGTGTTCCCATCAACCACGAACCCGCATACCCCCTTCGCCCGCTCAGACAAGGGCACCTTCCAGTAGCCTTTCACTAGGTCTACCTTAGTTAGAAACTGTGCCTTACCAATCTTGTCTACACTATCGTCAACACGGAGAAGGGGATAAGCATTGGTGGGAGTCAACTCGTTCAATCTCCGAAAGTCAATGCAGAAGCGAACCTTCCCGTCAGGCTTGGGCTGCAGAGTGACAGGAGATGTCCACCTAACTGCCCCCTTCTCAATCAACCCCCGTTCTAACATATACAACTCCGCTCTGAGGGCTGGGAGTTTAATGGGTGGAATTCTGTAGGGTACTGATTTAAAGGGGGGGGGGGGTGATCTCCCACGTCCACGTTATGCACCACTCGAGTTGTGAGGCCTGGGTGCTCTGCGAACACAGAGGGGTATGAAGCAAACAGGCGCTGCACTGCTGCACGCTGTTGCTCAGGCAGGTGCACTAGAGCATCGTCAGCCACCTGTCTGGAGTTCTCTGCCCACTGGTCAGCAGAGACATGACACTCCCAGTTGTCTTCCACCTGAGCTTCACTCTCCCTCACTCCTTCTACTCCATGACCGCTGCAGGTCAACACAGGGACAGCGAGAGGCTCAGGGGGGCGCCTCACAAACTCTTTCACCAGGTTCACATGGCACAGCTGGTTCTTTTTACGCCTATCTGGAGTAGCCACAAGATAGTCTAGGTCAGAGATCTTTTTCACCACCTTATAAGGACCAGCGTACTTGGCAGACAAAGGATGACCTGGCAGAGGTAACAGAATCAACACCTCTTGCCCCACCTTAAACTCCCGGAGTTTCCTCTTCTCATCATACCTGTCCTTCATAAGTGCTTGCGACCCTACCAAATTCCTACCTGCCAACTCTAGGCTTCTCAGCATTCTCTCTCTGCTCTCGAGGACATAGTTTAACATGGAACATGGTTTTGCTGTGCCCTCCCAAATTTCTCAAACCATGTTGAGGGGGCCTCTGACCTGATGTCCAAAAACTAACTCATTGGGACTGAACCCTAGGCTTTCACCAGGTACCTCCTGAGCAGCGAATAATACATAGGGCAACCCAAGATCCCAATCCTTGCCATTTTCAACACAATAAACAACGCAACATGCTCTTCAGAGTCGAGTACCACCTCTCCAACACCCCTTGACTCTCTGGGTGATAGGCTGAAGAGACAACTGTACTGATACTGTGCTGCTGCATGGTCTGTTTGAAAAGGTTAGAGGTAAAGTTGGACCCTTGGTCTGACTGCAATTCCTGCGGGTACCCGTACCTAGAACAGTACAATAGCAAGTTACGAACAACAGTCTTAGCAGTACCATTTCGCATGGGGTATGCATCCGGATAACGAGTGGCAACATCCATAATGGTGAGGAGGTACTTGTTGCCTGCACTAGTAGGGGGTAGAGGGCCAACCATGTCGATTATAACCTTACTGAATGGTGGCCCGATAACAGGAATAGGGTGTAACGGAGCCTTGGGAATACACTGGTTTGGTTTACCTACAGTCTGGCAGGTACTGCACATTGCCACCCATGACGCAACATGTGCCTTCATCCCTGGCCACCAAAACAATTTCGCCAATGCTGCTACCGTCTTCCGTACACCCAAATGCCCTGCCAATGGTACATCATGCGCCAACCTCAGTAGGCAATCACGGCACACACTAGGCACTACCAACTGGTCAACCACTCTCGACCCACCCTCCCAACTCCGTCTGGGATCTAGAAAACGCCTGTACAAAATACCCCCCACACGAAAGAAGTCCCCCGGCTTTGCATCCCCGTCCTCCTCAAGTTCAATTGCACCGTTACTACACTTCTGAAGCTCGGGATCACCCAACTGCAGCCGACAGATATCCGAAGGAGCCAATTCATCGAGATGCTCCCGGAGCAACTTATGGCCTCCCCCGGTACTGGACTGTTCGATCCTATCTTGCTTTTGCGAGTAACGGTGCTGTCTCGGAATTTTCACACGCCCTACCTCCTCAACAAGTGTGACAGGCTCTGGGGCCACTCCGGACCTTAACAATGGTGCTAATACTGAGTCGCCAAGGAGAGCCGCTGGATCAAAACTCTCAAAACTTTTCCCAACTTTAGCCTTCTCCTTTCGACTGTTCCTCCGCTGGTCTAGAGACTGAGGAATAGGCTGTGACACTTTAGATGCACGAGAACGGGTGACAACACACGCCATCTGGTGTAGTTGACACCTCTCGACCAATTCCTGCCCCTCCCTACTCACGTCGGCCGCCCTCTCGGCAACGACTAAGGGTGGAACCTCAGAAGTAGGCACCGCAAAGTCGTTGCCGAGAAGAAGGTCGACGCCCTCTACTGGCAGTTTCTCCACGATTCCAACATCCAACTCTCGTGTCACACCTTCAACCTCCAGCTCTACTCGAACCAACAGGTATGACCGTGTAGCATTAATACCCTGCACCACAACTACCCGTGCCGCATTTATAGGTTGGCCTGTAAAGTTTTTCATCAGAGTCTGGGATGCACCTGTATCACGCAACAACTTCAACCCATGCTTGCAACCAGCCCAACTCACGCAGCCACGCCCTCTATGGTCGCAAAAACCATCGCGGACAGGTTTCGAGCCTTCCGGACACTCCTTCATTGGCTGTGCCCCCGCATCTGACATGTCACCCCGGGTAAATGCAGAAGACCTCAGAGACACCCCAACGTTGCTAGCCAAAGACACGACTGATGTAGATTGGTTACTAGGGCAGGAACGTGCAAAGTGCACCTTTTTATGACACTTAAAACACTCTACTTCACCCTTGGACTTCCCCTGAGGTGGGGAAGGGCCCTGACCTTTCTTAAACGGGACGGTTTTAGGTTTGTGATCAAAATTGGTATCATTGCTCTTACTCTTGTTATTAAATGTGGTATCACTGACTCGGGGGGGTGGAGTGTTGCGCCCCTTGTTAACTGCATCGGTCCGTTGTGCAGACCCGCACCCACAGATCAGTGATAATCTCAGGTCAGCCATCTCAGCTGCCTCTTGTAGAGTTTTAGGACGTTTCTCTTTGAGGTTCAAAGTCAGGTCGCCGCCTGTGCACTTGAAAAATTGCTCTAGCAATTCTGTAATATCCCCTTGTTCCCTTACCTTCAGTTTATATAACAGTTTGTATTCATAATCTAACCTAATCCAATCTACCAGTAAGCTATATACAATCTACTGGTTTATGATCTCACGTAGTGTACTGACAATGTAAAATTTATTTTACCTATTCTTAATATTTATTATTGAAATAAAATGTTGTTAGACATATCAGTCTGTCTCTTCTCATATTTACCCTGAATCAGTCCTCAGGAAAAAATGTGCATGGCAATTTATTTGTTTCTCCTTTTCCTAGAATCTTCCTCCTATTGTTTTTTCTTCTACCTGCCGGTACCTCTTCTTTCTAGCATACCCACTGTCCCCCTATCCCCCTCCCACCTCAGTAAGGCATCTCTGGTGTTAATAGTTGTGAGTGTGTTAATTGTGTAGTGCAGGGTCGACGCTAACAACCAGGCCTGATTACATAAACGCAGTTACCGTACGTTCTGTTGCTGCGGTGGTGACAGAGAGAAAGGTGGGGTGTGTGTTTTAGTGTGTGGGGTTGGAGTATGGGTGGATAAGGATACATTAGTATATCAGAAGACAGGGTGGCCCATTCGAGAATAAAACATAACAAAGTTCATGAATTGTTGCGACTATCTTGCTTTATTCTTGTGTCTTTAAGTAAATAAACCGATAAAATATAGATACTTATAATTATACTTTAGCATTTTTTTAAAACTTCTCTACTGACGGACTGGGTAATATCTACTCTTGTTTCCCGTCATATGTTAAAACTCAGCTTCACACCCTTTGTTCTATATACAGTAGGTTTGGCAACACTTTACCCACATGTTCAACCCATATACCCCTTACTAAAAATTATTGAGCGTTTGAAAAGTAATTAAAATTGGTAAACTAGATACAATATATATTTATCTATCTATTGTGACGTCTACCAGCGTTGGCAGAATCGCCTCTCGTTAGCCACTAGCGCTCGCCAGGGCAGTGAAATGGGCTACAGTTATCAGAGAATGTTGTTCTTTCTTTCATAGTACTTGCATTGTTACAGACAGTCCAGGGGTGGTCTTTATTTTCGTCTGTGACAACGGGAAGTATTTTATATCATTAGTAGAATATAAGATGCATTGTAGTGTGAAGTTGAGAGAGAGAGAGAGAGCGGGCAGCGAGGGGGTAGTGAGTGTTGCCTCCCTCCTCCCTCCTCCTCCCGGAGGAGTTTTCCCGCCCTCACGCGGGCTTTCCCACGCCTTTGATTGGCTGGCGGACCCTGACGCGGCCAGGACGCCTGCTGCCTTGTGACGCCTCGGCCCGTGATTGGCCGACCATCGCGCCCTTGCGAGCTCCTGTGTAACTAACCTCCTGCGTGAGGGTCCCGAGGAGCTACCCTCCTCAGAGCAGGCTAGGGGTGCACACGACTAACATCCTCTTTATAACTGTCCCCCATATCTCCACCATTCTGATACTGTCTCTCTCACTCAACTTCCTTTCTTTCATTCCTCTAATCTTTTAACGTCACAACACTCCCTTTGGGTTCTGTACACGATTTCATATCGGCCCATCGAATTGTGTGCGTCGCTCTCATATATATTTACATGTATTACAATAGGCTATAAGGGTTCTTAGTCTATGGAGGTTTGGTGACTCTGTGTGTGTCTCCCTCAGTGTCCTTAGTCTATGGAGGTTTGATGACTCTTTGTGTGTGTCTCCCTCATTATCATTAGTGCTCTGCTTGGTTATTTAATGCTAGACTGGGATAAGGTTTCTGTTGTCGTTGTCACCGATGTGTGTACGGTTTGCTTATACCTACACGACTTCGACGGTTTCTGTGGTAGCCTAGGTTGTCCTTTTGGTTGTGTCCTTTGCGAGTGCAGCATCGTGTTGTAAGAGGGCATTAGCCTACTACCTTATAACACAGTGCTGCCTCTTTGCTTGACTTTAGTGGGATCGCCAGGGTAGAACCAGGTACTTGAGATCTGGATCTACCAAGAGAGCATCCCCGTCATTAACGTAACTTTAATTATACCGCCTTAAGAAAACGCTAGGCTATGAGCCTGTCTTGCTCAGCCACAGTTTCCTAACCTTGATATCCCAGCTAGACTTTATTCGCCGAGCAGACACTAGTTAGGACATAAGCTCTTTTGTTATGTATGCATTATTATTCACAGCATTTATTAGTCTAGGTTGTTGCTGAGCCGCACAACCATAGCAGACTGTTTCGTTGATGAGGAAGTACTTCTTTTAGTGTCAAGCATTGCTGCCGTTGCGCATTTATAGTATTCTCGTGTCAGTTAACATTATATGTCCTATCTTTTAGTGTATTCAGTCTACACGTGTGGTGTCTTGCCTCCTGCCTTTATATAATTTAAGATATGAGCATCTTATGAGCATCAGACTTTCTTCAGAAGTTTCCAGGTCTATGCTGTAGGACTATACTTCACTTTCTTTCAGATAGGAGTGAAGAGTTTATTGTTGTTTAAGAGTAACTGTATTGAAGCATCTTTTTATTGTATTAAATCTTGCAGTGATTTAATTGATCTTTCCATAGCTTCACTTTCATGCATTTTAACGTAACTTGCATCTTGTTTGTTATTAGGCTATACCAGTGTGGGTTAGCCTGAAGTAGAGTACATTTATGCCCAGTTAAGGATACCCCGTTATCGCAGATTAACTCTGGAGGGTATAGGTGTTTTTGTTCGCCGGCATATAAGTTCGAGGGTTTGGATCTAGCGTACCGTTGTTGCATAGTGCCCTATTTCTAGTCCAATCATTAAGTGCCCTTGTTTTATTCGTAGCCCCGGTCATAACCCTATCTATCTCTATCTATCTATCTGTCTATACATCTATATATCTGTATACAGTGTGTGTGCGATTTTGGATAGCGTCACAATTACTTCTTTCTGGGCTATTAGGGTTAACACTATTTCATTCACATCCTTGTTGTACCTTTCTTCCTTACTGTTTCATTCATCCATGCATTATAATACAATATGCCGGTATCACCCTCATTTATATTCTATCAGCGCCTCCCCTCTTCTCTAATTTACCTGTGATAAGAGACATGTTGCCGCCATAATTGTTCCAACCTTCAGCATGACCCCTCCCCCCCCCATTCATTCAAACCCCATTAATTAACTTCATCCTCCCAATTTCACATTTGTATACCCCAACAGTTCCATCTTTTAAGCCCTCAACAAGCTTCCTCCCTGTGTCCTTACTTCTTTAGCCCCAACGATCTCACCCTTCCACTTTCATATTTTGTAAACACTCAACGACGTGCGTCTATCCACTAGTTTAATTTTATATCATCATAATTCAGACCACCATTCCTCCATGTTGATGATCAGCAACGACGACATCCCCTATGAGTAAATACTCCTTAAAACTGTGCACATCCCACAGCTCGCTACCTCCTCAAGCACCCAAACAAACAATCCACACATATCCTCTTCTTTTAAGCCCTACAACCTCCTTTCTCATATCTTCTGAGACCACAATGAACCCAATCTCACATGCTTTAAACCTCCATATATCTAATCCAAATGTGGCGATTATTTAAAACAAACCGTGATACCATCCCCCATTCTTAAATACAGAATCCATCCCCAAAATGTTTCATCTTGTATCCCTTACCCCCAACGGCAACATTCCCATTTATTTATTTGTTTTTATTTCAAATATCTCGCCTTCAAAACTACCACCATTGCCACCTGTTGCTCGCAGGGATGGAACCTCCGATAATGTATGATAGGTTTTTGTCCACAATTCTATCTATCTATCTATCTATCTATCTATTTATTGCCGGACAACTTATTCCCTGACGTAATGGCCACGAATGTATACCTCCATCGGGGCAATTCGTTTGTTTTTCTAGATTGTTTTTTGGCCCAAGGTTGGATTGCTAGCTTAACCGCTGATTGTTATTATATTATGTTGTATCCACACCTAACAGAGGATTTGTTTAACTTTGGATAATTCAGGCTGAAACTATGCCGGGTGAAATTAGAATATGTTATTAATGTTTAAATCTTATATTATGCTAAGTTTAAAATATGCTAGGTTATGAAAGGTCAGATTAAGGTTAGGTTAAGATAAGTTAGATTAGTTTAGTTTAGCTTTGGTTGGTCAAGGTTAGGTTAAGATCAGCATGATTAGTTTAGGTTATATTTTTATAGTTGCAAGCTATGGACAAATACACTTGGACAAGGGGTTTGTGGGAAAAAATATAGTAATTTGCTCTTATTATCTATCCTTTTAGCTCTATGTCTTCTGCATATCTAATATTTCTCCCTCTCTCTCTCTCTCTCCCCCAGTAGTGACCACCAAAGCATGAAGTACCCATCTTAGCTCCTCCGTGTATGCTTTTCCCTCTCCCTTCTCTCTTGTATTCCCGTATTATAAATCTCTTATCCTATTATTATCAATCTCTCTTGTAAAATTTGCCCTCACTGTTTCGCCATATACAACCTCCTTTACCATAAATCTCTTAACCCATTAGTATACAACTCACTTGTATAACTCCACTCTCTCTCCCCCTCTACCCCTACTAAACTCACTTATGCAATCCCACTTCTCTCTCTCTACTCTCACCCAATTAAACCTCCCTTTTTACAGACCACTTGATCTATTCTAAAATATCTCTCTTGTATAAATATCAGTCTCTCTCAAACACTATAACCCTATAGAAACTCCCTTATTACAAACCTCTTAACCTATTATAAATATTTCTGTCTGTCCCTCTCTATAAGCTTAAATCTCTCCTCCTCTCGCGACCTAATCCTAACCTATTCTGATCAAACACAGGTAAACCCATCCTAATATCCATCCAAATCTAACCAAGCCTAACCAAGTTAAATAGAGTAAAACCTAACCCTACCGAACCTTAATCTTGCCTAACACACCACTACCTTTCCTTAACAAAAAATATAAATACACAATTATATATATATATATATATATATATATATATATATTAGTAAAGCCAGGTAATAAATGTTCTTTAATACATACGACGTTGAAAGAAATGGCAATTTCTGCGTTGGAAATGTTATTATTCAAAGTTTCCAGGTCTCTGATGAGTTTTCGCTGGGTGGCAGGAAGAAGATGAATGAGATTAGCAAAATTCATGGTGGTACAGGGTTACATTAATGTACATGATGATACATGATATACGACGCGTTTCAATGGACAACCAGCATTATCAAGTAAGGATAGAATGATATGAAAGGTAAACAGGAAGGGTATATATTATAGAGGGTGGAGGATCAGAGGAGGCGAAAATCAGGGGGCAAAAGTCTGTTATTGGTGGAGGGGCATTCTAGGAGAGGAAAAGAGAGGACCGCGTCACGCACGCGCACTGGATGCGGGAAGGTGGTGGTCGGTTGGCGGGGTCGAAGCTGATTGGCTGCGTGTTGAGGGGCGTGGCCTAAGTTGCGTAGTACGTGTGGCGCCGGCAGAAGACGAAGCTGAAGGAGGTAGCGCGGGGGGCTGCGTCAAGGGCACTGGGGGGCGAGGGGGGGCGTTAGGTCCTGTAGGATAGTGCCTTTTGGCAGAAGGAAGGATCTGAAGGTCCAGAGTTTGGTTGTTGATGTTAGGATGTAAAGCTTGGATATATAACGGTTCGTGTATAGGTAATCTCCTTGGGTCACTTTCTTTATCGAGTATGGTAGTGTGTTTCTCTAACTCGTTGCGTGTGAGGTGGGGGTGGTTAGGGGTGAGATAGTGGTCTTTGATGGCTCCAGCCTGAAGGTGAAGAGTTAACCGACGTGAAAGACGAGTCTGCGTCATGCCAATATAGGAATGCGGTCCACAGTCCTCATAATTACAGGTATGTTGGTAAATGAAGTGATCGTCGGTCATCGGGCTCTTTATATTGGTGGAAGCAGGTTTGTTGCGGAGAACGAACGAGGTTGGAGGTCTTGAGGGATTTGTAATAAATTATTAATTTGATTTTGTTTTCCGGGCTGGTTGGGTGGACATGCTTGGAGATTATTTCTTTTAAGACGGCCTCGTCATTTTTGTGTTCAGAGGACATAAAATTGCGGTAGAAGATCTTAATTTCATTTGGGGGGTCAATGTTGGGAGGGCTTTGGGTGTACCATTTATCAAGATGGTGGTTGATGGTGCTGGAGATGTCGGAGTTGGAGTATCCGTTATTCACTAAAACTTGGGATAGTCTTTCTAGTTCCTGGTGGGTGTCGGCCCAGGTAGAGCAGTGTGTGAGGGCTTTCCTTACATAAGCGGAGATGGAGGATAGAAGATAACGGCGGGGGCATTCACTATCGCCGTTGAGGCATTGTCCTGTGTTAGTTGGCTTAGTGTAGATGTTGGTTTTGAACCCATGGTCGTTCAGAGCTACGAGGATGTCGAGGAAGGGGAGTTTTCCATTGTTTGATTTTTCAAAGGTTAAGTTAAGTCCGGAGGAGGTCATGAAGCGACGCTGGAGTTCCTATAGTTCGTGGAGGTCCTTGATTTGCACGAAGATGTCATCCACGTATCTACAGTAGACGGCGGGTCGTTGGGCAGTTAGAAGCTCTTCCTCGATGGTACCCATAAAAAAGTTCGCAAAAAGAACTCCTAGGGGGCTGCCCATCGCCACACCGTCTATCTGCTTGTATATGTTGCCCCGGGGGCAAAGGAAGGGGGCCTCCTTGGTACATAGCTCCAGAAGTGTTTTCAGGGCCTTCTCCGGGATGTCCAGTGTTGGTGTATCAGGGCAATGGTCAATTCGACGTAGAATCATGTCAATGATCCTATCCACTGGCACGTTGGTGAACAGGCTTTCTACGTCGAGGGAGGCGATTGTGTGGTTGTTGTTCCGGGGGGCGTCTCGTAAAATTTCCAAGAAATCGTGGGCTGAGTTAAGGTTGTATTGGCAGGGCACGTAGGGGGTGAGGAGGTTGTTCAGGGCCTTGGCGATCTGGTAGGTGGCAGTGGGGATCTGGGAGATGATGGAACGGAGGGGGTTCCCAGATTTGTGTGTTTTGATGGTTCCGTACGCATTACCAGGGGTGTATTCTCCGACGAGTTTTTTAAGGTGGACTCCTCCTTGTTTGGCGTTTATGGCGGTGATGGTGGTGTTGGCAGTACGTTTGATTTCGTCGGTTGGGTTGCGGGTGATCCTTTTAAATTTGGTGTTGTCACTTAATATGACGTCCATTTTTCTAAGCTATTCCTCCTTGTCATGAATCACGAGGCAGGAAGCTTTATCCGCACGACGGATGATGATGTTGGGGTTGTCTCTTAATTGTTTGGCAACTTGGAAGTGTTGTTTGTTGAGGATTTTGCTATGGTGAGTTCCTCTGGTTTTGGCGGCTTCAGCGAGGAGAGTGGGTTGTAGGGCGGGAGTAGTGGTGACCTTGCTATCCTTCTTGAGTCGTAGGATGTCGTCCAGGAGGATTTCCGTTTCTAGGCGTTTCCGGTGGGGGCCAGGTTTGGAGCTGTAGTGGCAGTTGAGGCCCTTGTTGAGGAGGTCTTCTTGGTCCAGGGTGAGAATGGTGTTAGTCAGGTTTATGTATCCTTTTGTTGGTTTGGGAAGTTTTATGTTTCCGCCATAAAGATGGGCAAGCTTTTTTATGGTTGTGTCTTCGGCTTGTCTTCTGTGTTGTTCAAGGAGTTGTTCGAGGGCTGTGTTGATTTCGACTTTGAGGTGGTCTGGAGGGGTTTCGTCTTCCCAAATCCGTAGAAGAGCATCTCGTTCTTTACGAAGGTTGTTGGCGAGCTCTCGTTTTTCAATTATTTCGTCCTTCACCAGTTCTTCGCGAAACTGGAGGGTGCTGGTGCGATGTCTGGCATTCTCGTGAAGTTTTATGTTAGTAAAGCCAGGTAATAAATGTTCTTTAATACATACGAGGTCGAAAGAAATGGCAATTTCTGCGTTGGAAATTTTATTATTCAAAGTTTCCAGGTCTCTGATGAGTTTTCACTGGGTGGCAGGAAGAAGATGAATGAGATTAGCAAAACTCATGGTGGTACAGGGTTACATTAATGTACATGATGATACAGGATATACAACACGTTTCACTGGACAACCAGCATTATCAAGTAAGGATAGAATGATTTAAAAGGTAAACAGGAAGGGTATATATAGAGGGTGGAGGATCAGAGGAGGCGAAAATCAGGGGGCAAAAGTCTGCTATTGGTGGAGGGGTATTCTAGGAGAGGAAAAGAGAGGACCGCGTCACGCATGTGCACTGAATGCGGGAAGGTGGTGGTTGGTTGGCGGGGTCGAAGCTGATTAGCTGCGTGTCGAGGGGCGTGGCCTAAGTTGCATAGTACGTGTGGCGCCGGCAGAAGACGAAGCTGAAGGAGGTAGCGCGGGGGTTGCGTCAAGGGCACCGGGGCGCGAGGGGGGGCGTTAGGTCCTGTAGGATAGTGCCTTTTGGCAGAAGGAAGGATCTGAAGGTCCAGAGTTTGGTTGTTGATGTTAGGATGTAAGGCTTGGATATATAACGCTTCGAGTATAGGTAATCTCCTTGGGTCACTTTCTTTATCGAGTATGGTGGTGTGTTTCTCTAACTCGTTGCATGTGAGGTGGGGGTGGTTAGGGGTGAGATAGTGGTCTTTGATGGCTCCAGCCTGAAGGTGAAGAGTTAACCGACGTGAAAGACGAGTTTGCGTCATGCCAATATAGGAATGAGGTCCACAGCAAATATCGCTTTTTGACGAGTGGCATCCCGCTCTGATTGAAGACTATTTTTACTCACCACCCAAGATTGCTGATAGACGACCGGCACCCCAAAGTCTGCGATAACCTCAGTGACATTGATATATTATTCTTCTGGATCTTTATTAATCGTCGCAATCCGCCGGTTAATATAGAGACCTGTGATTAATACATATATCTACCACACTCACAGAGATCTAGGGTGGAAAGATCTGCTGTGTTAGAAGGGTCTATCCAAGACACTCTTCGGAGCGCTTAGCAAGAATAGATCCTTGGCACACTCCATCTGTGGCACCCCGCAGAGTGTGTGACAAAAAGGGTAAAACCACTTGAGTTCCTTGAACCTCTCATATGGATTAGAGACAGTTAAGCAGAGTCCTTGAGTAGACTCTCCTTTCGTTTGTTCGATGGGATGCTCATCTGGCCTCAGCCAGAAGCATACCATTTAAATTCCTAGACCCGAGAGTACCTTAACAGAACTTCATCAACGGTTGATGGTCCATCTGTAAACCTCACCACACAACTGGACCCCCTGGACGGCCCCCGGAGCAGCCATAAGCCCCCGACGACATCAGATCAAGAGGAAAAGAAGATAACCCATCAGTGCACTATTTATTATCATTTTATCAGTGCGGAGATACTGTATCACCAGACCGTTGTATGTGCCTCCACTCACTTGAAGTTATTTGCTAACCGTGAAGAGTGTTTCAAGTTCGATCCCTAGAGTTCCCTGTTTCTTGCCAGAGATTTCGCACCAGTAAACATATTACAAGATAATTACCGCGACAATATTTACCGTCAGCCACGACACGAGCCCTTCCCTAATTGGATGTTCTGGTATAGATATTCTGCGATCCCAAAGCTTAAGGGATAGGTCGTAAAGTGAATTAATCTCAGTGACGATTTCCCATACATGCATTAACAGTTGAAAAGTATACTATCCTAATTGTCTATTAACTCTGACAGATCTTGGGAAGTTGAAACTTGACGTTAGCCAACATCTAAATAAAATAACTAAGCCTTAGGCATAACCAACGAACCAACTGTACCAGATGCTGCGAGACATAAATCAGTGCCCCCCTCGAGTGACTTTCTTCTCACTTCTTATCTTGTCTGTATCAGAAGAATAATACCTGAGTTTCGGAAGTGGCAGTGCACACTCCCTCCAGATCCACGATTGTGCTCGGAGAATTGAAAGATCAAGTTTTTCCTACTGAACTTATTACTCCTACCCATGTTCTCCAAAGTGAATTGATTCTTTTTCTATACCGCGAGGTGTTAGTTAAATAAAGCTGTAATACAAACCATATTCCCAGATTCTATTTATGTGTTCTATTGATTCCTCGCATGTATGTGTATGAAACCAGATATTCCAGTCTTGCAGAACTCACCTACACAATCATTAATCCTGAATAAAATCAGGGCATAACATTGGCAGCAGCGGTGGTTCTTAATTAATTTTAATTGCATTTCATGTTGCTGAACAATAGAAGCATTGTAACATCGCGAATATGGCCGCAGTTCGCTCGCACATCCCCATCCCTCAATACGATGGGGACACATACGAAATCGAAACATGCATGGACATTGTGAAACCAGTGCTAGATTTGGTGTATAACACGGACCGTGCAAAAATAGCCGTCCTCTTAACGCACCTGGGAAAAGTCGTTTCCCTCGTTGCCCCACAGGTTACCCCTGAACTCACCTGGGATCAATTTAGACCCATTGTAATCGATGCCCTTAAGCCATCACTAGGTATTTTCGTCGCCTTTGCAAAAATCAAAGACATAAAGTTCGAAGGCGATCTAGACGCCACCATTGCCTCCATTCATCAGCAAGTAAGAGCTGCATTCCCTGCTCTTCCCGTGGAGCAACAAAACCAAATTCTCTTTGTCTACCTCGTGCAACTGTTACCCTTTTCCATCCTACAACGCTTCACTGTGCATGACCCCGTTGATTTCCCTAAAGATCTAATCACCATACGAAAGTGTTTAGCGGCCCAACCCAAGACCAACACCCTAGCGGTCATCAAAGATCCCCCCACTCAAAAATCAGCTGCACGTTTTTCGCGCCCACCCAGAAAGAATCAGAATAAAGCTCATCCTCCCTAACCTCCCTCTCCTCCACCACTGTACATGACGTCACTCCGCGACACCACCCCACCACCCCCCTCACATTTTCCCCCACATAAAAGAACACGCTTCCATCCCTCTACCTCATACAACCCCTCCTCAACCTCTAAACAATTTCCTTCCCCTGCATCTCTAATTTCCACACCCCAGTACATAATATGTTCAATCCGCCCATTCCATTCATCATATCCCAACCACAGAAATCAAAAGAAACCCGCACCAACTCCGTCCACTCTCAATCACCCCACCATTTTACACAGCAAAACACCTCATCCTAAACGCTCCCCCACCTCACATCCTTCATCACTGAAGAATAACCACAAACATCCATTTGCTGACAAATTCCACACCTAACCTCACTCTCCACCCTATCCACCAGACTCCCTCCGCCAAATCCGTTCCACCCTTGCCAGAAATTACCTGCTCCACCCCACCTCTCCCATCCTCACCACTCATCTCCAGTACCACTTGCAACAAACCCCTCAAACTCGTGGACCCCACTCAAAACTCAAAATCACCCCCGTTCATACCCCCTACCTTACCCCACCCTACACCGTTACCCCATCCAACCCCACCCCACACCCGACCCAACCTACCCCCCACAACAAACCTACGTATTCCAGACTTGAGGTACGAGGTTGTACCTTATACGAAGGCGACAGAAGTGAAATACCAAAGGAACGAAAATTCCTGAGAGCGAAACTCCCAGGACGGCAGGATGGCACATAATCAAGTTCACAATATTATTTCCCTACATGTTTTTCACATGAACTTCTCGATTATTAAATACATTGTATCATGAAATAGTACATTTCATCGTAAGGATGCTATATTTCGTTAGTGTAGGATCTACATATTTAACCATTATGCGGGTATCACACGGGCAGGAATCCAGCCAACCAACAAACCAACCAATCAACATCTTGTGAGTTGAGATGTGAGGACTGGTTATGAAACATGTTACATGTTATCGCTCACCCAGTGATAGCTGTGTCCTAGTTACAGAACCCCATATATGTTCTGAAATTGTTTCGGAACATATCATTATATGTTACCGTAACCTTGTTCTGTAACACAAAGTTACGGAACATTGCCTCAGTGTGGACGTAGCTTAAACAATTTTTCTCTATATAAAGGGCCTCCAGCTATTAACAGGCTTCGAACTATCTCACTTATAACCCGTTTATACTACCGCAGAGGGCGGGTGCCCAACCCCGAAAAGGGTTGAAATAGGGGAGCTATCCCCCCGCCAAAGGCGGCTTTCTAGGGCCTTTCCTAGCTGATGCTGAGAGGATTGGGTTCTAGTCATGTGGTGATGGGCTGGTCTATCAGAGTGAGAACTGAGCGATCTCTGCCATACCCATAGCTTACTCTGACTGTTCCTTTTACTTATATGTTTTCTAGATCTCAAGTGACGGCGTCTCTTGCGTGGATTGGCCTCCTAATCTACCAAGATTGGAAGCCAAAGCGTCACATCTTTCCTTTGCCCCTCAACTTTCTCTTCATAATTGCTGAGGGGCACAGGGCCCTGGGTGGGGCTTTGGTTTCCCGGGCGTTTCCGCGCCCTCCTCAGCTCCCCGCCGTGGAGTGGCTTCGGTCACCCAGGCTTTATTGTGGTCGGCGGGGAGGGTTCTGTGGGGGTGCTCGGTTGTGGCCTTGGCCTTGCTCCCGCCTTGGGGCTGTTCGGCCAGGCAGCTTGGGGAAAAACAACAACAACAACTACCGCAGATCCTTCTTAAACTGCACAAAATCGTCAAAATATTGCTAGAATATACATAAAAAGACGCCACCGGGCACAGAGGGGGTTACTAAAGGCCGTCACAGGAGCACAATTTCCAGAAACTTATGATCAGCAACTTTATTCTGGAAACACAATTTCCAGCAACTTTCTATCGCCAACTTTTATTATGCTTTTTTGTGCAGTGCGATGGCCAACTAGACTAAAGCTAGATTGTAGACACCAATCGAGCAGGGCAATATACCCAAGGAAGGCCTCATAGGCATGTGGTAAGTAGTTGCTGGAACTCCTGTTTCATTGGACTGGCTTCCCTCACTGTTTCTGTGTGTGTCTCACCTACATAGAGAGTAATCCAGCTAGATCTCACAAACACCTCCTCCCCTATCCATTTCACTACACTGAACAACCTTACCACTCTTCTTTCCAATATTGTACACCAATAATATATATATATATGTATTTAACTTGGCTCTCTCAATCTCTCAACTTTGGGGGAAACACTTGTTACAAACAACATTGCATTTTGTCTCCGTCATGCACTTAGAGAGAACCAAATCCGATTACACATATGATTTCTGTTTTCTGGCTATTATTAGACGATTTTATTCGGATTAGGAAGGGTATATGGGCGTCGGAGGGTTAATTGCGATGGCCTTTGCCCTCTTAATTCCCAAAGATCCTTCCTAAACTGTATAAAATCGTCATATGATAGCCAGAGTAAACTGTCAAAATGCGTCATAACCTTCAAAGGGTTCATTAAGGTGGATGAGCCCTCATAAACTGCAACTCAGAAACTGCCTGGCCAAAATTATCAAGAAACAATGTCGGGAGAAATAATTATGTTTTGCTGTAATAGTCTATTCGCTGTAAGTAGGCGATAAATCATGACCTCTAACCTCTGTAACTCAAAAAGCGACTAGAGTAATCGATCTAATATTTCTACCATTTGGGAAGAGTCAGTCAAGGAACAGATATGGATATTTACAGCCAGTTTGCTCTAGCCCTTTTTGAGAGGATAAAGGTCATGATTACTCGCCTACTTACAGCGAATAGACTATAGACGTATACTCTCCAGGAAACCTGACCTTTGTAAGTAGGCCAAGTTGGTTCACAGATGTAATTTCCACTGTTATATTATCCAAGCAGATGGTTAACCCTTTCACCACCATCACCATGACGTAATTATCATCATATTCTGGTTACTATTAGACGCCTTCCCAGAAGCTGGGTGTGCTCAACCGCCTCAAGGGGTTCTCTACCCCTGCAGAACTTCTTACTCTGTACAGAGGCATAGTGCGTCCTTGTATTGAGTATTGTTCACATGTATAGGGAGGATCCTCTCACACAGCACTTCTAGACAAAGTAGAAAAGAAAGCCTTTTGTATCATTAACTCCCGTCCACTCACCGATTCTCTGCAATCTTTCTCTCTTCGCCGCAATGTTGCATCTCTCTCACTATTCTATCGCTACTATATCAGTGTTCCTCAGAGCTTTCCCAGTGCATACCACCTCCTCTATGTAGAGTACGTATTACCCGTCTTGCAACGCAATCCCACCCCTACTCTGTGCAACTCTCCAATTCAAGAGTGAAACGATACTCCCAATCTTTCTTCTATTCAACATCTGAACTCTGGAACTCCTTCCCTGAATCCATCTTTCCCGCATCCTATGACTTAAATTGCTTCAAACTCTGTGTATCCAGACATTTTGGCTCGAACATTCCTTGATGTTGGCCCTGTCACTCTTTCAACTCTGGGGAAAGCACTCGTCATGGGCAGTTTTGCCTTTTGTTTCCCTCATCCACATAGAAAAAAATATATATATAAAAACATCTGCCACGCCAGTTGAAGCCACTCCCCCTTCCCTTGGCATGCCAACTGCAGCCAAGATAAGTGGCATGCCCTGTAACAATCACTCCTTCCCCTTCTGGCACACCAGTTGCAACCAGTATACCCACCCAGGGCCTGCCAGTAACAGCCCCAACACCTGGCATGCCAGTAACAGCCAGTATACCAACACCTGGCACGCCAGTTGCAGCCAGTATGCAACCGAATGGTTTTAATCAAACCAAATTGAAATATTGTATTAATATAATTGCTTATTATTTATTTGATTTTGCTTACTTATTCATTAAAAAAAACATTATAGCAGTAACTAACTGAAAATGGGTATTATAATATGTCAGCAATGATGATATCATATTTTCAAACTTATAAAAAATCTGTTCCTCGAAATGTTTATTAAATATGATATTTACATTATCAATTATAAGTCGAACATATCAAATTATTGAAAAAATTATTAATAGGCTTTCTTAACCCTTCTTTAGCGGGGCCCGACTTAAGTCCGTATCTAAAAACCTGGACTATGTGGCGGGGCCCGCCTTTAGTCCGTGTGCAATTTCTGGCGCAATATTGGCTCTGAGAGAGAGCCGAGCGGCGGGAGGAGCGTAGGTTGCCTCATGACCACTCGCCACGACCGTCGTGGGCCCACTGACATGTACTCCACACTACTCTACCCTCTCTCACTCGCTACACACGTATTTGTGTAACGAAATTACCGTATTTTAGCAAGTTTGCCCTTCGGTTGCACGATCGTTGCAAGACAACCAGTTATCATAGAAGGATGGTTCGGGTGTCATTGGAAAGCTCAATATACACCCTTTCAGGGATACATACTTGTATTACGCTCTGGCTCTTGTTTATGCATGAAAAAGAGCACGGAAACAACCCCATTTATGGTAAAAAAAAACGCTGGGCGGCACAGTGAATATACTCCACCACCCGCTCTTTGAGTGTTAATAACCCTCTAATTAACCGCAATGGAGAAGAGGGTGTTGGTTATTGGTTGTTATTCGTAATAGATTTTTTTTTTTTTTTATATTCCAACTTACTTCCTCTCGAGCATAGGCTGAGAGCCTTAACATTCACCGCTTTACAATGAACAGTGAAGCCTGTGAGGTCTTGTTCCAGTCTAGGGAGTGAGACATGTGAAGCACGTAGAGTACAGTACAACGAGCACCTGCCATCTTGCCTTCACATGAGGCACGGTGCTCACTCATGGCCCGAAACGACCCCATCTCTGAAGCCACCTCGTTCCCGTGCTTCACTGTCTCACCACTACACTCGGACTCTCACACTTACACACACACAACGCCACCTGTTGAGCAGATAACTCACCAGGCATTGCACCCCTATAGCATATTTTGAATATGGGAATATTCATACAGTGCTATTTAATCAGGGAACAATGAGGGTATTATATTGACGTTTCGGTGGGCTTGTGGTAATGCACTGATACCAGGTACAGCACAAATTCCATCCCAATAATATCTTCCCATTGATACATCGGGATTTGAACCCGGGACCTTTGGATTACCAGGCCAGTGGCAAGATCACTCCACCACACCTCCCCTTTGATTGGGTAGACTTAGTTGATTGCAGACTGATAGATAATCTGGTAGATATATATTTGCCGCCACCATCTCTTTACCTTCGAGTTCGAACCTCAAACCCGCGAAAATATGATATTTTCGCGGTTTCGAAGTTCGAACTTGGGGGTTCGTTTTCCGATTTTGGGTCCCTTCCTGCAAAGTTCCATTTTCGTGTCAAGTCCAGATCTACTGTAGTTTATGCTTAAGCCTACATGAAAGCAGTATTAATGTTTCTATATATATTCCTTAGTATAACGTGTGTAACAAAGGACGTTTAGCGCCAATGTTCGGAAGGGGTTAACTCCAAATTAGGAAGACTGAGGGTGTCTTTCCTTATGGTGTTATAGTATGGTTTAATGTAGTTTTAGGTTGATTATAGTTTAGTAAGTTGATTCTCTGCGTCCTCTGCACTGCTCTCTCATAGATAGGTAGATAAATAGATGTGATAGATAATCGCCGCCACCACCCTTATACCATATAATCATAATATTGATACTTATAGGTAAAGGAAAAGATCTTTGTATCCAAACCACGATTTATTGAAGTAACAACTGAAGATTAGACTTATTAAATGAAATACAGGAACAGATGTACTAATCAATTATAATGGAGAATATTCTTCCAATAGAGAGAATATCTCCCGACCTCTTGTCGTGAGAGAGGCCTGATTCCAACTAACTTCAAAGTTCAAACCTTTTCCAAACCTCCTACCTCTCCTGCTCTCCCACACACCTTATAGCTGGTGGAAAATCCCCTGTACATTTCCGTCCACATGTTCAGTGACTGGGGAGCATCAGAAGTGGTGAGAAATATTTGACTCGTGAAAACCTAACAGGAAAGTCACAATTAATATTCTTTGAGATTGTACAGTCCCACGCTTAAATACGTAAACACTGTAAGTAAATCACCTTAAAAATATATGAGAGTTGTAATAATTATTTCTATAGTAATTACTGAATCTAACATGTAATATGTGTAATTTAATTGTTAGTGTCAAGAAGTGGTGCCCTCTAAAAACTACATTACATGGCTATAGTGATATAGACACTCAGTTACATAACATCACAGCAATACACACAATACCTAGAAGAATATGATTTTAAATATTAGTCCTATCAGATAGTATCAATTCTCAATATAAAACTCATTCTGTCAACTTTTATTGTTTTATGTTTCTAATGTGTAGGAGAATAACACGAACATACACTTAAGATTTGATATGGTTAGCATAATAGCAAAAGATGAAACTTAACTAATTATGCTTAACACCTTATTAGCGGGCTAGGCGGTATTTTACACCGAGCCGCCCAGCGGGCACAATCCCGAAATATTCGCTCACTTTCACTCGCCCTAGCGCCGTAACTATGGCTCCTATCGGAACGAAACGATGATTTTTGGAACGAACAACTCTTCGTCTCCCCATAGAAGTCTATTCTGAATGAATTGAGCGAGTGTGGAGGGTGGGAGGAGGTGAGGAAGGGAGGCTACTTTTTGGTGTATTTCCCAGGCGCGTTCGGATGCGTTCGCTTTGTCCTGACTTCGGCCTCACGCGCGTCTATTATTCCTTCGGTAAGCCCTCTTATTTTATCTTGTTTCTCCTTATTTCTGTATTCTCTGTATTCTCGCTCTTTCTCTCTCTCTCTCTCTCTCTCTTTCTGTCTCTCTCACTCCTCTCGTCTGTCTGTCCTGACTCTCTCTCTCTCTCTCTGGCTAGCTCGCTTTCTTTCTCTCTCTCTCCTCCCTTCTCCTTCGTACGCGCTGTCTCCCTTCCTCCCTGTCTCTCTTCTCTATATTTCTCCCTTTCGTATATGTAATTCTCATTATTCTTTTCTCTAATCCCTCTTTCTTTATTTGCTTGTAATATTTCTGTATTATTATATCTTTTTCACTCTATTTTCAGTTCAGTTTCTGTATTCTCTTTCATTTATCACTAATAAATTTCATTCCTTACAAGCTACCGTACAAATACGGTATTCCTTCGGTAAGCCCTCTTATTTTATCTTGTTTCTCCTTATTTCTGTATTCTCTGTATTCTCCCTCTCTCTCTCTCTCTCTCTTTCTGTCTCTCTCACTCCTCTTATCTGTCTGTCTGACTCTCTCTCTCTCTCTCTGGCTAGCTCGCTTTCTCTCTCTCTCCTCCCTTCTCCTTCGTACGCGCTGTCTCCCTTCCTCCCTGTCTCTCTTCTCTATATTTCTCCCTTTCGTATATGTAATTCTCATTATTCTTTTCTCTAATCCCTCTTTCTTTATTTGCTTGTAATATTTCTGTATTATTATATCTTTTTCACTCTATTTTCAGTTCAGTTTCTGTATTCTCTTTCATTTATCACTAATAAATTTCATTCCTTACAAGCTACCGTACAAATACGGTATATATATATGATTATATATATATATATATATAATATATATATATATATATATATATATACTGTATATCGGTGTATATCACGGTATACGGCATATTTCTCTCCTTACGAAAGGAGAGAAGAGTCATAGCAATTTCAAGGTCACCTTCGTAAGGAAACAAATATACCGTACATGGTGATATATATACGCCTATCAAATGATTGATATCAATATACGGTATATATATATATATATACTGTATTTTGGTGAATATTGATATCAATCATTTGATAGGCGTATATATATCACCATGTACGGTATATTTGTTTCCTTACGAAGGTGACCTTGAAATTGCTATCACTCTTCTCTCTCCTTTCGTAAGGAGAGAAATATACCGTATACCGTGATATATACGCCTATCAAATGATTGATATCAAAATATATATATACTGTATATTGGTGTATATTGATTTCAATCATTTGATAGGCGTATATATCACGGTATACGGTAGATTTCTGTCCCTACAATGTACCGATACGTACATGATGATAGGTATGCCTATCAAATGATTGATATCAATATACGGTATATATATATATATATATATATATATACTGTATATTGGTGAATATTGATATCAATCATTTGATAGGCGTATATATATCACCATGTACGGTATATTTTTTTCCTTACGAAGGTGACCTTGAAATTGCTATGACTCTTCTCTCTCCTTTCGTAAGGAGAGAAATGTACCGTATACCGTGATATATACGCCTATCAAATGATTGATATCAATATATATATACTGTATATTGGTCTATATTGATTTCAATCATTTGATAGGCGTATATATCACGGTATACGGTACATTTCTGTCCCTACTATGTACCGTACCTGTGACCTGGAAATTGCTATGACTCTTCTCTCTCCTTTCGTAAGGAGAAAAATGTACCGTATACCGTGATATATACGCCTATCAAATGATTGATATCAATATATATACTGTATATTGGTCTATATTGATTTCAATCATTTGATAGGCGTATATATCACGGTATACGGTACATTTCTGTCCCTACTATGTACCGTACATGTGACCTGGAAATTGCTATGACTCTTCTCTCTCCTTTCGTAAGGAGAAAATGTACCGTATACCGTGATATATACGCCTATCAAATGATTGATATCAATATATATATACTGTATATTGGTCTATATTGATTTCAATCATTTGATAGGCGTATATATCACGGTATACGGTACATTTCTGTCCCTACTATGTACCGTACATGTGACCTGGAAATTGCTATGACTCTTCTCTCTCCTTTCGTAAGGAGACAAATGTACCGTATACCGTGATATATACGCCTATCAAATGATTGATATCAATATATATACTGTATATTGGTCTATATTGATTTCCATCATTTGATAGGCGTATATATCACGGTATACGGTACATTTCTGTCCCTACTATGTACCGTACATGTGACCTGGAAATTGCTATGACTCTTCTCTCTCCTTTCGTAAGGAGAAAAATGTACCGTATACCGTGATATATACGCCTATCAAATGATTGGTTTCAATATATATACTGTATATTGGTCTATATTGATTTCAATCATTTGATAGGCGTATATATCACGGTATACGGTACATTTCTGTCCCTACAATGTACCGGTACGTACATGGTGATATGTATGCCTATCAAATGATTGATACCAATATACGGTATATATATATATATATATATATATACCATATATTGATTGAAATCATTTGATAGGCGTATATATATATATATATATATATATATATATATATATATATAGGCGTGCATTTTCACTCTCTCTCTCTGTTTCGCTTGCTTTGCAGGAATTTTTGTTTTGTTTTATAAATAATATTATTTCAACACATTTCCAAATCACCCTATGGGGTAGTGTTGATGACTCATTTTTTTTTTTGTGGTGTTCCCAGGAGGTGTAATCCACATTTCATTGAGGTAGAAAAGGCAGTTATAGGATTGAGGTAGATAAAAGGCAGTTATATGATTGAGGTAGACAAATGACATGGATGTATGAGGTAGACCAAGAAGATGGATGGATGAGATTAGAAACTTATGGATGTAATGGGTGATGTTGCTGATGATGATGAATGCACTTGTGTTTGGGTAGTGTGCTATTCCACCATATGAATGATTGAATGACATGAATTCATGAGGTAGTTTGAAATAGATGAATGAATGATTGCATGAACTTATGAATGATTGGCAAGAGGTCTAGAGGAGGAGGAGGTCTTGGAAGAGGTCTAGAAGTGTTCCAGTGTGGGGTACTCTGTGTAACATGGAGAAGCGCATAGTCCCACATTACAATAGCTACACATGAACGTAGTTTCCTTCCTAATTTGGTTCCTCCTTGTTGTATGTTTGCAGACGTGGCACTGCTTCAGTCCGTGCTTCCGGTTGGCTGCGATCTGTGATGCTGAGCGGGGGCAAAACTCAAGCATGTGGGTCAAGAAGTAGTCCCGGCTCTCAAGGCGGGCAGGCATATTCACGATCGGCCTCGGAGGTGGTAGCATACGTGTGGTTCCGTGCTTCCTGAAGATGGAGTCGATGATGTCCTTCGCGAACAGCCTTACCGAGCTCTTCCTTCCTGTCCGCGTCATCCACAGGTTGTACGCGTTCAGGATAGTGACATCAAGAAGATGGAGTACCACCTTCTTATACCACTTACACGTCTTCCTGAGGCAGTCAACAGCAGTGATTTGCATGTCACTCTTATCCACCAACCGCATGTTTATGTTGTAGTCCATAACAAGGTCAGGTTTGGAGATAGGGACTAGATGCTTCTCGCGGGTGACAGGGTCCATTTGGTATCTCTTCTTCCCGCTATCTCGCATTGTGGACTTGTGGAAGGTGGAGAGGACATTGACTGGCTTTGTGTCATGCCAACAAATAGCCAGTATACTGTCACTGCTGCTCTTCTTCCGGAAGATGTCTCCTTTCCGTGTAGCATGAAACTTGGGCCAGTGTTTTCTGTTTGCCCTGACAGTTCCACAGCTTCCCGTGCTCCTTGCAAGGAGATACCTGGCAAGGAGAGGAGAGGTGTAAAAATTGTCGCTGTACAAGATACGGTTGGCATCCAGATACGGCTCCATCAGTGTCTTCACAACCGCCCCTGAAAGACCCAGTAGGTCGTTTGGAATGTCCACATCAGTAGCGGTGTAGATGATGAGGTCCAGCACGTATCCTGTCTCGCAGTCACACAGTACAAAGAACTTGATCCCGAAGCGGTGACGCTTCGACGGAATGTACTGCCTGAAAGAGAGACGTCCACGGAAGAGGATCAAGGACTCATCAATCACAACATTCTGAAAAGGTTTGAAAAACCGGCGATACCTGGTCAGGAGGGAGTTCAGGAATGGCCGGATTTTCCAAAGCTTGTCAGCTCCGTGTGCGGCAGTGTTGTCGACAAAGTGCAAGCACTTCAGAATTTGCCGGTATTGGTCCCTGGGCATGTACATGTTGAAGACTGGCGTTGATCTAATGTCATGCATCAGCCAATAATCCAGCATGTTGTGTTTTCTCATGTGGGGCATTAGCATGGTGAGGGCCAAAAACACGAGGAGCTGAGGGATATCGATGGGCGTCCATCTCCTCATGTGGGGCGAGGCCATCTCTTCGGAGTGCTGGGTTGCGTAGAGGTTTGTCTCCCTGACGATGTCCCCGAGCAATCCATCGTCAAAGAATGCTCGGAAGTAGTCATAAGGGGTGTCATTTTCTGAACAGGGAAAGGCAGGCTGGACGCCATTTGGCCCCTTATCAAAATGGGGTGGAACCCCAGGCATATCCCGAGGCTCGCAGTGCTCCCACTCAAAGATAGGTGGCTCGTCTGGCCTCCTGCCCCTCCCGACCACTCGTGGGGCACCTCCTGGGGCACCTCCTGGGGCACCTCCCGGGGCACCTCCCGGGGCACCTCCTGGGGCACCTCCCGGGGCACCTCCCGGGGCACCTCCCGGGGCACCTCCCGGGGCACCTCCCGGGGCACCTCCTGGGGCACCTCCCCGAGCACGTACCTGATCACCTCTTGCGGCCCTTCCTCGGGCCCTTCCTCGGGCCCTTCCTTGGGCCCTTCCTTGGGCCCTTCCTTGGCCCCTTCCTCGGGCCCTTCCCCGGGCACCTTGCTGTGGCGGTCCCTGCTGTGGCTGTGGCTGTGCCTGCCCGCCATTAGAGTCGCTTGCTGGCGTGGGGGATATCCTGGCTTCAGGCGAATCGGGAGAGCTTGAGCCGGTGCCGGCATCACTCTCAGACATCGTCAGCCGACGCCTGGTCCTCCTGGTCCTCCTCATCCGCTGCAGCCCGGGTGGCGTTGACAACCTGGGAGGAGCAACAACAGCTGGTGTTGACGTCGATGGTCCTGGTTGTCCATGGGCGGGGGTTAGTGGTGAGAGCTGCACTACCCCTACACCGTGATATTATACGCCTATCAAATGATGATATTGATATTATTATTTCGTGTTTGCGAGTTTTCAATCATTTGATAGGCGTATATCACGGTGTAGGATTGATTTCATAGTATGAAATCAACCCTACACCGTGATATAGACGCCTATCAAATGATGGTATTGATATTATTATTTCGTGTTTGCGAGTTTTCAATCATTTGATAGGCATATATCACGGTGTAGGATTGATTTCATAGTATGAAATCAACCCTACACCGTGATATATGCCTATCAAATGATTGAAAACTCGCAAACACGAAATAATAATATCAATACCATCATTTGATAGGCGTCTATATCACGGTGTAGGGTTGATTTCATACTATGAAATCAACCCTACACCGTGATATATGCCTATCAAATGATTGAAAACTCGCAAACACGAAATAATAATATCAATACCATCATTTGATAGGCGTCTATATCACGGTGTAGGGTTGATTTCATACTATGAAATCAATCCTACACCGTGATATACGCCTATCAAATGATTGAAAACTCGCAAACACGAAATATAATATCAATACCATCATTTGATAGGCGTCTATATCACGGTGTAGGGTTGATTTCATACTATGAAATCAACCCTACACCGTGATATATGCCTATCAAATGATTGAAAACTCGCAAACACGAAATAATAATATCAATACCATCATTTGATAGGCGTCTATATCACGGTGTAGGGTTGATTTCATACTATGAAATCAACCCTACACCGTGATATATGCCTATCAAATGATTGAAAACTCGCAAACACGAAATAATAATATCAATACCATCATTTGATAGGCGTCTATATCACGGTGTAGGGTTGATTTCATACTATGAAATCAACCCTACACCGTGATATATGCCTATCAAATGATTGAAAACTCGCAAACACGAAATAATAATATCAATACCATCATTTGATAGGCGTCTATATCACGGTGTAGGGTTGATTTCATACTATGAAATCCTACACCGTGATATACGCCTATCAAATGATTGAAAACTCGCAAACACGAAATAATAATATCAATACCATCATTTGATAGGCGTCTATATCACGGTGTAGGGTTGATTTCATACTATGAAATCAATCCTACACCGTGATATACGCCTATCAAATGATTGAAAACTCGCAAACACGAAATAATAATATCAATACCATCATTTGATAGGCGTCTATATCACGGTGTAGGGTTGATTTCATACTATGAAATCAATCCTACACCGTGATATACGCCTATCAAATGATTGAAAACTCGCAAACACGAAATAATAATATCAATACCATCATTTGATAGGCATCTATATCACGGTGTAGGGTTGATTTCATACTATGAAATCAATCCTACACCGTGATATACGCCTATCAAATGATTGAAAACTCGCAAACACGAAATAATAATATCAATACCATCATTTGATAGGCGTCTATATCACGGTGTAGGGTTGATTTCATACTATGAAATCAACCCTACACCGTGATATACGCCTATCAAATGAATGGAAACGTAATATATGAAGACCAACACCACAATCTTCAATCGCTTGCAATAAAACTTTCAAGCAATTTCAGTCACATGCGTAAGGAATGTATTCTACTGTACACCGATATATATGTATTATATAGCCTACGCCTATAAGATAATAAGATAATGAATGGAAACGTAATATATGAAGACCAACACCACAATCTTCAATCGCTTGCAATAAAACTTTCAAGCAATTTCAGTCACATGCGTAAGGAATGTATTCTACTGTACACCGATATATATGTATTATATAGCCTACGCCTATAAGATAATAAGATAATGAATGGAAACGTAATATATGAAGACCAACACCACAATCTTCAATCGCTTGCAATAAAACTTTCAAGCAATTTCAGTCACATGCGTAAGGAAATAATGAATGGAAACGTAATATATGAAGACCAACACCACAATCTTCAATCGCTTGCAATCAAACTTGCAAACAATTTCAGTCACATGCGTAAGGAATGTATTCTACTGTACACCGATATATATATGTATTATATAGCCTACGCCTATAAATAATGAATGGAAACGTAATATATGAAGACCAACACCACAATCTTCAATCGCTTGCAATCAAACTTGCAAACAATTTCAGTCACATGCGTAAGGAATGTATTCTACTGTACACCGATATATATATGTATTATATAGCCTACGCCTATAAATAATGAATGGAAACGTAATATATGAAGACCAACACCACAATCTTCAATCGCTTGCAATCAAACTTGCAAACAATTTCAGTCACATGCGTAAGGAATGTATTCTACTGTACACCGATATATATATGTATTATATAGCCTACGCCTATAAATAATGAATGGAAACGTAATATATGAAGACCAACACCACAATCTTCAATCGCTTGCAATCAAACTTGCGAGCAATTTCAGTCACATGCGTAAGGAATGTATTCTACTGTACACCGATATATATAATATATATAATCTCTATCAATCTCTCAAATAATATAAATGTACATTGTACTTACCAACACCAACACCAGTGTGTTCATCAAGCTCCTCGTCACTATCTTCACCATCTTCGCCCCGCAAGTTATGGCGTCTGTGAAAACCGATGACAGGGTTATCTTCCAGTTCTTCTTCCTCCTCACTTCCCCCACTGTCACCAAGCCCTTCCATGCTTTCATTCAACGATATTCTAGATACCGCTGAAGAGTTCATCAGCAGAACTAACTCCTCGGCTGAGAGCGGGACCCTACGCCTTGGCTGGCGCGACGTACTAGGGGCGGGCACCGAATCGAACACAGGCAAATCTTGTCTCTCCATTGTGGCGGCTAGAGCGGTACTGAGCCAAGCTCACGTGGTGGGGATGTGTGGGTGGGACTTACTAGTGCACTGCCTGACCGCTAGATTTTGCTTTCCACTTAAATTACGGCGGGAAATACCAACTCGACCTATGTCGCGCGCCGCCACATAGTCCAGATTTATTATACTCGACTTATGTTGCGCGCCGCCATTTAAGGGTTAAAGAATAACACCCACAGACACTTTTAGTTTCAGGGTCAAGAAAATATTAATTCAAATATTGTTTCTTATATCTCAGAAAATTACCTCTCTCTCTCTCTCTCTCTCTCTCTCTCTCTCTCTCTCTCTCTCTCTCTAACATATCTCTAGCATAACAAGTTCAGTAAACATTTATAACAATGTCTGGAATGCATTCCTACCCAAATTATTACCAGGGAAGCCAATACTTATTCTATCCTGTTCTTGTAGACCTATCGTGTTATATTGCATATATATAATATATATATATATATATATGCAATATATCACGATAGGTCTACAAGAACAGGATAGAATAAGTATTGGCTTCCCTGGTAATAATTTGGGTAGGAATGCATTCCAGACATTGTTATTAATTTTTACTGAACTTGTTATGCTGAAGCCAGAACAACACCGGCCCAAAATCGCTATGATACACGAGTCCACCCTGAAGAGTACACCCTCTTTGGACCAAAAAGCACTTGCCTCATTCTCTGTGACCTAGGCTCTGAGGCCTAGCTGCGGGATACCAAACCATACCCCTGAGGTTCCAAGGGAATCAGGAGGCTGGCTCACCTGCTCCGCTCCCTTTGATGTTGCTGATTCCGCCTAACCCTGGACGAAAAAGGCATAAATGCCACTCACCTGAGGAGAGGAAGAGGGACCTTCATGCCCGGAGCCGTGGGAACAGCAACAAGAGGTGAAAAGTGAAAGACTTGTATGGGGAGCACTCAATCGGTAACTCACTTTTCTAAGTCTTGCAGTTCCCTCTCTGAGCATCTCATGAGGTATGCCCGCGTCTCTAGGCAAAAGACATAAGCAACTTCATCACTCCATCACATGTCAATAAAACGGTCCTTCTCAAATAGTGCATATATATTTTCTGTCAAATTTCGGGATACATATTTACAACTGTACAGTCGTGGTCAGGATTTTTTTAAATTTAATGCTAGCGAACTATTTTGAACAAATGCTTGATCCACACTTGGATTCGGTAGCTAAGGCTAACTGTTAATTTTTTCACTACTAGGTGTTTAAGTAGTCCTGACTCTTTAATGCAGTATAAAAACAATCGAAGCTATCTCAGGCTGAACTAAATATCCTTATCAATGCTTTCCCTGATATTTGCATTACGAAGGTTCTTTAAATTTGTCCGAGGGCTCAAAATTAGTGAAGCAACAATGGTCGACTTGGCTACCAACCATCTCCCGAAAACAAGCTAGATAATCAAACGAATTGCCTAGGATTATGAAGGGGATTCATTCATGGCCACCTCGTCGGGCATTAAGTTGTCTGCCAATAGAGAGAAGTAAATTATAATCACTCTTCGTGGGTTTGCCCGTCCCGTCTGGTGGCAACAATGGTGTAGTTGGGTGGTCGACTGAAGATGATGTGTTGCTCCCACACCACAGGGTCGTCAGAGAGCCGCCATGAGAACCGGTGTAGGAGAAAAGTCATGAACAGGAACAGTTCTAGGCGGGCCATGGACTCGCCCGGACACACACGCTTACCTGTACAAATAAACACAAAAATAGCCATTGACAGAAAAAAATCTACCTGTAAATAATGCTTTGAAGCTACAAAAGTAGCTTTGAAGCTACCAAAACTACTTACAATGCGTTAAAAGCTGTGGAAGAGATATATTATGTCATGCTCCTGAGAAGACAGTCGCTACCAAAGGAGTTCATATTCCATCCCGGTCCCTAAAAGGTGTGATAGTGTATCAGGACTTAATAGTAGCAAGGACCAGTCTCTCGACCATAAAGGTAGCTTAGCAACTTCAATGAAAGAACACAGCAACGCGTCAGAAAATCCACTAGCTATCAGTAGGTAATCAAACCCCAGTTGTTTTAGATTATATCTGTTCAACTCTAGCTTATTGATCTCATACCCTTATTCCTACTGCTGCATTTGGAATTACACTGTACCAGATTCATTCAGTCATACAAATCGGCTTACCCAGATACCTCAGCAGGGTTGCAGGGAAAATTTAATGATATCCTTGTTCCGGCAGATAAAAATATTCCATGTAAGAATGTGTTATATAATCCACTAACTACCAGTGGAGATTCAAACGTCAGATCCAACACCAAAACTATCACTTTATTTCACTATGTTTGATTTATTTTTCACTACATCAGGAGGGATGGGCTCCAGGAACATATTTTCATATCCAAAAGAAGAAGCAATTATTGAAAAGAATAGGCAAACAGTCAGTAAATCATGTAGTGGCTTGGATAAGCTGCCTCTTGTCAGTTTTGCTGCTCCTCAGATCAGTACTGTTGTGCCTTAAGCCGGTATCACATGAGCGCTTTTTCCCTCAACATTTATCCTCAACACTGATCTGGCAGCTTCGGAGGTAAACATTTGAAATATTTCGGTTACCTAAATTCATCTACCAGCAATCTAGTTTCCGATATCAGTACAAAATACTCCCTAAATGTTGCCATGAAAATGTTGATCATAGAATGTTGACTATAAAAGCTCTCGTGTGATACCGGCTTTAGGGGAACAAGACCATTCCTACCCAAACCAACAACCATCGCATTATGATCACAGACAAGGAGTATGAGGCAATGGTGGCACAGCAGGTAGTGGATAATGGGTGGTGGATACTGGACAGTAGATGGTGGATGGTGGATAGTGGGTGGTGGATAGTGGATGATGGGAGGTGGGCAGTGGATGGTGGATAGTGGGTGGTGGATAGTGGGAAGTAGATGGTGGGTAGTGTATAGTGGATGGTGGGAGGTGGATAGTGGGCAGTGGATGGTGGATAGTGGGTGGTGGATAGTGGGCAGTAGATGGTGGGTGGTGGATAGTGGATACTGGGTGGTGGATAGTGGATGTTGGGAGGTGGATAGTGGACAGTGGGAGTGGGTGGTGGATATGTATGACCTATAGATTGAGTATATAGTACTGTATAATTATAGGCTAGGATTATATTAACTTAATATATTGAGTAATAATAGAATATTATAGCTTAAGGTTACAGTTATTATAATAATAGAATATTATAGCTTAAGGTTACAGTTATTATAATAATAGAATATTATAGCTTAAGGTTACAGTTATTATAATAATAGAATATTATAGCTTAAGGTTACAGTTATTATAATAATAGAATATTATAGCTTAAGGTTACAGTTATTATAATAATAGAATATTATAGCTTAAGGTTACAGTTATTGGAGCATTTGGGATCTAGTGGTCGTATTATGAAAAACATATAATCATCAAACATATTATTAATCGGTGAAAGTTTAACCTGCTGAAGGTATATCATACAATTCATAACAACAATTGTACATCATGGAGGGTTTCTTAGTAATTGAAGAATATTGCAGTAGTAGTTTCCCTCCTACATTGTACTATAACTTTCAAAACCTTGGCATTGATTAAGGGGAGATGGGCTGGTTTAAGGTCTTTATATTTATTTATCAATATATTTTTCAGTTTCCTCGCTAGACCTCCATCAAACTTTTAGAAACACCCCCTAGACCCCCTTTCAAGATAAATGTGTACATTTTTTGGTAGAAAAATGTCCCGGCCGAAAGCCGGTTACTTCGAAAATTACAGGCTCGCTATTGCTCGCCACGAAAAAATCGACACCTAAATATACACGGAAAGTCTTAATATTGACAAAGAAATGGAGTGAAAGGTCTTAAAATCGCCAAACTAATGAGCCGAACGTCATAAAATCTTAAAACTAATCGTGTTAAACAAGAGGGAGAAGGGGGACCAGAAAAGCGTCCCATCTCCCCTTAAACAGACTGAAAATACTTTGTTTCTCTATCAATACAAATTACGGCTTTATATCTTACCTGAACCAAATGGAAGGAAGTGGTCTGGCTTGAAGACCTTTCCGTCGTCATTGAGAAAGTGTTGTGGTCGGAACTCGTCAGGTGCTTCCCAGTATTTTGGATCCTTCAGCCCATGGGAGAGGTTGAACAAAATACCCATGCCTGTCAGTCACACAAAAATTGTCTCATTATGAATAGATGTGATTAATGTATATTCTACACATTTTAAAAACACTATAGCTGTCGTTATAGAGCTACTGATCTTCTACATAATTGTTAACTATTACCAGCCAATACTATAATAAACAAATATGCATCAGTAGACCAGATAGACCAGTAAATCTAGCGCCAAAAAGGGCTGAACCCAGGGGAAATTGCAATATTAACTAAACATGGATTTTTTGGTGCGCTAGGGTCATCTTTACAACATGTTAAAAATCTAATCCTGTAGTTTTGGTTGAACATGGTATCCCAAGCCTCTTTTTACACAAACCCCGGCATTTTTCACAGCTTCACTACGATTATAAAAAAACATATATCAGGTACAAAATATGTTACATTCAAGTTTTTGGTGTCAAATCCTATCTTGTCTAACCTTGCCTTTCAGATGAAACTGGTTTCAAAATGCTATCATTTTTCCTTATACCCAATCTAGGGGTACCCCTACCCCAAAATGATGTTTTTCATGTATTTCAACTGTATATTTCAATTGTATATTTCTAAGCACTTACTTGAACTGTTTCTATTTTTCATTGCCAAGATGGAAAATTGTGTTTTCTGTCAGCAGCAACTGGGTGAATCGGGCACTACCACTCTGGGCCAGAAAGGTTGTGACAGCATTAAAAAAGCAAGTGAGGAACGTGGTGAAAACATACTCGTAACCGTTGGTCAACGCGTGCATACTGAGTGCCGACGAAAGTATTGCAATCCCCATGAGGTTGCACAGTTCAACTGTCAGAAACGATCTTTCGAGGCAATGGAAGCAGAAAGTGTTGGATGCCGAAGAAGGTCTGCAGATCCACCATTTTCCTACCGGAACAAGTGCTTGTTTTGTGGGATGCCAGATAAATACGATGGAAAGAAAAAGAATTTCAAATTGATACCTGTTAGAACATTCGATTTTCAGAAACGGTTACTTGAGCTTTGCCGAGTTCGTTCAGATGATTGGTCTAAAGAAGTACAGGGCAGAATAGCATTCGTCAATGACCTCCATGCTGCTGATGCAGTATATCACGAAGTGTGCAATGGAAATTTTCGATCTGGGAAGTCTATCCCAAAATACTTCATTAAAGAAATGGGTACTGATGATTCATCGAAACACAAAAAAGTAAGAGCTGGTAGGCCAAAAGAACTGTCTCGAGTTGAATCACTTGAAAAAGTAATTGACGATCTTCGACGAAACGATGATGAGCAGACAACCATAGGTGACCTTGTGAACAATATGAAACAGTACCTAGATGAGGAGGAACCGTATAGTTTTCGTCATATTAAGGAACAGCTACTTCAGTGGTTTGGTGATGAGATCTTCATTAGTGAAGTTAGTGGAAGACAGAATGTTGTTACGTTTAGGGCAAATGCTAACCAAATTCTCCATGACTTTTTCCAGCAGGAATGTTCCGATGAGATGGACAAAGGGAGAGTAATCAGTGCAGCTGCTGAACTCATTAAAGCAGACATTAACCTCTGAAGTGCACATGGGGGGTATTATACACCTCTGCCTGTGCGCATGTATTTGAGCTGTTTCCATCATTAAAATATTCATTTTACCATAAATAGCATTAATACTTCTCCATATGCGCCTATTATAGGTTGATTATAAAGGTATTAACCTGTTGCAACAATAAAACAAGTGGAAACAGCGTTTGGATGGTCAAAATCGGCGATACAGGCCGGAGTTACATAATGTATGGCTGAGGCAACCTCCTTTCCCGCCACTTTTCCCCAAGGCTGGAGAGACACTGTCGATCGATACTCTATCTCTCTCTCTTGCACTCGCTTGCTAACAGTGATGACAATGCCCTGCTTGCATCTCGCTAATGTTAGTACGAAAATATACCACAGAATAAGGGAATAACAGGGAAAATAGGTGATAACTGAAGGAGGGGAGGAAAGTGGGGAAGGAGGGGAGGTAGAGGAGTGATATTTTGCATGGCCCAGGGGCAAAAAAAAAAAAAAAAAAATCGGTGTTTAACACCTTACGAGCGGCCTATGCGGTTTATTTATGTGTACCGCACAGCGGGGTGTTTTTAGCCAAAATAGGGCTGTTTACGTGATCATTTTCATGCCTAAATAAGACCCAGAACGTAAAACAAGTACCTATCCCTGAAAGGGCATAAACAGAGCTTTCGAATGACACCATAACGATCCTTGTATGATGGATAGTTTTCTTGCAATAACCGTGCAACGCGAGTGCAAAAAGCAGGTAATTCGGTACTTTCAGTACATAATTGAGTATGTAGCGAGTGAGAGAGGGAGGAGGGAGCTGAGATTTGTGTCAGTAGGTTCGCCGCGGTGGTCTGGAGCAGTCATACGCTCGCTAGTCTCCTGCCACCACTTGTCTCTCTCTCTCAGCCACATTACGTGCTGAAATTGCCACTCGAGTTATGTCGAGCGCCGCCACATAGTCCAGCTTTATTTAACTCGACTTATGTTGCTCGCCGCTAAATAAGGGTTAAAATTGATTTTTTGTCCCCCTGACTCTTAAGAGTCTTCCCGCAGTCCGCCGGGGGAACTCTTAAGAGTCTTCCCGCCGTTCCCGGGTTAAGCGCATTGAACAGTCAAAGACAACTAATCCCTCAAGCCGAGAGATGTCCACTTTAGAACAGGTCATGTCATTTATCCCAGCATCCTTGCAACTGTTCCTACGCACTTTATTTGTCGGTGCAGAAAAGGAAACAAAGATAGGGTCTATAGGACAAGCTATTATGCAGGCAACGAGACCAAGAGCACTGCTTTGTCCTGTTCAAATTGGACTTGGTGTCCAGATGCACTTTCACTTTGCGTCCAGGTTTCTCATTGACAGCCTTCATACTCATGGCTTCTGCTCTTCTTACTCAGAGGTGCACAAGTTTGAGAAGTGCTCTGCTTCAACAAGAGGGACCAATTTTCCAGGACAAAAGGACATTTTGTACAATATGTGGCTGACAATGTTGACCATAACCTATGCACCATCGATGGTAAAGGGACTTTCCACGGGATGGGGATAATTGCCTGCATCACCCCATCAGTCACGTCAGCTACAAAAGTACCGCGGATAAATGTGACAATGAAAGATTTGGAGGAAGTCGGGCAGATCAACATCAGACACTACGTTCAGAAATCCAATCATGTGAAGGATCTTACTTTTGTTGAAATAGAAGAGAGTGACGAGGCACGAGTTTCAGCTTCTGATACTTTGTGGAAAACCTCCTTGTCGCTTGGGAAGAATCCAAGACCTAGCTGGTCTGGTATGATGAGGATGGTCCATGATGAAGCAGGCTTCCCGGGCCAGTCTTCTGTGATGTTCATGCCCACGATTGACATGGACCCTAATGATCTGACCTGTCTGAACTCAACATTGCTCTTTGTTACTGAACATGCAGTTCGTTATGGCTATACACCAGTGCTCACGTTCGACCAGCCGCTGTACTGGAAGGCAATGACGATCATAGAAAATGAACCAGAGGGGAGCCAACTGAAGTCAGTTGTTCTTCGACTTGGCAGTTTCCATATCCTCATGAGCTTCCTCGGCTGCATAGGGCATCTGATGTCAGGATTAGGCCTTGAAGAGTTGCTTCAGCTAGTTTACGCTGAGAATGCTGTACCAAAGATGTTGAATGGAAAAGCGGTTGCACGTGCTGTTCGTGGACATTTCATAGTTGATGGGGCCCTTAACACACTACTAACATCAAAAACTTTTGACATAAAACTACCATCCAAGGATACAGAGCTTGATGGAATTGACAGTGAACATGCAGATAGTTGTTCTAGTACTAGTTCTGAAATGCCAGACGTACTAATGGAGCCAGCGGAGTTGTATGACAGTGTTGTATCAGGAGCTGCTGTGGAGCTGGAGGAGTCCGAGTGTCTAAAATTGATAGCTGAATGCATTGAAAAGGAGAAATTACAACTGAAGGGTGACCGAACTGCACAGCTGTGGCTACAATATATGGAAATGGTGGACCTTGTCCGGAATCTATTACTATCTGAAAGAACGGGAAATTGGTTGCTTCATCTTGATACACTGAGGAAAATTATGCCATTTCTCGCTTCTGTTGGCCACAACCTGTACGTCAAATCCTTGAATGTCTACCTGCAGAAAATGGATCGGTTGATGAAGAATCACCCAGGAATTCATAAGTGTTTCATTGAAGACGGCCTCCAGGTTGTCCGCAGGTCTGATGAATTCTGGGCAGGACTCCCACCTGACCTCGTAATCGAACAAACATTGATGCGTAGCATCAAAACTACAGGTGGCCTCACCCGAGGACGAGGGATGAGCGAGGCTCAGCGCCTAGTGTGGGTGATGTCGAATCATGTTACATCTGAAGTCAACCTTACGATGCAACAGCTGACAAAAGTGAACTATGAGACCAGTGAACAACACAAAGACCTACAACCCGCACGTCTGAAAAGGGATGTGTCTGACACGTTGGAGATTCTGAGCCTACTAGAACTGAGGAGCCCATTCTCAGGAAGTGAAGGACTGGTTAACATAGTTAATGGTGTTACAGCCAACGCATCCGCAAATGTTGACAATGCAAAGGAATTAGGTCGTAGTATTCTGAAGAAGATGGAAGGAGAAAAGGTGATTGGATTTTCCTTCAAGAAGAAATCTCAGGCAGTTCTCATGGATTCAAAATCGACTGTCAAGCTAAACGATGAGGAAACCGTTAAAATAGACCCTCAGTTACTCTTTCAGAGGTTGGTGATTGCAGGAACAAAGGCTGCACAACTACCTGAGGCTCTAGAGTATGAACTTTGTGGATATCCAGCCGCACTGTTTGAAACAAGAAATGTGCTTCTACCTGCAAACAAGCCACAGTTAGCTATGCCGATATGGGATGCAGCGACTGCAGTGGATGGTCCCAAGGATTGTGTGTTTGATCTAGATGGAGGTGCCTTGCTACAGAGAATACCCTGGGACACTGGCAAGACATACAATGCAATTGCACAGAGCTACTCTGACTACATTAGGGACAAGTATAGCCCATTTGCAATAGTTGTATTTGACGAATACAGCAACACTCCATCAACCAAAGATAGTACGCATACAAGAAGGAATGGCCGACCTGGAAGAAAGGTGACTTTCACTGGGGGGATGGTCCTTAAAGTAAAGAAGCACAAGTTCTTATCGAATTCGGAAAACAAGCAGCGATTCATTAACCTCCTCACTGAGAAACTACAGGCAGATGGAGTCGAGGTTCACAATGCACAAAGCGATGCAGATCTGTTGATTGTCCAAACAGCTGTTGCTACATCACAAAAGGTTCCTACTGTACTTGTTGTGGATGACACAGACTTGATTGTACTTCTTTGCTACCATGCAAAAGATGCTGATCTGTACTTCATTCCAGAACCAAAAGGGGCGTCATCAAGTTGCCACAAGTACTTGGATGTGAGAAAGGCTAGGCAGGTTCTTGGAGATAGTGTAACACGCAATATTCTCTTTCTTCATGCCATTTTGGGATGTGATACTACTTCAAGGATATTTGGGATGGGCAAAGCTGTCGCACTGACGTTGATGAAGTAGGACTCAAATTTCCGAGAGCAAGCAGAGGTATTGTACAAGCTGGCGAAAAGGCTTTGGTTTGCATCTTCAAGGGGGGTGGATATGATACTTTGAATGCTGTTAGATTACGCAAGTTTCAGATACTTGTTGCACGAAGCAAGACCTCTGTGCATCCTTAGAAGCTCCCACCAACATCAGCAGCTGCAAAGTTCCACAGCCTCCGAGTGTACCACCAGGTCCAAGAGTGGAAGGGCAATTCCCTTAATCCAGAGGAGTGGGGCTGGATGGTTTGCGGCGGAAGACTTGTTCCAATTCAGACTGAAAAGGACACTGCTCCCAAATCGCTGCTGGAAGTTATCAGGTGTCAGTGTAAGACTGATTGCAGCACATTAAGGTGCAAGTGTAGTCGTCAAGGTCTTGACTGCTCCATGGCGTGCTCAGAGTGCAGGGAAAACTGTTCAAATACATTACGAGATGAAGAGGATGAGAAATCGGACACAGAATAGGTTTCATTGGTCACAAGACTCTAGAGTAATTGGTCTTGGTAGTCTTGGTAGTTTCAGTCTTTATACAGGCAGAATAAACAATTGATAAACTATTTTTTGTCTTTCATAGTCTTATAATGAGGACATGTAATGCCAAAGATACATAGGGTTCATGCAAAGAAACAAAAACAAATGCCAAGAGGAATCAAACTGGCAGAGCGCCTTATTTTGGTGCAATTATTTGGGGTTTGGGGTACGGGTACATTGGTTTAGGGTATAAGGAGCAGTGCTATCATAATGTGTGCTATTCTATCGGAAAGAGCAACCCCCAAAACCCAGGAATACATAGAACATTTGTTAATATACTATGGAAACTGCCAAAGATATCTAAATTCATGGTTTTGCCTTCGAGATTAGAGGGCTCGTTTTTGCTTCCTCTCAAAAACTATGTTCCACCAATAAGTATATTAAATTAGATTTTTAATATGATCTTTCTGTTGCAAAAAGGAAACAAAAAAACCATGGTTCATTAATATTGCAATTTCCCCTGGGTCAAACAATACCTTTACTGGACTAAGAGGGACGGGGCAAATCTATTTACGAAAATCATTTTACTGGTATATTTCCAATATGTGTATGTGTTCTTCAAAATAGTCTGTTAGCATGTTAACCCGCTGAGGACCAGCTAGTTTATAATAAATGTACCACCAGGGACCGGCTGTTTTGATTTTTGTTTTCCAGAAACAATAACGAATGGGTTAGGAATGAAGGAAAAACCACAAAAAAACGATCAAAAGCTCAAAAAATGGTCTTACGGAGCCCCCAAAAGTCGATTTTACAAGAGTAAAAAATTTAAGGCAAATACACCCAAAATACTGGTTTTTGCGCGCTCACGCGCATGCAGTTGGACTTTGAGAGTTTTCAACCATCGTCAAGGTTGCGTGGGATACTTACACAGTTCCCATACAAATCTGAGCCCTCTAGGTGCCATAGGACCGGAGTAATTGGGACCGGACCGGGCCAGGACGCATGGTTTGCGTCGCTGGGGTTTAGCGTTTCATACATTGAGGACGCATGGTTTGCGTCGCTGGGGTTCTGTGGGTTAATTTACAGTATAAAATTAGATACCTTTTGGAATAGTGTAGCCTTCGATGACAGTTTCCTCACTGGTCTGGTGAGGAATGGCGAAGGGAATGAGATCTGCCTTACGTTGAACCTCATACATCGTAGCCAGGGTGTAGGGAAGGCTGGAGAGAAAACATGGAATACACTTCTCAGATCAATTCTTTAGGACAACATATGCCATATGAGTATGACCAATGCATAATAAATTACTAACATTTTGAAAGTTTGCTCTTCTCAGTGTGCACCTCACGGTTATATTTACTCTAACTAAATAATGAACTGCAAAATTGTCAAATATAATCCGATACAAAATTGAACTTCTGAACTAGACCAAGGATACTGAAAAGCTCCCCAACGTAGCTTATCGTGGATTGATAATAGAACAATTGATATTTAGATAATATCAAATTTTCTCTCATACAAATAAGTGTTCATCTTCCTTTACACTCTCAGTAGTGAAAACAGATTTATAGAAAAGCTTATTAACGTATTCATGTATCTTAGATAAGGTGCCGCGTTATGTTTATAAGCAAAACCAATAATTCCTTTCTCCATATTCAAAGCAACTATTAACCCATTCAGTACCAGGAACGTCCTTTTCATCATATTCTGGCAACAATTAGATGATTTTATTCAGTTTAGGATTCAGGAAGGACCACTAGCAATAATATGACTTCAGACTATCCCAACCAACCTTTTTAACTACCACAGATCCGGCCTAAGGTGCATGATATCGTCTACATAAAGCTAAAATAAAATATAAAACACGTTACTGGTACTCAAAGGGTTTAAAATAAAATAAATACAAGTCCCCACTGACCTGTCCATATGAGCCAGCGTGGGCATGTTGTCCTCACCGACCACCTTGTCCAGTTCCTCCTGCACGGTCCGCTGGACCTCCGGGTTGCTGGCCAGGAGGTAGATGGCCCACACCAGAGTGTTCGAGGTCGTCTCACTACCAGCCAAGAACAGCTCCAGGATGTTGGCCTTCAGATGAGATGCTGTGCACAACACAATAGTTATAGTCAGTTTAAATGAACTTGGTAGCTCTTACTGTACTTGTCTTTACATTCCTTCTTGATTGATGCTGCTTTTGTTTACACGAAATACAGCTGTATCATTTCAGTTTTTCACAATCCTCTACAAGTCCCATTGACAACTGCCATCTTCTGTATTTTGGAAAATAATCCTTTCAGAAAAAGAATTTTACTCCACGATATTAGCCTTCATTGAGATGGTAACTGTTATGCCGAAACAAGCCGCCCTCGACACTTAGCCGCCTGCACCTGCCGGAGCGTACCAGGGCACTTCTACTACCACAATGGGAACCTCTCCTACCCCTGACTGGACACCCCATCAGCCCTACCATGCCAGTGCCAAGCCCCGAGAGGAGAGGAACACCCCAGAGGCCCTCCCATGCAGCCGCCCTTCCTTCCGGCACCCATACCCGAGGGGCCCACCTGCTCTGTCCGGAACCAGCCCGGGCTTTCCAGCACCTCCTCCAGCCACACCCACACCGCACCCCTCATCCAACAAGAATCAAGGGTGGCGCCGTTCATTGGGGACCCACAATAACAGGGCCCACATTTTGCCACCACCCCCTGCCGTGGATTAGTCCCTGGAGAGGATCCGGAAACGAATCCCAAGGGCCCTACCATTACTCTCCCCCCTACCCCCATCACCGGAGCAACAGGGACCTATGTCGACAATGAGAAGGGCTAAGGACGCCCTTTTTCCCTGCAGTCAAAAAGGGCCAAGGAATACCTAGAAAGTGAATAAGTACTCAGACCAGGTTAGGGACAGTATTTCATCTTCCCTCCTGAATCTGAGTGTTTATAACCTATCTAGGTGTTCTACGTGACCCTAAGCTCAGTGTGGTAACTAATTATTTGTTGTAAGTACCCTACCGTTAAACGGCTAATCCCGACAGATATTAGGTAGGAGTAAGTAGATCTCGTAGTGTTTCTGTCAGCCTCACTGAAGAAATACTGCTAGCTGATGCTTATGCTATCAGTGGTCTGTCTGTCAGTCCCCCTACAAAATATCATTTAATTCAACCAGTTTGCCTTTATTTTGCACCCTCAACACGCTACCTGTAAAGTAAATAGCCATCTATAAGTATACTGTTACATGTTGCCCGGCCACTTGGGGTACAATGTTCCTCCTATGTGCAATAATAGTAGACCGAGTTTCTTATAAATGTAAATATAAATAAATTAGTGTTTTGGATGGTGGTGGCAAGAAGTATTTCCGAGCACAATCGGTCAAAGAGTTTCAGGAGTCAGGTCACTGGCCACCATAATAATGCTCAGTATCTCTGTCAATCCTCTCAGTTCTGAGTAAATTTTTAAAGTTTCCATGGACAGGCGAAACACGGTCTGGAGCTGCTAAAGGTTTGTCATTGTTCCCGTTCACCCAGCTATGAATGTTTGCCAGATACCTCCACATATGGACTAGTAGACCAGATATATCGAGTCCTAAATGGACGCCATGGCATTTTTTGTGTGGTTTTACCAAATTTCGTGCAGGGCTTAAGGACGCCATGGCGTCCATACGTGCAACAGGGCAAAAGTAGCTCAGGACGCCATGGCATCTCTATGTGCGCGAGAGGGTTAAGTACTTCAGGCTGTGAAAGCAGTTACAAGGATGGCCAGATATTTATAAGAGAAATTGTATTGAGAAATTGTATGAGCAGCATAAGCTTAATAATGAAATGTAGAAATTAGGGCAAGCTATCGAATAATGCACAGTGAAAGTGAAAATCAAGATGGAATATTTTGATACGTTGGACATAATTATGCTGTTCTGCTAAAGTAGCCTACTTGTGTTCCGTTAGAGTAAACAGTAGACTAGTCAGTACGACTGGTGTTCCCATATGGATAGAGCTGCCAATGCGTATTTATTCTTGATTAATGAGACCAAACTATGAATAATTGCATTGATATATACTTAAGGATAGACAAATTTTACACTCATGTCATATAAATATCAAATACTGCCTTCACATTACTTCATCAAGTATGAAATATATTAGGGCAAGCTATATTAAGGCAATATCAAAACAGATTCACCTACCACGGCCACAAGAGAGAGGCGAGAGGGGCTGCCATCAACTTGCTAAGCTTAGAATATCTTACATGGCTTTGTTTACTATATTAGATTAACATTTACAGTAAACCAAGATAACCGTGCAGTATCAATCATTCTTTAACATGTCTTAGACAGTGATAATATATAAAGGAATATTGCATGAGCTATGCCCTTTAACCCCTTCATCACCATGATGTATTTTCATCATATCCTGGTTACCATTAGACGATTTTCTTTAGCTTCTAATATTCCTATGCGACTCAAATGGGTAAATACGATCTCAATAAACCCTCTTAGTAACATAGGTCCCTCCTAAACTGCATAAAATCATCTAATTCTAGCCAGAATCAAACGTAAGGTTAAATAGTTCAGAAGATACCTACATGTCAGAGGTGTGTCCTTGCCCTCGGCTGCTGCCTCCTCCATGGCCTGTTGGTAAGACCCAATGTAGCTGCTGTAGTCAGTTGCCCCACCAGTCTCTTCATTGTACAGTGCCATCTCGTCCTGAAACACTGTTTACTTTAGACAAAATCAATATTGTATGAGTAATCCTCGCAGAAATATGCCCTCAATGCTAAACCATACGCTATTTCTGCTCTGGAGATACTTATAATATGGAGAAAGGAATTTGTTTTGCACCAAATTAGGTTACTTAATTCATTCTTTATGTATATCTTAAAATAGCATAATTAAACTTTAAGGTACCCTAACTAAAGTGGCGCGCACATAAGTCGAGTCAGCTGGATTATTTGGCGGCGCTCGACATAACTCGAGTGGCAATTTCAGCACGTAATGTGGCTGAGAGAGAGAGACAAGTGGTGGCAGGAGACTAGCGAGCGTATGACTGCTCCAGACCACCGCGGCGAACCTACTGACACAAATCTCAGCTCCCTCCTCCCTCTCTCACTCGCTACATACTCAATTATGTACCGAAAGTACCGAATTACCTGCTTTTTGCACTCGCGTTGCACGGGTTATTGCAAGAAAACTATCCATCATACAAGGATCGTTATGGTGTCATTTGAAAGCTCTGTTTATGCCCTTTCAGGGATAGGTACTTGTTTTACGTTCTGGGTCTTATTTAGGCATGAAAATGATCACGTAAACAGCCCTATTTTGGCTAAAAACACCCCGCTGGGCGGTACACATAAATAAACCGCATAGGCCGCTCGTAAGGTGTTAAGGTACCTCAATAAAGTGGAGCAGGTCAGCCATGTATCCTTCAGTCTTTTTAATTATTTCCAAATTGGGGAAAATCTTCTTAATCCATCGGAATCTGAAATAAGATCAATATAACATAAACAGTATATCAATTAACCACTGTAATTGTGATAATGTGTTACAGTATTTATACAGTATGTGTATGTTCACTTTTTTCATTTCAAAATAATTAGATCCTTCTATTATTTATATGTATATATATATATATATATATATATATATATATATATATATATATATATATATATATATATATATATATATATATATATATATATATATATATATCTATATATATATATATATATATATATATATATATACTGTAGTATATATATATATATATCTGATGGATTCGGGAAGTTGAGCCAGTTGGACTCTGTTTGTGTAAGTATTTCATGTATTCATATACAGTATATCTTTCTGATTTTTACTTAAAGTTTTTTAACGGTAGTATTTCGTTTTGGTTTAAGGCTCTGAAGATGGAATTAGGACAATTCCGAAACGTCAGCTGAATAAATAAAGATGTTCCTCTTCACGCTGGTATTCTTATTCATTATATATATACCGATTATACCGGTATATATATATATATATATATATATATATATATATATATATATATATATATATATATATATATGTATACTGTATATGTATGTCTGTATGTATGTACCGACACACTGACCTCAACGCCGGGTGGAATGGATTGAAGGTTTGCATCATCTTGTTAACTTTGTCCACCAGTTCTATCAGCCTGGCGTCAGTGTGGGAGAACCGCTTCCCTATCACGATAGCCCAGATCACATTCACGATGCTGCGGTTGAACATCAGCTAAAAGAAAATATGTATAACTTGATACAAATATCAGTAAAAGCTAAAAGAAAATATGTATAACCTGATACAAATTTCAGTAAAAGCTAAAGGAAAATATGTATACATTGTTACAAATATGTATACATTGTTACAAATCTCAGTAAACGCTTAAAGAAGGATGGGTTAATGCTAAATTCAAATAAGACACAATGTATATTTATAGGGTCTAGGCAGCTAATTAAGATATCGCATCGATAATTCTAACATTATTCCATGTAAACATGTACAAAATCTTGGTGTTCATATCGATAGTAATATGACTTTCGAAAAATATATCAACGAAACGACTAAGAAGGTCAATGGAATACTGTTTTATATCAATAGAATTAAGGATAATTTTGACATGCAAACTAGGAAAATTGTGGTCCAGTCGTTAGTTCTCTCTGTCTTGTACTACTGCTTGGAGATATACGGAAAAACTAATCACACACTTCTTCATAACGTCCAGAAATTGAAAATGTTTGCATCTAAAATAATTGTAGGAGTAAAATAGTATGATCATGTTACCCCTATTATTGATCAATTAGAATGGATGACAATATCCCAAAAGCTTACATTTGAAGTAGCTGTAACTGTTGTTAAGGTACAAATTAATATATATTCTAACTGGTTCTCGCAATTCTCTACCATAAATTATATTTCTAATAGTACCACAAGACAGCAGAATGATCTGTATGTTCCTAGAGCTAGAACCGACTATGGGGCACGTTCTCTGCAAGTATTGGGGCCTACGGTATGGAACGCCCTGCCCAACCTAGTCAAAGACTCAAATAGCCTGCCAGTATTCAAGGGCAGACTAAAGAGGCACATTTTAGAAGATCATATAGAGTGAGATATTGATCACGTTCTATATATTTGTAATCTATTTTTAATCTATTTTATATATGTTTAACTTATTTTTGGTAGGAGCTATTTATCTGTAAATTCTTAACGACACTGTTTATGTATTATGTATTATGCATTATGTATTATGTAATTTGTTTAAAATTATTTTATTGTATGAACAGCCATTGTATATTTAATGGAAATAAAATAATCTGAATCTAAATCTGAATCTTCTCTAGGGGCTGTTTCCGAGCCTTATATGGTCCCAGCCTAGATCGTATAACTTGAACTTCCTGGGTCCTTCTAACTGGACCAATGACAGGTCAAGAAGGTTTAGCCAGGTGGTTCCCTGATCCAGCAAAAGAACGAAGGTCTGGGTTGGTTTTGGCCGTGGACAGGGGGTGAGGGTGCCAACCAATCAGCCTCCTTCTCCGCCCCTCTATCGCTCTTGTCCTGTGCTGTCACCGTTGATTGGTCTTGGCTCAGCTGGCAGGAACCTGGGCAGAGTTCGAGACTGTGGGGGGATCCAGCTGCAGCGACAGGAGGGGCACTGGGTATGGAGTGGTGGCTGCTTCGTCCATCTCCCTTATGTAGCTTATAATGGCCTGGTGTAGACATGAACCTGGAGGGAGGTAGGCCTCACTCTTGACTCGAGGGGCCACAGGAGGTGATACTGCTGGGGTTGGCATGGGGGCCTGCGAGGTGCCTTTCTGGGCTCTCCCCACAGGTTAGAAGAAAATAAACGGGTAAATTCAGCTCAGTGTTAAATTGTCATTGTTTTCTTTACTGGTGCGTGTAGTGAAATACAAATTGGAATCAACACGTTAATTAGAAAAAAACAAATAGATAAGGACTCTCACCGATATGTCGATCTTCTTCCCCTGGTTAAGCGTGAAGTAGTCCAAGAGCTCCTGCAGTTCGCTGACCATGATGGGTTCCAGAGCTTGTCTGCCGAGGCCCAGGTCCTTCAGGGTTCTCAGGGTGAAGCGTCTCTGGTTCTTCCACACATCACCACTGGTACTCAATATACCTGAACAAATTGATAGGGATTATGATACTTGTGGAGCTACTACACCTCTACTTGTTTGCAGACAAATTGAGCTACCTAATGAGTGAATGCAAGATAACAGATTGCACAGGCCACTTGTCACTTCAACTTGGGTTCCGTGGCCTTTCCACAGCAGTGATCTGGTGCTGGCAGGCTACACATAGGTTGGCTAGGAAGATTAAGGCAATGACCAGCATGACAACAGTGGCGGGAGTCACTAGTGACTAGTGTGAGCTTCAAGGGACAAGAGTGACCAAAAACTGAATGCAGCTGAGAACTCATGGAATAAATGTACGCCTTTCATCCTACTATGTATTCTTAATGGTTGCCTAATGGAAGACATCAATTGTTATATATTTTTTAAATATATCAGTTGATAAGCAAATAAATGAGCAGAATGTGACAAACTTGTTAGTCACTTCAGGTTACCAATTGCTATAGGAACTTATGCCATGTCAACACAACCCCTAACCAATTCAACCCCACCTCCTAAAATCGCCAAACCAAACTTACTAACCTAGCCTAACTAATATACAGTAACTTACCAAAATCAAAATCAGTTTAATATAACTTTAACTAAATTTGGAAAGGAGTCGAATTGGGTGATAACCATTTAACGTTTAGATGATGTACTCACCCAGGGGATTGGAAGCCTTGCCAGTGATAATCTTGTCTCTAGACTCGAAGAGGAGGAGATTAATACGGTCCGAGAATGCCGGGTTGGCCAGAGCTGACCTCATGAGGACCGGATCACTTATCAACACCATCCTGACAGGTCACAGGGTAGAAGATAATACTGTTATATTACGTGTAGACATTCATAATGTCGTAAATATTCAACTGTAGGATCTAGAACTGCATAACCGTTGTGTCATAATAATATACACCTCCAAAGCTATGTGGTAATTTGTCTCCTATTTTAGTAATCCTGTGACCAAGCATGGCTGTATTTATTTGTACTGGAGATTTAGTACCAGCTGTGTGAGCATGTGGGTGAGTAAAACAGTTTTCCAGAACCGGGCTTTGTATAGGTGCTTAACCTAAGGGAGACCAGTAGTGACGTCATCACCTCCCTTAAATTACAAATATCTTATATGGATTTACTATTTTAGAGTAAAAAGGATTACACCACAAAGCACATGTACATTATTTGTCATATTAGCATGCTTTGAAGAGGGAAAACACAGGAAGTGATTTTGTGTGAGTTTTGCTCTTTAAGGGGGGATGAGCCGGTTTTTTGGACCACTTTCTCCCTCATGTTTAGCCCCATTAGTTTTCAGATTTTAAGATGTTTGTCCCATTAGTTAGTCGATTATAAGACCTTTCGGTCCATTTCTTCCTCAATATTTAGACCTTTCGTGCTATTTAAGTGTCGATTTTTTCCCTGGCAAACGACAGTGAGCCTGTAATGGAAGAAGGCCGGGAAATTTTTCTACCGATTTTTTTTACAAATTAATCTAGAAGTGGGATCTAATGGATGTTTTTTTTAATTTGATGGAGGTCTAGGGAGGAAAGTAGAAAAATAATGAATACATGCAAAAATAACCCAAAAAGTGAACCATCCCCCCTTAAAGTGAACCATCCCCCCTTAAGGTGTTATATTATTTACCATTTACCGAAGACTCTGTAGCTGAGAACGCCGCCGTAAGTCTTGGTGTACTCCTGGAAAGCCACCTTGGGCGTCTTACTCATCAACTCTATGGCGTTACCGAAGAAGGGGTAACACGAAGGGCCTGGGGAAGGAATGAACATCGGTTATCAATCAGTAGATATAATATAATATACCCGTTCTGTACCGGCGACATCTTTCCACATTTATTCTGGCTATACTTAGACGATTTTGTGCAGCTTAACAAGGATAGGTGGTAGTAAAAAGGATTAGCTGAGATGGTTTGAAGACTTTTAACACCAATGGCCTGGGGAATAAATGAACATCGGTTATCAATCACTAGATAAAATTGAATTCATTAATTTCACTCCACACACCAAACACCTCCCATCGAAAGGAATGAAACCATGTGATCCTACCGGGATTCGAACCTGGGTTCCCACATACATATTAAAAACACTCTAACCATTACACCATTAAGGCAGTTTACTTGAATATTGGTATCAGAGTTGAAGGGATAACTTAACACGATGCAGATTTGTGGAATGTCCACCGTTATTTGTTTTCTTTCTATTTACAAGCGATCAACTGTCTCCCTCCCAAGATGTAAATTTTCACTTCTATTTATTGGTCAACTTTTTCTAAATAATAAACAAATCAGCTAGATTACAAGACTGATGAAACGATCATGAGATAAATTATTGACAAAAAAGTCCACCCCACCAACCCTGACAACAAAATCAAACTAATCATCCCAGACCTGACAGCTATCTATCTATCTATCTATTGCCTGACGCCGTGATCCCCGAAGGGGTGGCCACAAACGAACCACCCCCATGCACCTCTGTCCCCAGTCAGTCGACGCCCCTCCTCCCAACCAGCACCGCCTTCATTCATATACTTCCTCACTCCATCCTTCCACCTCTCCCTCGGTGCACCTCTCCCTCTCTGTCCTTCCACCTCGCTCTTGTACACCCTCTTAGTCAATCTCTTGCTTTCCATACGTTCCATATGGCTGAACCATCTCAAGTTGTTCCTTTTCACACTTTCCAGCACATCTACCTCCACACCACACCTCCTTCTTACTTCCTCATTCGTCTGTCTATCCCTCCATGTAACTCCGCACGCACTTCTCAAGTAACTCATTTCCCCCGCTCTCACTCTTGGTCTGAGTCTCTTCCCGAATGTCCATGCTTCGCTTCCGTAAGTCAGTGTCGGGATTACCACACTGTCATGCAAGGACTTCTTCATTTCCATACTGACCACTCTATTTCTTGTTACTGCTTTCAACGTTCCTACAACCCTCTTCCCCTGTTGCACCCTCTCCCGCACTTCTTCATCCATAGTCCCATCTTTACTCAACACACTGCCCAGATACTTAACCCGCTGAGATCCAGCGTCGCACGTGTTGCGTCTGCAATGTTCGATCACCAGAACCCAGCGACGCAATGGTTGCGTCCAGGTTAATTACTTCGGTCCTATGGCACCTAGAGGGCTCAGATTTGTATGAGAACTGTGTAAGTATCCCACGCAACCATGCCGATGGTTGAAAACTCTCAAAGTCCAACCGCGTGCGCATGAGCACGCAAAAACCGTTTTTTGGGGGAAATTGCCTTCAATTTTTTACTCTTGTAAAATCCGTTTTCGGGATCTCTGTAGGACCATTTTTTGAGCTTTTTGATCGGTTTTTCGTGGTTTTTCCTTCATTTCTCATTCGCTATTGTTTCTGGATTTTTTTTTTTTCAACCCTCTGGGCCTGGGTGGGACTTTTATTACTAACTAGCTGGGGCTCAGCGGGTTAAAAGAGCTGACAATCTCCATAGCCTGACCGTTCAACTTCACCTCACACTCTGTGACTTCACCCCTTTCGAAGACCATAACCTTGCTCTTCCCCGCATATACCTTCAAATTCCGTTTTTCGCACACTGTTCCAAACTCATTTACCAGACCCTGCAACTCCCATTCATTATCTCTCATCAGAACTGTATCATCCGCAAACAGCAGTATAGGCAGCTTCCACTCATTTCCCTCCCTTTTCAGCGATACACCAACATCCACTGCTCTTGATAGTATGTCTTTCATGACTCCATCCATATACACAGTAAACAACCATGGGGACATCACACACCCCTGTTTCAACCCAACACTCAGGTCAAAGAACTCACTCTGCTCGTTCTCCACACGTACTGCCGCCTTTGCACCCTCATACATGCTCTTCACTGCTTTCAGCAACTTGCCATCTACTCCGTATATGCTAAGTACTTTCCACATGCCTTCTCTATCCACTCTGTCATAGGCCTTCTCCAAGTCCATAAAGGCAACATACACCTTTTGTTTCTTCTCCAGATATTTCTCCACAACACAATTCAGGGTAAAAATCTGATCTACACATCGTCTTCCCTTCCTAAAACAGCTAACTTGCATTATTTTTATTTATATGTTTATGAAGGAGACAAAATGCGAAACTGCATGTAACAAGTGTCTCCATCAAAGTTGAACGAGTGACAACATTTTTTTTTTTTGTATATTGGAAAGAAGTGCGGTGTGCTTGTTTGTTATGTTGAAATGAATAGGAGGAGCAGGTGTTTGTGAGAGCTGGCTGGATTACTCTCTGTGTAGGTGAGACACAAACAGAAACAGTGATGGAGGCCAGGCAAATGAAACAGGAGTTCCAGCAACTCCTTATCACTTGGCTGAGAGGACTCCCCTGAGTCGATTGGTGTCTACAATATCCCCAGCTTTAAATATGGCTTGACCAAACTGCAATAATGTTAAAGTTCATCCAGCTTTAAACCCCTTCTGTACCGGCGACGTCTTTCGTATTTCATTCTAGTTATATTTAGACCATTTTAGTGTGGCTTAACCCATACCATACCGTAGGATACACTAATAAAAGCCCCTGCAGTCCCAAGCACTGTGGCAAAAATGGCAGGAGAGACCACCTTTTCACCTCAAGAGATGGAGCAAGACTGGCCCAGTCACCCTTCAGTGGGTCTTATATAAGCTGAGAAGTGTTGCCAGACCGGTAGCAGTGCTTAAACAGTCGTGTTACCAACTATAGGGTTGTACAGGCAGTTACAAGGAAAGTACATTACTGACGAATATACTCAGGCCTGGGACTGGGGTGTTGCTCATCTACTGACGAATATACTCGGGCCTGGGACTGTAAGGGTTAAGAAGGATCAGGGGTAGTAAAAAGGGTTAATTAAGGTCATTCGAAGCTTGTTAATTGCTGGATGTCATTCTTAAACTGATTAAAATCGTCTTTTAGTAGCCAGCATAAAGTTAAAAGAATGTCACCGGTACTGAACAGGTTAACCCATTCAGTACCAGCGATGACAGAGAGCCATCAGTAGATAAATCACTCCCCAGTCCCAGCGACGGCAGAAAGCCGTCAGTAATGTACGATCCTTGTAACTGCCAGTATCAGGCAGCACCTGGTACCACAACCGTTTGAGCACTGCTCTAGAGTTGGCAACACTTCTCAGCTTATATCCAAACCTCTACAGGCTGGGAGAGCCAGTATTCCTCCATATTTTGAGGTGAGAGGTTGTTATATCTTGCCATTTTGGCCACATTGCTTGGGACTGGGGGGGACTTTTATGGAAGTACCCTATGGTACAGTAGGGGTTAATGTGGCCAAGTGCTCCTCCTCACATGGTGTTGACGTACCTGGTGGGTAGGAGGACGGCTTGGAGTTAGTCCAGAAGAGTAGCGCCGTCACCACCACCACCACCAACGCTATGGTCACCAACATCTTAACCTCACACCTGCCAATATTAATTAGTTAATTAGTGAAAATAGGAATTCAGAGGTTATCAACCCCTCTGGATCATTAAGCCAGCACACTGTAAGTCAAGAATAATGTCAGGATTGGAGCCCCTTTTCGAGAACCCCAGTCCCTTGCCATTATAAACATATTCTAAATAACTTCAGCATGTAAATCGTCCAGCTAATTTGAGTCCATTACTCATTCATATACCTACCTATGTCACCTATGTGAGTTTGCCTCTCTTGCTAGTGGCACCGAGGAGTGCACCGCCCTTCGTTGTTGTTTGAGAACTGGTGCAGCAGACTATTCGAAGAGGCGGAGCGCTCCCCTGCGAAGATGGGCTCATCTGGCACTTTTTGTAGTTCGATATCTAGAGCTCTCTTGAAGCTGTCTAACGAGACGCCTCTCATGTCTATTACTCCCGCGGGAGTTTGTTGAAGAGACGTGCTCCTCTATGTGATAACCAGCCCTCTCGCAGAGAGCCCATAGCACCCTGATTGTTCATCTTGGAGATATCGCATTCCCATCCTCTCCTATCACTGAACTGCATTGCTATTGGCCCGGTATTGGGGTATGTCGATTTGGTACAAAACCCTCTGCGATTTTCCATTTATATATATTATTAAGTATCGTTCCATTCTACGTTCCAACGAATACAGTTTTAGTTATTTTAAACGCTCCCAATAGTGTAACTGTTTTGCTGAGTTTATATGTGAGGTGAAGTTCCTTTGTACACTTTCTAAGTCATTAATTTCACCTGCTTTTTTATGGGGATGTTAATACGTTACAGTATTCTATCCGCGGTAGCACCAGGGATTTGAAGAGTGTTATCATAGGCAATTCACCGCAAGTTTTAAATGTACGTAGAATCCAACCTGTTAGCCATTTCGCAGCTACAACTTTGACCTGGTTATGTTCTTTGAATCCCATATTTTCAGACATTATCACCCCATGGTCTTTCACATTGTCTTTACGTTCTGTTATGTAATTTGTGTTCTCTTTAACGAAATCATCGTCCCTGTATCGTATTAATTGGAATTTGTCTTCATTAAACTGCATATTATTTTTCCTGGTCCACTGGAACACCTTATTTATGTCCTCCTGCAGTTGGCCCGTGTCTTCCTGTGTCTTTACTATCATACTCAGTTTCGTGTCATCCGCACAGGAGGATACTGTACTGTGTCTTGTGTTGGCATCTATATCACTTATTAGAATGAGGAAAAGAAGGGGCGCTAGTACTGTTCCTTGGGGAACTGAGCTTTTGACGTCTGAAGGCTCAGATGTTACTTGGCTTACTGCTACTGATTGTTTTCGGTTCACGAGAAAGTTGTATATCCACCTTCCGATTTTACCTGTTATCCCTTTTGCTTTAAGTTTGTGTGCAATAATACCATGATCACATTTATCAAATGCCTTAGCAAAATCGGTGTAAATGACATCCACGTTTTTCTTTTCTTCTAGGGATTTAAGAATTATGTCGTAATGTTCCAATAGTTGTGAGAGACATGATCTTCCTGCTCTGAACCCATGTTGACCAGTGTTGTGTAGTTCATTTGTTTCCATAACTGTTGAGATTTTGCCTTGCAGGACTCGCTCGAAAATTTGAATGATCTGGGAAGTCAGAGCTACTGGGCGATAGTTTCTTGGTAGTGCTTTACTCCCTCCTTTATGCAAAGGGGCAATTATTGCGTTTTTCAAACTATCCGGTATTTCTCCAGTGTCTAGACTCCTTCTCCACATTATAGCCAGGGGTTTTGAGAGTGTTTTCCTTACATTTCTTTATTAGGATCGAACTCCAAGAGTCCGGGCCTGGTGCCGAGTGGGATGGCATGTTGGCGATGGCTATACTGTATTATTTGTTCATAAATTGTGCTTGTTGATAATGAAATAGAAAAAGTACATTCAGATGTGTCGAGAAGAATCACCTTAGCAATTTAAAACCCTCTAGCCCCGGCTATGTATTCCATATATATTCCCCGAAATCCGGGGGTTTTGGCAGAAAAAAGTCTACGCCTAGGCTGCCGCATCTTTGTTATTTTGCTTGCTTCCGCATTCCCGCGCATCCCATAGATGTGTAGATGTGTTTCGTACCTGTAGAATGGCATTAAGTAGAGCTCTCTAAGTCAACTGGTTCAGTTGTGATGATGATTTCATTGGAGTAACTTTATGGCAAAAACAGCCACTTTACACTAGTTTTCGATACTTAACAATAACATACAGGCACACACGAACAAGCGACGCACTCCTTCTTGTGGTCGGAGATGCGGGGCGTCGGTCCAGCCGGCTGTTGTTTACATGCGTCGGACGGACGCCTCGCACACCAAGCTTACAGGCTTGGAGCTCATGGGTGCCTCAGAGCCCTACCGGGTAGCTCGGGGGGGTGTATTTATGGGTGCCTCAGAGCCCTTCCGGGTCTGATGGGGTTAAGGACCTATAGCCCGTTTTCTAAGCTAGTGAGTAATTGCCTCATCCCCATCTTAAGAGAGGGTTTTAGTTTGCTCCCTAGACCACTATCAAGCTTACAAAAGACTCTTAAGACCCCCTTCGAGATAAATTTGTACATTTGTTGGTAGAAAAATGTTCCGGCTGAAGGCCGGTTCCTCTTAGCTTACAATGCTGGCTCGCTATCGCTTGCCAGGAAGAAATCGACACCTGGATGGGGATAAACATCTTAAAACAGTTAGCTGAATGGGGCCGAATGGATACAAGCCAGAGAAAAGGAGAACAGGAGAGAAAGATAAAAAAGAAAAGCCGGTGGCCCCCCTTAACACATTACGAGCGGGTGGGTCGGTAACTTCTATTACCCGCCATGCGTGTGGTTTTACCCTAAATGGGGTTGTTTCCGTGCTCTTTTTCATGCATAAACAAGACCCAGAGCGTAATACAAGTATCTATCCCTGAAAGGGCGTAAACAGAGCTTTCCAGTGACACCCGAACCATCCTTCTACGACCACTGGTTCTCTTGCAACGATCGTGCAACACGAGTGCAAAAACCCTAAAAAAAGGTAATTTCCTTACATAATTCCCTGTGTAGCGAGTGAGAGAGAGTGGAGGAGGGTGTAATAAATTTCAGTCGACCCACGGCGGTGGTGGCGAGCGGTCAGGCGGGAATCTATGCTCCTCGCACCGCTCAGCTCTCTCTCAGAGCACATTAGGTGCTCAAAATTGCACTCGACATCTGTCGAGGCCCGCATATGGGCACGTTTTCTTTGACTCGACATATGTTGCGCGCCGATGGTTAAGGGTAGAAATGAGCGTTGCATAATAATTGATTACGTCATTATGACATCATCATAATTGAGTCAGGAGGGGAGGGTGTGTGGTTATGAAACACGGCCTGTGTGTGTGTGACTTCGCAAAATATGGTTAGTCCCTTATTTTAACCATTTCCGTACCGGCTACGTATTTTATATTTTCTTTCATATACACTTAGACAATTTTATGAAGGTTAGGAAGGATATATGGTAGCTCAAAGGATTAAATGTGACAATTTGTAATTTTTTCACCGGTAGACGTCCTTCCTAAGCTAAGTAAAATTGTCATATAGTAGCCAGAATATAATGCAAGGACATCACCAGTACTTAAAGGGTTCAATTTGACTCTAGCTATATTTACATAAGAACATAAGAAAATAGTATAATTGAATTGGAATTTCAAATGATAATGCAGTAGGTAATTCATATGATAAATTAACAGTTTTATAGCTGGTAAGTCAACCATGTTGCATCTAATACATCAAATCATTGTGTTTGCAAATTAATATGGGCAACTGTGCAGGTCAGGTGAAGGTGAAGGTGTTGAGGGATAAGCCTTTACAACGGCACCTCGTATCTACATTCTACTTTTCCCATTTTTCTGAAGAGTGTAGAGAGGGGAGAAGGGGTGTTGGAGAGAGAGGAAGCTGTTGGAGTGGCTTTGTTATGTGTGTTATTAGCATCCCTTTTGATACTAACACGTTCTGTAGAAAGGGATAATAACACTTTACCAATGTTTGATACTATATATATATTTTGTATCTTATGAACGAGAGATTTGTCTTAATGGTTAATGATGGTTCACTTTTTGGGCGATTTTTGCATGTATTCATTATTTTTCTAGTTTCTTCTCTAGGCATCCATCAAATTTAAAAAAAAAACATCCATTAGATCCCCCTTCTAGATTAATTTGTACTTTTTCCGATAGAATAATGTCCCGGCCGAAGGCCGGTTCTTCCAAAATTACAGGGTCACTATCGTTCGCCAGGGAAAAAAAATGAGACCTAAATATCACGAAAGGTCTAAATATTGACGAAGAAATGGGGCGAAAGGTCTTAAAATTGACTAACTGATGGGGCAAACATCTTAAAATCTGACATTTTTCTATCGAAAAATGTAATAATGTATCTTGAAGTAGGGTCTTGGGCAGCTGTTTTTTAAGTTTGATGGAGGTCTACGGAGGAAACTTTAAAACAATAACAACCAGATACATAAATGTGCAAATAAATACGACCATCCGCCCATAAGGCTTGTTCAAGGACGTCTGGCAAAATATAATGGTTGCAAAACAATAACACCACCACGTACTGCACATGCATTAAGTTCAACACCCTAATAAACGCTTACACTGTCACCTACCTTACAACGCAAGGTAAATGTTAGCTGCCAAGGGATTATATTCACTATCATGTTATACCGAGCCACTCACTCCACAGAGGGCAACGTAACTCTGACTCGCAGCTCGCTATAAAGTATAAGCAAACGGTGGTGACTACCGTGACTGGCAGGATGTCCATAACAGCAGCCACACCAACGCAAATTTACAGCATTTTTCGATCGGCAACTGTATGCTGACAACACATCGGAGGTTTGTTGTTCAGTGCTATGGCCAACTAGACTACCACTTAATTAATGAAGGTGCACGAAGACTGGTTAAATGTTCATGTAGAAGCTGCCCGACCCGAGTTGTAAAGAAACGATGCCAGGAATAATGATAATGTGATTCGACCTTACTAAGTAGGCCTGCAGAGTTCACAGATGTTGGGTAAAGATTCTGTAATTCATGCTGTTATGACATCCAAACCGTTAACCATTCTCAGATCAGTAGATAAGGATGTTAATACGTAAGTGTGCTAGTCTGCGTAAAGAATCGTATACTGTAGGCCTATCATGTTATTGCTGAAATTAAAGATATGATTAGCTGTTAAGTGGTAGGTGGCATCCTAGCCTCTTCAAACTACAGACACTTTAATATAGAGAGCGGACACATTTTTGCCATGGCGCTCTCTCTCTCTCTCTCTCTCTATATATATATATATATATATATATATATATATATACCGGTATATAATATTATACTATACAAAAACAAGTTCAGTTGATATACTACTTATATTAGAATATATATTTCACTATTTGTATCTTAGAGGATTTAAGTATTGTGTGAATCAGTATGCCTAGTTCATAAAGGCATCATTTCGTAGAAGTGGTAAAATTATAATAATTTACATTAAGAGGCTTCATATTAACATACTCTATATACAATTTGATCTTGTTTCAGCAATACATGTATACTGTAATTTATATATGAATAAAATCCATGTGCGGTCTATGAGTGTATGAATTGACTACTTGCGAGTTTCATTCTATAAGTCACTTGGAAGTGTAGACATCAGTATTTAGCAGAATAACAAGCTATAATACGGTGTTTTTACATTATTGATACATAAAACCAAATTCAAATACTATTTATCCAACAGAAACCTATACATAATTACTGTATTTGTGTTTACTATCGATGTTTACAGGCCAAACTTCCTTATAGCCTGAAACTGTCAAGTGGCCAATTGCCTTGTCCCTGCTTTGTGCATGTGTATTAATATCATGTTTTCCCCGTTTGGTGGATCTACGGGTCTACTCTAGGGGCTGTAATTTTAAGGGGAGCCAGTCCGTTATTCTGGACCCCCTTCTCCCTAATGTTTAGCCCCCCTAGTTTTGAATTCATAAGACGTTCGGCCCATTAGTTTGGCGATTATAACACCTTTCGCCCATTTCGTTGTCAATTTTAAGACCTTCGTGCCATTTAGGTGCCTGCAATTTTAAGAGGAATCGGCCTCCGGCCGGGACAATTTTACTGAAAAATTTACAAATTTATCTTGAAGGGTAGGGGGTGTTTTTCTAAGCTTGCTGGAGGTCTAGGGAGGAAACTAAAAACATATGTGAATAAATGAATTAATAGACCAAACAAACAGCCAGTCTCCCCTTAAGCTTGATGTAGGTCTATGGAACAAACAAAAAATGTGCCCTTAACGACATCAATCAACATACCCATATTCCTCACCAAGCCCTCTATAACCCTTTATCACCAGACATCACCTTTTGCTCCCCAGAACTCGCCCCCACAACATCCTGGAGGGTGGTCAGAACCTTAGGCTCTGACCACGTCCCGATCATTATCACCACCAAAACCAGACTCACCCCAGCTAGCCACAAACACACATACACCAATTATAAAAGAGCTAACTGGGAAGCATTCACAAATGAGACAGAACAACACTTCACAACTCTAAACAGAACACCCATCACTAACATCAACAATGCTGTACACATACTCAATAAAACTATCCAAAACGCTGACAAGAAACACATTCCAAGAGGTAACAGAAAAAGACAAAACCCCAACTTCACACCAGAAATTCAAAACCTCATCAGACAACGCGACATACTGAAACACTCCCCAGCACCCCACACACAAGACATCACACAACAAATCCAAGCACTCAACACCCAAACTAACAACAAAATACAAGAACAACAAAAACTAAATTGGAATAACTTCCTACAAACACTTGATCACAAAACAAACCCCAAAAAACTCTACAAAACACTAAACAGCATCACACTTTCCAACAGCAACACAACACAATCACATGCTGCAATCACAACAACAGACTCTACTCCTTCATGTAAACAACAAGCAAACACTCTCATCAATCACTTCTCACATGTCAGCCACCTAAAACCTCACAAAGACGACCGACGTGTCATCCGACGTAAGAGACAATTCCCCACAGACCCTGACTATACACCCTTCACCAATCACCAGACAAAGCATATCATCAACAATCTCAAGCACTCACCTGCTTGTGGCCTAGACAACATAAGCAACATACACCTCAGACACCTGGGACCACAAGGCATACAAGCACTCACTAACATATCAAACTACAGTTATTCACACAACACAATACCAGACATTTGGAAGCATGGTCTCATCACCACATTCCCCAAACCCAACAAAGACCCCACGCTACCCTCCTCGCACTGCCCCATCACACTCCTTTGCTCCCCCTCCAAAGTCATGGAATGCCTAGTATTACAACTAATTACACCTGACCTACCCCTAGCTCCAACACAACATGGCTTTAGGCCACTGCACTCCACAAACACTCTTCTCACAGACCTTACACAAAGAGCTTTTGACGGCATCAACTCAGCTAGACCACCACACAGATCACTATTAGCCACACTCGACATTAGTAAAGCCTTCGATGCCATCCCCCGCCATAACCTAACAAACAAAATCTACAACACAAACATGCACAACAACACAAAAAGGTGGCTGGCCAACTTCCTAGCAGGCAGATGTGCACACATATCTTTTGCCGGTCAGTCATCTAAAATCAGAAACTTTCCAAACGGAGTCCCACAAGGATCCGTCCTATCGCCCGCACTCTTCAATCTGTACATGCACGATATAACTACACCCAATACGCCCCAAATAAACTTAGCCTCCTCTGCAGATGACATAACACTCACATGCACACACCATGACCCAAAAAGAGCAACAGATTTCCTTCAACCCTATCTCAACACACTACACATTTTGAGAAAAGCCGAATAAATCGAAATGGAGGTGGCGTTTTACTTTATATCAAAGAAAGTCTTAACCCTACCCTCTTGTCAAAACCTCAAATTGTGAACGTCGACGCATCTTTTGTGCTAATAAAGAATAATAAAGGTACAAAAATAATACTTGCATTAATATACAGACCTCCAGCTCAATCAGTGCAAACTGACCGAGAAATTTATGAACAAATTGCAGATGTAAGTAACTCACAAGATACCGTAATTTTTGGCGACTTTAATTTACCTGTGACCAAGTGGGGCGATACTCTTACTTCACACTCCGGACATGACTTGTATATGAACTTGCAAGAGAGTTCGCTTTATCAATTTGTTCGAACGCCGACCCGTGGTAATAACGTTCTTGACATTGTACTTGCAACAAAAGAAGAATTAATAGAGAATTTGAATGTTGGTGATGAATTCAGTTACAGCGACCATCGTACGATAACTTTCACTTTAAAGTTTACTAGTAACGAACCAAATAGTAGCATCGAAAAAGTCCCTAATTTCAAGAAAGCAAACTTCCATAAACTTAGAACTATGTTTAAAGAAACTGACTGGAGCTTTTTAATTAACAATAATGACATAAATACATCTTGGAAGTTATTCGAAACCACTTACCTAAAAGCAGTGCAAGACTGCATCCCATCGAAAATACGGCGTCCAGGCCATAATAATAAGCCCAAATGGTGGAATATAGATATTTCAAACTGCCTGCTTGCTAAAAAATTTGCTAATGATAGATTAAAATCCTCACAAAATGACGAAGAACGGGTGAAATTTGTAGAGCTACGACGCAAAGCCAAAAAGTTAATTAAGCAAAGTAAAAAGACCTTAGAGTTACATATTGCGAATCAAAGTAAAACAAACCCGAAAGAATTCTATAGTTATATCAGAAAGAAAAAAGTAGTTACTTCAACTGTTGGACCGTTAGTCGATGAAAATGGAGAATACACCAAAGACGAAGTACAAATGAGTAATGCCCTCAATACCTTCTTTGCATCAGTTTTTACAACAGAAGACCTCAGTGATATCCCTACACCATCGCCGATTCAGATTGATAATTCAGATGTTCTAAGCAATATCACCGTTACAGAGAGAGAAGTATTGAATTGTTTAGATAAACTCAAGGTAAATAAAACGCCTGGACCTGATACAATCTCGCCTAGAGTTCTGAAGGAAGCTAAGGATGAGCTCTCCAAACCGCTGACATTACTTTTCAATAAATCCTTGCAGTCTGGAACTATGCCTGATCAGTGGAAGCTAGCCAACATAACACCGATATTCAAAAAAGGCAGCAAATCCCTACCCAGTAACTATCGTCCAATTAGCTTAACCTCAGTTGTATGTAAAATGGTAGAAACGGTCATACGAGACAGACTCGTAAATCACTTAGAGGAAAATAACATACTTAAAGATACTCAACACGGCTTTCGTAAAAAACGTTCCTGTTTAACAAACCTCTTAGACTTCTTCCACGATATCCTCAACCTCTACGATGAGAGTAAAGCTGTAGATATTATATACCTTGATTTTCAAAAGGCCTTTGACAAAGTTCCCCACAAACGTTTACTGCTAAAACTAAAAGCGCATGGAATACAAGACGGTGTGTTGAAATGGATAGAAAATTGGCTCAGCGACAGAAAGCAAAGAGTAGTCATAAACGGTAAGGCATCTAAATGGACCAATGTAAGTAGCGGGGTACCCCAGGGATCGGTACTAGGACCAATTATCTTTCTAATTTACATCAACGACATAGATGAGGGCCTCACCTGTACAATCTCAAAATTTGCTGACGATACAAAAATTGCAAATAGCATACTCTCAAAAGAACAAGTTGACGATATGCAACACAATCTAGATAAATTGTCATGTTGGGCCCAAATTTGGCAAATGAGTTTCAATGCGGATAAATGTAAAGTACTACATATCGGATACCTAAATGAGAAAGCAAACTATTCGATGAATGGCACTCAGCTTAAGAATGTAAACAGAGAAACCGATCTGGGAGTAACAATATCGAGTAACCTAAAACCGAGTCAACAATGTTCAGAAGTTGTTAAGAAGGCAAACAAAATAATTGGCTTTATAGGCAGGTCATTTGAGCATAAATCCAAAGAAGTTATCCTAACCCTTTACAATTCATTAGTCCGCCCTCTTCTGGAATACTGCGTTCAATCCTGGTGCCCTTATTACCAAAAAGATATAAACAAGCTAGAACGAGTTCAACGTAGAGTTACCAAAATGATACCTAGCCTAAAGAACAAACCATACGAAGAGCGTCTTAGAGAATTAAATCTATTTCCTTTAACCCAGCGCAGATTAAGAGGTGACTTAATTCAAGTGTTCAAAATCATCAAAGGCATCGACAATATGAACTGTAGTAAGTACTTCACTATCGACCAATCTAATTACACGCGGGGAAACGGTTGCAAAATTATTGGTAAATCTTTTAACTCACACGAATCTAAGAATTTCTTCTTCAATCGAGTTGTCAACTTGTGGAATGGGCTTCCCCGAAACGTTATAGACTGCAGCACCGTTGATTCATTTAAACTCCGCATAGACAAATATCTCGCTTCAAACCCGCGACTGACTGCGTTTGTAAATGAATAACTTTATTTTATCCCCCCCTCAGTTACTAACCCATCTGTCCCCTACTAACTTCCTAATCCTGCCACGGACATTAGTTCCAGGGCAGTAATTCCCTTTCCAATATTCCCTTACCCACTCTAAACCACTGTTTGGACACTTGATCCTCAGTGTTTTGGAGGACAAGCAACCTAGAAGGGTCACTAGATCTGTTGTTGCTTGATTTCCTTTGTACTCCTTTGTACATGGCTGGTGCACTACAAACAGACTTAATCTAGCCCCAGCCAAATCCACCGCAACCCTGCTCACAAGCTGGACAGGAGAACACGAATACATCCCTCAATTCACCATAAACAACACACCCCTAACACATACACACACACCCAAAATCCTAGGAGTAACATATGATACTCATATGACATTCAAACAGCACACCACAAACATTAAAAAAGAAACTGACACCCAGACTAAACGCCCTCAGGTCACTTGCTCACACAAAATTTGGACACAACAAAGAAACTACCACCACAGTATATAAACAATACATAAGATCAGTGATGGAATACGCAAGCCCAGCCTGGGCTTCTAACCTAGCTGAAACACATCATAAGACCTTACAGACTATTCAAAACAAAGCCCTGAAGATCATTACAGGCTGCACAGCTACTGCACCCACAGATCACCTACATCAAGAAACCAAAATCCTCAAAGTCAAAGCCCATCAGTCTGGACATGAGAGGCACTCAATTCCTGGCAGCAGCCTCCACGAACCAAGACCACCCACTAAACTACATGGCAACACACCCACAGACACCAAGAAATATCAAAACAACACCCAGCACACGGTATCACACACAATTACTGTCCTCTCTCCCTCCCTGCCCACCCCGAACCAACTTCCAGAAGCACATCCATACTCATATCTCTCGCCGATCCATCCACTCGCTCACAGACAACACGCAGCTGCAAGCACGACCTCCCGAAATCCATCCTTCCGAATCCTCCCTTCCTCGCGAGGACAGAGTCCACCTGGCCAGGCTGAGATGCGGACACCATCCAGCTCTCCTGAGCTATCAGAAGAGACTGGATGACTCCGTAGTCGACGCCTGCCCAGGATGTAACACAGCACCCCATACCATTAAACACATCATAGAAGACTGCATTTCACACAACCACATACGCCAACAACACAATCTACACTCAATGAGAGCACTGTGGGAAAGCCCGATCGTGGCCATGGCCTTCCTCAAGGACTCGGGGCTGTTCGGCCAGGCAGCTTATGGAACAACAACAACAACAAGAACTCATACAGGATTAATAGCTTTAACCAAAATGGTCACACTCCTTAATGGTCTAAGTGGCCATAGCCAAAATGGCTACACTATATTCCTTCTGTACTTTCTCCATGCCCGATAAGATACATGATATTTTGATATATGTGGCACAGCCCTTGTATCCAACACAATACCCTGCGTGAAACCCCGCTCGAACCCCGCACAACGTTGCTTGCAACTTTAATTATTATTATTATTATTATTATTATTATTATTATTATTATTAAGCTCACATATACAATACTAACTTACACCTAAAATCCTTTATCCTCTTTCTGGCTTGATGGTGTAGGCCTAATACTTAGAATGTTTATGATCTGTATGTGGTAACCCAGGTTCGAATCCTGGTAGGATCACATGATTTCATTAATTTCATTGGGAGGAGTGTGGTGTTGGGAGTGAAATTAATCATTAAATTATGCTATCAATCTTCAATTGATTACATTTTGTTATTCAAATTGTTCATTTCTGAAATGCACCATGAAAGTAATGAAATTTTGTTGGTCTGTACCTTACTTAGATAGTCAATCGCAATATCAGGGAACAATATATTTAACACGTATTTCCGTCAATCTTTGATTTTTCTTTCTGTTCGACCTTTGTTAAATTATCTTCATGTATCCCCCATTGTAGTTGTTATTGTTTGTTTTTGTTTTTTCATGTGACTACTTTCTCTGCAATATTTTCCCTTTTCTCCCATCCTCCATCCATCTGGTACTTATGAATATTGATAAATGTTCGACTGATTCCTAGTCGAATCATATTACCTTGGCAGCTAAATTTCTCCGAAAACAAATATATTATTGTGAATGAACATGATGGAGGTTAAGTGGCTACTTTTCATCAACCAGGAACGACTGACTATCTAGAGAAGGATTGTGTGAGCTGTTAAGTTCATAAGATCCCATTAGAGTTACATTTTATGATATTTTGTCACTCATAACACCTTAAGAGCGGTGGTGGAGTATATTTCACTGTGCCGCCCAGCGTTTTTTTGTTTACCATAAATGGGGTTGTTTCCGTGCTCTTTTTCATTCATAAACAAGACCCAGAGCGTAATACAAGTATGTATCCCTGAAAGGGCGTAAATTGAGCTTTCCAATGACACCTGAACCATCCTTCTACGATAACTGGTTGTCTTGTAACGATCGTGCAACCAAAGGGCAAAATTGCTAAAATACGGTAATTTCTTTATATAATTACGTTGTAGCGAGGGAGTGAGGGTGGATGTAAGTAGAGTAAATCTCATTAGGTCCACGGCGGCCGTGGCGAGCGGTCATGAGGTAACCCAGGCTCCTCCCGTCCCTCGTCTCTCTCTCTGAGCCAATATTGCGCCAAAATTGCACACAGACTTAAGTCGGGCCCCGCCACATAGTCCAAATTTCACGACACGGACTTAAGTCGGGCCCCGATAGACAAGGGTTAAAATCCTTGAATCCATTGAGCAAAACAAGCTGCATATCACCATTAATGTTGTCAACATACTAGTCCTTCTTATTGACTGATTACATCATCCCTAGTCTTTCACTCAACACTCACACTCATCAATCATCATGGCTGTCTTCATTCATACATTCTTTTACTCAGCCCTTTCCAGTAATTTCAAGGCCGGATCACCTCGTTGGATCCAGGATGGCTGTGTGGTCTATGTGTTTATATAACTATATCTAACTCTCTCATTCATCCCCATTATCCATCCATCTCAATCGGTGACTATTAAGACCTTTCAACACACCACCTGTCACTCCATCCTGAGTATCCCACCTCTACCACCATCACCTACACATGTTTATAGTCTATTACGTACTAGTCCTTAAAACTATGGATGGACGGCCATAAAAGAGGGAAATTGGGGACAGGACAGTGGAAGGCAAAAGTGGGAAAAAGAGGGATAACTTGGGAAAAAAGATAGATAAATTTAAGGGACAACATAACATTAGAGAAAAGAGATGAACGCAGGGAATAACAAGATGCAATACGGAAATGAAAGAGGAAATAATTAGGTTGGAGACGAGGGAAATATTGGCTTGAAAATAACTGGGGACGGAGTAAGGACACAAAGGTTAAGAAATACGACTATTAAAACCTTTCACCACGCCTCCTCTCCCGAAAATATTCCGCCACCGGCAATTTATCCTTGCCGGCACCCACTACGGTTCAACCTTTCTTCACCCAAAGTCAATTAACTTGTTTCTAGAGTAGATTTGCATACACCTAAAATAACGAAACCGAACTGGACCCACCATCTCTGTATAGTATATAGTATATCTTAAGTAAATTCCAGATAAATCTAACATAACTTAACCTTCCACACTCTAATCATATATTATCTAAACCCTTGTTTAACCTTCGCCTGTACTCACACCTTATCTTACCCAAACCTATCATTCAAGTTGTGGGTAAAGGAGCTAATGTGTGAATTGAAATACATGGGGGCGATCCAATCTGTGGGCGATACGAACGAAAATTTGACCATCACTGGAACATTTCCAAGGCGTCCTAGTGGCCAGATAATCGGAGGTTGGGAAGGGAAGTAAAGGAATAATAGGAAAACAAGAGAAGGGTGACGGGAAAAGGTAAAAACATGCAATAGGGACAAGGGGAAAAGTAGAACACAAGTGGACATGACTAAAGAATAGCTGGAATTAAAGTGGACTAATTGTTGGAAGATGGAGGGGTGGGAGAGGGCAAGAGGGGCTTGAGTGCACGGAAAGAGTGGACGTCCTACCAGCAGTCACCAGTCCAACACTTCCTGTAGGACAGATATATGGTGGGTGGCAGGAGGGAGAGGGCAAGAGGGGCTGGAGTGAACGGAAAGAGTGGACAATCCTACCAGCAGTCACCAGTCCAACACTTCCTGTAGGACAGATTTATGGTGGGTGGCAGGAGGGAGGGGAGGGGAGGGAGAGGGCAAGAGGGGCTGGAGTGAACGGAAAGAGTAGACAGTCCTACCAGCAGTCACCAGTCCAACACTTCCTGTAGGACAGATATATGGTGGGTGGCAGGAGGGAGGAGAGGGGAGTGGAAATAGGAAATAATAGAAAGAAGTGAGGGAATATGAAGGGAATGTGGCTCAGAAGAGATGAAGGTGGGGAGAATTGGGGAACAGTGGTAACATTAATTGAGAAGGTGAATATTGACGACGAGAGAATGGAGAAGAAGGATCGCTGTGTAAGATAACAGAAAGTGAGGCAAAGACAAAGTGTAGAATAAATAGTAAGGGGAGGAAAGAACAGAAAGGTGATTGGTAAGGTAAAGGGAACATTTTGAAAAATAAGGGGAACAGACGACAACAAGAGGGAGTGTAGGGACAACTTAAGGTGGGTACTTTGAACAAAGTTGAAAACTGGAGGAAACATAGGCTGAAGGAAAGACAGAATATGACCATATAATTATAAGGGATATAAGGAATAAAAGAGCTGAGGAAACGAGGTTGAGAAGGTGGTGATGGAATGATTTGTAACCAGACGGAAGAATGGTGACATCTTCCATACCGTAATTCTTCTCTCTCTCTCTCTCTCTCTCTCTCTCTCTCTCTCTCTCTCTCTCTCTATATATATATATATATATATATATATATATATATATAATATAAAGTATATATATACATCTATTATATAAGTATATATATACATCTATATATACTATATATATATATATATATATATATATATATATATATATATATATATATATATGTATATATATATATCTATATCTATATATATATAGCATCACGTAACCATAGTTCAGGTCCCAGTTTGTATTTCCTATGTGGATGACGGAGACAAAAGGCAAAACTGCCTGTGACGAGTGCCTCCCTCAGAGTTGAATGAGTGGATTTATTATCCACTCATTCACTCTCGCTTATTTCGAACCATCTCCACGGAATTAAATCTGGTGGTGATGTGTGTGTGTGTGTGTTCTCATGTGATTAACACTTATGTTGTGGGCATATTTCCGCCATATTAGGGCTCATTCAGGCACTCGTGATTGATTAGGAAAGTGTCTGAATGAAATGAAATATATTCAGCCAAAAACTAGAAGAAAATAGCTTCAAAATTACACCAAAACGAGCTTCGTAGCTCGCGGGGTATACCCGCAGCACTACCATAGACATTCGCTAAAGTGAGCAATTATCGCTAATGTCGCTCTACATTTGCCTTTGGCAGCACTGTATATCTCGCGAGACTCTGACTCAGAGCCCTCAATGCCGCGGCCGCCTGTCTGGGAGAAGGATGTGTGGCCTGTCGCACTCCCGCTCCCTCGCAATCAATTCTACAGGCTTTAGGATGCTTTAAAAGCCTGTAAATTGCTGTAAATTGCCATGGCATTTGGTAACGTTTCCCGCAGGCAATGGGATGAGAATGTATTGAAAATGTGACAGCTGAAACTACCGAGTTGTCCCATTCTGGAACACTGCATTATATAGTTTTATATATCACCCCCCTTCATCACCTACACTTGTTCCAGCCAACAAGATGCACGGGAAGCAGTCATTGCAGTTATGTGACCTGTTTGGGTGGATTATCTTTTAACTTTGACCCATTCACCTGAAATGCGATAAAAGAGTACATCATTTTATATATATATAATATATATACTGTATATACCGTACTGTATATATATATATATATATATATATATATATATATATATATATATATATATATATACTTAGGTACTGAGGAACCCAATGACCCAACGGTAGTTGCAAGATTTATTATACAATTATCCATACATATCAATTTTAATTAAACGGAATGTTGTAATTACTCTGAGAAATGAATATATGTGAATTGAATGTATGAACGCATACACTCACTCACTCTCACACTCCCTCTCTCTCTCTCTCTTCACGTACCTCATCTGTTTTCCCCTCACCATTTTTCCTTTCTCTTATTTTTACCAGGTCGGTGTATTCAGACTGCTTTTCCACTCCCTTGTGTGGCCTTCCATACCAGACGGGGAGGAGAAGGACTGAATACATCGGAGCCAAAGCAGAACACTGGAGGTTGAACGAACATGTTATTTCGTCAAGTAAAGACATAATTTTTCCTGGCTAATTGTTTAGGGTTAGTCACCCGTTACAACAGTTTTGTTTGTGTGTTGGCTTCACAGAAAATACTAGTTAGTAAACCAGTCAATAATAATATTGTTCTGGGAAACTATTTTACATTGAACTGAACTTCACTGTGGATCTTGGCAATATTAAAAGGTTTGCATATAATAGTTAATAGGAAAAGGCAATACTGAAGACTAGACTAACATTGCGCAACTTTAATTGTATATAATTAAATTATATAAACATTCCTGAAATTAATTTAGATATTCGGCAGATAATGCTGGGATAATAGTTGTTGTGTGTGTGATGAAGCAAGTTATTATCCCCTTCACACGGAAGTGTGTAGATATTATGCCTGTGATTGTTACAATATTTTTATCTGCCAGGATTTCTCAGTAACTAATGGATACATTTAGATGAAACCCACAAATAATGGTGTGGATTTATTGGGCCCTTGAGGAAATAATCACCAAAGTTAAATATGCAGTCTTCTCTCAAATATGACCATGAAGTTAAACACACTTTGGTGACTGCATTAAGTGGATACTGAATCCCAGGAAATTCGACATTGTTCAGTCTTTATCTAGCAAGCTGTACCTGTAGATTGGCAGGATGTAACCATATACTATTTGTATATTTTGAAATGTTAAAAGAGACCGCGCGCGTGTGTGTATGATCAAATTGGCCACACACAAAAACTGCCACAAACCATAACGACAAGACCCATATATTTGGCCAATCGAACCATATCAGCAGTACCTGTAGACTAATACTGATGCAGATCCAAATGGTTACTCAGCCAAATCCCATTGGAAAAATCTGACTACTCAGCTCTGTCCATATGTGTGTATTATGACCATGGACCATAACATCAACCCATCAAAACGACCATGAAGTAAAATAGTCACTAGGCCAATATCAATCATATCAATTCAATCACTCGGGTCTACCAATATCAGCGACAGACAAAAAAATATGTAGCAGATCTAAACGGCCACGAACCATAATGTGGGTTCAATCAGATTTAGATGACATTGTGGATAGTACTAATGGAAGAGAAATATGCTGACCTGAGCACATTTGTGGAAAGTACTTAGAATATACGGAGTAGAGGGCAAGTTGCTGAAAGCAGTGAAGAGCATGTATGAGGGTGCAAAGGCGGCAGTACGTGTGGAGAGTGAGCAGAGCGAGTTCTTTGACCTGAATGTTGGTTTGAAACAGGGGTGTGTGATGTCCCCGTGGTTGTTTACTGTATATATGGATGGAGTTATGAAAGAAATACTATCAAGAGCAGTGGATGTTGGTGTATCGCTGAAAAGGGAGGGAATTGAGTGGAAGCTACCTATACTGCTGTTTGCGGATGATACAGTTCTGATGAGTGATAATGAATGGGAGTTGCAGGGTCTGGTAAATGAGTTTGGAACAGTGTGCGAAAAACGGAATTTGAAGGTAAATACGGGGAAGAGCAAGGTTATGGTCTTCGAAAGGGGTGAAGTCACAGAGTGTGAGGTGAAGCTGAACGGTCAGGCTATGGAGATCGTCAACTCTTTTAAGTATCTGGGCAGTGTGTTGAGTAAAGATGGGACTATGGATGAAGAGGTGCGGGAGTGTACAACAGGGGAAGAGGGTTGTAGGAACGCTAAAAGCAGTAACAAGAAATAGGGTGGTCAGTATGGAAGTGAAGAAGTCCTTGCATGACAGTGTGGTAATCCCGACACTGACTTACGGAAGCGAAGCATGGACGTTGGTTGAGAGACTCAGACCAAGAGTGAGAGCAGTGGAAATGAATTACTTAAGGAGTGCGTGCGGAGTTACATGGAGGGATAGACAGACTAATGAGGAAGTAAGAAGGAGGTGTGGTGTGGAGGTAGATGTGCTGGAAAGTATGAAAAGGAACAACTTGAGATGGTTCGGCCATATGGAACGTATGGAAAGCGAGAGAATGACTAAGAGGGTGTATGACCTGCCTGACCTTTGCTGAGTGAGGACCTGTCCCTAGTGACTCCCAGTGAATATCTTTGCCCATAGTGTGGTGATAGTATTAACGCTTTCTTAAAATGGCTGGTGTTGACGAGATTGCTACCTCCTCTCATATTCTCCAGCTTTGTCTTGCTTTGCAAGAAAGGATGGAGAATGTGGAGAGAGAGGTGCAGTCTCTCAAAGACGAGAATTTGGCCTTAAAGCTGACTTTGGCTGACAAGAAAAGTGAGGATAGTGCAACTGCTGTTAGGGATCGTGATGCTCCCTGGACAGTTGTTCCAACAAGTGCAACAACCTGCAAATTTCAACGGCGGCCAGTTGCCCTCAGCAACAAGTTCATCACCTTGGATGACGAATGTGATGGTGAGGCTGCGAGTGCTTCCTTCGGCGAGGAAACCAGGAGAAAGGTAAGTAAGTTGCCTCCAACAGGGAATGCTGTGACTGCTGCCCCCCCAGGAGTACCTTCAACTGCTGCCCCAGGAGTTCCTGCCGCTGCCGCAGCTGCTACCAAGTCATCGACAAGGAGAGGCAAGTCCTTCTCAATTGTTGGGGACTCCATGGTCAGACACTTAGCTAGGTCCACCTGTACTGATATTAGGAAGCTTGTCTGTCTGCCTGGTGCCGGGGTTGGGAAGGTGTTAGAGGACATTGATTACATCATGAAAGATATTGGAGATAGCCCCATTATCTGTCTCAGTACAGGGAGCAATGATGTTGGTAAAGGTAGGACGGAAGTACTGCTTCGGCAGTACAGGGAGGTGTTAGATAAAGTTAGGAGGAAGGGAGGCATACCTGTAGTACACAGTATCTTGCCACGGAGAGGGGTCAGCAAGGAATGGTCATCTAGGGCAATTGGTATCAATTGTCGGCTGGAAAAATACTGTAATGAAAATGCAATACCATTCCTTGATAACTGGACCCGTTTCTATGGTAAAAATCAGTTGTACGCACAGGACGGGGTTCATCTTTCTCGGCTAGGGGTGGCAAATTTAGCTAGGTCAATAGATAGGATTGTTGCGGGGTTTCGCTGAAAATAAAGCCTGAGAATATGAGTAAGAATAATTGTCTAGATAGGGTAAATTGCCGTACTGGTACATCAGATAGGAATAGAAAATATCAGTCACAGGATTTTAATTGTACTGCTAGTAGAAATATTAAAGGTGTAACAGAAGATGGGAATTCAGTTAGAAATAAAGGTAAATCCGATACCAATAAAATAAATTCATTGCGATTATATTATACAAACTGTAGGAGTTTATGTAACAAAATGGATGAACTTAGAGCACTTGTTAGCAACGAAAATATAGACATTATAGCACTGACTGAAACATGGATTAATACAGAATCAAGACATTTTTTAGCAGAATTCCATATACCAGGATATAGTTTGTTTAAACGCGACCGAACAAGTAGGAGGGGCGGCGGAATAGCAGTGTTTGTCAGGAGTTCTTTAAAAAGCTGTATTAAATCAGGTATTAGACTAAATACTGATAACGAAAGTGTTTGGGTTGAGGTTAGCGAAGGTAGTGAGACCATAATTATTGGAGTTATTTATAGACCACCAAATATGAGTAGAAACGAAGGTACAGCTTTATGGCAGGAAGTGAAAATAGCATCAAGGTTTAGCAATGTGTGTATTATGGGGGATTTTAATTTTCCGAATATTGATTGGCAGCATCAAACCGGCGACTCAGATTCAAAAGAGTTTATTGAGGCGGTACAGGATAGTTTTTTTATTTCAATTCATAGACTCGCCTACTAGAGGTAATAATATCCTCGATTTAGTTCTCAGTAATAATGAACAAATGATAAATAATGTAGAGATAGGAGACCAACTAGGAAATAGTGATCATAAATCAATTTATTTTAACATACAGTGGACAGGAAAGGCTAAAGAGAATACGACACTTATCCCAGATTTCAGAAAAGCCAATTATGGTGGATTAAGACGAGCCTTAAGAGTCGATCCTATGGTTAAACTATTAAGTGGACCCAGGTGCGCTAATGAACATACTCTCTCTCAGATACCTGTCTTAACTCAGGATAATTTGACAGCTACATATAATAATTTTATTTCTTCACTCCACAATGCGCAAAATAAATATATCCCCAAAAGAAAATTTAGATCAACACAGAACCAACCCAAATGGATGAATAATAGACTATTAGACCTTCTAGGAAAAAAGAGGAATATATCGAAAAATAAAGAAAGGCGAAATTCACCTACTTGCTTACTATCAGAATCTATCAAGAGAGGTTAAAAAATGTATAAGGACAGACAAAAGAAATTATGAAATCAGGATAGCCAATGACTCAAAAAATAACCCTAAGGCTTTTTACCAGCTATATAAATCTAAAGTTAGAGATAAAATAGGCCCCCTTAAAACTTCGATAGGAGAAATGACAGAAAATGATTTAGAAATGTGCAGTACATTAAATAGTCAGTTTCTATCAGTTTTCACTAATGAAAATTTGGCACAGATTCCAGAAGTCCGTAAGGTATATAGAGATAGTATAGACAATAGGTTAAGTACGGTTACTATAAGTAGAAATGATGTGCTTAAGGAAATTGACAGACTGAAACCTCAGAAATCGCCTGGTCCCGATGAGGTATATGCCAGAGTATTAAAAGAATGCAGAGATGAGTTAAGTTACCCATTAACATTTCTTTTTAACAATTCATTAGAAACAGGTATAGTTCCAGAAGCTTGGAAGCTTGCAAATGTAGTTCCGATTTTCAAAAAAGGTGATAAATCAATAGCATCCAATTACCGTCCCATTAGTCTCACCTCAATCATAGGAAAGCTACTAGAGTCAATTATTGCTAGGAAAATGAGAAACCACTTAGAAACATTTAACTTAATCAATTCTTCTCAGCATGGATTCACACAGGGACGTTCTTGCCTTACTAATTTGCTTAGTTTTTTCTCAGAGGTATATGAAGCAGTAGATAATGACAAGGCATACGATATTATATATTTAGATTTCAGTAAAGCTTTCGACAGAGTCCCTCATGAGAGATTGATGAGAAAGGTTGAGGCACATGGAATAGGTGGGGCGTTGTTGGGATGGATTAGGTCATGGCTAATTGGTAGGAAACAGAGAGTCAGCATAAATGGTACCAAGTCAGAGTGGGGAGCAGTCAAAAGTGGTGTCCCCCAGGGATCGGTATTAGGTCCCCTGTTGTTTCTTATATACATAAATGACCTAGATTTAGGTATAACTAGTAGGATAAGTAAATTCGCAGACGATACTAAAATAGGGAGATCAATTGATTCAGATAGCGATATAGAGTGCCTCCAAAGGGATCTAGATACCTTAAATGAATGGTCAGTAAATTGGCAGATGAAGTTTAACATTGACAAATGCAAGGTATTAAAGATAGGGAAGATGCAAACAAATGTTAAATATAAACTAGCTAATTTAGAATTAGAAAATTCAGACTGCGAGAAAGATCTAGGTGTGTTTGTTAGCAATGATTTGAAGCCTAGAAAACAGTGTATAGGCGTTCGTAATAAGGCAAACAGGATTCTCGGGTTCATCTCTAGGAGTGTGAGTAACAGAACTGCTGATGTTATCTTAAAACTTTACTTGTCATTAGTGAGACCCCATATGGATTATGCTGTCCAATTTTGGTGTCCTTATTACAGAATGGACATAGATTCATTGGAGAGAGTACAGCGTAGAATGACAAAAATGATCCATAATATTAGAAATCTTCCGTATGAAGAAAGGTTGAAGAAATTAGGTTTACATTCGTTAGAGAGACGCAGAGTTAGAGGGGATATGATAGAGGTGTTCAAGTGGGTTAGTGGGATTAACAAAGGGGACATGACAAATGTACTAAAGCTCAGTGATAGCGAAAGAACTCGTACCAATGGTTTCAAATTAGATAAATTTCGTTTCAGAAAAGATATAGGCAAATATTGGTTTGGTAACAGAGTTGTAGATGGGTGGAATGGACTACCAAGTGCTATAGTGGGATCTAAAACTGTAGGGAGCTTTAAGATAAAATTGGATAAGCATATGGACGAGAAGGGTTGGGTGTGAAGGGGGATCAGCCGGGTTGGGCCAATCAGCGCTCTGCAGACCCCCATAATCCTGCGTTAATCTCTAACCGTTTTGGTAAGATGATCCTCAGGGTATTAGAGTGTTGAGCCTATAATTGGGCTTTGTAATTGATTTGGGGTTGTGTGGGACAGGGATCTGCCTTGCTTAGGCCAATCGGCTTTCTGCAGACTCCCATTTTCTTATGTTCTTATGTTCTTATGAGAGCGAGGTGGAGGGACAGAGGGGGAGAGGTAGACCGAATATGAGGTGGAAGGATGGAGTGAGGAAGTACATGAACGAAGGTGGTGCTGGTTGGGGGGAGGGGCGTCGACTGACTGGGGACAGAGGTGCATGGGGGCGGTTCGTTCGTGGCCACCCCTTCGGGGATCACGGCGTCAGGCAATAGATAGATAGATAGATAGCACATTTGTTCACTTCTGCACTGTGCATTAATTAACATATATTGCATAATATCATAATATAGTAGACATAGTTAATCATTGAATCAAGTGAAACAAAGACAATCGAATGAAACAATGACAACGAAGATCTAATTAAATATAAAACTAAACAAACTGTTGCAATATTATTCTTAGGTCCAAGGTTGAACTGGCTACACTATTGCCATCGAAATACTGTAATTTGGTCAATCATAGCGTTAACTACCGATACCTAAATATATTATTAACTATTGGAAGTATTGAAATGTTAATGGTAAAATAGAGGTAAATGTTTCCTGGCCTTAAGTGTTCGGAAATATGTCTCTGTGTTGTGTTTTCACTTTTAGCTGACAATATTATTTTGTCATACTTCACACTAAATGTTGTTCAATTATATTTCTGCCCTTCTGTGGTGTGTTTTCACTTTTAGCTGACAAATTTATTTTGTCATACTTCACACTAAATGTTTTTCAATTATATTTCTGCCCCACTACCCCCTCTCAGTTGTTCTATCTCTACCTACTATCTATCAACCTATATGTCCATCTATTTATCTCTCTCTCAGCCACATTTTTGCCTTGGGCTTGGTAACTTAAGTGCATGAAAGTAATCCCTGTCATATGGTCTAGTTGTTACGAAGGTTATCCTACAATCGTTGTTGTACACCCACCTCCCTCCTACAAGGGGATTCACTCTTTGATCCCGTACTTGCTTGATTATACTTAAATTCTTCTCCTCTTGGACCCCCTGCCCCTTCTCTCTCTCTCCTTCTCTTTCTCTCTCCAAGCACAACCTTGGGCCAGGCGGAAAAGTGATACTTCATGACAAGGTGGGTAATGAACAAGTGAAGTTGGAAAAGGGAGGGAGGCTGGAAATAATCTTCTCCTCCTCCAAATTCCCCTCTTACTACCTTGTCTTCTCCTCTTTTTGTCCTTTTTTCTTATTATTCTCCCTTATCTCCTCCTCATTTTCCCTGGTCTTCTCTTCATCCTTCCTTGCCTTCTACTCTCCCTCCTTTGTTTCCTCATCTTCATCCTCCCTTGTCTTCCACTCCTCCTTCCTTGCCTTCTACTCTTCCTGCTTTGTTTCTTCCTCTTCATCCTCCCTTGCCTTCTACTCTTCCTCCTTTGTTTCCTCCTCTTCATCCTCCCTTGTCTTCTCTTCATCCTTCCTTGCCTTCTCCTCCCCCCTTGTCTCCTCCTCCACCTCGTGTCCTCCTTCAGTAATTTGCAAGTCCATTGGCTGTCTGGTTTTCCAGGTAATTAGGCTTAGGCAAGTACCGTAAGTTGACTGGAGGGGGGAAGGAAGGAGACTCAAAATGAGAGGGAGGAGGAGTCAAATAAACATTGGAGTAAAGGAAAACATTGGAATAATACGGATATGGGTTGAACAGGAAGTAAGGGAGAAGCGGTATACTAGATTGGACGGGTGGGTAATGTGGAGAAATACACGGAAACGAAAGCCTAAGGAAGAAATATAGATGAATGAATAGGAAGAATTGGTAGGAGGGGAGAGAGACTAGGGATAACATAGAACTAATTGGTAGGAGGGGAGAGAGACTAGGGATAACATAGAACTAATTGGTAGGAGGGGAGTGAGACTAGGGATAACATAGAACTAATTGGTAGGAGGGGAGAGAGACTAGGGATAACATAGAACTAATTGGAAAAAAAAAAAAAAAAAAAAAAATCAAATACCTCATACACTTGCAACCCTAGATATTGGAAAGACACCGAACAAGATATATATGTTCTCATGACAACCATGGTTCTCCAACTCTTTAAAACATTAAACTACTAAAATTAAAACAGATACTAAACACATCCTCTAACAGATAAGAGCGAGAACAATTTAACTGGTTGTGTGGAAAGTAATCCGATAGGGCTAGTCGACTATGTCAATGCACTCTCCTAAAATAGCTAGGTGATAATTATGACAAGCAACCAACAACTTCTAAGTCTAGCCTGAATGTAAAAGACCATATATCTTCTCATAGAGAATACCAAAGAACATGTACAACCAGGCCTAAACCTCCAGGGAATAATTTAGCACTGACAAGATCCTACAACGACCTATCAGACTACCTCTGTCATTATTCACCAATGACCCCTGTTGCCCCGGGTCCAATGCACCAAGACAACACAGAGAACTACAAGACTACTGCTTTGCTAGATCTTAACAGCAGCTCACCATTATCCTCTTTAACCATATTGTCTACAACTGTCATGAGCAATGTTTTAACAACTTGCACCACTACTGCTTTGACTATGACTGGCAGCCAGCAAATGACTTTATTTACAACGGGTCATATTGTTTTGTTTTTTTCACAATTGGAAAACCTGTTGATTATTTATGACTGTCAACCACCAAGTGATGTTGTCTATATATTGGTTGCAGTATTGTCTTGTTTAACAACTGGCACACCTACAGCCTCCAAGCCAGCATCACCAGACTTCAGCAAGACCGAGTCTACATCACCAGAGTTCCAACTATACCTGAACACCACGATTCCACCTGCATATATTACTGAACAAGATTAGCCCTGAACCGAACCGGACTGTTTAAATTATATTGTTTTGTCTCCTATTTTATGTGCCAAGGTAAGCATGAAATATAAAAATACAATTTTTGATGGATTTTTATATTTTTGCAAACAAATCACATGCGGGTGATTCTCTTTCACAAACTTAATATAAACACACTAAATAAGCTAAGCCTAGTTTTGCGATTAATATAATTAAACCTGACCAAGCATAACCAAATTAATATTACAATGAATATGATCAATGTTGAGTAGCCTTAATAATAAAACATATAATTTGTAGTATATTTACAAAGGTTTATAGTTCCAGAGTTCACTTGTTGAGTAAAGGGAAGGCTGAAGACAAATGTAAATTTTTGGGTTGGAGAGATGGACAGGATAGGAGTGGGACTGTGTTGAAAGGCAAGTGCCTCCCTCTCGCCGTAAGGGAAGGGGTATGCTCTGAGAGATGATTACCTCGGTAATGCGTTCAGCACTCTCCGAGGGTCCCCGGCCACGGAAGCAGAAGTCATTACATGGGAAATCAAAGAAGTACTGCCGAAGAGCCTCCCAGTCGGCAGCGTCAAAGTGCCACAAGTGCCGCCAGTTGGAGAGATACCGGAGAGATAGGACAGGTGACAGAGATAAGTTAATGGTTACACATAAGTCAAGAATGTTGGGCCGAACTCCAAAGTGATTCAGGATATGGGTGGTTTGCTGGACTAACTGCTCTAGTTCATTTAGGATAGAAAATATGTAGGCCTGTTCACCAGGTTAGTCCGTGGAAAGAGAAGAATCATTGACGGTGGTGAACGTTGAAATCTCCTAAGATGGAGATTTCTGCGAAAGGAGAGATGGATAGAATGTGTTCCACTTTAGAAGTTAGATAGTCAAAGCATTTTGGAAAGTCAGTAGAATTAGGGGAGAGAAAAACAGCGCAGAAATATTTAGTTTGAGAGTACCAAGAAAGCTTTAGCCAGAGAGTTGAGAATTGAGAAGAATCTAAATAGGGTTGGGAACACGAGAGAAAGCAAGATTGTTACGTACATAAACCCAACATCCACCTTTGGCTTGAAACTGAGGATTGAGATAGTAGGAGGATACAGAGAAGGGGTTGCTGTCAGTAGTCGCAGACAACTGAGTTTCGGTGAGAAAGAGTTCAGGGTTTGCAGAGGAAAGGTGTTGTTCCACAGAGTGGAAAGACCACGAATGTTGAAAACAATAATTGTAAGAGTAGAAGGTGGTGCTGCAGAGCATTTTGGCGAGTCGTTGATAGGGGTCAGATCAATTGGGGTATTTCTGCCCCCCCCCCCCCTACCTCTCCTGGGGACTCCGAGGGGGGTCATGATTTTGTCTTCATGTTATGAATTTTGAAAAGGTAGTGTAGTATAAAGGAGTACAAAGGACATCAAGCAACAACAGGTCTAGTGACCCTTCTAGGCTGCTTGTCCTCCAAAACACTGAGGATCTAGTGTCCAAACAGAGGTTTAGAGTGGGAAAGGGAACATTGGAAAGGGAACTACTGCCCTAGAACTAATGTCCGTGGCAGGATTAGGAAGTTAGTAGGGGACAGATGGGTTAGTAACTGAGGGGGGGATAAAATAAAGTTATTAATTTACAAACGCAGTCAGTCGCGGGTTTGATGCGAGATATTTGTCTAAGCGGAGTTTAAATGAATCAACGGTGCTGCAGTCTATAACGTCTCGGGGAAGCCCATTCCACAAGTTGACAACTCGATTGAAGAAGAAATTCTTAGATTCGTGTGAGTTAAAAGATTTACCAATAATTTTGCAACCGTTTCCTCGCGTGTAATTAGATTGGTCGATAGTGAAGTACTTGCTACAGTTCATATTGTCGATGCCTTTGATGATTTTGAACACTTGAATTAAGTCACCTCTTAATCTGCGCTGGGTTTAAAGGAAATAGATTTAATTCTCTAAGACGCTCTTCGTATGGTTTGTTCTTTAGGCTAGGTATCATTTTGGTAACTCTACGTTGAACTCGTTCTAGCTTGTTTATATCTTTTTGGTAATAAGGGCACCAGGATTGAACGCAGTATTCCAGAAGAGGGCGGACTAAGGAATTGTAAAGGGTTAGGATAACTTCTTTGGATTTATGCTCAAATGACCTGCCTATAAAGCCAATTATTTTGTTTGCCTTAACAACTTCTGAACATTGTTGACTCGGTTTTAGGTTACTCGATATTGTTACTCCCAGATCAGTTTCTTTGTTTACATTCTTAAGCTGAGTGCCATTCATCGAATAGTTTGCTTTCTCATTTAGGTATCCGATATGTAGTACTGTGCATTTATCCGCATTGAAACTCATTTGCCAAATTTGGGCCCAACATGACAATTTATCTAGATTGTATTCCATATCGTCAACTTGTTCTTTTGAGAGTACGCTATTTGCAATTTTTGTATCGTCAGCAAATTTTGAGATTGTACAGGTGAGACCCTCATCTATGTCATTGATGTAAATTAGAAAGAGAATTGGTCCTAGTACCGATCCCTGGGGTACCCCGCTACTTACATTGGTCCATTTAGATGCCTTACCGTTTATGACTACTCTTTGCTTTCTGTCGCTGAGCCAATTTTCTATCCATTTCAACACACCGTCTTGTATTCCATGCACTTTTAGTTTTAGAAGTAAACGTTTGTGGGGAACTTTGTCAAAGGCCTTTTGAAAATCAAGGTATATAATATCTACAGCTTTACTCTCATCGTAGAGGTTGAGGATATTGTGGAAGAAGTCTAAGAGGTTTGTTAAACAGGAACGTTTTTTACGAAAGCCGTGTTGAGTATTTTTAAGTAAGTTATTTGCCTCTAAGTGATTTACGAGTCTGTCTCTTATGACCGTTTCTAGCATTTTACATACAATTGAGGTTAAGCTAATTGGACGATAGTTACTGGGTAGGTATTTGCTGCCTTTTTTGAATATCGGTGTTACGTTGGCTAGCTTCAACTGATCAGGCATAGTCCCAGACTGCAAGGATTCATTGAATAGCAATGTCAGTGGTTGGGAGAGCTCATCCTTAGCTTCCTTTAGAACTCTAGGTGAGATTGTATCAGGTCCAGGCGTTTTATTTACCTTGAGTTTATCTAAACAATTCAATACTTCTCTCTCTGTAACGGTGATATTGCTTAGAACATCTGAATTATCAATCTGAATCGGCGATGGTCTAGAGATATCACTGAGGTCTTCGGTTGTAAAAACTGATGCAAAGAAGGTATTGAGGGCATTACTCATTTGTACTTCGTCTTTGGTGTATTCTCCATTTTCATCGACTAACGGTCCAACAGTTGAAGTAACTATTTTTTTCTTTCTGATATAACTATAGAATTCTTTCGGGTTTGTTTTACTTTGATTCGCAACATGTAACTCCAGGGCCTTTTTACTTTGCTTAATTAACTTTTTGGCTTTGCGTCGTAGCTCTAAAAATTTCACCCGTTCTTCGTCACTTTGTGAGGATTTTAATATATCATTAGCAAATTGTTTAGCAAGCAGACAGTGTGTTTGCGATAGAATGTATTGATAGAAAGAAGAGGTGTTTTGGGGGGCAGGTTAGAGTTGCCCTCAATATTGGTGAGGCACGGAAAGGATCATCAAGGTAGGCCACTTGATGAAACAGGAGTTCCAGCTGTCCTTATCATGCACCTAGCACTCCCCGGAGTACCGCCCAGTTCGGCTAGTGCCTACAGCCTTCTTCTGTTTTGTTTGTTAATAAGAACATAGCTACCGGTACATATTGTTGTCTGTACATTCTTGCTCATTTTATTCTCTCTTTTTCCTAACCTCCTCCTCATCCTCTTACTCCCCGTGTCCTCAGTAATTTGAAAGTTCATTGGTTTTCCGGTTTTCCAGGTAATTAGGCAGGTGAATCCAGGGGACAGGAGAAGGTGGGGAGGGGAGGGGGAGAAGGTAAATGAAGAGGTTAAACGTGGAGAAGTGGAGGTTTGAAGAGGGCAAAGTAGAATAGCAAAAGGTAAAAGTGGAAGAAAAGATGCGGAAGATAGATAAGTAAAAGTACAGAAGATATGGAGTGGGAGGAGAAGGAAGAAGACGAGGGGAGAAGGACAGACACCTGGGATAAGGGAAGGCTACACAGGCAGGAGCTAGAAGGAATTAGGCTAAAGGATTATGGAGTTGTGCATAAATAAATTAGGTTTAAACGTTAAGAAAATACCAGGATATATGTAATTAAATTGGAATTGAATAAGATCGTAAAACCAAATTATACTTGAAATGCAGGTTTAGTTCTTGAAAACATAGTTACAACAATAGTCCAAACACACATTAATATCAATATTTATATTCAAAGTACAAAAATTATCCAGTACTTATCATGTCCATTAATTAAACTGGTAAATTAGTATTGTCAGCTGTCAATAAAACGCTCATTATCAACTTAATCCTCATATACACTCAAGATAGTTGTGGTATACACAAACACTTACTGCCTTCTATTTCCTAGAAATTATCATGAAGCTTGTCACTAGTAATCTGCATCAAACAAGAACCCTTTATAATCACGGTACTCACTCGTAAACTCTCCCCTGGCGGCCCTGGTAACAATGAGCAAGGTTATAAATTATTATCAGGTCAAATTAATATCGAGTTTACTAGTAGCAGAAGATTGAAATACCTCATAGTAGGTCAGCTATACCTTAATCACTCACACACACACACACACACAAACTGTAGTTCACACTCTCTCGCTAAAGGTTTAAATAATAGTTATCCAAACAGCCAAAGACCTCCCTTAACCCCTCGAGAACCAGCGACGCACGTTATGTGTCGGCAATGTATGTAATGGGCTAATGGTAAACCCCAGCGCCGCATAGGGTGCGTCGCGCTTAATTACTCTGGTCCTATGGCACCTAGAGGGCTCAGATTTGTATGGGAACTGCGTAAGTACATATCTAAGGATAATATTGCAACGGCGAGTCCCTTATCTCGTTTTTGGTGTCTTCTTTCTACTTGCCTGCTCTTTATCTCTTTTTGGCTTTTCTTATTTCTTACGTTTCTTGTGTGTTTCTTCTTCTCTCTGTATTCCTTATTCCTTATTTAATATTATTTTGTTTGATAATCGCCTTATTTATATAAGAATATAGTTCCTCTTGTAACTCTTGTTGCCGTTTCCAGCCCACCAACAGAGCTAGGCAACGTGGCTCGTTAATTTGTATATAGATTCTCTCAGTGGTATTTATCCCCTGGAGGCCTAATCCACTGTCCCATAACAGTTTAGCTTGCAGGGCATAATACGAAATATAAGTATTTGTAGTAGTCATCTGCATTCGATCGGTTCTTTGTTATAAACTTTTTTTTGTATGATTTATATTTTTGACTTCAAAGATTTTGTGTAAACCTTCTCATTCTGCTTGGAATTTCCATGTGGCCTTGTGACGCATGTCCACGTGTGAGCATGCTGTACAGAACGCCTAGTCATGCCCCACTCTCGCTAGGATCGTCAGGGCAGGAACTTTGGCTGTAGTCTATGTAGAGTTTCCTAACTTAGTTCGTGTGAGCCGTTGTACCATAAGTATTATGAATATGTATTTTGTTTTCATCTGCGTCAACGAGTTCTATTTTATATCATTAGTTATAAGTATTGTGTGTAAAACTTATTTGTAATGATGGGAAGAGAAACAGCCACAGTTAGGTGTCAGTGGGTATGCCAGGCAGGAGGTAGGCCTAACTCACTCGCACTCCTCCCTCCCTCAGTGCTAGGGGAGCCTTTGTGTATCCCAGAGGAGAGAGAGAAATGACGTCATGGTTGTCAGTGGGCGGTCCTTAGTAGTTCACGTTGGGCTCACTAGAGGGCCGGGTATAAAAGGGAAGTCTAGCCATTTTTTCATCAGAACTCATTAGGCAGAGCGACTTTTCATTTCCCTTGCTAACTATTTATATTCTTCTGACTGATGGGAACTTTCTCTACTACCTTACATTCTTATTTCCTCTTTTCCCTCACCTGTTTAACTTCCATGATCCCGTTGGTGCAGAGCTAGTCAGCCAACGTATTATCGCTTGAGTTCTCACGAGATACTTGCCTATTAGATAGCCTATTTTGGAAGGGTTGACTTAGAATAGGATTGATTTATGTTTGTTGCACTTGTATATGCATTTCCCTGTGTATTATTATTATTATTCCTGTGTTCTGCTAGTCTAGGTAATGCTAGACTGGGGTAAGGCTTTTCTGTGTTACGAGATGTCGTTTGATGCAGTGGTTAAGCGATAAACCTGCATACTCGTTTCGGTTCAGTGAAGCCTAGGTTGTCTTCGCGGCTGACTGTGTTGAGTTAATAATTTACAGTGCGTGAGGGCAAGAGCCTAACCACTATTTTATTAACAGTTTGTTTTTACTTTGTCAAGGAGCCGGGAGAAAACCAGATACAAGGGATCTGGATTTCTCAAAGTGCACTTGTTAGTTTTAACGTAATACTTTAAAAAAGTCGTGAGGACTTCGCTAGGCTACGAGCCGTTTTTGCTCAGTCACTGCTACCTTTTTGCCTACAGTACCCCAGCTAGACTTTACTCGATTAGTAGATACAGAATAGTATTGAAGCTTTCCTTATGTATGATATTGTTTATGCACTATTGATTTCATGCGTTGCAAGCTTGGCTACTTTAGTGATTAGTGGCCCACGAGCACAATCCGAGTAGGCTATTGCCGTTGCATTTGTGGAGTACTTCCTTTTAATGTTTGCCATTTACTATTGCATATTCTTTTTAATTATTCTTATGCCATTTTAAGCCTTTAATAGTATTTAATTGTTTTTGCTTATTGAATTACCGTTCAAAATCCGATACGTACTTCTTACGAGCATCCGAGAAGCATCTAACTTTTTTCAGAAGATTCCTTGCTCGATGCTTAAGGACTATTAATTAACGTAACGTAATAGTGCGGATCCGAAGTAGAGGGTGGTGGACTTCTTATGTTACGATCGGGTCTCGTATAAATCAGTGGCTCTTATACATTGGACTAGACTGGCATAAATGCAACAACGGAAACGCTAGATCCAACCCCTGATATATAATCCCGTCGAACAAAGAACACATATACCCTCCAGAGTTATATCTGCGATAGCGGGGTATCTTAACTCTCAGTATCTATGTGCTTCTACTATAGGCTGATGTTCTCTGAAACAGCCTATTACCTATAACATATGGTTGCTTAGTTATGGTACACAAGGAAAAGATAGTTAACTTAATTAAATCACAAGAGTGATCTAATGCAAACAAGAAGAAGGTTTACTTAACATTACTCTAATCAATAATATGTCACTCCTTTATGAAAGAAAGTGTTGTAAAGTCCTCAAGCACCGAACAAGGAATCTTCTGAATAATGTCGGATGCTACTAAGAAGAACGTATCGGAAATGGAACCACAAAAATAACAGGAGGCAGGACAATGCACGTGTAGGCTAAATACACAAAAAGGCTGGACCTATAATGTTATTGGACACAAGAATATTATAAGCGGTGCAACAGTAATAATGCTCGCCACGAAAAAGTAGTACTCCTATTAACAAAACCGGTCTATGCTGGTTGTGTCTCTCTACAGCAACCTAGACCTCAAAATGCTTGTGTAGAAATAATGGGTATGCATAAAAGAGTATATGATCTAATCCAGCTAATGTCTACCCGGGTTAATAAAGTCTAGCTGGGATGCGCAAAGGTACAGAATTCTGGTGGAGCAAGGCAGCTCCAAGCCTAGTGTGGACCTTGGGTCTGTGCGGCCTGATTACGTAAATTTGAAGGGGTGCTCTCTTGAGGATTCTCGATCACAAGTATCGAGTATCCTCCTGGCGACCCTCAAAAGTAAAAGCAAATAGAGTTAGAACAGTGTTGGGTGGATTAGGCAAGCAGCCCTCACGCACTACACAGTCTAAACTCCAAGGTACACAGACAAAAGATCCACCCAGGTAACCCACAGAATCTGTAGTGTCGTGCAGCTCAAAAGTAGCCTACACACAGTGAAAACACCAACAGCAAGGTACCTGATCCCTAGTCTAGCATTATTTAACCCTGTAGAAACATTAGTGATTGATGGAGACAGTCCGAGCAATACAATCTCCCAAAAAGACAATGACTATCTTCAACCTTAGCCTAGTACATAAGAAATGTGAGATCCAGCATATAATACAGTCTGGCCACCAATTCAAGGTGTGGATGCAGGGAACCAGAGGGGGATTGATATTAATAAAAGGTGAGGAAGTAGTGGAAATGATAGAGGCAGTAGAAGAGAAAGATTCTAAGACAAGAGTGTGGAACAGTTCAAGGGAGATGCTTAGAGTATGCTGTCTGGGACGGATCTGACCAGGATATATCCAGGGACCGCATGGGTGGAATCCCAGTTCGCAGGAATGGCACGAGGGCGCGCGACAGTCGCCCAGTAAGCAGCCGCCTAGTAGGCCGTGTTAGGCAGGAGGCAACGAATCCCGCGAGGCCTATGTAAGTGGGTCGGCCACGCGCCACACTCACCACCAAGTCACACCACCTTGTCTCTCTCTCTCTCTCTCTCCCGCTCGCCTTCCCATCATTCAATTACTTAACACAATACTTTCAATTGACTAAATAAAATAGAAAGGATTGTGACATACGAAAACAAAGAACAGTTCTGAACTGTCTGCAACACAAGCTTTCTCGAGAAGGAAATTACACAATGATAGATAGTCTGTAGCTACATTCTCTGCCCTGGCAAGTCCTAGCGAGTAAGCCATGCGGTTCTGGGGGAAGCGGTGAGCGTCACACCCCACCCAAGATTTTTAAGAGGCTCCAACTATGAGCTCTAAATCTGACATGCAGAACCCATACAAAATTCGTCACTCCTAGCCACCCAGCGACAATGAAATGTAAAGCACAGTTCTCTTCAAAATAACACATTATAAAAATGAACAACCCTTCCCAACACAATAGATTAAATTACATAGTTATGCTCATAAGAGCGAGCTTCACTAGCCCAGCCTTCTGAGAGGAGTACAACTCAGAATTTCTGCTATAACATACTTAAAACAAATTTTAACTATCAAAGAAAGAGTTTTTATAGGATTTTTATATTTTTAATATGTTTATGGCGGCTGCACTACAGGGGCAAGCCTAGTTTTTTCTTCTATACCAACACAGCAACTCCTACTTTACGACCCAATACGCTGGGCTACCCACGCGAGCCAACAAGCACCAGACGTAAACATACTAATCAAACCAAAGTAGGAGGCTACCCTTGTGATGATCTACCGCGGGTCTTCCACCCTCGATAAGCAATCTGCAATCACATTCTCAGAACCGGCAATATGGCGTATGTCTAGGTTGTATTCCTGCAACATTAATGACCACCTGGTCAGCCTCATATTCCGGTTATGGAATTGATTCAGGAACTTGAGAGGGTGATGGTCGGTGTAGATCACCACAACTGGTCCATAGGCTGGAACATACACCTCAAAGTGCCTGAGCGCTAGCACAATCGCCAGCAGTTCCTTCTCAACAACTGAATAGTTCTTCTGCGCCGAGTTGAACTTTTTTGAGAAGAAACTGACTGGGTGCTCCAGCCCATCTTCGTCTGATTGCATCAGAACGGCACCAGCCCCCACACCACTGGCATCAGTTGCCAGCTGGAATGATCGGCTAAAGTCCGGGGCCCTGAGGATGGGGTGAGTACACAACAGGTGTTTTACTAGCAAAAAAACCCTCTCTCACTCAGGCGCCCACTTAAACTTTCTATCTTTGGCTAATAGGTCTGTCAGAGGAGGCAGCACAGTAGAATAGCCCTTTATAAAGCGGCGGTAGTAACCAATCATGCCCAAAAACCTCATGATCTGCTTCTTGGTGGACGGCCTGGGGAAGTGGTTAATAGCCAATATCTTGTTCTGTGGGGGGCACACCTGGCCCAAACCCACCATGAACCCCAGATACTGCACGGTAGCCCGCACAAAATCACACTTTCCCAGGTTGACCACCAAGTTTGCCTCGCTTAATTTCTTAAATAGGGATTCTACATGTTCACAGTGGCTCTTGAAATCGTCATCGTAGATAATGACATCGTCCAGGTACACGGTACAGTTCGGAATGTCAGCCACTAACTCGTTCATCAAGCTTTGGAAGGTCGCTGGTGCGTTCTTTAGACCGTACGGCATGACATTACAACGATATGTAGCACCATCCACCACAAAACCACACACCTCTTTCGCCCGTTCAGACAAAGGTACCTGCCAGTAACCTTTTACCAGGTCCACCTTGGTCAAGAACTTGGCCCTGCCAATCTTGTCTACACAGTCATCGACCCGGGGAAGAGGATATGGGTTAGTGGGAGTCAAGCCGTTCAGCCTGCGGTAATCAACACAGAAGCGCACCTTGCCATCCGACTTAGGTTGCAGCGTTACGGGAGACGTCCACTTTACCGCCCCCTTCTCGATCAGTCCCTGTTGCAACATATACTCCAATTCCGCCCGGAGGGCCGGAAGTTTAATAGGGGGCACCCTATAGGGCACTGATTTGAAGGGTGGGTGGTCTCCGACGTCAACGTCGTGCACCTCATGAGTAGTGAGGCCTGGGTGTTCCGCAAATACAGTAGGGTATAAACAGAATAGGCGCTCGACAGCCACACGCTGTTGCTCAGGTAGGTGTTGCAAAGCCTCATGAGCCGCCTGTCTCGTGTTTCCCGCCCACTGATCTACAGAAACATGATAATCCCAGTTGTCATCCACCTGCGCATGACTGTCCCGTTCTCCTTCTCCACCTTGACTGCTGAAAGTCATCACGGGGACAGTGAGAGGCTCAGGTGGGCGCCTCACATACTCCTTCATCAGGTTGACATGACATAACTGATTCCTCTTGCGCCTGTCTGGAGTGGCCACCAGGTAATCTAAGTCCGAGAGCTTCTCTGCTACCCTATAAGGACCAGCGTACTTTGCGGATAAGGGATGACCTACAAGAGGGAGTAGTATCAACACCTCCTGACCCACGTGAAACTCCCTGAGTTTCACCTTGTGGTCGTACCTGTCCTTCATGAGGGCCTGAGAGCCTACCAGATTGCGGCCAGCCAACTCCAGACTACGCAACATTCGTTCTCTACTCTCAAGTTCGACAGCACCGTCACTACACTTTAGAACCTCTGGGTCTTCTAGCTTCAATTTGCGAATATCTGAGGGAGCTAGCCTGTCTAAGTGTTTGCGAAACAACTCATGCCCTCCCCCAACATCGAACTTTGCATCCCGTTGCTGCCTCTGAGTCTCTTTAAGCCCTGCCTCTACACTCTCAGTGACAGGTGGTGGTGCTTCTCCAGACTCTACTAACGGTGCTAATACTGAGTCCCCGAGAAGCGCTGCTGGTACTAGACTCTCCACCGTATCAGCTTTCAGCACCTTCTCGTGACCGTTCCTCCGCTTATTTGAAGACTGTTGGTTAGGCTGTGACTCCCTGGATGCGAGAGATCTGGTTACAACACACGCCATTGGTTGCACCTGACACTTCTCAACCCACTCCTGTTCCTTCCTACTCACGTCGGCCGGCTCCTCGGCAACGACTAAGGGTGAAACCTTAGAAGCAGGCACCGCAAAGTAATTGCCGAGAAGGAGGTCGACGCCCCCAACAGGCAATTTCTCCACGATTCCCACATCCAGTTCGCGAGTCACACCGTCAACTTCAAGCTCCATTCTAACAAGCGGGTATGACCTAGTTGCATTAACTCCATGCACCACAACTACCCGCGCCGTGTTTATGGGTCTACCAGTGAAATTCTTCAAGAGTGTCTGAGAGGCACCTGTGTCACGCAAAAGCTGTACCCCGTGCTTCTTGCCCCGCAACTTCACGCAGCCATGCCCTCTATGGTCGCAAAAGGCATCGCGGACAGGGTTCGAGCCTTCCGGATCCTTCTTCACTGGCGGTGCTCCATCCTCTGATCTTATGCCTTCAGCAAACACAGAAGACTTCTGGAACACCCCAATGCTGCGAGCCAATGACACAACCGCCATGGGAGGTCTGCTCGGACAAGCTTTTGCCATGTGCCCCTCTTCGTGACAGTGATAACACTCAAATTTCCCCTTGGACTTATACTGAGGTGTAAAAGTCCCCTGACCCTTCTTAAACGGGGCGGTGCTAGGTTTGTGATCAGTCTTGGTGTCATTGCTTTTAAATTTATGTGTGTCCATATTCCGGGGAGGGGGAGGGTAACGCTCCTTAACGCCTACATCGTTTCTCTGTGCAGAGCCCCACCCCCGAATTAGTGACAACCTGCTGCTTCTACGAGAGTTCTTGGGTTCTTCTCTTTAAGGTTTAAAGTCAAGTCGCCGCCCGTACACTTATAAAACTGCTCTAGAAGCATCAACTGTTTCATCTCATCAAACGTAGATGTCTTCTCTGATCTGAGCCAGTTTCCCATAGCGTCGGACAGGTCTCGGGCGTGCTCCAAGAAGGTACTGTCTTGCCCCTTAGTCACACCCCGGAACTTTAACCTATATGTCTCGAGTTGTAGCTCATATGCCCGCAGGACAGCCTCCTTGAGCTCCTCATAGACAACGCAGGACTCCAAAGGCAGTGCATCGTAAGCCTTGAGCCCCTTACCTACGAGTCTAGAGGACACAAGGGCCGCCCACTTAACTTCAGGCCACTGATGCTCCCGGCACTTCTTCTCAAATCTATTGAAAAACTCTGTGACACCAGACTCGTCAAATACAGGGACCAGTTTGAGAAGGTGCGACAGAGACTGATCATGCGCACGGTTTCCAGTACCGAGTCGCTGTCCCGTCGTCTCAACACGAGACTTCTCTAAATCCATGTCGGCACAGTATCTTGTAGATTCTAGTTCAGTCCTAAGCTCAGCTTCCCTCGTCTGTTGCTGCATCCTAGCCAGCTCTTTTCTCTCTTCTATCTTAGCTAGCTCATTTCTCTCTTCTATCTTAGCTAGCTCTTTTCTCTCTTCTATCTTAGCTAGCTCTTTCCTCTCTTCCATCTTAGCTATCTCGAGCTGAAAGAGCATCTCTGGGGTCAAACCTTGAGGAGGAGGAGGGGATGCAATGATGTTAGAAATACCCGGTGATCCCCCCAGGGGCAAACCTCCCTGCCAGTCACTACCCACCTGCGGAAGCGTGCTCAGGGTCGGTACTCCAATAGGAGGATTGGGAGTCGAGTGAAGGGGAGGCTTGGCCAAAGGGCTCTGAGCACTCACCCTACCTCGTACGCCAGTCACCCCACCCAGCACACACGTCATCAGGTCATCCTTGGTCATGCCACTAGTACATACATGACCGATAGCTGCGGCTAAGCACTGGGGACCGTACCGATTCATACCCACCAACCGGTCGGAAGTAATAGGCCATTGTAAAACATTCCTTGCATCCTCCTCAATGTTCACCAAGTTAACAACCTGCCCATGCTGCTGCTCCTCAGCTTCTACATCACGTACTGTGTCTTCATCCTGCACTGATCCGCTATAAGACATGATGCTCACTGAAGATTTTTCACTTTGATACACAAAAAAGAAGTACCCCAAACTCTTATACCACAATATTCACAATAACAAATTCTCGGAGACAGCTTAAGTGCTATATTACTTTGTTAAAAAAATCATTCTTGCATGTCCTCAACAAATATTCCACAAAATCAACAAATGTTCACTGCCTAAACTGTGAGAAAAATCTGCACAATAACCTGCAATTATATGTCAGTTCCCCAAATCCTGAGCTAGGGCCATTTGTTACGATCGGGTCTCGTATAAATCAGTGGCTCTTATACATTGGACTAGACTGGCATAAATGCAACAACGGAAACGCTATATCCAACCCCTGATATATAATCCCGTCGAACAAAGAACACATATACCCTCCAGAGTTATATCTGCGATAGCGGGGTATCTTAACTCTCAGTATCTATGTGCTTCTACTCCCTTCTAGGGAGGCTGATGTTCTCTGAAACAGCCTATTACCTATAACATATGGTTGCTTAGTTATGGTACACAAGGAAAAGATAGTTAACTTTATTAAATCGCAAGAGTGATCTAATGCAAACAAGAAGAAGGTTTACTTAATGTTACTCTAATCAATATTATGTCACTCCTTTATGAAAGAAAGTGTTGTAAAGTCCTCAAGCATCGAACAAGGAATCTTCTGAATAATGTCGGATGCTACTAAGAAGAACGTATCGGAAATGGAACCACAAAAATAGCAGGAGGCAGGACAATGCACGTGTAGGCTAAATACACAAAAAGGCTGGACCTATAATGTTATTGGACACAAGAATATTATAAGCGGTGCAACAGTAATAATGCTCGCCACAAAAAAGTAGTACTCCTATTAACAAAACCGGTCTATGCTGGTTGTGTCTCTCTACAGCAACCTAGACCTCAAAATGCTTGTGTAGAAATAATGGGTATGCATAAAAGAGTATATGATCTAATCCAGCTAATGTCTACCCGGGTTAATAAAGTCTAGCTGGGATGCGCAAAGGTACAGAATTCTGGTGGAGCAAGGCAGCTCCTAGCCTAGTGTGGACCTTGGATCTGTGTGGCCTGATTACGTTAATATGAAGGGGTGCTCTCTTGAGGATTCTCGATCACAAGTATCGAGTATCCTCCTGGCGACCCTCAAAAGTAAAAGCAAATAGAGTTAGAACAGTGTTGGGTGGATTAGGCAAGCAGCCCTCACACACTAGACAGTCTAAACTCCAAGGTACACAAACAAAAGATCCACCCAGGTAACCCGCAGAATCCGTAGTGTCGTGCAGCTCAAAAGTAGCCTACAAACAGTGAAAACACCAACAGCAAGGTACCTGATCCCTAGTCTAGCATTATTTAACCCTGTAGAAACATTAGTGATTGATGGAGACAGTCCGAGCAATACAATCTCCCAAAAAGACAATGACTATCTTCAACCTTAGCCTAGTACATAAGAAATGTTCAAGGGAGATGCTTAGAGTATGCTGTCTGGGACGGATCTGACCAGGATATTTCCAGGGACCGCATGGGTGGAGTCCCAGTTCGCAGGAATGGCACGAGGGCGCGCGACAGTCGCCCAGTAAGCAGCCGCCTAGTAGGCCGTGTTAGGCAGGAGGCAACGAATCCCGCGAGGCCTATGTAAGGGGGCCGGCCACGCGCCACACTCACCACCAAGTCACACCACCTAGTCTCTCTCTCTCTCTCTCTCTCCCGCTTGCCTTCCCATCATTCAATTACTTAACACAATACTTTCAATTGACTAAATAAAATAGAAAGGATTGTGACAGACGAAAACAAAGAACAGTTCTGAACTGTCTGCAACACAAGCTTTCTCGAGAAGGAAAGTACACAATGATAGATAGTCTGTGGCTACATTCTCTGCCCTGGCGAGTCCTAGCGAGTAAGCCATGCGGTTCTGGGGGAAGCGGTGAGCGTCACACTTAAGTTCATAGTCAAGGGTGGATTTCTTCGGCTTCGGCCAACACTATTCTTTTGTGTTGTTGTTTTTTACTTCATTGTTTGATTGTTGACCAGACTAGATAATTCCTGTCTCTTTATTAGTCTGTTGTTGAACATTAGTACCGAGTTATTTTATACCCCGTTATAGCAGATTAAACTCTGGAGGGTATTGGTGTTTTTTTGTTCGGCTGGCAGTACTCAGGGGTTGGGATCGTGTGTTTCCGTTGTGGCAGCGAGCCGTATTCGAGTCCTGATTGAGAGCCCTTGTGTAGCCGAGTGCCAGTTCGTAACAAATGGCGACCTTGCTTAGGATTTTGTGAACAGTATAAATTTTTGCAGAGTTGTACAACATTTTGTTTGTTTGTATTTTAGCGTGCATATTGAAGAATATTTTTTTTGTATGGCAATTAGTAAAGCATTTAAGAGACTCCAGTTAATTTAGTAATTAGTGCTTGCATAGGAAGTTTAACACTTTTGTCTCGAGATTTTTTTTGTGGACTTCAGTATGTCGTGCATTAGCACTGACGATGAGCGAGAGACGTCATTTGAAAGTGTGCCGTTAGTAACCAGTGAGGAGGATGCAACAGTTTTTGTGAGTAAGCGGTACCACGTGACGGAGGAGAGGCTGACTGGGGTGGATGTTTGTGGCTTGCACCTGATAGCCAAGGTTTTGGGCATTTCCAATGTAGCAGGGATGTCCCAGGGGGAGCTGATTTCCTGGGTGTTGCGTGGGCGACATGGGGTTTCGGAGGAGAGGGCGTTTGGGGGGGTTCCTCCCCAGATCCCCTCTCACTCGACTCCCACAGTGCCGTCCACTCAGTTACCGGAGGTTAGCACTCTCCCACAGAGGGATGAGAATTGGCAGATTGGAGTGCCCTCGGGTGGTGCACGTGGTGGTTCCCCAGTTTTTGCCCCCCCTCCTTCAGTAGTGGCAGCTCCCTCTTCCTGCCTGTCTCCAGATATGGTATTTAGACTTGAGCTTGCTAAGATTAAGGCTAGAAAGCAGGAGAATGAGACTAGGAGGCATGAGATTGAGGTTAGGAGGCAGGAGGATGAGACCAGGAGGCATGAGGCTGAGCTTAGGTACGACTCGGAGAAATATTGTGCTAAATTAGATTTAGATAAGACTCGTGAAGAGTCGACAGGGACTCGGATGGGCCGTGAGGGCCAAGTAAGAGAACAGTCCTTAGCCCACTTAGTCAAATTGGTGCCGGTATTTAGTGAAACTGAAGTCACAGAATTTTTTAATCGTTTTGAGAAGAAGTGTAGGGAGCATAATTGGCCTGAAGAGAAGTGGGCAGCTCTAGTCTCCTCAAGACTTACGGGTAAGGGTCTGAAGGCTTATGATGCACTGCCTTTAGAGTCTTGCATTGACTACCCAGTCCTACGGGCATACGAGATGCAACCGGAAACATGTCGATTGAAGTTTTGGGGTGTTACAAAGACTAGGGAGGCGACCTTTCTTGAACATGCCCGGGACTTAAAAGATGCACTTAAAAACTGGACACGTTCTGAGAACGCTGAGACGGCAGAACAGTTGACTGAGCTGTTTCTGCTCGAGCAGTTTTATAAGTGTACTGGTGCAGAAATGACTTTAACTATTAAAGAAAAGAACCCAAGAACTCTTCAAGAGGCAGCTGAGATGGCTGACCTCAGGTTGTCGCTAATCATGGGATGTGAATCTGTAAAGCGTGTTGATGCAGTTCCCAAGGGGCGCGATACTCCAAACCCTCGAGCTCAGGACAATCACTATAGATATAAACCTCAGTTTAAAAGCCAAGATACCAGGACTGAACCAAAGACTATAGCCGTCCCATTACAGAAGGGTCAGAACTCCGCCCCTTATCAGAAGAGACCGATAGGGGAAGTGGAATGTTTTCATTGCAGAAAGAAGGGGCACTATGCAAAATATTGTCCTAGTAAGCCGCCAACTGCAGCCGTGTCTTTGGTGCGCAGCATAGGTGTGGCTGAAATGTCGTCTGGATTTACCCTGGGTAGTTTGCCAGCGGCAGGGTCAGGCTATGTATAAGACTCAGGAAGGCTCGTCCCCTGTCCGTGATGTCTTTTGCGCCCATAGAGGGACCGGTAGGGTAAGTTGGGCGGGTTGCCAGCATAAGGTGGAAGTTTTGCGTGATACTGGAGCTTCACAGACACTTTTGAAGAATTTCACGGGGCGACCAATTAATGCGGCACGGGTGGTTGTTGTTCAGGGTATTAATGCGACCAGGTCATAGCCGTTGGTTCATGTGGAGCTGGAAATTGATGGTGTGATTAAGGACTTAGATGTTGGGATCGTTGAGAAATTGCCAGTGGAGGGCGTCGACCTTCTTCTCGGCAACGACTTTGAGGTGCCTACTTTAGAAGTTCCACCCTTAGTCGTTGCCGAGAGGCCGGCCGACGTGAGTAGGGAGGAACAAGAGTGGGTAGATGGCGTGTGTGGTAACTCGTTCCCAAGCATTTAAGGTATCACAGCCTATTTCCCAGGCCACAGAACAGCGGAGGAAGGGAATTAAGGAGAAGCGGAAGGCTGGGTAAAGTTTGAAGAGTTTAGAACCAGTGGCTCTCCCTAAAGACCCAATAGCAGGACCTTTGACCGAGTCTGTTGTAACTCCAGTGCCTAACACAGTTGATAAAGTAGTGGAGGAGGCAGAGACTCAGAGACAGTACCGTTACCTGCAGCGAGAAAACCGGATTTCTAAGTTGGATGTTAGGGGAGGGCATGAGTTGTTGACCAAGCAGTTAGACATGTTGGCTCCCACAGACATTCGAAAGTTGCAATTAGAGGATCCAGAGGTTTTGCAGTGTACCAATGGGGCTGTGGAGTTAGAAGAAGATAGGGATGCAAAGGCAGGGGATTTTTTTTCTTTAATGGAATTTTATACCACCGATATCAAGATCCTAAAAGGAACTGGGAGGGCGGATCAGGTACAGTTGACCAGCTGGTCGTGCCAGAGGGCTGCAGGGAAAGTTTGCTTAGGTTGGCTCATGATTCTCCATTATCAGGACATTTGGGTGGCAAGAAAACGGTGGCGGCTTTGGGGAAATTGTTTTGGTGGCCGGGGATGAAGTCTCATGTGCAGTCATGGATAACCTCATGTGATATTTGTCAACGTGTCGGGAAACCGAACCAAGTTATTCCTAAGGCTCCGTTACACCCTATTCCTGTGATTGGGCCACCCTTTAGTAAAATTATTGTTGACATGGTTGGTCCACTCCCTCCCACTAAGGCTGGAAATAAATTTTTGTTAACCATAATGGATGTTGCCACTAGATACCCCGATGCATACCCTATGAAAAATGGAATGGCTAAGACGGTAGTCAGCAACTTGTTGTGGTACTTCTCAAGGTACGGGTACCCGGAGGAGATTCAGTCTGATCAGGGATCTAATTTCACCTCCAACATGTTCAAGCAAAGAATGCAACAGCATGGGATACGAGCAGTAGTATCGTCAGCGTATCACCCTGAGAGCCAAGGGGTGCTTGAGTGGTGGCATGCTACACTTAGAAGCATGCTCAGGTGTTATTGTGCTGACAACGGTATGGATTGGGATCTTGGATTGCCTTATGAGCTGTTTGCTGCTCGGGTACCTGGTGAGAGCCTTGGATTTAGTCCAAACGAGCTGATTTTTGGACACCGTGTCAGGGGCCCCCTTAACATGCTGAAAGAAATTTGGGAGGGGACTGTGCAGCCTTGTCCATTATTAAAGTATGTGCTTGAAAGCCGTGAGCGCATGCTTAAGAGTCTGGAGATGGCAGGTAGAAATTTGACAGAATCACAAGCTTTGATGAAGGACAGGTATGATCGCAAAGTGAGGCTCCGGAAGTTCACTGTAGGACAAGAGGTATTAATTTTGTTGCCTTTGGTTGGTAACCCCCTCTCTGCGAAGTACACTGGACCTTATAAAATTGTAGAACAAATTTCAGACTTAGATTACCTTGTTGCCACTCCAGACAGGAGGAAAAAGAACCAGTTATGTCACGTGAACCTTATTAAAGAGTATGTGAGGCGCCCCTCTGAGCCTCTCACTGTCCCTGTGTTGGCTTGTTGCGGCCATGGTGGAGAAGGAGAGGGGGACAGTCAAGCTTCAGAGGAGGATAGCTGGGATCAACATGTTTCAGCGGATCAGTGGGCGGGGAACTCGAGCCTAAGGGCTGACGAGGCTATAGCTCATTTGCCTGAGCCGCAGTTTGATGTTATCCGTCAGTTGTTCGGTTCATACCCCACTGTATTTGCTGAACACCCAGGCCTCACTACTTAGGCTATGCATGATGTTGACGTGGGGGACCATAATACCCTTTAAGTCAATCCCATACCGTGTGCCCCCCATAAAACTACCAGCTCTGAGGGATGAGTTGGAGTATATGCTCGGTAGAGGGTTGATAGAGAAAGGCACAGTTAAGTGGACTTCCCCCGTAACACTGCAGCCTAAGCCAGATGGCAAGGTACGCTTTTGTATTGATTTCCGTAGGTTAAACGGTTTGACTCCAACTAACCCATATCCTCTTCCTCGGGTTGATGATAGTGTTGACAAAATTGGTAATGCTCGTTTTTGTCTAAAGTAGATTTAGTAAAAGGTTACTGGCAAGTACCTTTGTCCGAGCGTGCTAAAGAGGTATGTGGTTTTGTTGTGGACGGGAGTACCTACCAGTGAAATGTTATGCCTTACGGACTTAAGAATGAACCAGCAACGTTTCAGAACCTGATGAATGAAATTGTAAAGGACATTCCGAATTGCACCGTATATTTGGACGATGTAATCATTTATGATGACGACTTTGAGAGCCATTGTGAGCACCTTGAGACCTTGTTCCGGAAACTTAGTGAAGCAGGTCTGGTAATAAATTTGGCAAAGTGTGACTTCGTAAAAGCCACTGTGCAGTACCTTGGGTTTGTAGTGGGAAGGGGACAGGCTGCCCTTATAGTGCAGCCGGGGAAAAACATATTAAAATATAAAATCATATAAAAACTCTTTCTTTTGATATAGGTAATCGTATAAGTTTGTCATAGCCTATAGAGTTTGAGTAGTCCACGAACTATCAAACGGCTGAGCTACTGTAAGCTCGCTCTGAGAGCATGATATTGTGTCTTTTTGCTATTGTTGGGAGGAGTTATAAAATGTGATTTTTTTTTAAATAATAAGATGTGTTTTGGTGATAAACTCAGCTTTGTTTTAGTGCCATGCGGTCGCTGGGTGTGAGGGGCTTGATGGGGTTCTGTGTTTGTCAGATTTTAGCTCAGGGTTGAGCGAATAAAATCTTGGGGGAGGTGAGTCGCATGTCCACGTGTGAGCATGCTGTACAGAACGCCTAGTCATGCCCCACTCTCGCTAGGATCGTCAGGGCAGGAACTTTGGCTGTAGTCTATGTAGAGTTTCCTAACTTAGTTCGTGTGAGCCGTTGTACTATAAGTATTATGAATATGTATTTTGTTTTCATCTGAGTCAACGAGTTCTATTTTATATCATTAGTTATAAGTATTGTGTGTAAAACTTATTTGTAATGATGGGAAGAGAAACAGCCACAGTTAGGTGTCAGTGGGTACGCCAGGCAGGAGGTAGGCCTAACTCACTCGCACTCCTCCCTCCCTCAGTGCTAGGGGAGCCTTTGTGTATCCCAGAGGAGAGAGAGAAATGACGTCATGGTTGTCAGTGGGCGGTCCTTAGTAGTTCACGTTGGGCTCACTAGAGGGCCGGGTATAAAAGGGAAGTCTAGCCATTTTTTCATCAGAACTCATTAGGCAGAGCGACTTCTCATTTCCCTTGCTAACTATTTATATTCTTCTGACTGATGGGAACTTTCTCTACTACCTTACATTCTTATTTCCTCTTTTCCCTGCCCTGTTTAACTTCCATGGTCCCGTTGGTGCAGAGCTAGTCAGCCAACGTATTATCGCTTGAGTTCTCACGAGATACTTGCCTATTAGATAGCCTATTTTGGAAGGGTTGACTTAGAATAGGATTGATTTATGTTTGTTGCACTTGTATATGCATTTCCCTGTGTATTATTATTATTATTCCTGTTTTCTGCTAGTCTAGGTAATGCTAGACTGGGGTAAGGCTTTTCTGTGTTACGAGTTGTCGTTTGATTCAGTGGTTAAGCGATAAACCTGCATACTCGTTTTGGTTCAGTGAAGCCTAGGTTATCTTCGCGGCTGACTGTGTTGAGTTAATAATTTACAGTGCGTGAGGGCAAGAGCCTAACCACCCTGTATTTTATTAACAGGTTGTTTTTACTTTGTCAAGGAGCCGGGAGAAAACCAGATACAAGGGATCTGGATTTCTCAAAGTGCACTTGTTAGTTTTAACGTAATACTTTAAACAGTCGTGAGGACTTCGCTAGGCTACGAGCCGTTTTTGCTCAGTCACTGCTACCTTTTGCCTACAGTACCCCAGCTAGACTTTACTCGATTAGTAGATACAGAATAGTATTGAAGCTTTCCTTATGTATGATATTGTTTATGCACTATTGATTTCATGTGTTGCAAGCTTGGCTACTTTAGTGATTGGTGGCCCACGAGCACAATCCGAGTAGGCTATTGCCGTTGCATTTGCGGAGTACTTCCTTTTAATGTTTGCCATTTACTATTGCATATTCTTTTTAATTATTCTTATGCCATTTTAAGCCTTTAATAGTATTTAATTGCCAGTATTTTTGCTTATTGAATTACTGTTCAAAATCCGATACGTACTTCTTACGAGCATCCGAGAAGCATCTAACTTTTTCAGAAGATTCCTTGCTCGATGCTTAAGGACTATTAATTAACGTAACGTAATAGTGCCGATCCGAAGTAGAGGGTGGTGGACTTCTTAAGTTCATAGTCAAGGGTGGATTACTTCGGCTTCGGCCAACACAATTCTTTTGTGTTGTTTTTTATTACTTCATTGTTTGATTGTTGACCAGACTAGATAATTCCTGTCTCTTTATTAGTCTGTTGTTGAACACTAGTACCGAGTTCTTGTATACCCCGTTATAGCAGATTGAACTCTGGAGGGTATTGGTGTTTTTTTGTTTGGCTGGCAGTACTCAGGGGTTGGGATCGTGTGTTTCCGTTGTGGCAGCGAGCGAGCCGTATTAGAGTCCTGATTGAGAGCCCTTGTGTACCCGAGTGCCAGTTCGTAACAAATGGCGACCTTACCATGAACTGGCAATTATATAGTACTTATAGTACAACGGCTCACACAAACTAAGTTAGGAAACTCTACATAGACTACAGCCAAAGTTCCTGCCCTGACGATCCTAGCGAGAGTGGGGCATGACTAGGCGTTCTGTACATCATGCTCACACGTGGACAGCCTCTCAACGAACAAAGTTTCATCACCGATATAATGTACCAACACCAGATAATATATACGTGAACAATAGCACACTCGTTTGAAACTATCATCAAAATTGTCACCAACAAATGTTTTTCATTTGAAATTCCGCCTTTGCATTACAGGCTTCTTCTTGGGAATTTCATTGCAACCTTTATTGCACCACAACAACTGATCACAAGTTGCATCTTTTCTATTTTTAATGAGGTACAATTCACCACCTTTGGGTTTTACAGGTGACACAAGAGTTATTTTGCTATTATCAAACTTTGTCAAAATATTTATAGCAGTTTTGCAATATAATAGTGTTTGTTGGATGACGCCTTTTTAATTGTCTTTAAAAGTGATAAGCAAGGAATGGGTAATCATTATCAAAGTACACTTGCTCCAACAAATATCTGTGCAATCATTGTGTGAAGCAATGTGAGACAACAAACGATAATTGACGTAGGCAAGCTATCGCAAGACGCACGGAAGTGTGTAATGCTTATTGACTCCCCTATGCACAATAAGCAAACATTTCTGATAAAATATTTTGACTCAAAGAAGCACTGTATGACGAAACAGTAATAACTGACAACGAAATCGACACGTTTTGTATTGTTATACAATTATATAATATTTAATTCAAAATTAGATTAAATATTATTCATTATGACTATTTTTGTGTGAACATAAACAAAACTTCTCGAAATTACGGTATTGTATCAAAATTACAAAAACAAAAACTAGAAGCTAGCATGAAATATAATCCATTACGACATTTGTTGTGTGAAAATAAACAAAACCTCTCGAAATTACGGTATTGTATCGAAATTATACAAACAAATGACTAGAAGCTCGCATTTCAGAAGACTAATATTCTTAGATGTGTAGGCTATTGAATCGGCGTTCACTCAACTGGGACTTGGCTATCAACTACCTTTTTTAGTGACTTGGAAACAATAAACTCTCCTTGAATCACAAAAAGGAAATATTTATCAGCTAAACTCCCAGTCATATATAATCCCCTCACATGCGCACTATACATATACAAATACTAAATTTGAATCTCGCATTTAAAAAAATATATACCCCAAACCTTTCTCGATTCGGCTCTTTTCCAATTCGGACTCGGACTAGGACTACCTCTTTTAGTGATCACCGAAATTAACGCCATCTATTGTTTTATTTTGTAAACAAACGATCTCGTCCATTTATATAAAATTGTAGCCCCCAATTTTACCCATTACCTATTGTAGTAAGTATCTATAAAACTGTCTTGTATCATTTGTATGTTAGTAAAGCTTTGCATAATAATTTGCTGATAACCAACATTGTTTACTAACCTGCCTACGGGGACGAACGCCGACGCCATTTTGTAAACAAACCTTTTTTGGTGAATAAATATTTAATTCCAGCCAATTTTGTACCAAATCTAAGTTCATCTATTTATTTCCCCCCCAGATATATTCTTGACTCTTTCTCCTCATACTGACTTTGCTTAAGTTAAGGGCGGTATTTGTAAAAACTAACCTAGCTAACCCAATCTGCCAAACCTAACCTAGCCTATAGCTAGCTAATCTGTAGTAAGTCGTTGCATGATACGTTAGCCTATTTGTTTATTTTGTAATAACCCCTTTGTAACTACACCTCTTCGCCTATTTCTTCGTATTCGGCAATTTCTGTTTTTGTGAGTACATTTTGTCAGTCAGCCATTTTCTGTGTATTCCAGTTTTTCTTTTGTTCTGTGTGTGTGTGTACGAGAGCGAGGTCGAAGGACAGAGAGGGAGAGGTAAACCGAAGGAGAGGTGGAAGGATGGAGTGAGGAAGTATATGAACGAAGGCGGTGCTGGTTGGGGGGAGCGGCGTCGACTGACTGGGGACAGAGGTGCATGGGGGCGGTTTGTTCGTGGCCACACCTTCGGGGATCAGGGCGTCGGGCAATAGATAGATGGATAGTGTTTTTGTATTTTTGTTTTTTTCTGACTACGCTATGTCAGTCGGCCAAGTTTTTTGTTATCACTCCAGCAATTTTGTGTTCTTGACTAGGCCACGTCGGTAACCCAATTTCTGTGTATTTCAGATTGATTTGTTTGCGACCTAGCTGCGTCAGTCGGCCAATTCCTGTGTATCTCACCCGGTCGCCTAGGTTACTCTACACACTTGTAGCCTATTCCTGCGGTTTACGGAATTCTCTTTTTCTGTGTTTGACTAGGCTATCCCCTGGTGGCCTTTTGCTACGCATTTCATAATTTTTGTCTTTGACTAGGCTAGTAATAATAATAATAATAATAATCGTCTGGTTACTTATATAGCGCCCGTTCTCCTCCTTCGAGGATTCACAAGCGCTTGGCTTTCTTCAGTCTACCAGAGACCATTACCCATCCCCCTTGCTCATGGGGAGATGGTAACCGCCAGCTATATCCCAGAAAAACATTTCAATCTGAGCGGGGATTGAACGCTAGACCTTCAAGATGGGATTCAGGCACGCTATCAACTGAGCCAGCCGGACGGCATAGTAGCCCTGGTAGCATATTTTTTGTTTTATTTTGTTCCAGAATCTTTGTTTTTGAATGGGCTATCACCCCTGGTAGCCTATTTCCAAGCTCTTCAACATTGTTGTTTTGCCTTGATCGTCACTGTGAAGACCACAGCAAGATGCCCACTCTTCGTGACTGCGTGTCGTGCAATGGACGCTTCGGTATGACAATCTTCGAGAACGAGAGTGTGACGAACTGCAGGTTCTGTGTCCAACTGGCAGAACAAGAGGAGAAGCTAGGAAAGGCTCTCCAATTAATTGATGTGATAACTCACAGAGTTAATACCCAGAAGGCTATTCTGTATCGCGGATGGCGGCGTCGACGACGTTGCTGCTGCTGTGGACGAGGTGACCAGGCTGGCCCTCACAAATACAACCTATGTCTTACATGTCGGATCGAACGACGTCCAGCGCACATGATCAGAGGAAATCTTCAAATACAAGCAGATTATCAAGACGTCAAAGGACAAATCTAGTAGGATCGTTATCTCAGGCATCATTCCCCGGATTAATACAAAGAATCTCTTCTGGTCCACAGCCACGAATATATATCGTCAACTCACAAACATCTGCAGGGAAGAGAACATCGGCTTCAACACTTGGGATACTTTCTACCACGATCTACATTTGTTCTCAAGAAACGGTGTCTACCTAAACACGGTAGGAGCTGCCCGGTTTGGGCAGTACAAAGGAGTACAAAGGAGTACCGTCTAGGCTGTTTACATTCTTAAGCTGAGTGCCATTCATCGAATAGTTTGCTTCATCTGAATTATCAATCTGAATCGGCGATGGTGTAGGGATATCACTGAGGTCTTCTGTTGTAAAAACTGATGCAAAGAAGGTTCGTTACTAGTAAACTTTAAAGTGAATAGTCATCAGAATGGGAGGACAACATAATTCTTAGAAGAAATACAAACTCAAGACAAGCACTTTACCACTCCAATGAGTCTCTCCCATATGGTGCCAAACCAAGGGGCTCTAGGAGGTATAAACCGCCATTCACATTTAATCTCCTTCAAAGACGTCCGAAGACCCGGACCATCCGTCATCTCCTTCAGGGTACACGCTCCACTAGTGAAGGTTGTTCATTACCACTGCCACTAACCCTCCTCAGTGCGTGGAGAATGGACTTTCTTGACAATTTATCTACGACTTCTAAATGTATCGCACAAGTGAAGAGGATAATATATACCTTACACCATATATCTTTGGCTCTTTTAACAGTCACTGCACCAGTATAATCTACACCAGTCACCTGAAAGGGTTCCAGTTTATGGACCCTGAACTCTGGCAATGGAGGTAGAGGCACTGTACGGTAGTGGGATCCCTGTAGCTTTTTGCAAGGTGTAAAGGAAATCACTTTTGATATTCTAGGTAGGGTCCGTGATTTCAGAGTAGCTTGATATACACTCGATAAATTAACAACTCATTCTCTTAGCCTACATAAGATAAGGATTAGTGATAGAAAATACATAACCTCTAAAGTATATTATAAAATATATATATTACAAGTAATGAAAAAGAAACCCATAACATTTACACACATTCACACCACTCACCCAAATTCACACAAGACATTCACATTATAAAGAAGGGTGCAGTGGTGAATATCTTAGGGTTAATTAGTTTGTGGTCAATTAATTAACTTTCAAATAAGTATGACTACATGAATGACAACTTTAAAGACACATGAATGACAACTTGAATGACAACTTGAATGACAACTTTAAGTAGATTACGAGAGGGTCCTAAAGTAGGCCATTACTGCTAAGGTCTCAAAAAGGAATGCAAGGTAATGATGAATATAGAAGTCCCCCTCCTCTTCACTGGTTGACTTGAACTCCTGGCTGTCCTAAGGTAGGCTAATACGGCTTAGGTCTCCAGAGGGAATGCAAGGAAATTATGAATATAGAAGTCCCCCTCCTCTTCACTGGTTGACTTGAACTCCTGGCTGTCCGGGCACACACAGGCTGAGAAACTGCAGTACAGCCCCGAGAACTATACGTGAGGGCTCCCACAAGGCAACCTGGCGTCACCACACTGTACTTGTATGCCGATCCTGGACCCGTCAACAGCTGCAGGGCTCGAAGAGTAACCAACGCTCTCCCTCATCAGTTCTACACTCGCCTCAGACCAAACAGAACCAGCCCACAATCGCACACGGATGGGTCCACTCGGTCAAAGCACCAGGTAGACCGAAACGGCCACATCAGGACCGGACTAAGGTTAGATTCTTGGCATATATCATGGGCAAGATCCTGGTCAAAATTCATAAGTAAGAGCTCTGGTGGCAGACCCCCAGCACACACACGCTACACCGCTAGGAAGCAAAGAAAGAAAACACTTAGGAATTGACACCGTAAAGACGTAAAGTATTGTGTTACTGACAAATACAATCACAGAAGAAAATCATCACTGTCAGACACCATCACTAATACTTCACTCTTAAGCAATTCACTATATGTAGCACCAACACTCACTAGTAGCTGAAGAGACTGTAATCCTCGTGTGCTGGGAATGTACTGACTGGCTGAATTAAGTCCTTTACCAAATCACCTCTCAATAATTCATAAAAGTCAAAACACACTGAATCAACATTCGATACCCCGAACACCCACCTCTAAGAAAATAAGAAATGAATTATACAACTATCACTTACACTAACAAACCATCTGAAACTCAAATGAATCAATCTACACTAGCACGCATACCTGTACCGTATCACACAGTCTCGTAAAGCATCGAATCCAAAATTGAAACTCACCAACGCATACACACAACACTCTCTCTCATGAACGACGCCATCTATGATCAGACAGCCTAACCAGATTATTCACACCTATCAAAGCAATACGACACAATATTCCTGACAATACCCCCTCACCAACTATATTACATGGAATATAGATAAAATCAGGTATTTAAGTATTCCTTTGATGGGATGTGAATCATGACCTAGGATCTGCTAAGAAGGTCTGCAAAGACATTATCCTTACCCTTTATGTACTCCACTCTGAAGGCATAGGACTGAAGAACCAAGGCCCACCTCATTAACCTGTTGTTAGAATTCTGCATGTTTTTAATATAAGTCAATGGCTGATGATCAGTTTGCAGGATGAACTTTGTACCATACAAATACCTACGGAAGTGGTCTATACTCCACACCACAGCTAAACCCTCACGCTCAATAGCTGAATAATTGTTTTCCCTGTCTAGTAGCTTACGACTCGCATAGCAGACAGGCATCAGCACTCCATCAGCCTCCTGCAGAAGGGCAGTTCCCAGACCTTCACCGTTGGCATCAGTCCCGAGATAAAAAGTATTTTCTAAGTTAGGTAGCCTCAGAATAGGCTGGTTAACCAGAGTTTTCTTCAGGGAACGGAACCTTTCCTCCAGCTCAAGTGTCCATTGCAGTTTATTAGGACATCCTTTCCTAAGCATATCTGTTAAAGGACTAGCAAGATCTACAAAATTGGGAACAAACTGCCTATAGAAGTTCATAGTACCCATGAAGGAGCACAGTTGTGACTTAGTAGCAGGTAAGGTTAACTCTTGAATGGCATTCACTCTATCCCCAAGGGGTGACAACTTATTCTCTCCCAAAGAATAGCCTAGATACTTGATGGATGGAAACCCCAAGAAACACTTCTTTGATCCTACGGTTAACCGATGCTCTCTAAATCTAACAAGCGCATTAGTCAAGTGTTTAAGATGAGAATCCCAGTCTTTGCTATGAATCACAAGGTTGTCGAAATAGCAGGCAGTATTCTCAAGATCCCTAGTAACCTTCCTCATCAGCTTAATGAAAGTTGCACAAGCAGTCTTTAAACCAAAGGGCATACGAGTGAATTGCATTAATCCTTGCGTTGTAGCAAACTCAGTACATATCTTCGAATCAAGGTCCAAGGGAATTTGCCAGTAACCCTTATTCATATCTAATTCGGAGATATACTTGTCATCAACAAATTCAGTAAGGTAATCATCTCTGTGGGGCATAGGCTCTGCATCGAACACGGTTATGTCATTCAAAGCCCTAAAATCAATGCACAACCTGTAAGAATCATTTCTCTTCACTAGCACAACAGGTGAACAGTATGGCGAATCTGAAGGCTCTATAACTCCAAGATCCAGCATTCTTTGAACCTCATCATCAAATACTTTCTGGAGATGCTTAGGCATAGGGTAAGGTTTCTTACAGACTGGTACCTGAGAAGTTAGTCTGATACGATGCACTGCAGACTCTGTTCTACCTGGGATAGCTGATACAACATCTGGAAACTGATCCAGTATGGCCTCGAGGTCTGCTTTCTGGGACTCTGAAAGATCAGGATTGATATTAATTTCAGAGTTCTGACCAAGGTTACAAAGAGGTATACTAGAATAGTCATCATTCTCCTCATCATCATTCGCCTCCACAATACTTGTAGCCACGGCATTACAGAAGAATGCTGGAGAAGAAACAATAGCATGTGAAACTACAGCAACATTATCATCATCCTTCTGTCTCCTGTAAAACCTCTTGAGCATGTTGATGTGATACAACCTGGATTTACCCCTCACATCAATGACATAATCAACATAGTTCTTTACCTGTAGCACAGCATAGGGACCTTTCCATTGCATCAACAGTTTGTTATTATTAGTAGGCAGCAGCAACAGTACCTCATCACCAACCTTCAGCTTCCTCGGCTTACACTTCCGGTCAAAGTACATCTTATATTGATCACTACTAGCTTCTGAGTGGGTGACTGCCAACTCTGCCGACTTCTCCAACCTGTTTCGTAAATCAAGGACATGATGGTAAGAATTTCTAATCTCCTCGTCAAGCAGTTTGTTAGCCCAAAGTTCATGCAATATGCTCAGTGGACCTCTCACATTCCTGTCATAGAGAAGCTCAAAGGGTGAACATTTGAGAGAATCATTAGGTACTTCCCTATAGGCAAATAGCACAGCTGGAATATATCTGTCCCAATCCTCAGGATGATCAGCACAGGTTTTCTTTAACATGGATTTAAGGGTACCGTTAAGCCTCTCAATGCATCCATTACTCTGGGCATGGTATGGACTTGAGTGGACTGCCTTGACTGATAGTAGTTTATTGATCTCTGACATCAAACCTGATTTGAACTGGCTACCATTATCAGATAGAATCTCTTTAGGGATTCCCACTCTGGCAAATATTTCTACAAGGCTCTCGGCTACAGTGACAGTATCGATATCCCTCAGGGGTACAGCTTCAGGGAACCTAGTTGCACAATCTATCAAGGTGTGGATGTACTTATGACCTCTTTTAGAACTAGGGACAATTGGACCCACTATGTCAATTGCAACTTTTGAAAAGGGTTCTGAAACTACTGGCATCTTAGAAAGGGGCACTGGTTTGACTCTACCTTTGTGGGTGAACTTTTGACATACCTCACATGACCGGCAGAACCTCTCTATGTCAGCGCCCGCACCAGGCCAGAAGAACTTCTGGTACACCTTCCCAGCAGTTTTCCGGTGAGAAAAGTGTCCAGCCAGCAAACCATCATGGGCTAGATGTAAGACTTTATTTCTGTACACCTTTGGAACAACAAGTTGTTTATTCCCTTTTTCTTCAAGACTTTTACCCTCCAAGCAGACTCTGTAAAGCAATTTATCTATTACCTCATACCTGACTGCCCTACCACTGTGGCTAATCTTCTTCTCAGCTTCCGCGTTCTGCCACAGCGGTTTCAGCGTCTTACATTCTGCCTGGGCTTTCAGAAAAGATCCTGGATCAACATTGAAGTCTGTGTTAGTAGCTAAAGGTCTATGTGACTTACCTACCTCTCTCTTGGCTCCAGCCCTGGTAGTAACTGCAGCAACCTCTGCACCACCATCGGCTTCCTTATCCCCTACTATGAAGGGAGGTACTGATACACCAGGAACTGTACCAAGGAGTACATCTGTGAATCTGATTGGAGCAATTACAGCAGTAACTTTTCCTGAAAAGAATTTACTTTTAATAGTTACATCCGTTGTAGGAAATTTATGAGGCTTACCAAGGAAGTCATACACTGTACACTTTGTCTCCGAAGGCACCTTTCCTGAAATAAACTTAGGATGCACAATTACTGTGGAGCAACATGTATCAAGAGTGACCTCGACCTTCCTATCGCCAACCATACCACAAGGATCAATTATGGTACCAGGAAGTTTCAATCTGGAATCAAACACAAAGTTAACCTTGGCAACTTTCCCTGAATCACCAACTTGTCTATGAGGGCACTGTGCCTTGACATGATCGCCGCCACAGATAAAACATTTAATCCTGCGCCTGCGTGAGTAGGTTTTAGATTCCCCAGTATCAGAGGATTTCTCAACTTTGTCGTAGTACTTACTACCCTTCCTATCCTCAGTTCTAGTTAATGAAGACTTTGGGTTGCCCTTTCGTGTATAATGAGCATTCCTATGCAAGTCTGCCGCTTTGGCAACATCGGTATTAGTCTTAGCACCTCGTTCGTTCAAGAATACTCGCAAATCAGGAGTACAGCTAGCTAAAAACTGATCCTTGATTACAAAGTCATGTAACTGCTCATAGGTTTTCTCTACGTCAGACAAAATTAGCCACCTACCAAATACCTGTTCCAGTCTGGCAAGGAATTGGACATATGGCTCGTCTCCCTGCGCCTTCATGGACCTGAGCAACTTCCTGTAGGTATGAACATTAACCTGGAACGCTTGAAGTAGGGCTTTCTTGAGCGCCTCGTAGTCATCTGCGACATCAGGGGGTAAACTTACATATACCTTCAGTGCCTTACCTCGCAGAAGGGTTCCGAGGTGAAGTGGATAGTCTGTTTCTCGCCAACCATAGAACTTGGCTACCTTCTCAAATCTAAGGAGGTAAGAATCAATGTCATCACCATCCGAAAATGGAGGAATGCGGGCATTACCTGAATCACCTACAGTCCTAGAGGGGTTAGTGTCAGGAATTATGCCAGCCCAATTCTGATCTGGGATTTTAAGCTTAGCCAGAGATAATTCATGAGCACCAGCTTTCTCTTTCTCCTCACTCTCTCACGCTCTCTCCTCATGCTCTCTCTCTCTCTCCCTCTCCTCCTTCTCTCGGTCTCTTTTAGCTGCCCTTTCATCCCTCTCATCTGCTAGAGTTATAAGTTTAAAAATAGCATCCTCTCCAGTCACACCTAATGATTTAGCCTCCTTAACCCTTAAAAAGCGGCTCACCACATAAGTCGAGTTAAATAAAGCTGGACTATGTGGCGGCGCTCGACATAGGTCGAGTGGCAATTTCAGCACGTAATGTTGCTGAGAGAGAGAGACAAGTGGTGGCAGGAGAGTAGCGAGCGTATGACTGCTCCAGACCACCGCGGCGAACCTACTGACACGAATCTCACCTCCCTCCTACCTCTCTCACTCGCTATATACGGAATTGTATCGGGAAAGTGGCTAATTACATGCTTTTTGCACTCGCGTTGCACGGTTATTGCAAGAAAACTAGCCATCATAAAAGGATCGTTATGGTGTCATTCGAAAGCTCTGTTTATGCCCTTTCAGGGATAAATACTTGTTTTACGTTCTGGGTCTTATTTAGGCATTAAAATGATCACGTAAACAGCCCTATTTTGGCTAAAAACACCCCGCTGGGCGGTACATATAAATAATCCGCATAGGCCGCTAAAGAAGGGTTAAGTATATCCGATATTCCACTCATGGCTAGAAGGGATAATACTAATCACAAAGAAACTCAAACTCATTCAGCAGGACACCCCCAGCACACTGATGGGACAACAGCTCCTAAAAAAAAAAAAAAAAAAAAAAAAAAAAAAGACATAATTAAACACCAACCAGAGCTCTTAACATACAATATACTAATCCCAGGATAAGAGAATGAGTATCCTACACACTGCGCCACTGTAAAGGAAATAACTTTTGATATTCGAGGTAGGTTCCGTGATTTCAGAGTAACTTGATATACACTCGATAAATTAACAACTCATTCTCTTAGCCTACATAAGATAAGGATTAGTGATAGAAAATACATAACCTCAAAAGTATATTATAAAATATATATATTACAATTAATGAAAAAGAAACCCATAACATTTACACACATTCACACCATTCACCCAAATTCACACTACAAGACATTCGCATTATAAAGAAGGGTGCAGTGGTGAATATCTTAGGATTAATTAGTTTGTGGTCAATTAATTAACTTTCAAATAAGTATGACTACATGAATGACAACTTGAAAGACACATGAATGACAACTTGAATGACAACTTTAAGTAGATTACGAGAGGGTCCTAAAGTAGGCCATTACTGCTAAGGTCTCAAAAAGGAATGCAAGGTAATGATGAATATAGAAGTCCCCCTCCTCTTCACTGGTTGACTTGAACTCCTGGCTGTCCTAAGGTAGGCTAATACGGCTTAGGTCTCCAGAGGGAATGCAAGGAAATTATGAATATAGAAGTCCCCCTCCTCTTCACTGGTTGACTTGAACTCCTGGCTGTCCGGGCACACACAGGCTGAGAAACTGCAGTACAGCCCCGAGAACTATACGTGAGGGCTCCCACAAGGCAACCTGGCGTCACCACACTGTACTTGTATGCCGATCCTGGACCCGTCAACAGCTGCAGGGCTCGAAGAGTAACCAACGCTCTCCCTCATCAGTTCTACACTCGCCTCAGACCAAACAGAACCAGCCCACAATCGCACACGGATGGGTCCACTCGGTCAAAGCACCAGGTAGACCGAAACGGCCACATCAGGACTGGACTAAGGTTAGATTCTTGGCATATATCATGGGCAAGATCCTGGTCAAAATTAATAAGTAAGAGCTCTGGTGGCAGACCCCCAGCACACACACGCTACACCGCTAGGAAGCAAAGAAAGAAAACACTTAGGAATTGACACCGTAAAGACGTAAAGTATTATGATACTGACAAATACAATCACAGAAGAAAATTATAACTGTCAGACACCATCACTAATACTTCACTCTTAAGCAATTCACTATATGTAGCACCAACACTCACTAGTAGCTGAAAAAACTGTAATCCTCGTGTGCTGGGAATGTACTGACTGACTGAATTAAGTCTTCTACCAAATCACCTCTCAATAATTCATAAAAGTCAAAACACACACTGAATCAACATTCGATACCCCGAACACCCACCTCAAAGAAAATAAGAAAAAATTATACAACTATCACTTACACTAACAAACCATCTGAAACTGAAATGAATCAATCTACACTAGCATGCATACCTGTACCTATCACATAGTCTCGTAAAGCATCGAATCCAAAATTGAAACTCACCAACGCATACATACGCACACACAACACTCGCTCTCATGAACGACGCCATCTATGATCAGACAGCCTAACCAGATTATTCACACCTATCAAAGCAATTTGACACAATATTCCTGACACAAGGTATACAATTTCCAATTGCACACTTTACACATTGTCGCATTTTTGGAATCCACCACCCTCTTTTCAAATAAGCCACTATATATCCTATGCCATTATGATGACACAACTTGTGATTATATACTATATAAAGGAGCGTTAATGTATGCTGATTTGGCAGAAGAACAGGATTAATAGTAAACTCTGGTAACTTGGCTCTTTGTAACCTGCTTCTACACCGCAAAATGCCCTTATCTAGGAAGAGACCCAATTGTTTCACTAGGTTAGTAGGTGTCCCTTTAATAGTACATACATGGCGATACTCTTGTGGATAACTTTCCCTCTGGGCTAATTCCACAAGCTTCAATTCGGCAGTTGTTATCTCCTTTAACTCGAGATGCGGTACTATAGACAGTTGTCTATTCTCCGTCTTGGCTCGTAGGATCCTTATAAACCTCAATATCCAAGCCATTACATTTACTAGTGTGGTATAACTACTGTACCTATCCCATTGAAGCATGGCAGGATGCTCAACAGGAGCAATGGCTACGTCAGGATCCATTATCATATGTACTCCGGTGATATTATCTGTGGACCAAGATTCATGATGTGTTAGCCAAGACAGAATCACTCCAACACAGAATCAACAAGGGCACTTGTAGAAATCACCCTTGTGATCAGATCACTCGGATTATCCTTAGAGCAGACATAATGAAAATGGGCATCAGGGACTTGAATATTAACTTCATCTACCCAATTTCGCATATAAATGGGCAATAACTTTTTTCCTGGCACCCAGTGTAATACTATCTGGCTATCCGACCATATGTGGGTCGAAACAATATCCAGTTCGTTGGCATAGGCCTCCTTGATAAATTTAGCCAGACGAGCCGCTACCAATACTGTCGTCAGTTCCATCTTGGGGATGGTCAACCCCTTAATAGGAGCAACCTTAGCTTTCGCAATTAATAACCTACTGGTATCTCCACTTACCAAATAGGTAGCCGCTCCATAAGCCACTGAACTAGCGTCACTGAAGAGATGTAAAGTAAATTCCCTCCCGTATGTGACTCTGCAGTCCTGGGGGTAAGGGATTAGAATATGCCCCACGTGCCTTCTGCGTGTCGTAAGAGGCGACTAAAGAGGTTGGGTCGGTGGGCTTGCGACCCCCACCCGTGAAAAATAATGAAGCAACGAAAAACGAACGATCAGCCTCGGATGCGGACAGACCCTGTGTTGACGAACCCCGACCGACTATGGACAATCTTACAGACAATCTTAGAATAACATCAATTCTGTACACCAATTTCTTCAAGCAGAATCCCCTACTCTCCTTTTTTGGACAGAGACTCAAGTAACATCCACATCTGACACGTCTGGATTTAATTTTCCAGGTTATCAACTGCTCCAAAATTTCAGACCTAAAGGAGGTGTATGTTGCTTCGCAAAATCTGAAATTGCCCTGGAGGAGGTTACTAGTTTCAATTGTCCCTATTTTGATTATTCTATATACAAATTAATTTCTGCTGGTAAATTTAAATACATATGTTGCATCTACCGTTCCCCAAATACTCCTCCAGAGCAAAGTCTTTTTGATTCTCTGTCCTCACAACTCAGTGTCCTCAACTTAAATGCTTCTTCTGAAATCACTGTGTTGGGTGATTTTAATGTCCATAATGTTGAATGGCTCACTCATTCAGCCAGGACTGATGATGCTGGTCTTGAATGTGAGCTATTTGCAGACTCATTTAATCTCACTCAACTAGTCAACCAACCAAACCGTGTACCAGATAATCCTAATCATAATTCCCACCTACTGGACTTATTTTTAACAACCAATTCAGAAAATTATGATGTTACAGTGAGGTCCCCGCTTGGATCTTCTGGTCACTGTCTGATACAGGCCACCTGTCTATCACCTACCACACCTTCCCACTCTGAACCTGTTTTGGTGACTAAATGGCATTACGATAGGGCAGACTGGGAGGGTCTTCAGGGTTTCTTTATTGATATTCCCTGGACCTCTTTCTTTTCTAATGATGCACACTCCACCTTGAGCCACATACAAGATTTTGTAAAAATTGGAATGGAAACTTTTATTCCTCATCAAAAGTACAGTAAAAGATCTAATTCACCTAAATGGTTTGACCATAATTGTGCTAGAGTAACTGAACAAAAAGCAATAGCCTACAATGCATACACAAGATCAAAAACTCATGAAGCCTTCAATTACTTTAGAAACATCAGAAATTATGCCAAAACTGTATTAAACCTAACTAAATCAAACTTTCTCCACAAGCAGGCAAATAAACTTCTAAATAATTCAAATGATAACAACATATTTTTGTCTACTCTTAACTCATTTAAATCCAACTTCACTACTGCTTCATCCATTCCACCATTAAAATCTCCGACTGGCAATCTTGTAAGTGACCCACGAGGTAAAGCTAACCTTCTTGCGGATATTTTCTCCACCAACTCAACCTTAGATGAAATAAATCAAGATGTCCCTGTACTTAATTTTAATTCGCCTGAAATTCCCTCACTTAAGATCCACACCAGACATGTCAAAACTATTTTGCAGAATCTCTCAGTAGATAAGGCTCCTGGTCCAGATGAAATTCCTCCAATAGTACTTAAGAATTGCTCCTTGGTGCTCGCTCCTGTATTGGCAAAAAAATTTCCGTCTGTGTACTCATACCTCATGCTTCCCAGTACCCTGGAAAGAAGCAACCATCCTTCCAGTTCCTAAAAAAGGTGCCTCTTCAGATCCATCAAACTACAGACCAATAGCTATAACTTCCACTCCTGGTAAAGTCTTTGAAATTATATTAAATAATCACATAATTAAGCATCTTGAGAATAATAAATTAATCAGTGATAGGCAATATGGTTTTAGACGATGTCGATCAACTGCAGACATGCTTTGCCTTCTTACGCATCAAATCAACCAAGCTACAGACCAACATGGTGAAACACATACAATAGCACTGGATATATCAAAGGCATTTGATAGAGTCTGGCATCAATCCTTATTGTCGAAGATGTCACACTACGGCCTTGCATCATTAGTTCCACTAATTTCTTCTTATCTTGATAACAGAAAAATATGTGTAATGGTAGATGGCCTTTATTTGCAATTTCACTCAATAAATGCTGGTGTTCCCCAGGGATCAGTTTTGGCCCCAATTCTGTTCCTTATTCATATCAATGATCTCATATCTACCACTCATAATCCAATACATTCCTACGCAGATGACTCAACACTCCACAGTTCCTTCACATTTACCAATTCTTTCACCCAACCCGATCTTATAAATTCAAAAATAAACACTGCAATTTCTCTGAACCAGGACCTTTCTAGAATTGATGGATGGGGACAAAAGAATCTAGTTTCCTTTAATGCACAGAAAACCAAATACATTCAATTTTCTAACCGACAGAATCACACTGACTCCCATATATTTTTTAATGATGTAAATATTCCCACTTCCCCTAGTATTGACATTCTCGGTGTAACATTAACTACTAACTTGAGCTGGACACATTATGTTAGAAGCATTGCTAAGAATGCCTCTAAAAAACTGGGACTCCTGTACAGATTTCGAGAATTCTTCACTGACAAGCAGTTGGCCGTGATATATAAAAGTCATGTGCGTTCTCAGATGGATTACTGTTCACCTCTGTGGGGTGGAAGTGGAGTGGTTGCATTGAGGCAGTTGGACAAAATTCAAAATAAAGCTATTAGATTAATCAATAACCCTGCAATCACACAGGACCTTCCTACATTATCCATACGAAGAAACGTTCATCCCTTGCATTATTCTACAGATATTTTCACAGCAATTGTTCCGAGGAACTTGCTTCAATTGTGCCGCCTCTCCACTTCTTTCCGCGTAGAACTAGGGCAGCTGAGAGCGCCCATGAATTTACACTTTCTCCTCCACAATGCAGATCTTCTGCTTATCAGAATTCATTTATCCCCAGAGCTACTACTCTTTGGAATTCACTTCCCTACAATTGCTTTCCACAAACTTACAATCTGCAAATGTTTAAATCCAGTTGTTACAAACATTTTATGAATGGAGGATGCCTTTAGGCACATGGACCTTTTTGTTTTATCTGTGTTTTTCCTTCCTCCGTTCATTGTCTCTTTAAAAAAAAAAAAAAAAAAAAAGCTACATGGAACGTGAGTGGCATGAATGATGGCACAAAAGAGAGAGAGGTTTTGGAAGTGTTAGTGAATGCCAGGCTGGATGTATGTGGAATGACGGTGATCAAATGGAGGGGTACAGATGTGAGAGAGTGGGAGTGAGGAATGGGTGTGTGTACTGGAGTGAGTGAGGGAGCAGCGAGAGAAAGTGCGTGTTTGTTTGTAAGTAACAAATGGAAGGAGCGTGTAAGAAAATATGGGAATGTAGGTTCAAGAATTGTGTGGGTGAGAATGAAAGTAGGAATACAAATCTGGGTGATTGTGTGTGTGTATGCTCCGACAGAGGATAAACTTGTTAGAGAGAAAGAGGAGTTCTGGGTGAATGTGGAGGCGTGCCTGGATAAGTTTGACAAGAACAAAGGAATATTTCTGATTGGGGATATGAATTGTAAGGTGGGTGATAGGAAAGTGGATGGAGTGGTGGGAGGGTGGGGGGTACTGTCAGAGGTTATTGGGAATGGTAGTGCACCTGTGGACGTATGTGTGGGGAGGAGGCTGTGGATAGTGTGACGCACGTCAGCTCCCCAGCGGCCACGAGGGGGCAGCGGTTGGCTCCCTATCCTCTTCTCCCCTCTCCCCAGGCAGTGAAATGGGCTACAGTTATCAGAGAATGTTGTTCTTTCTTTCATAGTGTTCGTGTTGTTACAGACAGTCCCGTGGTGGTCTTTACTTTTGTCTGTGACAACGGGAAGTATTTTATATCATTGGTGGAATATGAGATGCGTTGTGGAGGGAGAGAGAGAATAGCGAGAGCGTGGTGGTAATATATGCGTGCGTAGGTATGTGCTGCCTCCCTCACTCGAGGAGTTTTCCCGCTTGCGCGCTTTCCATCGCCCTTGATTGGCTGGTGGTTCTTGGCGCCTTCTGCAGCCCTGCTGCCTGGGACGTAGCGGCCTGTGATTGGCTGACCACCATGCCTTTGTGTGTGATCCTAGGGGTCCCGAGGATCTACCTTCCTCAGAGCTCCTCGTAGTGCTGTAACGCTAACATCCCTTTGCAATCTATCAGCCCACCTCACCCCCCTATTGAGAACTTTCTCTACCACTGCTTACCTTCTTCTCTCTGTATATCCTACTATTTATTAACTGCCCTTCCCCTTGATGTTGATTTCATATATCCGTCACTGCATTATACAGCGAGCTCTCAGAGATATTATATGTAATTAGCTAGGCATTTTGGATCTGAGGGTTATCCATTTTGGCTTGGGGGAGGTTTGACATACTCATCGTGTTGCCCCAACCTTATTTTCTTGGGTATCTGCCAGGTATGTCGATGCTAGACTGGGGAGAGGCTATCAGGTTGCAGTTTCCTATGAGCATAAACTTCGTTGAGCCTATGCAACTGTACCGGATACCTGCGGAGGCCTAGGTCATTTTTTTGTCTGTGTACCTTAGAGCCTAGCACTGTGTTGGCGTGAGGGCGTTGGCCTAGTCCACCCAGCACTGTGCTAGCTCGTTAGCTTTTGACTTAGGAGGGTCGCCAGGAGAGAACCAGGTACACGAGACCTGGATCTCTCAAGAGAGCACCCCGTCATTTAATGTAAATAGGCGCACAGACTTGAGAACGACACTAGGCTACCGAGCAGGTGGCTCGGCCCAGGTAGCTTAGCCTATGACTCCCCTGCTAGACTTCGTCCACCTGGCAGACCCCCGATTAGGGTTTATAATCTCATTGTGTATATGTGTGCAGCATTATTGCTCCTTATGTTTATAGTAAGTCGTGATTGTTGCTGAGAGACCCAACCAGAGCAGGCTAGTGCCCGGTGGGAGAAAGCACATCTTTTTGTGGTTAGAGTTTAGACTGCCGACTGTTTTATAATTACACCTGTGCCAGATAACACTGTATGTCCCTACACTATATATGTTCCCACAGTAATAATACACAGTTCAGAATCCGAGACGAACTTTTTAGTTGCATCTGACTTTTGCAGAAGATTCCGGCATGATGTTTTAGGACTTTCTTTGTTTCACTTTCTTTCAGACAGGAGTGACAGTTTACTGATTATTTAACGTAACGTTAATTATCCTTCTTCTAGTTTGCTATTAAATCGTTGCTGCGATTTAATTACGCTATCTATCTTTTTCCTTGTATACCTTAATAAAGTAATCGTATGTTGTATGAGTATAGGCTGCTTCAGTGATCATCAGCCTATAGTGTGCACCTTTTACCGAGTCATAGGATACCTCGTTGTCCAGGCACGACTCAGGGCGGTATAGGTGTTTTGTTCTCCAGTGGTTAAGGCAGGGGTTGGAACTAGTGTTCCGTTGTTGCATTTAGCCTTATCTAGTCCAATGATGAAGAGCCCTGTGTCTTGTAGAACCTGGATCGTAACAAATGGCGACCTTGCTTAGGATTTTGTGAACTTAAGAAATACTGTGGGAGTATAGTGGTAATTTTTTTTATTGAGCAATACAGTGGACACAGATTTTGTTTGGCAAGCAGTATAACACATAAAGAGGCTTCAGATAACTTTAGGTGAATAGGTGCTTGCATAAGAGATTATGATACTTTTTTTTTATAAACTTGCACACTTCTCAGTATACACCATGTCTAGCAACAGCTCAGTTAACGGGGATAATCAGACAGTACAGCCTACGGGTGTTGAGCAGCAGCAGGAATTTAATGATGGCATCAGAGTTATTAATTGTGGGGCTGATGCGAAGGAGTTTGTGGAGATACCAGTAACAGCGAGTAGGTTGGAGGGGATTGATTACTATGGTCTGCGTTGTTTGGCCACGGTCCTGGGGCGTGTCGGCTTTGGCGGCATGTCTAAGAGTGACCTGGTGGCTTGTGTGTTGGGTGGTGGCAGTGGGTTGCAGGGTGGAGCGGGGGCTTGGGAGCCTTTCTGCAAGCCTCCCTTCCACTCTACTCCTATCGCGCCCCCTAGGTTACCAGACCTTGGCACGCTTCCGCAATCTGATAGTCGCTGGCAGCGTGGTTTGCCCCTGGGTGAGATACTGGGGGGGTCTCCTATAATTGCTCCTCCCCCTCAGGGTTTGACTGCTGATATGTTGTTGCAACTGGAGTTGGCTAAGATCCAGCGTGAAATGGAGTTGGCTAAGATCCAGCGTGAAGTTGAGATGGCTAAGATCCAGCGTGAAGTTGAGATGTCTAAGATTCAGGCTGAGGAGAGGACAGCATGCCGTGAGGCAGAGTTGCAGGTTGAAGCAACTAGGTACTGTGCTGAGATGGATGTTGAGAAATCTAGGGTGGAGACAACAGGGCGGTATCTCGGTTCTGGGAATCGTGGGTCTTAGTCTTTATCGCAGTTGATTAAATTAGTCCCTGTGTTCGATGTGTCTGGTGTGACCGAGTTTTTTGCACGGTTTGAGAAGAAGTGTCGGGAGCATGAGTGGCCGGAGATTAAGTGGGCAGCCCTTGTATCATCAAAGCTTGTTGGGAAATGACTCGCTGTCATTGGAGGACTGTACTAACTATGTGGGGCTAAAGGAGGCTGTGCTCCGGGCCTATGAGTTGCAACCAGAAACCTACAGGTTGAAATTTCGGGGCATTGTAAAGAGCAAGGAGAGCTCTTTCCTTGAACATGCCCGGGAACTGACTGACACTATGGGGAACTGGCTCCGGTCTGAGAATGCGACAACAGTTGATCAGGTTCAGCAGTTATTTTTGTTGGAGCAGTTCTTCCGGTGCACAGGCAGCGACCTGACATTAAACCTGAAGGAAAAATGCCCTAAGACCGTAGAGGAGGCAGCTAAGCTTGCTGACCTCCGGCTTTCTTTGATTCGTGGGTGCGGCTCTGCTCATCGAAGTGAGACAGGTAACAAGGGGCGTAACACTCCACCCCCCAAAGTCAATGAAGCACAAAATAACACTGTAAAAAGTAAGAGCAATGATACCCATTATAACTACAAACACAAAACCGTCCCATTTTCAAAGGGACAGGGCCCTTCCCCACCACCTCAAGGGGGGAAGTCTAGTGGTGAAGTGAAATGTTTTAAATGTCAGAAGGTGGGTCACTTTGCACGTACATGTCCGAGTAATATTCCTGCTAAGACTGTGTCTTTGGTTCGCAACATGGGGGTGTCTCTGAGTTCTTCTGCGTCTGCCCAGGGTAGGTCGTCAGTTGCGGGGACACAGCCTGTGAAGAAGGGTTTGGAGGGCTCGACACCTGTCCAAGACACATTTTGCAGCCATCGAGGGCACGGGCTTGTGAGCTGGGGGAATACTAAACATCAGGTCAAATTGTTGCGTGACACTGGGGCATCACAGACACTTCTTAAAAATTTCACAGGCAAACCTATAAACGCGGCTCGGGTTGTTGTGGTACAGGGGATCAATGCTACCAGGTCATACCCGTTGATTAGGTTGGAGCTGGAGGTGGATGGTGTGTGTCGTGAACTTGATGTTGGGATCGTAGAGAGCTTGCCAGTTGAGGGCGTCGACCTCCTTCTGGGCAACGACTTTGCGGTGCTCACTTCGGAGGTTCCACCCTTAGTTGTTGCCGAGAGGGCGGCCGACGTTAATAGGGAGAATCGGGAGTGGGTCGAGAGGTGTCAGCTTAAACAGATGGCCTGTGCATTCACCCTTTCTCGCGCGTCAGTTCAGTCACAACCATTGTCTCAGTCTTCAGATCAGCGGAGGAAAGGTCCGAGGAAAGTAGCTAAAGATGGATTTCAGGGTGTTGATTCCGCGGCTCTTCTGGGGGACTCAGTATTGGCACCATTATTATTGTCTGGGGTGGACCCTGAGCCTGTATCACTGGGTGAACAGGCAGGGCCAGTGAAGACTCAACGGCAGAGCCATTTTGTAGCCAGGCAAGATCGGGTCTCTAAGTCTAGTATCGGTGAGAGTAACAAAGTGCTCCGGGAGCAGCTTGATGCGTTGACACCAGCAGATATCAGTAGACTTCAGATTGATGACCCTGAGCTCCAAAGTTACAGTCATGGCGCAATGGACCTCGAAGAAAATGGTGATGCTAAGCCGGGGGATTTCTTCCGTTACGAGATAATTTTATACAGACGGTATCTAGACCCCAAATCGAAGTGTGAGGGTAGTAGACCAGCTGGTTGTGCCGAGTGGGTGTCGTGAAAACCTATTGGGGTTGGCTCATGATGTGCCAGTGGCAGGGCACCTGGGGGTCAGTAAGACGGTAGCGGCGTTGGGTAGATTGTTTTGGTGGCCAGGGATGAGGGCAGATATTGGTGCATGGGTTGCAGGGTGTGTAACGTGCCAGACTGTAGGAAAGCCCAACCAGGTGATACCCAAGGCTCCGTTGTACCCCATTTCTGTCATTGGGCCGCCTTTTAGTAAGATAGTTGTGGACATGGTTGGCCCTCTACCACCTACTAGTGCTGGGAATAAATTCTTATTGACTATAATGGATGTTGCTACGAGATACCCGGATGCATACCCCATGCGTAATGGCTCCGCTAAGACTGTGGTCAAGAACTTGCTGCTTTACTGTTCAAGATACGGGTACCCGCGAGAAGTGCAATCAGACCAGTGGTCAAATTTCACTTCGAACCTATTCCAACAAACTCTCCAGCAGCATGGCATATGCTCTGTCGTTTCATCTGCCTACCACCCCGAGAGACAGGGGGCACTTTAGAGCTGGCACTCGACCCTCAAGAGTATGCTTGAATGTTACTGCTTGGAGAATGGCAAGGAGTGGGATCTGGGGCTGCCTTATGTGTTGTTCACGGCGAGAGAGGTACCTGGTGAGAGTTTGGATTTCAGCCCCAACCATCTTGTTTTTGGCCATAACGTCAGGGGTCCACTGTCCATGGTGAAAGAGATATGGGAAGGTCTGCAGAAACCATGCTCAGTGTTGAAGTACGTTCTCGAGAGTCATGAAAGGATTGTTAATTGTATGGAGTCGGCAGGGAGGAATTTGGTAGACTCTCAGGCGAAAATGAAGGACCGTTACGATGTGAAGACGAAGCTCCGGGAGTTTGGGGTGGGGCAGGAGGTTATGTTGTTGCTGCCTCTGCCAGGTCATCCACTGTCAGCAAAGTATGCGGGTCCTTATTTTGTCACTAAGAAGCTGTCGGACCTAGATTATCTTGGTGCAACCCCTGACCGGCGTAAGAAACATCAATTATGCCATGTGAACTTGATGAAGGAGTTTGTGAGGCACCCCTCAGAGCCTCTCACTGTCCCTACGTCACTACGAGACAGACTCGTAAATCACTTAGAGGAAAATAACATACTTAAAGATACTCAACACGGCTTTCGTAAAAAACGTTCCTGTTTAACAAACCTCTTAGACTTCTTCCACGATATCCTCAACCTCTACGATGAGAGTAAAGCTGTAGATATTATATACCTTGATTTTCAAAAGGCCTTTGACAAAGTTCCACACAAACGTTTACTGCTAAAACTAAAAGCGCATGGAATACAAGACGGTGTGTTGAAATGGATAGAAAATTGGCTCAGCAACAGAAAGCAAAGGGTAGTCATAAACGGTAAGGCATCTAAATGGACCAATGTAAGTAGCGGGGTACCCAAGGGATCGGTACTAGGGCCAATTCTCTTTCTAATTTACATCAATGACATAGATGAGGGTCTCACCTGCACAATCTCAAAATTTGCTGACGATACACAAATTGCAAATAGCGTACTCTCAAAAGAACAAGTTGACGATATGCAATACAATCTAGATAAATTGTCATGTTGGGCCCAAATTTGGCAAATGAGTTTCAATGCGGATAAATGTAAAGTACTACATGTCGGATACCTAAATGAGAAAGCAAACTATTCGATGAATGGCACTCAGCTTAACACCTTACGAGCGGCCTATGCGGTTTATTTATGTGTACCGCCCAGCGGGGTGTTTTTAGCCAAAATAGGGCTGTTTACGTGATCATTTTCATGCCTAAATAAGACCCAGAACGTAAAACAAGTACCTATCCCTGAAAGGGCATAAACAGAGCTTTCGAATGACACCATAACGATCCTTGTATGATGGATAGTTTTCTTGCAATAACCGTGCAACGCGAGTGCAAAAAGCAGGTAATTCGGTACTTTCGGTACATAATTGAGTATGTAGCGAGTGAGAGAGGGAGGAGGGAGCTGAGATTTGTGTCAGTAGGTTCGCCGCGGTGGTCTGGAGCAGTCATACGCTCGCTAGTCTCCTGCCACCACTTGTCTCTCTCTCTCAGCCACATTACGTGCTGAAATTGCCACTCGAGTTATGTCGAGCGCCGCCACATAGTCCAGCTTTATTTAACTCGACTTATGTTGCGCGCCGCTAGTTATGGGTTAAGAATGTAAACAGAGAAACTGATCTGGGAGTAACAATATCGAGTAACCTAAAACCGAGTCAACAATGTTCAGAAGTTGTTAAGAAGGCAAACAAAATAATTGGCTTTATAGGCAGGTCATTTGAGCATAAATCCAAAGAAGTTATCCTAACCCTTTACAATTCCTTAGTCCGCCCTCTTCTGGAATACTGCGTTCAATCCTGGTGCCCTTATTACCAAAAAAGATATAAACAAGCTAGAACGAGTTCAACGTAGAGTTACCAAAATGATACCTAGCCTAAAGAACAAACCATACGAAGAGCGTCTTAGAGAATTAAATTATTTCCTTTAACCCAGCGCAGAATAAGAGGCGACTTAATTCAAGTGTTCAAAATCATCAAAGGCATCGACAATATGAACTGTAGTAAGTACTTCACTATCGACCAATCTAATTACACGCGGGGAAACGGTTGCAAAATTATTGGTAAATCTTTTAACTCGCACGAATCTAAGAATTTCTTCTTCAATCGAGTTGTCAACTTGTGGAATGGGCTTCCCCGAGACGTTATAGACTGCAGCACCGTTGATTCATTTAAACTCCGCCTAGACAAATATCTCGCATCAAACCCGCGACTGACTGCGTTTGTAAATGAATAACTTAATCCTCCCCTCAGTTACTAACCCATATGTCCCCTACTAACTTCCTAGTCCTGCCACGTTAGTGGCAGGGCAGTAGTTCCCTTTCCAATGTTCCCTTACCCACTCTAAACCACTGTTTGGACACTTGATCCTCAGTGTTTTGGAGGACAAGCAGCCTAGAAGGGTCACTAGATATGTTGTTGCTTGATTTCCTTTGTACTTCTTTGTACTCCCCGTGTTGGTCTGCAGCGGCCAAGGTGGAGAAGGAGGGGGGGATAGTCATGCTCTGGGGGAAGTTAGCTGGGATTGCCATGTTTTTGCGGAACAGTGGGCGGGAATTGTGTTCAGGTGACAGAGCAGGCTATTGAGCACCTGCCTGAGCACCAGCGTGCAGCCGTGCGCCACCTGTTCCAGTCATACCCCGCTGTTTTCGCGGAGCACCCAGGCCTCACAACTCAGACGGTGCATGATGTTGATGTGGGAGACAACCCGCCCTTCAAGTGAGTGCCTTATCGTGTGCCTCCTATCAAATTGCCAGCCCTCCGGGAGGAGCTGAGGTATATGATAGAGAGAGGGCTGATTAACACCTAATGAGCGGCCTAGGCGGTAATTTATATGTACCGCCCAGCGGGGTGTTTTTACCCTAAATAGGGTTGTTTACGTGATCATTTTCATGCCTAAATAAGACCCAGAGCGTAAAACAAGTATCTATCCCTGAAAGGGCATAAACAGGGCTTTCCAATGATACCCCAACCATCCTTGTACGACCGCTAGTTTTCTTGCAACTATCGCGCAACATGAGTGCAAAAACCATGTAATTAGGTACTTTCCCTACATAATTCCCTGTGTGGCGAGTGTGAGGGGGGAAGGAAGGGTGGTTTTCACTTCAGTTGGCCCACCGCGTTGGTGTGCGACGGTCATAGCCTTACTACGCTCCTCACACCGCTCAGCTCTCTCTCTCTCTGCAACATTACGTGCTGAAAATGGCACACGACATAAGTTGTGAACCGCCACTTAGTCCAAATTTCTTTCACACGTCATAAGTTGCGCGCCGCCAATAAAGGGTTAAGGAAGGGCCGGTGCGTTGTACCTCCCCGGTAACTCTGCAGCCTAAGCCAGACGGGAAGGTGCGTTTCTGTATAGACTTTCGCAGACTTAATGGCTTGACCGCCACCAATCTTTACCCCCTTCCTCGCGTCGATGACAGTGTTGACAAAATCGGGAATGCCACATACCTCACCAAGGTCGACCTGGTGAAGGGTTATTGGCAGGTGCCCCTGTCTGCGCGAGCGAAGGAGGTATGCGGCTTTTGTGTGGACGGCAAGACATATATGTGCAATGTCATGCCTTATGGGTTGAAAAGCGCACCTGCTACCTTCCAAAGTCTGATGAATGATATTGTTAGTGACATTCCCAATTGTACTGTATATCTCGATGATGTCATTGTCTATGATACTGATTTTGGTAGTCACTGCGAGCATCTTAATATCTTGTTTCGGAAGCTGTGTGAAGCTGGGTTGGTCGTGAACCTGGGGAAATGCGACTTTGTGCAGGCAACTGTGCAGTATCTTGGCTTTGTTGTAGGTTTGGGACGGGTGTCTCCCACCCCCAAAGCAAGATACTGGCAATCGATCGGTTTCCCAGGCCAACCACCAAGCGTCAGATCATGCACTTTCTAGGCATGATAGGCTACTACAGACGCTCTATACAAGGGTATTCAACTGTTCTTGCTCCCCTGACTGACCTTTTGGCAAAGACGGTGAAGTTTCGGTGGTCGCCTGAGTGTGAAAAGGCGTTTGGGTTAGTGAAGCACTCACTATGCACCCATCCTATTCTCAGGGTGCCGGACTTTACAAGGAGTTTTCAGCTGGCGACAGACGCCAGTGGTGTTGGGGCCGGTGCAGTCCTCTTGCAAACGGACGACGAGGGTCTGGAGCACCCCGTCAGCTTTTACTCTAAAAAGTTCAACTCCGCTCAGAGGAACTATTCTACCATCGAGAAAGAGTTGTTGGCGATTGTGCTTGCTTTGAAGCACTTTGGGTGTATGTTCCAGCCTTCGGCCCGGTCGTGGTCATTTACACAGATCACCACCCTCTAAAGTTCCTCAACCAGTTCCACAACCGGAACATGCAGCTGACACGGTGGTCACTTATGCTCCAAGAATACAATCTTGATATCAGGCATATTGCCGGTTGTGATAACGTTATAGCTGACTGTCTTTCGAGGTTGGAGGACAAGGGGTAGATGGCCACAGGTTGTGTGGGTTGCGTGGAGGAAAATAAGCTACATATATTTAAAGCCGAACAAAAACAACAATACAATTTAAAAACAACATAAAAAAACTCTTTCTGTTATTGTAAATTTAAGTAGGTTTTGTTACAGCTGAAGCACTAGCTATTAGTGGGCTGAGTTTCGTAGAACTTGCTTTCGGAGCGTAACAATTTTAAGTTTTGCTATTGTGTTGAGGGGGTAAATATGTAAGTTTGTTTCATTTTATAAGTATGTTTTTTTTGTGAAACCTATATGCTGTATTATTGTGCTGGAGTGGGGAGGTTAGGTGACGTGTGCCGGCACTCGCCTATTTCAGATATCAGAACTTGCCTAATGTTAAGTGTCTTAATATCTTGGGGGCGGTGTGACGCACGTCAGCTCCCCAGCAACCACAAGGGGGCAGCGGTTGGCTCCCTATCCTCTTCTCCCCTCTCCCCAGGCAGTGAAATGGGCTACAGTTATCAGAGAATGTTGTTCTTTCTTTCATAGTGTTCGTGTTGTTACAGACAGTCCCGTGGTGGTCTTTACTTTCGTCTTTGATAACGGGAAGTATTTTATATCATTGGTGGAATATGAGATGCGTTGTGGATGGAGAGAGAGAATAGCGAGAGCGTGGTGGTAATATGTGCGTGCGTAGGTATGTGTTGCCTCCCTCACTCGAGGAGTTTTCCCGCTCGCGCGCTTTCCCTCGCCCTTGATTGGCTGGTGGTTCCTGGCGCCTTCTGCAGCCCTGCTGCCTGGTGATGTAGCGGCCTGTGATTGGCTGACCACCATGCCTTTGTGTGTGATCCTAGGGGTCCCGAGGAGCTACCTTCCTCAGAGCTCCTCGTAGTACTGTAACGCTAACATCCCTTTGCAATCTATCAGCCCACCTCACCCCCCTTACCCACCTTCACCCCCCTTACCCACCCACCTTACCCACCCTTACCCTTACCCACTCTAAACCACTGTTTGGACACTTGATCCTCAGTGTTTTGGAGGACAAGCAACCTAGAAGGGTCACTATATCTGTTGTTGCTTGATTTCCTTTGTACTTTGTACTCCTTTGTACTCCTTTGTACCCTATTGCGAACTTTCTCTATCACTGCTTACCTTCTTTTCTCTGTATATCCTACTATTAATTAACTGCCCTTCCCCTTGACGTTGATTTCATAATTATATCCATAACTGTATTATACAGCGAGCTCTCAGAGATATTATATGCAATTAGTTAGGCATTTTGGATCTGAGGGTTATCCATTTTGGCTTGGGGAGGTTTGACATACTCATCGTGTTGCCCCAACCTTATTTTCTTGGGTATCTGCCAGGTCAGTTGATGCTAGACTGGGGAGAGGCTATCAGGTTGCAGTTTCCTATGAGCATAGACTTCGTTGAGCCTATGCAACTGTACCGGATACCTGCGGAGGCCTAGGTCATTTTCTTGTCTGTGTACCTTAGAACCTAGCACTGTGTTGGCGTGAGGGCGTTGGCCTAGTCCACCCAGCACTGTGCTAGCTCGTTAGCTTTTGACTTAGGAGGGTCGCCAGGAGAGAACCAGGTACACGAGACCAGGATCTCTCAAGAGAGCACCCCGTCATTTAATGTAAATAGGCGCACAGATTTGAGAACGACACTAGGCTACTGAGCAGGTGGCTCGGCCCAGGTAGCTTAGCCTACGACTCCCCTGCTAGATTTCGTCCACCTGGCAGACCCCCGATTAGGGTTTATAATCTCATTGTGTATATGTGTGCAGCATTCTTGCTCCTTATGTTTATAGTAAGTCGTGATTGTTGTTGAGAGACCCAACCAGAGCAGGCTAGTGGCTGGTGGGAGAAAGCACATCTTTTTGTGGTTAGAGTTTAGACTGCCGACTGTTTTATAATTACACCTGTGCCAGATAACACCGTATGTCCCTACACTATATATGTTCCCACAGTAATAATACACAGTTCAGAATCCGAGACGTACTTCTTAGTTGCATCTGACTTTTGCAGAAGATTCCGGCATGATGCTTTAGGACTTTCTTTGTTTCACTTTCTTTCAGACAGGAGTGACAGTTTACTGATTATTTAACGTAACATTAATTATCCTTCTTCTAGTTTGCTATTAAATCGTTGCTGCGATTTAATTACGCTATCTATCTTTTTCCTTGTATACCTTAATAAAGTAATCGTATGTTGTATGAGTATAGGCTGCTTCAGTGATCATCAGCCTATAGTGTGCACCTTTTACCGAGTCATAGGATACCTCGTTGTCCAGGCACGACTCAGGGCGGTATAGGTGTTTTGTTCTCCAGTGGTTAAGGCAGGGGTTGGAACTAGTGTTACCGTTCTTGCATTTAGCCTTATCTAGTCCAATGATGAAGAGCCCTGTGTCTTGTAGAACCTGGATCGTAAAAATAGCCAACACCTTCTTCCGACACAGAATGATGCACTGTAGGTACACATGGAAATTGGTGCGGACGATGAAGGATAAGACAGTGGTGGAACGAAAGTCACTGATTGATTATATATGTGTGGATGAACAAATGAAGAATTCTGTGCTGGATGCTAGGGTTTATAGGGGTATAGGAGGGGGTCTGTCTAAATATTATGTAGTAGTAGCTAAAATTAGGATACAACAGTGGGTGAGGAGAGCTGGAGGGAGGCGAGAGGAAGGTGGAATGGTGAGGAGGGTGGAGAGGCTACAGGAGGAGGAAATCATGTATCCTGTTTATTATTCCTAGGGGGTAGAGGAGAAACGGATATAAATTAAATAATTAAACCTGGAAAGATGAATTGGCCTAGGCTATACAAATTATACCGGGTCGGCGTTTGACTTACTTGTAAACATGTATGTGTAGGTTATCTGTGGTAGTCCCAGTAATATCTATGAAGTACTTCTAGTATTAAAGGAACTTAGCTGTGATGCAAAGAGTGTAGGTTAGGTGATGGACATGTCGATAGGTGAAGATCAGTGATGTTCTGTTGTTATGTGGCAGCAACTGGTGGTTTGTTGTGAGCGGGATGAAGTCTGTGTGTGAAGTGTACTGAGATTCCCTTTTATCGTAACAATATAAAATATATTTAAGGGTTCTATATCGTCCCCCGTGATTAAATAATAAGGGAAAATAAACTAAGATATAATTGGTGCAACCACAGTAATATTTATCCACAAAGATAAATAAAGTAATGCGTATAAACAAAAAGGAACCAGCTGTCGTGAACCCGGGAAATTCAAACTACGGTATAGATACCAGCTAGGATTCACAACATACTCTGCCACCAGTTATATACAAAGTATTTACAATTGTCCCGTCCCGATCATGGATCGGCACAACTGGGAGGAACCCAAAGCAGCCCAACGTGACGGCCTCTGAGGGGTATCACCTCGGTCCACTCCAGTAGCAGGAAGGATATTATCAGAGTTCGGCTTGCTGTCGCCATCCACTACCTCTAAATCTATCTCTAGTGGGTATAGCTTAACCACCGGTCTGGTGGTCAAACCGGCTCCTGTTTTTACCTGAACTACCCTACATTCGTAGTCAGGACCACGAAGAAGTTTCATTATCCGACCTATACGCCAAAAAAGTCGGGGGCCGTCATCATGAACTAGAACGACGTCCCCAACTTGCGGCGATGCTATCCTTCTTTTTACCATTAACTCCTTGTGACATATTATGTTCCAGTAAGTCTACGGAGGCGGGAGCCCGGTATCATTGCCACTGCACCACACAACTGTCAAAACCACACTGCTGGCCGTTAGAATTGTCGGAGAAACCTGGGGTTGCCACCAACCGTCAGATCTTCATCTAACTTACCGGACTTACTGAGCTCCATATGACGCTCAATCGCGTCATAAACTTATTGGAGAGGCATGTAGATAAGTCCATATGATGCGATCGTGTCATATGAGTTTTTGGTCATAAGTTCCATATGACGCTATTGCGTCATATGAGTCGCAAAGAGTTAAGTGACGATGTTGTTCCCTGAGTGATATTAAATAGTCAGTGCTCCACCTTTTCCACAAGTCATGTGAGAGTTTTGTTACATATTGGAAGCGTTGGTTGACGGAATCGTTGTTACGCCACGTCGTGGCCTTGAGATCTTCATCCGTGACTTCCCGCCTTGGAAAGCTTCTGATCCGCCTCCCATGAACCAGTTGTGAAGGAGTGATGGGTAGAGGGTGTTCAAGATCACTGTAGCTGTAGCCAAGCGGGCGATCATTGACTGTGGCCTCGAGCTCCAGTAATACCGTATTCAGTTCCTCTGTGGTAACCAATGCTCGACCCAGTACCTTCTTCAAGCCAGCCTTTAGGATGCCAATGACCCGTTCCCATATGGCACCGAACCATGGCGCCCTGGCCGGTATAAACCGCCACTCGCACTTGAATTCCGCTAGAGTACCTTTTAACCTTGCATCATCTATCAACTCCCGTAATGTACTGGCTCCGCTAACAAATGTGGTGGCATTATCACTCATTATAATCTCAGGGTAACCCCTCCTGCTACTAAACCTACGGAACGCATGCAAAAATGATTCACAGGAGAGGTTAGACACCGTCTCTACATGGACCGCTCTAGTAACTGCACAGGTGAATAAGACTACATATAGTTTACTTACAGTACCCCCCTTCTCTTTTACTGGCAAGGCACCTGTGTAGTCAACCCCCGTTAACTGGAAAGGACTCGCTTCCTGAACCCTAAACTCCGGCAATGGAGGGGCCTGTACAGCACGGTATGATGCACCTTGCAATCTCTTGCAGATGATACATCCTCTTAATTAAGGCTTTCTTTACTACCTGTCTAATCTTGGGGATCCACCATCTTTGCCTTATGTAATTTACAACAACACTAACACCACTATGGTTAAACACTTTGTGGCAGTAATTACTAAGGAGAGTGGCAATACGATGTTTATTAGGGATAAGGATAGGGTACTTGGCGCTATCATGTAAAGCTGACAAGTGTAACCTACCTCTACAGCGTATCATGCCTACCTCCATATAGAGGCCTAACTGCTTCACTATATTGCTTGGTGTGCCCTGTCCTTTTGACAAATAGTGGTGTTCCTCAGAGTAAGCTTCTCTCTGAGCTACCTTAATCATGGCTGACTCTCCTGCTCTTAATTCCGGCACCGTCAAGTATGCCGGTTTTGCCTGATAGTTCCCTTGTGTCTTCTCTCTAAGAGTCCTAATAAACCTAAGGACCCATGCCATTACATGCCATTACTTCATATGAGCCATACCAGTCCCAATTCAATATGGCAGTAGGGGCAACCGTTACCGCCAATGACAGGGTTCCTTCTTGACTCATGTTCCAACCCACAGTGGTGTCCCCTCTTATTGAGCCCCCTATTGAGCCATGATCAGGCCATAGCAATTGGTGAGGTAGCCATGTGGGCCCTCCCCACCAAAGCGAAGAAGCAACTAAGGACACATATAAAATCCCTCCGGTGACTAGATCACTGGGGTTGTCCTCTGTGGACACATAACGAAAATGAGCGCCGGGGACTAAAGACTTTATCTCATCAACTCTATTTTGAACATATATAGGCAAAATCTTTTTACTAGACAGCCAGCATAGGGTTATCTGGCTGTCCGACCAGAGGTATACATTCTCTATAATCAGCTCGTCCACGTAGGCCTCACATATATAACATGCGAGACAAGCTGCGAGAAGAACAGCAGTCAACTCCATCTTAGGTATGGTGAGGGACTTAATAGGCGCCACCTTAGCTTTGGCCATTACTAACCTACTCACCTCATCACCAACCGCATAGGCCACTACACCATATGCTACTGAGGTGCAGCGTAACTCTCTTAGAATTAGTGACCTGACGGGGAAACATGATACCTGTACTATCTATCATATCGTTATAAATACCCTGCCAGTTATCTGCCCTGCATGTCATCTGGAATGGGGACATCCCACCCACACTCTAATCTCCACAAGTCCTGTACGAACCTCCGTGCCCGGATAGTTACCGGTAGCAACACTCCTAGAGGATCGAACACACTCGCGGTTAGACTTAGAGCCTCGCGTTTTGTAACCAATGCAGGGCTACTTCCGCGGCAATTAACCTGTAACATATCCTTATCAGTTAGCCACTCAACGCCAAGTACCTTATCCCCGTCTTGTTTGGCGGAAGCCATACCCTTCAGGTGCAACAGTTCCCGCAAACTCTCATTATTTGTGACCCACTCACGTAAAGACAGGTTAGCGCTGGATAATATTCTACGGGCATCCCAACATTGTTGTTGCAAATCACCTACATCATCACCAGTCCCCTGTAAGTTATCAATATACAACCCCCTTTTTAGCTTATTAAGTACTTCACTGTTCTCCTGTATCATAGACAGGTGTTTTTGAATGGTAGCATTAAGGAGGAACTGGGAACAGATGGCCCCGAACAGAACTGCACGGAACCGGTAGACAATGTAAGGACTTGCAACATCCAAGGGATCAACGGGCCACAGAAACCTAGTAGCATCCCTATCCTTCTCACTCAACCCCACCATGAGAAATGCTTTCTCAATATCACTCACCCAGGCAAATTGATGGCATCTAAAGCGCAGAAGCACCTGGGTGAGGTCAGCCACTAGCGATGGACCTGTATGGAGACAGTCATTCAGACTGAACGCCTTCTCGTCCATCCTAGCCGAACAGTCAAACACTATCCGTACAGGCGTAGTAACACTATGCTTGGTAATACCATGGTGAGCTAAGTAGTGAATGGGATGACCAGCTTGATTCCTGTTTTCTACCCTTTCAATAAACCCCCTTTCTATCTGATTATCCAGAACCTTTGTATACTGTTGACAGTAGTTGGGATCCTTTATAAACTTACGCTGCAAGCCTCTCATTCTGCCCAGGGCTAACTTAAAGTTATCAGGTAATTTATCTATGTTATCTCTCCACGGCAGTTCCACTATATACTGTCCCTGTGCTTTAGAATACTGTACCGTTTCAGAAAATCTATTTAAGACTTTCTCCCCACCCTTACCAGTCTCATTAGGACTTATACCAATATGGTCCAAGTCCCATAGAGCTGTCAGATCCTTTAATTCTGGAGAATTCCTGCCAATATCTTCCTGTATCTCCACTAAAGGGTCTACTGCTAACTTAAGAACAGTGACTAACTCTACATGGGTCTCTTCTATATCTGACTGATAAGTGCCACTCAGTGCATAACCATAAATTGTGGGTAACATAACTATACTTCCTTCCCTGACATAGCCTGAATGTACAAAGTGGTAATAAAAGTCCGCCCCAATCAGTAACCCTATCATATCTCCATCAGTGATACCTGGATCGGCTAATTTGTAACCCCGAGCCTTGATAGCATTTACCTCCATCTCTAATCCTCTCCCTGGTTTGTATACTGGTAACTCCTCCACCACAACGGCTCTCAATTTACGCACCCTTCTTCTGTGATGATAGGTTAACTCTACTATTTCATACTCAGTACTACCAAGTGAGCCAGTAAATCCCTGGAGCCTTAGCTGTTCCTTACTGACCCTAACGTAATCAAGCTGCGATAAAGCAGAGCGCAAGATGAAGGTACGCTGCGAACATTGGTCCAACAAAGCTCTTACTTTACTGGTATGACCGTTTCTGTCGGTCAAGGGAATCTGAACGGTAGGCAACAACACTGCATTATGGCCCGAAGCCACAGCCAAGGCCACTGTTGGTTCAGGGGCTGCTGGTTGTCCAATTTGTTCAAGGCGTGGCGTCGGACACAAATAATTAAAAATTTTCTGTTGGCAGAATCGGCACGGCCTAATTTTAGGGTTAGTACACCCCTGGCTGCCATGTTCTGATGACAGGCACCCGACGCACAATTTCAACTGCCTTGCTCTATTGGCCTTGGCGGGACTGTTCTTGTATTTTGCACACTTTGCCCAAAAATGTCCTGTCTTTAAACACAACTTACATCCATACTTCTGCTTGGTATCTGGTTTCTGATACACCGCATATGCTGCTGTGGTGGTCGCCCCAAACTGTTCTAGTGGATTATGTCTACTTTCTAGATTGCACACTTCAGTCTTAAACACACGAACATATTCATCCACATCCAGCCAGTTGTCTTTTAATTCACGCTTAATCACTTCAGAGAGTGCACTAGGAAGTTTATTATGCAACAGTACTGCACACATTTCACTTACTGTTACATCCATAGAGCGTAACGACTCTAACGCACACTCAAATGACACGGAAAAATCTTTCAGAGCACTGACCTCCTGGCTAGGATGCGGGAGATTACACAGTTTCGCTATGTGAGCTGCTTTGATGCGATCCTTTTGACCATAACTGTTTTTCAGTATAGTGACCGCTGGTTCATAACTTGCAGCGACCAAACTAAACCCACTAACAATTTGTAGAGCCTCACCACTAAGTTGTCCCTTTCTATCTATCTATCTATCTATCTATCTATCTATATGCTCAAGCCCAATCCCCATTTTGGGGGTAGCCGACTCAAGACAGAGCAAGAACAGGGAAAACACAAAAACAACATAAAACAAAAAATACAGATCAAAAACACAAACTCTCACACATCCAGGTCACCCAGGAGAAGACCCAGAGACCAGGGTTACCAAGGTCGCTCCAGCACTCCCCTGGCCCCTGACCACCCGGAGAGGTTCCGATCTCGGCAGGCAGACATGCAGCGGAGCCAAAGCCACAAGCCCTCCAACCACACTTCCAGGCACACCCTTCATATTAATCGTCTCCCCGGGCCAGGCGCCTGATGGACTATTATCTAGTCCAACTTGCGCCCGACCCCTTACTCCAAATGACCACGTGTTCACTCAACTATTCACAAGCATTCTCCATTCACTCCTGTCCACCACCACTTCCCCTGCCTGATCTATAGTCATTCCTCTATCATCCAAAGCCTTTCTTACACAGTCTCTCCATCTCAATGGGGGTCTTCCTGCCCTTCTATCTCCCCTTGTACCTGACTCACATATTCTCTTTGTAAGCCTTTCATCTCCCATTCGTTCAACATGACCATACCAGCTCAGCACCCTTCTGTCCACTCTGGCTGACAAATGTTCCTGCTGCCCCCACTCTCCTACGTATCTCTTCATTCCTCAATCTGTCTCTACGAGTAACTCCACACATACTCCTCAAGCAGCTCATCTCCATCACATCCAGCCCTCTTTTCTCCTTTTTCTTCAGAGCCCATGTCTCAGCCCCATACATCACTGTTGGCACAACAATTCCTTGATACAGTGCACTTTTTACTTTCACTCCGAGATTTCTCGTCTTCCACATACTTCCCATTGCTCCGAAAACCTTCCTTCCTTCACACACTCTCTGTTTTACCTCCACTTCCATACCTCCACTCCTGCTTATCGTTCCTCCTAGATATTTAAAACACTCTACTTGTTCCAATATTTCCCCATCAAGCCTCACATCTAGATTCACCCTATGCTCTCCCCTATTACACACCATTACTTTACTTTTATTGACTTTCACCTTCAGTTTCCTCCTTCCACAAACCACACCAAACTCTTTGACTACCCGCTGCAGTTTCTCATGAGAATCCGCCACCAATGCTGTGTCATCAGCGAACAGCAACTGATTCAACTCCCAATCTCTACCATTCTTTCCTACTAAACCCAGTCCTCTTCCCATAGTTCTCCTTTTCACCTCCCTCACCACACCATCCATAAACATATTAAACAGCCACGGTGACATTACACAACCCTGTCGCAAACCTACCTTTACCTCAAACCATTCACTCAACTCACCATTTCCTACTCTCACACATGCTCTGCTCCCTTCATAAAAACTCTTAACTGCTTCTAACAAATTTCCTCCTATTTCATAAATCCTTAACACCTTCCACATTGCTTCACGGTCCACACGATCATACGCTTTTTCCAAGTCCATAAAAGCCCAAAATATCTCCTTATCCTTCTCTAAATACTTCTCGCATAACTGTCTTACTGCAAACATCTGATCCACGCACCCTCTTCCCCTCCTAAAACCGCACTGTTCTTCTCCTATTGCAACTTCCGTACACTTTATTATCCTCTCTATCAACACCCTGCCATACAGCTTTCCAACCACTGACAATAAACTAATACCTCTATAACTTGAACACTCCTGCCGGTCTCCCTTCCCCTTGTACAACGGCACAATACATGCACTCTTCCAGTCTATTGGTACCATTGACACAGCAAAGCACACATTGAAAAGTCTCACCAACCAATCTATTATCACATCTCCACCCTTCTTTATACACTCCACAGCAATACCATCCAAACCTTCCGCTTTTCCCGCTCTCATTTGTTTCACTGCTTCTTTCACCTCATTTTCCTCAATCCTTTCATTCATTCCCTGCCACCTGGGTGGCCTGGGTAACCTATCTCCATCCACCTCTGCTTCAATCACTGCTTCTCTTCCATCTCTTGTATTTAACAAAGATTCAAAATACTCTGCATATCTTTTCCTCACTTCAACTGGTTCCACTAGTAATTCTCCATTTTCATCTTTCACTGACTCTTCCCTCTTTTGTCCTCCTTTCCTTACTTTATTTACCTCCTTCCAGAACATCTTCTTTCGTTCTTCAAAATTCTCACTCAGCCTTTGGCCCCACCTTTCGTTTGCATCTTTTTTCGCTTCTCTAATTTTCCATTTTGCCTCTCTCCTTTTCTCCTTGTACCTCTCCCATACCTCAACACTACCATCGTGTAAAACCCTCTCAAAACACTGTCTCTTCTCCTCAACTGCCTTTCTCACCATATCATTCCACCACTCGCTTCCCTTCCTGATACCTCTGCCTCCTACTTTCCTTTTGCCGCATACTACCTCTGCACTTGCTTTCACTCCTTCCTTAAACTGTTGCCATTCAACCTCTACTTCTCTCTCTTCCATCTCTCTCACTTCCATCCACTTTTCATTTAGTCTTTCCTTGTACTCCCTCTCATTTTCACTCTTCTCTAACTCACTAGCTTTTATTACCTCTCTTACTTCACGCTTGTCTCTTATTCTCCTGTAACTCTTAACTCTTAGCTTTCCCTCCACCAGGTAATGATCTGACATACCCTCCGCCTAAAGTTGTCCCTTTAGATACGTAAATTTCTGAATGTCGGTTAAGTCTGTTTGGGAGTGAACACTACAATCAAAGAGCTCCCAGAAACCCACCCACTGTGTTGGATCCCCATCAACAACTGGCAACTTCAGGGAGGGTAGCTTAATACCCTTCTGTTTCCTAGTTGCTGCACTATCATGAGATCTACCAGTAGTGGTTGTCTGCAGAACACTATCTAACTCAGCTAACTGACTGTTTACTTGATTAACATACTGCTTATCTTTCACCATCTCATCCTCTAACTGATCATCTGAATATAAGCTATACAACTCTATGCTATATGACTCGATATCAGCTAGGGCCTTTTCTATAGTGATTTTCACACCCCTTACACCATGCAGTGTAGCAGCATGTTCAATAAATTCAGACAGATTAGAGGTAAGCTTAGTAATCCCTCCCTTCTTGGCGGCCTTGAACTGCCGCAATGACTTTATTTTCTCCTCCATTCTTAAATATTTACGGTAACTAAAGCTTAAGGAACAACAATACTAATCGTCACTCTAGGCTAATCTATTCTAAGCCTAGGCTAACCTACTTACATTGATGACGACAGCAACCAAGCAAATTGAAGCATGCAGATCGCGTGCCCCCTGTGAGTTTACAAATGATCAAAGAAAAGGAAAATTACCCTAGGCCTATGTCATATTACTCTACTTTACAACATTTAATTTACTAGGCTATATTAAATTTTTACAAATTACAAAGAAAAAGAAAGAAGGATCAAGACTCCTCTGAAGGAGGAACAGCCGCAGCCGTCGTCCTAGTCTTGAGATCTAGCCTATTGCGTCGACTGCACCTCCTCGGCCCTGTACTTCCCCTCAAAGAAGGCACGCGCTCTGTCCAATAGCCTATCTAACACCTTCCGGCTCCCTGGCACATCTAACCCAGGCTGAGGTTTGCCTGGCAGTGTCCACCCTTGCCCCTGGTCTATAGAACTGCTTTAAAAAAATAAAAAGCAGGGCACTGCACTGGACGGTCCAGCGGAAAATCCCGGACATATGCGCCCCTCAACATTTGTCCACTGGATCGCCCAGCTCTACACAAAGGCAGACAAGTCAGGCTTAATACCCCCCCAATTCTTATCAATATAACAGATGGCCCAGTATCCTGGTCACACGGCACCAAGCACCAATTATATCCTGTTTATTATTCCTAGGGGGTAGAGGAGAAACGGATATAAATTAAATAATTAAACCTGGAAAGATGAATTGGCCTAGGCTATAAAATTGATACCGGGTCGGCGTTTGACTTACTTGTAAACATGTATGTGTAGGTTATCTGTGGTAGTCCCAGTAATATCTATGAAGTACTTCTAGTATTAAAGGAACTTAGCTGTAATGCAGTCCCCCTATATAAGGGCAAAGGGGAAAGAGGAGTGTGTGGTAGCCACCGAAGAATATGTCTTCTAAGCGTAGTAGGGAAGGTATACAGTAGGGTAGTGATTGAGAGAATGAGAGTGAGAACGGAGAAATGGATAGGCGACGAGCAGGGACGTTTTAGGAAGGGAAGAGGATGTGTAGGTCAGATTTTTACCCTGAATTGTGTTGTGGAGAAGTATCTGGAGAAGAAACAAAAGGTGTATGTTGCCTTTATGGACTTGGAGAAGGCCTATGACAGAGTGGATAGAGAAGGTTTGTGGAAAGTACTTAGAAAATACGGAGTAGGGGGCAAGTTGCTGAAAGCAGTGAAGAGTATGTATGAGGGTGCAAAGGCAGCAGTACGTGTGGAGAGTGAGCAGAGCGAGTTCTTTGACCTGAATGTTGGTTTGAAACAGGGGTGTGTGATGTACCTGTGGTTGTTTACTGTATATGTGGATGAAGTCATGAAAGAAATACTATCAAGAGCAGTGGATGTTGGTGTATCGCTGAAAAGGGAGGGAATTGAGTGGAAGCTACCTATACTGCTGTTTGCGGATGATACAGTTCTGATGAGTGATAATGAATGGGAGTTGCAGGGTCTGGTAAATGAGTTTGGAACAGTGTGCGGAAAACGGAATTTGAAGGTAAATGCGGGGAAGAGCAAGGTTATGGTCTTCGAAAGGGGTGAAGTCACAGAGTGTGAGGTGAAGCTGAACGGTCAGGCTATGGAGATCGTCAACTCTTTTAAGTATCTGGGCAGTGTGTTGAGCAAAGATGGGACTATGGATGAAGAAGTGCGGGAGAGGGTACAACAGGGGAAGAGGGTTGTAGGAATGCTAAAAGCAGTAACAAGAAATAGGGTGATCAGTATGGAAGTGAAGAAGTCCTTGCATGACAGTGTGGTAATCCCGACACTGACTTACGGAAGCGAAGCATGAACGTTGGTTGAGAGACTCGGACCAAGAATGAGAGCCATGGAAATGAATTACTTAAGGAGTGCATGCAGAGTTACATGGAGGGATAGACAGACTAATGAGAAAGTAAGAAGGAGGTGTGGTGTGGAGGTAGATGTGCTGGAAAGTGTGAAAAGGAACAACTTGAGATGGTTCGGCCATATGGAACGTATGGAAAGCGAGAGAATGACTAAGAGGGTGTATGAGAGCGAGGTGGAGGGACAGAGAGGGAGAGGTAGACCGAATGAGAGGTGGAAGGATGGAATGAGGAAGTACATGAACGAAGGCAGTGCTGGTTGGGGGGAGGGGCGTCGACTGACTGGGGACAGAGGTGCATGGGGGCGGTTCGTTCGTGGCCACCCCTTCGGGGATCACGGCATCAGGCAAATAGATAGATAGATAGATAGCTGTGATGCAAAGAGTGTAGGTTAGGTGATGGACATGTCGGTAGGTGAAGATCAGTGAAGTTCTGTTGTTATGTGGCAGCAACTGGTGGTTTGTTGTGAGCGGGACGAAGTCTGTGTGTGAAGTGTACTGAGATTCCCTTTTATCATAACAATATAAAATATATTTAAGGGTTCTATATCGTCCCCCGTGATTAAATAATAACGGAAAATAAACTAAGATATAATTGGTGCAACCACAGTAATATTTATCCACAAAGATAAATAAAGTAATGCGTATAAACAAAAAGGAACCAGCTGTCGTGAACCCGGGAAATTCAAACTACGGTATAGATACCAGCTAGGATTCACGACATCAGGGAAGAGTACAGGAGAGCAGTAGAAAGACGACTAGGTGGGTTCCACCTGGAAGATGTGGAAGAAATGGAGGAGATGAGCAACGTGTTTAAGGAAGAGATCTGTGCAGCATGTGAGGAGGTGTGTGGAGTGAGGAGAAGAGGGAGGGGAGTGAATGGTACAGCATGGTGGACAGAAGAGGTAAAAATAGCTGTGGAAGACAAGAAGAAAGCGTATAGAGAGTGATTGGGTAGTAGAGGGAATGAAGGTTTGAAGAGGCAGAAACGAGCGAGGTACGTGGAGAGAAAGAGAGTGGTGAAGAGAGTAGTGAAGGAAAGTAAGAGAAGAGTAGATGAGGAATTTGGAAGGAATCTGAGTGTAAAATTTAGGGAGTGTAAGAAACTGTTCTGGAAAGAAATTTGGGGAAGGTAACAAGGGAAACAGTAAGGGTGTGAAAGATAAGGTTGGGATTTTGCTAGCCGAGAAGCATGAGAGAGTCGAAAGATCGAGGGAGTACTTCAACGAGTTGCTAAATGTAAGGAATGAAGAGCCAGCAAACATAGTTGGATATGGTATTGCAGGGAGAAGAGGAGAAGTAGTGGAGGAGGAGGTGGGGATCAGGAGGTCAGAAGTGTGGGAAGCCATGAAAAGAGTGAAGTTGGGGAAAGCACCAGGAACAGATGGAGTGTGTGGGGAAATGTTGAGGTATGGTGGTGAGATAGTGATCGATTGGGTATGGGAAATGTGCAAACTAGCATAGGAGAAAGGGAGTGCACCCGATGACTGGCAGACTGGCATAATAGTCCCCCTATATAAGGGCAAAAGGGAAAGAGGAGTGTGTGGTAATCACCGAGGAATCTGCCTTTTATGCGTAGTAGGGAAGGTGTACAGTAGGGTAGTGATTGAGAGAGTGAGAATGAGAACGGAGAAATGGATAGGCGACGAGCAAGGAGGTTTTAGGAAGGGAAGAGGATGTGTAGATCCAATTTTTACCATGAATTGTGTTGTCAAGAACTATCTGGAGAAGCAACAAAAGGTGTGTGTTGCCTTTATGGACTTGGAGAAGGCCAATGAAATAGTGGATAGAGAAGGTATGTGGAAAGTACTTAGAATATACGGAGTAGATGGCAAGATGCTGAAAGCAGTGAAGAGCATGTATGAGGGTGCAAAGGCGGCAGTACATGTGGAGAATGAGCAGAGCAAGTTCTTTGACCTGAATGTTTGGTAGAAACAGGGGTGTGTGTTGTCACCGTGGTTGTTTACTGTATATATGGATGGAGTCATGAAAGAAATACTAGGAAGAGCAGCAGATGTTGGTGTATCGCTGAAAAGGGAGGGAAATGAGTGGAAGCTGCCTATACTGCTGTTTGCGGATGATACAGTTCTGATGAGCGATAATGAATGGGAGTTGCAGGGTCTGGTAAATGAGTTTGGAACAGTGTGCGAAAAACGGAATTTGAAGGCAAATGGCGGGAAGAGCAAGGTTATGGTCTTCGAAAGGAGTGAAGTCACAGAGTGTGAGGTGAAGTTGAACGGTCAGGCTATGGAGATCGTCAGCTCTTTTAAGTATCTGGGAAGTGTGTTGAGTAAAGATGGGACTATGGATGAAGAAGTGCGGGAGAGGGTGCAACAGGGGAAAAGGGTTGTAGGAACGTTGAAAGCAGTAACAAGAAATAGGGTGGTCAGTATGGAAGTGAAAAAATCCTTGCATGACAGTGAGGTAATCCCGACACTAGCTTACGGAAGCGCAGCATGGACATTCGGGAAGAGACTCAGACCAAGAGTGAGAGCGGTGGAAATGAGTTACTTGAGAAGTTCAATTCAATTCAATTCAATAACTTTATTTCGTAATATACATAAACTTATATACATTACATATACATTAGAAATAGATCAATCTTTAAAAGTGTGACCCGGTACATCCAATAATAGTTCGTCCCCTCATTATATAATTTGTAATACTAAATAAAATTGTTTAACTCAATTCTGGTACTTCTCCATAAATTGATTTGCGTTAATATTAACTTAATACAGTATTTACGCGTTGTTACAGTAGCTTTCATTTAGTCGAAAGTAAAATATACATAATAAAAACAAAAAAAAACAAAAACAAAATATATATATATATATAACTAATATTGTATAGCTGTTACTGTATTACTGTACAGAAAATATATGTTTACTCCTTAAATTAAAGCAAGCTCCAACAATAAAAGTAATATATCACTTCAGCTTATTAGCTTATCAAGCTAAAAATATATCTGACTATTGTTAGAAATTTGAAAAACAGTGTATAAGTAAATTAATATAAATATGACATGAAATAAAACCTAAACAGCAGAACCTATGACAACTTGTAAGAACTAGTACCCATAATATATGCAAGGGCCTCGTCTGTCCTCATGCCTTTGAACCCACTCTATCCTGGCTTTCAGTACATCTACCTCTTCTCCCAGTATATTAACATTGTATACATTTCTAAAGAGATTTATTACATGCTGCATCATGAACCCTTCCTTAATAATAGATATATTGAACTTAATGATAGGGTTTTGTGACCTTAGTATTCTCCTACAATAGCGAGCTTGAACCAATGCTGTATGATGGTCAAGAAGCAACTGGTTGCATCGAGCTGCCGTGATATGACTGCTGGCATAGGCTGGCACCTGACATATGCGCTTAAGTGATTTATTAAAAGCTATTTTAAAAGTTTTAAAAATATTAGATTTAAAAGAAGAATTATGATTCCAGAGGGGAATACCATAGTCTGGTAGACAGTATGAGTTAAAAAGAAATATAAAAGTATCTGTATTCACCTGTTTACAATTTCTAAACATGCTGTTAAAGGAGGCATAAAATTTGTTTATTCTAAAACTTATGTCATCCGTATCTTTGAAATTAAAAAGGATGTTATGCCCAAGGTACTTGAACGCCTTAACAACCTCCAGTCTATCACCATTCAGCTCGATGCTTTGTACTTTCTGATCTGGTTTTGTAGAAAAAATCATACTTTAGATTTACCCTTATTAATTGTAAGTAAATGTGCGTCAATAGAAGAACATAATTTAGTATATAATACATCCATATTCGAAATAGAATCTGCAAGTAAAACCAAATCATCTGCGTAAGCTAAAATGTTGCTTCTTACGTCACCATATCTGCATCCAACATTGGTTCTTACCACATCAAGTATAATTTCGTTAATGAAAAAAATAAATAAAAAGGGGGAGAGAACTCCCCCTTGTCTTACTCCCTTTTCAATATACTGATAGTTACTATAGAAGTCTTGCCATTTAATGTTCGCTTTTTTATTTCTTAAATAATGAAGGATAATAAGGGTAATATCTACTGGTACAGAATATTTTAACAATTTCTTACCTAGAATAAAATGATCCAACCTATCAAATGCTTTGCTTAGATCAATAAATGTTGCAATAGCAGTTTTCTTTCAGTTTGTATACTTTTTCATAACCTCTTTCAGGATACAGCATGTATCTGTTGTTGAAGAACCAGCTTTAAATCCAAATTGTCTATAATTAATAATAAGTTTTTCAGACAATATATCTAACATAAATAGTTCAAAGAGTTTTAAAAGGCATGAGGACTGCATTACAGGCCGGTAATTATCTGCCTCTGTTACATTTTGTCTAATGTCCTTAATAATTGGAGTAATAGTACCCTTTAATAAGTCTTCAGGGAGATAACAGTGGGTAAAACACGTATTCAAGAAGCAAGCAAGGTTTTCCAAGAATAATTGTGAAGCATTCTTTAAAAAAGTTGCATGGATGAGGTCATGACCTTGGCCCGAATTAAGACGAGGTATGAGATTTTTAAGAGTGTGACTAGATATTGTTAGATACATTTTTCTACCACCAGCCCAGGCTTGTTTCAGTTCGTTGCAGAAATTTTCCTCTGCCTCATTGTTATCCGAAATTAGACTAGGTAAAAATGTATCTGCAAATACTTGAGTAATAGTAGAATTGTCACTTTGACCATTAATAACACTTGCCGATTTCTTAAATCCCCGTTTTCTTTTAACTTCACCCCAAAATTCTGATTTGTTTTTATAATGAAATTTGTCCATGATTGAATTGCAAACTTCTCTTTGTTCGTTACGTTTACAGTCATTGAGTGTTGTTTTAAACTCCTTTCTGGCCTCTAACATCTGGCGATGTAGATCCGTTCCTCTCAGTCTACCTTGTCTCACCCATAGTAAAAATGTCTCCCTGGCAACACTGTGTTTAGCTCTAATACATCGGTTCCACCCTGGTATTACCTTATATTTATTTTTCCTGATGCTATGACGTTCGTAATCACTACTAGAAGTCTGAATGCTGGTCGTGATATGTTTGTACAATTTATCAATCATTTTCCAGTGATTTGGATCCCTGCAGCCTAACTTATGACAGTCATGAATAGGCAAGGAACACATATCTTGTAAGAGGTCATCAACCCTATTATTTATATCATTAAAATCATTCGCCTTTAGCTTATCCCAGTTAATATAGGCTCTATTTTCTTCAATAATCGGAGCAAATGATCTTGTCGGTCTTACCCCAGTAAATTTCAGAGATACTTCCACTGGAAAATGATCAGATCCCACAACACTGTAAAGTATTGTTATGTTTTTCACAGTAATGTTGTTGTCTTCCTTGCCTACAACATGATCACAGTAATGTTGTTGTCTTCCTTGCCTACAACATGATCACAGTAATGTTGTTGTCTTCCTTGCCTACAACATGATCACAGTAATGTTGTTGTCTTCCTTGCCTACAACATGATCACAGTAATGTTGTTGTCTTCCTTGCCTACAACATGATCAAGCCACCTAGTAACCGAGTCTCCATAACCAACAAAAGTGTAAGAATCATTACTCAATATATTTACGTCATAGCATTGCAAAGAGTTTCTCTCCATGAAGTCTGATAAACTTCTCCAGGCTCTACCTGAGTGAGGGTCAACATTAAAATCCCCTATGATAAAAATATCATCACATAGTAAATTGTTCATTACATTTTCCAATAATGAAAGTGTTTCCAAATATTTGTTTAAAGTTTCAGCTTTCCAAATATCGCTGTTCAAATATATATTGATAAAAACAACATTAAACCCATATATGTCTATATTAAAAACCATGTAATTTTTTTCCAATGTAATATTATTTATTTTTAACTGTGTATTTTTTTTCCATAAAACAGGTCTGCCGGCCATACTAATTAAAGATTTATCAGACAGCGTGGCTCCTACAGCAACACAATCGTACTCTTCATCAACAAAGTCTAAAATTGCAAGTTTATCATCAGTCAAAAACGTTTCCTGTAAAAATATTAGATCATAGCCAGATGATGTAAGCTGTCTCACCAAATCAATGTTTTTCTTTAGAGAGCAGCAGTTATAAGTACATATCTTGATACAATCAGAAGCCATTATCACAAAAGATTAAAAGGCAAAAAATACAAATATATAACTATTAAGACCAAGAGAAAAACTACTTATTAGATTCACCAGGTCTGCTAAAAAACTTATTAACTACGATATCTTCAGGCCATAGTTCTGGATTAAAAAGTTGTTCTCTCTCGGCAAGTTTTACAGTTACTTTGAAGGCTTGGTGTTCATTAGTCCTGATTATTAATTTACTTATAGCTGTAATATCCATACCAAAGACATCTTTATATATACCTTTAATTCCTGACCTGTTACATTATTATCAACTCTTCCAATGTACACATCAATCATTCTAATAGCAGCTTTGAGTGTCGACCCTTCGCATTTCTTTAAACCTCTTACTCCAGTATTTACCTTCCTCTTCCTGCTACCATTCTTGACCTGTTTCCACCCTTCATCTACTGAGGAGGTACTGCTTCGTTGTGTTAATGAAGGGGGTGCCCTGGCACTCCCGTCTATAAAGGTGTGCCTGACACCCTTAGTCACGGCACCTGTACTCATCCTGGTGACTCGGGATGAGGGAAAGCTACGTTGCTGCCTCTCCTGGCTCACAGGCACACCTTTGCCTCGCAGATCCCGACCATGCCTCATCCTTCCCGCCACAGCATCGCCGTTATCCTTCCTTACGTTGACAAACACATCATCAACATTTCCATCAGTCGCCCCTCCGTTCCTCCCCGCTCCCCGCTGGTCTCCGCTGCCTCCCCCCGTCCGTCCTCCCCCCACCACCTGGCCTCCAATCTCACTTTCACCCTCCACCTCGTCAGCATCCCTCACACCTCTTCTGTTCACTATATTAGGAGTCGAGCTCACCCTCGCCACCTCTGAATATTCCCTGGTATGGTTATCATTATTACTCGTGATGAGTTCAGCTCGTGGTGCAGGCGGCGTTATTGGTTGCGCAGATACGCTGCGTAAGGATGTTAAGTCCTCCAAAACATTAACGTCGTTTACCGTTATGTCTCGTACTGCTTCGTCAAGACCCGAAACAGCACTGGTGAACTTGCCTTTTAAGTCAGCAAAGTCTATTTTCATTTGCCGAACAGTGTCGCCAGTATTTATCACCTCGGTTTTGATATCTAAAATTTTTGGTAATAGCTCCTTAATCAGTGCAGTATCTTCAGACAAGTTCAGTAGTAGTGGGCCAAACTATTCAAGACCGATGGGCGGCATCCGTTTATGTGATTCAGTCACAAATTTCACAGGCTTCTTTGCTTTGATCACTCGTTCGTGAAGCTCAATTAAATCATTCAGTTCTTTTCGTTACATGGAGTTACATGTTACATGTTGCAGAGTTACATGGAGGGATAGACAGACGAATGAGGAAGTAAAAAGGAGGTGTGGTGTGGAGATAGATGTGCTGGAAAGTGTGAAACGGAATAACTTGAGATGTTTCGGCCATATGGAACGTATAGAAAGCGAGAGAATGACTAAGAGGGTGTACGAGAGCGAGGTGGAAGGACAGAGAGGGAGAGCTGCACCAAAGGAGAGGTGGAAGGATGGAGTGAGGAAGTATATGGATGAAGGTGGTGCTGGTTGGGAGGAGGGGCGTCAACTGACTGGGGACAGAGGTGCATGGGGGCGGTTCGTTCGTGGCCACCCCTTCGGAGATCACGGCGTCAGGCAATAGATACATAGATAGATGTGACTGCGAGAAAATGTGACCTTTGTAAACTGCACTAAATCACCATATAACTCCAGCAACTTGTCCTGTAGTTCGGCCGTAATCGGATCATCCCATCCACACTTAAGTCGCCACAAATCCTGCATAATGAGACGTGACAGAATGGTTACAGGTAACAACGCTCCAATTGGATCAAACAGGCTCGCGGTAATACTTAATGCTTCCCTTTTGGTGAAGGCACTTGGGACCTCCAATTTTACCGGGTAAGCCATGATATCCTCATTAGTTATCCACATCAACCCTAGGACTCTCACCTTTTCCTGATTTTCAGCAGCCACACCATTGACTCGTGCAGCTTCCTATATATCGTTGCTGTTTGACACCCATTCTCTTAAGAAAAGGTTGGCCCTTGTGAAGATACTCTGTGCTCACCAGCCTTCTCGAAGTAAGCCTTGTTCATCTTCAGAAGTACTTTGAAGGTTGTCGATATATATAGCCCACGAATCATCTGCTCTTTCAGTTCAGAATCTTCCTTAATATGTGAGAAATGACAGCGAATCGTAGCATTTAATAAATATTGTGAGCAAGTCGCTCCAAAAAGTACAGAGGTAAACCTATGTATCATATAAGGACCATTAATGTCTAAAGGGTCAACTTGCCAAAGGAATCTGGTAGCATCTCTATAATTCTCATTGAGACCCACCATCAAAAAGGCCTTCTCTATATCGCTTACCCATGCATATTTATATAATCTAAAGCGAAGAAGAATCTGGGCCAAGTCATCTATCAAAGAAGGCCCTGTTTCAAGGCAATCATTGAGGGTGAGTGCATCTGTTCCCATTGTTGCAGAGCAATCAAATACAATCCTCACTGGGGTTGTATTGCTATCCTTTTTAACTCTGTGATGGGCTAAGTAGTGGCAGGGGTCCTCCTTGATATTCTTGCCCAGCACCTCCTCGATGAATCCTCTGTCCAGCTGAACCTCCAAGACCCTACTGTAGTGCTGACAATATTGTGTATCCTCCGAGAATTTACGCTGAAGACCACGAAGCCTCCCCAAGGCTAACTTGCAATTATCTGACAATAAATGACTGTTGGATTTCCATGGTAACCTCACAATGTAGCGTCCCTGTCTATCAGAAAACTCAACAGTCTTATTAAATATTCCAAGGCTCTCTCTCGTTAGTTCATCAGGCTCATCAGCCTTAATCCCAATGTGGTCTAATTCCCATAACACAGACACCTCTTTAATTTCAGGGACCCCAACTTTTTCCTGCCGAATCTGGGTATCCAAATGGTCAACAGCTATTTTAAGGATGGTGACCATTTCAACTTGGGTATTCTCTTCTTGGGACTGATAAGCTCCGCTCATAGCATATCCGTATAAGGTGGGTATCAAAATTATATTATTGCTCCTTACAAACCCAGTATGTACAAAATTGTAGTAATGATCTGCTCCGATCAAAAGTTGTAGCTCCACTCCAGCCTCCGGTTCCGGGTCTGCTAGCCAATAACTCTTGCCGATAAGTCCGCTTACTATTCCCTCGATACATTTTCTTATTTTACACGAGGGCTGTCGGTCTACCACAACTGCTTCCATTTCCTTCCACTGGCGTTTATGATGATAATGAATCCTCACTGTATCATATTATTGATTCTCCAAAGTACCAGTGAAACCCTGCAATTGTAGATTTACTTTACCGCCCATTGTATATTTCAAATCAGACAGGGAAGCACGAAGAATAAAAGTTTTCTGTGAACACTGATCAAGTAATGCCCGCACGGGTACACCATGGGCTGCATCACCTCTGAGTGGCACTTTCATAATTGGGAGCAATATAGTTTGTTTAGTAGAGGCAATAGCCATTGTAGAGCTAACATTTTTCTCCTCATTTGACGGATTACTTGAACTATTCCTTACGTCAGACTGAGGACATAAACAATTATAATGTTTCTCTTGGCAATATCTACAAGGACCCACGTTTGGGTTTGTACACCCTTGTGACCCATGATCCTGCACCAAACAGCCTTCACATCATTTCAATTGTCTAGCTCTTTTTCTCTTGGCAGTGCCTGTCCTGTACTGACTGCACTGCACCCAAAAATGACCGTACCTTGCGCACTGTTTACACCCACTCTTCTGTTATCCATCATATTTGACTGATTTTTGCCTTTGTTGTACACTAAAGGTTGCAGTGGCACCTCCCACCACGCCAAAGCTGTCATACGTATTAGTAGGCTGTCTAGCTTCTAGGTCTGGCAGCTCACTCTTAAACACCTTAATGTACTCTTCAATATTCAACCAGTCTTCCTTCATCTCGCGCTTAATTATCTCTGACAACCTTAAGGGTAATTTATTATGCAATATCACAGCACACAGTTCAGTAAACGTAACATTTATCGCCTTCATTGATTCATAAGCGCACTCAAACGTAGCGTAAAACTCCATCAGTTCACTGACATCATACTGTGGGCTAGACAAATTGAAAAAGTTAACCATATGCGCAGCCTTAATTTGGTCAGGTTGTCCTTAAGTTTCCTGTAGCAATCTAACAGAAGGTTCATAACTGGCAGCCTCTAGACTAAACCCACTAATCAACTTCAACGGTTCACCACACAACTGACCCCTCAGGTACGTGAACTTTAGGACATTAGAAAAATCATCACGATCATGGACAGTGCAGAAGAAAAGTTCCCAAAAGCCCACCTATTAACTAGGATCACCCTCATATTTAGGTAATGTTAATTTAGGAAGCCTTACACCATTATGATTAGCACTTTTCAATTTACTAACGACTGAGGGAGTATGATCTACATAAGTTTCTAGATTTGCAATATTACTGTTCAACTCTGTCATATATTTTAGGTCGCTCTCAACTTCAACCGCTAACGCTTCTTCAGTATCTATCAAACTGTACAAACGTCCATTATACTTCTTAACACCTTACGAGCGGCCTATGCGGTTTATTTATGTGTACCGCACAGCGGGGTGTTTTTAGCCAAAATAGGGCTGTTTACGTGATCATTTTCATGCCTAAATAAGACCCAGAACGTAAAACAAGTACCTATCCCTGAAAGGGCATAAACAGAGCTTTCGAATGACACCATAACGATCCTTGTATGATGGATAGTTTTCTTGCAATAACCGTGCAACGCGAGTGCAAAAAGCAGGTAATTCGGTACTTTCAGTACATAATTGAGTATGTAGCGAGTGAGAGAGGGAGGAGGGAGCTGAGATTTGTGTTAGTAGGTTCGCCGCGGTGGTCTGGAGCAGTCATACGCTCGCTAGTCTCCTGCCACCACTTGTCTCTCTCTCTCAGCCACATTACGTGCTGAAATTGCCACTCGACCTATGTCGAGCGCCGCCACATAGTCCAGCTTTTTTTAACTCGACTTATGTTGCTCGCCGCTAATTAAGGGTTAATTACACTCGTCTTAATCATCCCCCTCAGTCTTTTTGTTTTCTTAATTTCTGCCTCAGACATGACTGCGACACTGTAAATAGATTCTGTCTGATCAAGAAAATATTTAGGTCTAGTTAATGGCTCAATCTCATATAACATTAAATATTGACCGGAGGCTAGGAGAGATCCTCTCCTAGCCTAACCGGGAGCACCACACAGCATTATGGCCTATCTGTAAGCAATATGAAAACAAAGAAAACATAAAGAAATCAACTAAAAACTCCAGATTCGTAAGCATCCGGTTGGAAGGACCAATTTTAACATAAAAAGGGAGTTAACGAGTTATGTCTAAAGCAATAATAGGTAGATAATATAAGTTTAAGCTAGCGAGTAAAGAGGAGTGTCTATAAAATTACCTTGTGTAAGTAAACCCCTTAATATTACATCCTAAGGGGAGGCTGAACCTTACACCCACAATTCAGTCAAAATTTCATTTTTTTTTCTTCTTCTAAAATGCTTCTTTCAACATAGGAGAATAGCATAGGAGGGCAAAAAAAAAAACATATCGCATCCATAACCCCCCCGAATGGGGGATCACCCACACCCCCCAATCAACAAAATGTTTCCCCTTCAGCCCAATTGTTTTTCTTGTTTGTGTTGTTTGTCTAAAAGGCTTCTGTAAACAATAGAAACTATCATATGAGGGCATAAACACCCATATGACATCCCTAGGGGCCCCCCCCCCCCCTCCCCCCATGGCCCCCAATATCATGGATTTATATAAACATTCTTGGGAATTAGTCTGTGTGATGCTAGAATACAAGATGTATACATTAGTATCCCATACATCTCAGTTCTCTCTAACATCTTACTAATAGAAAACGTCTCTGGTAGGAGAAACTAAGCTATGTTCCCCAAAATTATGGGAATAAAGCTATGATTATAATAGTTTTGCAATTTCCAGAGATCATATATTGGCAACTCCCAAGTGTAATGACACTTTTGTATATTGCTCTGCTACGTTCCCCTTCTACACACTATATATAGGACTATATAGCAACGGCAGAGCATTTAGATAATGTGCACATCTCCGATATTTTCCAAGATTCGACCTTTTTCATGTCGAAATTTGCGCTACCCAAAAAATATAAATATTATAAAAAAAAAATCAGCACCTTCTATTATCCAATATGGGAAAACGAAAACGAACCGTTGTAGGGGATGCTTGTAGGATACGTCAGAAAAAAATTGCGGGAAATTTGAACAATTTTCAATGACTCATTAGATTTTTCATATAGTGCAATGAAATTCGCGCTCGCTCGCACGCGCACATAGAACGCTGATTTTTTTCAGCGAGTCTTAGTATTTCCATTGGTATTAAGATGGTATAATGCCAGAAAGAAAATCTCTTATACAGGGTGAATTGGGGGTGTAAGGTTAAAACAAAAAATGGCTCTCGTACAGTACGAGGTACGATAATTACAAATCAATTAGTTATCGTACAATAGCTTACAGCTATGAGTTACGATAAGGGTTGAAGCTAAGGTATTTATAACCTGTGTGGAGTCACTAGCTGTGGTGATGTTGTGCGATAGAGGGACATTCTCAAATAATGGTAATGACAGCTGTTTAGATATGTTCTACCTGGAGCGCTGTGGTCGAGGATCAGGTAGATGGTGCAGAGTGTCAAACACTGCGATTGGTAGTCCTGTAGTTTTTTATGACTGAAAAGGGGAGAACAATTTATTTTATTGTGATCTTCTAGCCCGGAAAATGCAGGTTAGCTCACTACTATGTTTGTGTGTCTGGTAAATTGTTAAGTGTTGAGCTGATTTTGCCTTGAGCATACTGTATATTATTAGTTAATCCATCTTTCATATATTGGCGTTTTTTATTATTATTATTATTATTATTATTATTATTATTATTTTTTTTTTTTTTTTTTTAAGAGACAATGAACGGAGGAAGGAAAACACAGATAAAACAAAAAGGTCCATGTGCCTAAAGGCATCCTCCATTCATAAAATGTTTGTAACAACTGGATTTAAACATTTGTAGATTGTAAGTTTGTGGAAAGCAATTCGAGGGAAGTGAATTCCAAAGAGTAGTAGCTCTGGGGATAAATTAATTCTGATAAGCAGAAGTTCTGCATTGTGGAGGAGAAAGTGTAAATTCATGGGCTCTCTCCGCTGCCCTAGTTCTACGGGGAAAGATGTGGAGAGGCGGCACAATTAAAGCAAGTTCCTCGGAACAATTGCTGTGAAAATATCTGTAGAATAATGCAAGGGATGCAACGTTTCTTTGTATGGATAATGTAGGAAGGTCATGTGTGATTGCAGGGTTATTGATTAATCTAATAGCTTTATTTTGAATTTTGTCCAACTGCCTCAATGCAACCACTCCACTTCCACCCCACAGAGGTGAACAGTAATCCATCTGAGAACGCACATGACTTTTATATATCACGGCCAACTGCTCGTCAGTGAAGAATTCTCGAACTCTGTACAGGAGTCCCAGTTATATATACATTCGGTAAGCTCTTTGTGTGAGGAATTGCTTTGTCAGATTATTTTTGTATTGATCAATTTAAAACTTGATATTGCTTTTACACAGTTAATGACAGATACTTTGAACTGTGAATGCAATGCTGGAATGTTACCAACAATAATAGTCCAACAGTATCGGCCAGATTAATAATTAGCCGACACTTCACATCAGACAAAATTAACCTGATAAATTTGCCATGCAACTTATACATTTATTATGTTATATTTCTTCTCTCATGCCTATTGATGTTGTGGAAATTTGTTTGTCAAACCAATTAGCAAAACCAATAAAATACGTGTGTGATGGTCTATTCTCTCTCTCTCTCTCTCTCTCTTGCTGTCAGCTGTCTGTTCGACATTTCCCGCTGTCATTGGCAGGTTACCTGCATGTATCTGTGATCATTATAAGTCTTGTTATTGACAGCTTCAGTTTGTCTCCGAAAGGGATAGGTCGGAGTTTCTTTGCTTTTTAAGCGTCGATCTCATCGTTTATTAAGTCAGGCAATAGACAGATAGATAGAAGTGTCTATGATGATGTTATTTAGCTTATGTAGTGTATGCATTTGGTTTTCTTTGTTCTCTTATTTGCTTATGTTGTTTATGCTGAATATGTTGATAGGGAAAAAAATAAATGGTTTTGTGTTATTTTATTGAATGGTAACTGTTCCTACAGGTAAGCCTTTCTAGTAATATTATTCGACAACATATTATATCTTAATGCATATCAAATGTATTTTTATCAGTTTCACTTATTCATCAGAAAGTAAGGAATGCCGGAGAATAACATAGGAACATTTAATTCAAAAGCTATTTCACATATACATATCCCAAATATATTACTCATCTTTGAAAAGTGTTACGTCCTGGGATATATAAACACTGGGCTCTTTCTATTGGACTAGGTATACGGCAACAAGCAACAACGGAAAACGCTAGATCCCACCCTTATCTATAAACCCAGGCAACAAACCACCCTAAACCGTCAAGAGTCCTGCCTGGACAACGAGGTATCCTATGACTCGGTTACAGGGTGCACGCACTATAGACTGCTGATAGTCAAGCAGGCTATATAAAAGATCACACAATTAAGTTGACTTAAAGCTTCAAGGAAAAGATAGATAACGGAATTAAATTGCAGAAACAATTTAATAACAAACTAGAAGAAAGTACAATTAACGTTACGTTAATTAATACAACTAATCACCCCTGCGTGAAAGAAGGTGAAAGCAAACAGTCCTCAAAACATCGTACAGGTAGACAAGATGCGGGTTTCTAAACTGCATGCGGCTACTGTAGGATCTGATGCTTAGCAAAGAAAATACGTTACGGATTTAGAGAACTCTTAACTCATAAGCAGGAATAAATACTAGTGATAGGACATACAGTGTATAATGGCATAAGTATAATTAAATAAAGGCAGCAACTCGCAACATTACCACATACAGGTGTGCTTCTCACTCTTAGTCCGGCAAGCCTGCTCGGACAGAGTCTCTAAGCCACACCCTGACTCACAATGCTCACAAAAACGGTAAACTGTGGCACAATAACAAACATACAGAAATAATAAACCCCTAGCTGTTAATCTGCGAGGTGGCAGAGGTCTGCTAGAAGGATATAGGCTTCGGATACCCGGGCTGAGCCACCTGCTCTAGCCTAGGGACGTTCCCAAGTCTGTGCGCCAAATTACTCTAATTGAAAGGGTGCTCTCTTGAGAGACTCGGATCGCAAGTATCTGACTCTCTCCTGGCGACCCTAAAACAAAAGCAAGACGTGCTAGCGCAGTGCTGAGTGGACTAGGCAAGGGCCCTCACACAACACAACACTAGACACACAGGGACACAGACAAGAAAATGCCCCCTGACTCCCACGGGTATCCTAGTAAAGTTGTGCGGGTCCACAGGACTCGCACCAGCAGACTTTACTTAAAGGATCGCAAAAAGCCTCCCCTCCGGTCTAGCCCCTGCTAACCTGACACAAGAACACACTAGCAAGCATGAAACTACCAAATATGAGACAACAAAAAAAGCTTCCTAGGACTCATTAACAATTACGTCTCTGCATAAGGCCCAAAATCCTATCTAATTATCTGACAGCTCGTCGTTAATATAATAATAGATATAAGGTCTATCAATGGGATGGGATAATTAAATAGATTGGTGAAGTAGTGGAAGGAAGGTATACAAAGTAAGAGAGAAAGTTTCTAAGTGGGGTTGAGAGGGATAGATATCAAGGGAGTCCGAAGGGTACGACAGTAAGGTGAGCTCTGAGTTTTGAATCTGTCTGGACCCCGCCCTAGGCATGCAGAATACATCCCATACTTGGCAACACTCAACACAGTTGCCGGGTCAAAATCCTCTACCCCGTGCGTGAGTCGAAACTAAGCCTAACGTTGCAATCAAATGCATATGGCAACGCTTGAGGCTCGTCCCAAGCTGGCAAGCGAAGCAACGTCCCAAGCCGGTCTCTCTCTCCCGCTCATCTCCTCCCGCCCTCACTAGACTTACATCTTATATATTATAATGAAACAATCAACTATCGAGAATAAAATATACTAAGATGCGTTGGTTAAGAATAAGGGCAGCTACAAGCTATGAAACAACATAAGAATATCCCAGACATTAGTTACGTTGTCGTACTAAGGAAAAGCCGCCGGCCGGCTGCCGCCAGCTGGTTTCTAAACGGCTGGGCAGCCGACGCGCGCGCATGCCCGCACGTGGCTACTATGCAGAAGCGTCACACCTCCCCCAAGATATAAGACCCTTGACTAAGTTCTTCATATCTAACAGAAAGCTTCTCATAGTACCACACACTGTTGCGACACAAGGCACTATATATAAAAAAAATAAAGACTGTTGCGCTCCACCGAGCAAGTTCAACTAACTTAGCGACAATAAGCGAAAACATTCAACTTAGATACTGCTACAACATCTTATACAAAATTCTACACGTTATAAAAAATAAAGTTTTTATAAGGTTTTTGCTTTTTTAATTTGTTTTTTTCGGCTGAACTACAGTGACAGCCTATTTTCCTCCACACTCAACCCTCAATCCTGTGGCAGTCTAACCAACATCATCCACCCTTGATAGACAATCCGCTATCACGTTATCAGAACCGGCAATATGGCATATGTCCAGATTATACTCCTGAAGCATGAGTGACCACCTGGTCAGCCTCATATTCGGGTTATGAAACTAATTCAAGAATTTCAGAGGGTGATGATCGGTATAAACCACTACGACTGGTCCGAAAGCAGGAACATATACATCGAAGTGCCTGAGCGCCAGCACTATCGCCAGGAGTTCTTTTTCAATTACAGAGTAATTCCTTTGTGCACTATTGAATTTTTTACTGTAAAAACTCACTGGATGTTCGATATCTTCATCATCTGTCTGCAACAAGACAGCCCCAGCCCCTACGCCACTGGCATCAGTCGCCAGCTGAAAAGGTCTGCTGAAGTCCGGGGCCCTGAGTATGGTGTGGGTACATAACAGGTGTTTCACCAAGGAAAACGCCTCTGCACACTCAGGAGACCACCGGAACTTCTTGTCCTTAGATAATAAGTCAGTTAAAGGTGCAAGTACAGTCGAATAGCCTTTGATGAAGCGACGATAATAGCCTATCATACCTAGAAACCGCATGATTTGTTTCTTAGTCGTAGGCTGGGGAAACTATTCGATGGCTTTGATCTTTGTCTGTGGAGGGCACACCTGACCCATCCCCACCTCGAACCCCAGGTACAAAACTGTGGCTTTGACAATATCGCACTTACCCAGGTTTACCACCAAACCTGCTTCATTCAGTTTATTAAAAAGCGGTCCGATGTGAGCACAGTGACTGTTAAAATCCTCGTCGTATTTTATGACATCATCTAGGTACACCATACAGATGGGAATGTCGGCTACAATGTCGTTCATTAATTTCTGAAACGTTGCAGGGGCATTTTTCAGCCCGTATGGCATAACATGGCAACGATATGTGGCACCGTCCACCACAAACCCACACACCTCTCGCGCTCGCTCAGACAAGGGCACTTGCCAATAACCCTTAACTAGGTCTATCTTAGTGAGGAACTTGGCTTTTCCTATCTTATCCACACTGTCGTCCACGCGAGGGAGAGGGTAGGCATTTGTGGGGGTTAAACCATTCAACCTGCGGAAATCTATACAAAACCGCACCTTGCCATCTGGTTTGGGCTGCACTGTAACTGGGGAAGTCCACCTTACTGCACCCTCAGAAATCAGCCCACGTTTCAGCATATAATCCAGCTCTTCCCTAAGTGCTGGTAATTTAATAGGGGGAACACGGTATGGCATTGATTTAAAGGGCGGGTGGTCCCCAACATCGACATCGTGCACCGCTTGAGTAGTGAGGCCAGGATGCTCCGCGAAAACAGCTGGGTTTGAATCAAACAAGTGCTGCACAGTTACACGCTGTTGCTCAGGCAGGTGCAATATCAACTCGTGAGCCACTTGTCTAGAATTCCCCGCCCACTGATCCGCGGAAACATGACAATCCCAATTATCCTCCCCCGCAGCTTGACTGTCCCTTCCTCCTTCTCCACCACGATCGCTGCAGATCAACACCGGGACAGTCAGAGGCTCGGAGGGGCGCCTCACATACTCTTTCATCAGATTTACATGGCAAAGTTGGTTCTTTTTCTTACGATCAGGAGTAGCTACTAAATAGTCGAGATCAGAAACCTTCCTTACAACCCGATACGGACCAGAATACTTGGCAGACAAGGGGTGTCCCACCAGAGGCAGTAGTATCAGTACCTCCTGATCTACTTCAAACTCCCTCAGCTTCACCTTCTGGTCGTATCTGTCCTTCATCTGAGCTTGTGAACTCTTAAGGTTCCGACCTGCTACCTCCAAGCTCTTTAGCATTCTCTCACGGCTTTCAACTACATACTTTAGAAGCGAGCATGGCTTTGTGACTCCCTCCCAGATCTCCTTGACTATGTGGAGGGGCCCCCTGACCCTGTGTCCAAAAACCAACTCGTTCGGGCTAAATCCCAAGCTCTCCCTAGGTACTTCTCTCACAGAAAATAAAACGTATGGGAGACCTAGATCCCAGTCCTTCCCATTTTCCATGCAATAACATTGCAACATACTCTTGAGAGTCGAGTGCCACCTTTCCAAAACTCCCTGACTCTCGGGATGGTAGGCAGATGACACCACAGACACAATCCCATGTTGCTGCATGGTCTGCTTAAACAGAGCAGAAGTAAAATTGGATCCCTGATCAGAATGGATCTCCTGAGGGTAGCCATAACAAGAGAAATAGACAAGCAGGTTTTTGACAACAGTCTTAGCCATCCCGTTACGCATGGGGTAAGCATCTGGATACCGTGTTGCTACATCCATTACAGTTAGTAAAAATTTATTGCCGGCACTAGTGGGGGGCAATGGGCCAACCATATCGATAACTACTTTGCTGAAGGGCGGCCCAATGACAGGGATGGGTTGTAACGGGGCTCTCGGGATGACCTGATTGGGTTTCCCAACAACTTGACAAGTGTGACACTGTGACACCCATGACACGACACTCGCCTTTAACCCAGGCCACCAGAAAAGCTTGCTCAGAGCTGCCTCCGTCTTACGTGCCCCCAGGTGCCCTGCCAAAGGCACATCATGAGCTAATCTCAATAAGCTCTCACGGCAAACCCTCGGTACTACTAACTGGTCCACTAATCCTGACCCGCCATCCCACTTTTTCTTGGGATCCTGATGTCTCCGATACAAGATCCCCTCGGACAAGAAAAAATCACCAGGCTGCGCATCCCCATCGCTCTCCAGTTCGACAGCACCAATACCACACGCCCTGACTTCAGGATCTTCCAGCTGCAAGGAACATATATCAGCAGGTGCGAGATTATCCAAGTTCATCTTAAATAATTTATTTCCACCTCCAATGTCCCGCTGAGCCATCCTTTCCTCACGCTGCGCATAACGATGCTGTAGCAGAGTCTCTTCCTGCCCTGCACCTGCACTAGCGGTGACAGGCCCCGGGGCCTCTCCAGACTCTAACATAGGTGCCAATAATGAGTCACCATGAAACACTGCCGGCTCAAAACTCTCCAATTGACCAACACTTCCCGTTTTCTTGTGACCTTTCCTCCCCGGTTTGATAGACTGAGGTGGTGGCTGCAAGGCTCCGGATGTCTGAGAATGCGTCACAACACACGCCATGGTTTGTACGCTACACTTCTCAACCAACTCCTGTTCCTCCCTACTAACGTCGGCCGCCTTCTCGGCAACGACCAAGGGTGAAACCTTAGAAGCAGGCACCGCAAAGTCGTTGCCGAGTAGGAGGTCGACGCCCCCAACAGGCAAGTTCTCTACAATTCCTACATCCAGCTCCTTCGCCACACCACCCACCTCCAGCTCCATCCGCACCAGCGGGTAGGACTTCGTAGCATTGATCCCCTGAACTACCACCACCCGAGCAGCGTTAATCGGCCTACCAGTAAAGTTCTTTAACAAGGTCTGAGAAGCCCCCGTATCACGCAATAGCTTAACTCCTCGCCTTTCGCCAGCCCACCTCACAATACCATGCGCTCTATGACCCTCAAAGACGTCGCGGACAAGGTTCGAGCCTTCCGGACTCTTGAACACAGGCTGTGTCCCAACCTCTGACGAACTACCCTTGGCAAACTCGGAAGATATAGGCGACACCCCTATGCTGCGGGCCAATGACACAACCTTGTTTGGTGGCTTGGTCGGACAAGCATTTGCAAAGTGACCCTCCTTGTGACATGCAAAGCACTCTTTACTCTTTGGGTTCCCTTGGGAGTGGGAGGTACCATTAGACTTCTTATACGGGACGGTATTTGGTTTATGTTCAGTTTTATTGTCAGTGCTAGATGGTTTTGTGTATTTATGTGTAATTTATTTTGTAATTCTTTGGAGGGGGAGGGGTACGATCCTTTGCACCCGACTCACTCCTAGCTGCTGCTTCGCACCCTCGAATTAATGACAGTCGGCGGTCAGCCATTTCTGCTGCCTCCTGGAGAGTTCTAGGATTTTTTTCCTTTATATTCAATGTTAAGTCCCCGCCTGTGCACTTAAAGAACTGCTCCAAGAGAACCAGCTCGCTCAACTCCTCAAAAGTAGCTGCCCTCTCAGAACGCAGCCAATGTCGTAGTGCATCAGACAAGTCCCGGGCGTGTTCCAGGAAGGTACTATCCTTGCCCTTAGTAACACCCCGAAACTTCAAGCGGTAAGTTTCTGGTTGTAACTCATAGGCCCGTAGCACAGCCTTCTTTAGCTCATCATAAACTACACAGGACTCTAAAGGTAGTGCATCATACGCTTTTAGCCCCTTTCCTAGGAGTCTTGATGAAACTAATGCTGCCCACTTTTCCTGAGGCCACTGGTGTTCCTGACACTTCTTCTCAAATCGCATAAAAAACTCAGCCACACCTAATTCATCGAACACAGGAACTAGTTTAAGCAGGTGCGACAATGATTGGTCCCGATGTCTGTTACCTCCCCCAATATTTTGCCCTGTTACCTCCACTCGAGATCTCTCCAGCTCCCTGTCAGCCCGATACCTAGTAGACTCTGCCTGCAGTTCAGCCTCTCGTATAGCTGTTCTCTCTTCAGCCTCAGCCTGAGCTCTAGCAACCTCAGCCTGCACACTAACCTGTCTTTCGGCGGCCTCAACCTGAGCTCTAGCGGCCTCAACCTTGGCCATCTCAAACCGAAACAACAAATCTGGAGTCAACCCTTGAGGAGGGGAAGGTGCATTTAATGGAGAGGGTCCCAGTGATTGAATTCCACGCTGCCATTGACCATCAACTTGGGGGTATGTACTAAATTCAGGAACCCTGACATTTGATATGGGGGTAGAGTGGAGGGGGGGCTGGGGACCGGGGCCACCCCGTCCCCTCTCCACCCAGGTCTCTCCCTTCTAAACCCAATATCAAAGTCCTCAGCTGATCTTTCCTCATGCCACTTAAACCCTGGTGACCCTGAAGACCTGCCACACACTTTAAGCCATACTTATTCAGCTTCAACACCCTGGCAGCGGTAAGGGGCACCTCTAAAAATCTTCTAGCACCCTCCTCGCTATCGACTAGCCACTCCACAGGTCTTCCTCCCTCCGAGCCTGTATCGTGACCTGACCCATCACTGTGTTCTGATGTATTAGACATGTTTGTGTACTGCAGTAATTATCACGGTTATAGAATGTGCCTTATCTCCTATGCAAGTATGTATATACTAATGTTATTTAAAGTCTTTTAATGTGTTATATTAGTTGCTCCAAAAAAAAGCTATGTCCACTGTATTCCTCTAATCATAAGGAATCTCAAAACAAATGACAACTATATTCCTCTGTTCAGTAAATCCTGGCAAGGTCGCCATTTGTTACATCCTGGGATATATAAACACTTGGCTCTTTCTATTGGACTAGGTATGCGGCAACAAGCAACAACGGAAAACGCTAGATCCAACCCTTATCTATAAACCCAGGCAACAAACCACCCTAAACTGTCAAGAGTCCTGCCTGGACAACGAGGTATCCTATGACTCGGTTACAGGGTGCACGCACTATAGACTGCTGATAGTCAAGCAGGCTATATAAAAGATCACACAATTAAGTTGACTTAAAGCTTCAAGGAAAAGATAGATAACGGAATTAAATTGCAGAAACAATTTAATAACAAACTAGAAGAAAGTACATTTAACGCTACGTTAATTAACACAACTAATCACCCCTGCGTGAAAGAAGGTGAAAGCAAACAGTCCTCAAAACATCGTACAGGTAGACAAGATGCGGGTTTCTAAACTGCATGCGGCTACTGTAGGATCTGATGCTTAGCAAAGAAAATACGTTACGGATTTAGAGAACTCTTAACTCATAAGCAGGAATAAATACTAGTGATAGGACATACAGTGTATAATGGCATAAGTATAATTAAATAAAGGCAGCAACTCGCAACATAACCACATACAGGTGTGCTTCTCACTCTTAGTCAGGCAAGCCTGCTCGGACAGAGTCTCTAAGCCACACCCTGACTCACAATGCTCACAAAAACGGTAAACTGTGGCACAATAACAAGCATACAGAAATAATAAACCCCTAGCTGTTAATCTGCGAGGTGGCAGAGGTCTAGCCGGAAGGATATAGGCTTCGGATACCCGGGCTGAGCCACCTGCTCTAGCCTAGGGACGTTCCCAAGTCTGTGCGCCAAATTACACTAATTGAAAGGGTGCTCTCTTGAGAGACTCAGATCGCAAGTATCTGACTCTCTCCTGGCGACCCTAAAACAAAAGCAAGACGTGCTAGCGCAGTGCTGAGTGGACTAGGCAAGGGCCCTCACACAACACAACACTAGACACACAGGGACACAGACAAGAAAATGCCCCCAGGCTCCCACGGGTATCCTAGTAAAGTCGTGCGGGTCCACAGGACTCGCACCAGCAGACTTTACTTAAAGGATCGCAAAAAGCCTCCCCTCCGGTCTAGCCCCTGCTAACCTGACACAAGAACACACTAGCAAGCATGAAACCACCAAATATGAGACAACAAAAAAAGCTCCCTAGGTCTCATTAACAATTACGTCTCTGCATAAGGCCCAAAATCCGATCTAATTATCTGAGAGCTCGTCGTTAATACAATAATAGATATAAGGTCTATCAAGGGGATGGGATAATTAAATAGATTGGTGAAGTAGTGGAAGGAAGGTATACAAAGTAAGAGAGAAAGTTTTTAAGTGGTGTTGAGAGGGATAGATATCAAGGGGGTCCGAAGGGTACGACAATGAGGTGAGCTCTGAGTCTTGAATCTGTCTGGACCCCGCCCTAGGCATGCAGAATACATCCCATGCTTGGCAACACTCAACACAGTTGCCGGGTCAAAATCCTCTACCCTGTGCGTGAGTCGAAACTAAGCCTAACGTTGCAATCAAATGCATATCGCAATGCTTCAGGCTCGTCCCAAGCTGGCAAGCGAAGCAACGTCCCAAGCCGGTCTCTCTCTCCCGCTCGTCTCCTCCTGCCCTCACTAGACTTACATCTTATATATTATAATGAAATAATCAACTATCGAGAATAAAATATACTAAGATGTGTTGGTTAAGAATAAGGGCAGCTACAAGCTATGAAACAACATAAGAATATCCCAGACATTTGTTACATTGTCGTAGGATATATACTAAGGAAAAGCCTGCCGGCCGGCTGCCGCCAGCCGGTTTCTAAACGGCTGGGCAGCCGACGCGCGCGCATGCCCGCACGTGGCTACTATGCAGAAGCGTCACAAAAGGCCTCTCGTAGTCAGATGTTAAATACATCGATATGCGATTCAGCATATGGTAATATATATTGACAAAGTAACAATTTGCCCAACTGTACAGTCTCTGTTTATAATTAGGTCAGGAATGGGAGAGGGATGCGATAGTATGTTATAGGAGGGGGATGGAAGTTTGAATTGTTTGGTATTGTGATAGTAATATTATGGTTCAGGATATGTGGGTATGTGGGAATACATCGGGGAGGAATGGTAAGGTGATGGACTTAGGGAGGAAATGGGTAAAGGTAGGAAGGTTTGATGTGGTTAGGAAATTGGTGTGTGTGTGTGTGTGTGTGTGTGTGTGTGTGTGTCAATCACACTCACATTAGCGCGCACCCACTAGAGTTTTCTCCACCATGCTCTCTGACCCAACACAACTGTCAAGCTCCCACTCTTAGTTTTCACTGTCCCTTCCTTTGGCATTGAGGAACAAGGTTCTCTATAACTCACACCGGCGGATTTAAACCAGAATGCCAACTTTTCTCCAGCAACTGATTTGGCAGCTTCTGAAAATCTTTGTATACAAATGTTGGTATGTACAGTATATACTCATGCACATACCCCTTGCTGGGGGTACCTGGTACCTGTAATATAACCTGCCTTCAGTCTAGTTGCCGATACCGGTGCAGAACAGTCTAAAACATTTGCCAGAATAAATTTGTAGATACAAAGTTGACGGAAAAATCACTCTTGTACACTCGCATACCATAGTCTCTAGCCCACTCATAAAATGTTGTGGACTTCACCTATTTCTAATAAGGGAAGTATATCTCTGGAAACCAAAATACGAGTGTAATTTTCTATTAATTAATTACAAAACCTAATATATTATTGATTGTAAAGCAAGCTCTATCCAAAAGTCCATCCAGATAGTTATAATTGCATAGAGAAAAACATGGAGGGTCCACGAATTCTTTTGAGTGGGCTAGAGACTATGGTATCCGAGTGTACATCCTCTTGTAGACTGACTTTATATCTACACAATTGCTTTATATATTTAGCCCCAACTTGAAAACAGATCCATCCAGAAGGTTTTGTCTGCTTTCCATTGAGTTATGTATGATGACTGAATATTATTAATTGTTCTATATTTGTACATTTGTGATTTGGTGTTGGTTCATATTTTGATATAGTAAAAACCTGTTTATGTTTACTTATTTTTAACAATGTTTAATATATGACCACTGCAAATCCACTTTAATTTTGTTAGTCAGATCACCGATTCAGTGAACATAATTTTTAAATAATTTCAAAGTTCATGAACAAGACTGATGCTTTCATTGCTGAGCGATATTATATCAATAAGTATAAACCTGAATTAAATACATAGGTTAATATTATAAATGATAGTTAGATAGTCCAAATTGTTTCGGTAGTCTTTCATCATTAGTGGGTTAGGATTTCAATATTTGGTTTTGTTTCATTCAATCATGTGCAAAGTTTTCACTCAGTTGGTTTAATATAATAGTTAGTACTGTACCTCCTGCGTAATGTATAAATAGTGTTTGGTTGTGTATTTTGGTTTGTCTCGTAGTGGTAAGCGATCTGTCAACAATGCAAGTGCTTTGAGAATTTGTGTCTATTAGAATTATCTCCTTCTCGACGAGACAGAGAAACGGGCTAGGGAACGCGAAAGTGGTCCCGGACCCTGATAATAAGAACTTTAAATGTTTCTGTTCGGGCTCTGTCTTGTGTCGGCCACCTCCCGCAATGGGGTACGTGCCTGAGTATATACATACATACATAGTATTATCTATCAGTGTTTCATAGAACTATAAATTTCTAGTTATAGTAAAATATTCTACATATTGTAAATTCAATATATTGTCTTTCTTACTTACATATTATATACTCTTACATAATCATTGCCATAAAATATATCGTATTCAGTAAGTTTCATAAAGCTGCGATTTATAACAGATGTATTTAGTTCAATTACTTCATTCTAAATATGTTTAATGATGTAGATATACTATGATATACAGTAGGTCATTCATCTATTAACTTTATAATTGATCGCCTCTCTATTGCTGTTTGTGTGAATTTATATTTCATATCATTATTATGTAGTCACTTAGTGAATATACAGTATATAGTTACTTAATGAGGTTCGAGCAAATAAATATTATTTAGCCATTATATAAATTAATCGGAAGTGTCGATCTAATGACATCCCATTTAAGTTTTCTAATTAACCCGGGAACGGAGATGCTCATGGGCGAGCATATAAGCTCCATTCAGGCCTATAATCGTCATTGTACGATAAATATCGTTATTACTTATTCATATGAGCCTATTTTACCTTCACTAAGAAGATAGTAACCTGTAACAACAATAAAACAAGTGAAAATTTAATTTTCTGGTCAAAATCGCGAATATACATGGAGCAGCCCATTCATGAATTATGGAGAAAATTGAGGCAACCCCACCCTCCACGAGGCCTCAAGCCACACTGAGCCTACTCATACACACACTTGTTTATGTAACCCACCCGCTAGGCACATAAGCCCATCCTCCACACATTTTGCTAATGTTAGCACAAAAATATACCAACGAATTAGGGAATAACAGGGAAAATAGGTGATAATTGAAGGGGGAGGGGAAAGGGGGGAAGGAGGGGATGTGGAGGAGTGATATGAGGTATAGGGAAAAAAAACAATAAAAAAAAAAAAAAAATGTTTAGTGCTACTGGGGCGGTTTAAATGATTGTTTTAGGCCTCCCTCTTAAGAGCTTTGCCGCCCTCGCCCAGTAAAATTTCTTATTAGCGTTGCCGCCGTTTATGGGTTAACAGCGTTTTTACTCCGAATTGTTTGTAAGATAAAATTCATATTAGTTTTGTTAAAAATTCTTAGAGTTAGTAAACGGTTTTATATGACTAACATTCTTCTGTACACGTTTTAATTATTTAATTGGATAAAATGATCCTACATTTTTACAAATTTTACAAATATAGATTATTACTTTCTTTTAGGATCGATATACATGCCTGAAGATGGATGTTGGTAAATCCGAAAATTTGCAATAAACGCCAAAATGTATACGCCTCTGGCTATTATCCTTCTATTCATATACAAGATTCGATACACTGGATGCGAACCTACTACGGATATAATATATATAATCGCTCAGTTTACTGACAATTACATCCCTAAATGACACTTGTCTTGTTTTGCATATTAAAATAAATTACTTATAATTTATGGATAGGTAATATATTATACTATCTGTGTTAACATGTGTCCTTTACCTTCTCCTTTGATAACTATAATCATATATAAGTGATTGAGTTCTTTTAGTAGCGCACGCGAGGTCATGGAGAGAGAAAGAGAGAGATGGGTGGGGGGGGGGGGGGGAGGGGGGGGCAAACTAATCAACACATAAATAAATACAGACATGGAGAAAGTATCCAGATAATTATACTACGTAGAATAGTTTGAGTGTAACGAATGAGTAACGATGAATAACTATATATAATGATCTATTTAACAATAAAACAAACAAAATAGATGAAGATAACAACAATTATTTCAGTATTACGAACTTTAACCCAAACAGTGCCAGGGACGTCATATTCATCATATTCTGACAACTATTTTAGGATTGTATTTAGCTTAGGAAGGATCTATAACAATAATAAGGTTTCAAACTATCTAAACCAACCCTTTGAACTACCACAGATCCTTAATAAACTGAATCGTCTAAATATAGCTACCATGTAATTTCAAAGATGTAGCCGTTCCTGTATGGGTAGAATAAATGGTTAACATATTTTACGATCACCCGATTATGACGATACATTTCCCAAACCTGAGAGAGAGAGAGAGTACAAAGAAAATCAAGATAGGAGTAGGGAGAGAGAGAGAGAGAGAGAGAGAGAGAGAGAGAGAGAGAGAGAGATACAGAGAGGGGGGGGGGGCAACAAATGTTAATAAAGTAACGTATAACTGAGTTTGTAGTTCATTTTCCTTGAAATTGGCTTTTGTGCTTAGCCGTCAGACCCTACAACACACTCTTTTAGCTTACACACACACACACACACACACACACACACACACACACACACACACACACACACACTTACTGTGCAATATACGAGGAACACCCCTTTATATGAGTTGTTCTCATCTTTCATTTTTGTCCAATCACTTGCTATTTTCTTGGACATTTGCTTCATCCTTGATTGCATTGTTAGCATAATGGATCTGGTCTTCAGTTTATTGTGCCTGTTTATTGTCTGTGGGACGGAGGGTTAAGTAATTTGGCTGTGCGTAAGTCATATGCGTAGGTATGTATGTGTGTCCATATAATCAAGCAAAACAAGTGGATATTATAAGAGGAAGTAAAACCAAAGTGAACATGGATATTCAGAGAGAGAGAGAGAAAGAGAGAGAGAGAGATGAAAAGGTTGTTGAGTGTCCCGCAGGATGAAAACCTTGTATGCGTACACAAACATTAAGGAATACATTAATTCAGGAGCGAAGAACGTTTTCACGTGGCAACCATCAGCACAAACATAAATATTTATTTTAGCCATAAAATCGTGACCATAAACTTGTTGACGTCTCCTTGTGATGTAAACTGAACACTAATTTATGAAACTTATTGACGTGATTTGTATGGTTCAATCAGTTAAAATACTTCATTAGTGTATCATAATTGTTACTGTGATTATTGTACAGACTAATGACCATCCCTGTACCTTAAAGTTAGTACAGACTACTGACATTCACTGTACCTTAAAGTTAGTACAGACTGCTGACCATCACTGTACCTTAAAGTTAGTACAGACTACTAACCATCACTGTACCTTAAAGTTAGTACAGACTGCTGACCAGCACTGTACCTTAAAGTTAGTACAGACTACTGACCAGCACTGTACCTTAAAGTTAGTACAGACTACTGGCCATCACTGTACCTTAAAGTTAGTACAGACTACTGACCATCACTGTACCTTAATGTTATTAAAGACTACTGACCATCACTGTACCTTAAAGTTAGTACAGACTACTGACCATCACTGTACCATAAAGTTAGTACAGACTACTGACCATCACTGTACCTTAAAGTTAGTATAGACTACTGACCATCACTGTACCTTAAGTTAGTACAGACTACTGACCAGCACTGTACCTTAAAGTTAGTACAGACTACTGACCATCACTGTACCTTAAAGTTAGTACAGACTACTGACCATCACTGTACCTTAAAGTTAGTACAGACTACTGACCATCACTGTACCTTAAAGTTAGTACAGACTACTGACCATCACTGTACCTTAAAGTTAGTACAGACTACTGACCATCACTGTACCTTAAAGTTAGTACAGACTACTGACCATCACTGTACCTTAAAGTTAGTACAGACTACTGACCATCACTGTACCTTAAAGTTAGTACAGACTACTGACCATCACTGTACCTTAAAGTTAGTACAGACTACTGACCATCACTGTACCTTAAAGTTAGTACAGACTACTGACCATCACTGTACCTTAAAGTTAGTACAGACTACTGACCATCACTGTACCTTAAAGTTAGTACAGACTACTGACCATCACTGTACCTTAAAGTTAGTACAGACTACTGACCATCACTGTACCTTAAAGTTAGTACAGACTACTGACCATCACTGTACCTTAAAGTTAGTACAGACTACTGACCATCACTGTACCTTAAAGTTAGTACAGACTACTGACCATCACTGTACCTTAAAGTTAGTACAGACTACTGACCATCACTGTACCTTAAAGTTAGTACAGACTACTGACCATCACTGTACCTTAAAGTTAGTACAGACTACTGACCATCACTGTACCTTAAAGTTAGTACAGACTACTGACCATCACTGTACCTTAAAGTTAGTACAGACTACTGACCATCACTGTACCTTAAAGTTAGTACAGACTACTGACCATCACTGTACCTTAAAGTTAGTACAGACTACTGACCATCACTGTACCTTAAAGTTAGTACAGACTACTGACCATCACTGTACCTTAAAGTTAGTACAGACTACTGACCATCACTGTACCTTAAAGTTAGTACAGACTACTGACCATCACTGTACCTTAAAGTTAGTACAGACTACTGACCATCACTGTACCTTAAAGTTAGTACAGACTACTGACCATCACTGTACCTTAAAGTTAGTACAGACTACTGACCATCACTGTACCTTAAAGTTAGTACAGACTACTGACCATCACTGTACCTTAAAGTTAGTACAGACTACTGACCATCACTGTACCTTAAAGTTAGTACAGACTACTGACCATCACTGTACCTTAAAGTTAGTACAGACTACTGACCATCACTGTACCTTAAAGTTAGTACAGACTACTGACCATCACTGTACCTTAAAGTTAGTACAGACTACTGACCATCACTGTACCTTAAAGTTAGTACAGACTACTGACCATCACTGTACCTTAAAGTTAGTACAGACTACTGACCATCACTGTACCTTAAAGTTAGTACAGACTACTGACCATCACTGTACCTTAAAGTTAGTACAGACTACTGACCATCACTGTACCTTAAAGTTAGTACAGACTACTGACCATCACTGTACCTTAAAGTTAGTACAGACTACTGACCATCACTGTACCTTAAAGTTAGTACAGACTACTGACCATCACTGTACCTTAAAGTTAGTACAGACTACTGACCATCACTGTACCTTAAAGTTAGTACAGACTACTGACCATCACTGTACTTTAAAGTTAATACAGACTACTGACCATTACTGTACCTTAACCCTTAATTAGCGGCGAGCAACATAAGTCGAGTTAAATAAAGCTGGACTATGTGGCGGCGCTCGACATAACTCGAGTGGCAATTTCAGCACGTAATGTGGCTGAGAGAGAGAGACAAGTGGTGGCAGGAGACTAGCGAGCGTATGACTGTTCCAGACCACCGCGGCGAACCTACTGACACAAATCTCAGCTCCCTCCTCCCTCTCTCACTCGCTACATACTCAATTATGTACTGAAAGTACCGAATTACCTGCTTTTTGCACTCGCGTTGCACGGTTATTGCAATAAAACTATCCATCATACAAGGATCGTTATGGTGTCATTCGAAAGCTCTGTTTATGCCTTTTCAGGGATAGGTACTTGTTTTACGTTCTGGGTCTTATTTAGGCATGAAAATGATCACGTAAACAGCCCTATTTTGGCTAAAAACACCCCGCTGTGCGGTACACATAAATAAACCGCATAGGCCGCTCGTAAGGTGTTAAAGTTAGTACAGACTACTGAGCATCACTGTACCTTAAAGTTAATACAGACTACTGAGCATCACTGTAACTTAGAGTTAGTACATACTTCTGACCATCACTGTACCTTAAAGTTAGTACATACTACCGATCATCACTGTACCTTAAAGTTAGTACAGACTACTGACCATCACTGTACTTAAAGTTAGTACAGACTACTGACCATCACTGTACCTTAAAGTTAGTACAGACTACTGACCATCACTGTACCTTAAAGCTAGTACAGATTACTGACCATCACTGTACCTTAAAGTTAGTACAGACTACTGACCATCACTGTACCTTAAAGTTAGTACAGACTACTGACCATCACTGTACCATAAAGTTAGTACAGACTACTGACCATCACTGTACCTTAAAGTTAGTACATACTACTGACCATCACTGTACCATAAAGTTAGTACAGACTACTGACCATCGCTGTACCTTAAAGTTAGTACATACTACTGACCATCACTGTACCTTAAAGTTAGTACAAATTGTTGGTCTTATTCTTAAACTTGTAGGACTGGAGAAAGAAGAACAGAAGGCTCATTTTTGAAGAAAAATAATAACTTCTGGAAACATAAACATGTACTATCATACATAAAAGTATCCTTACTCTCGTGAACGCTGAGTTTCATAAAGTGGGGAGCGATTCGAGCAGTTTGTACATAATATAACAATTACATCTTCCTAATGTAATCAAATGTAATGTAAACAGGTCAATGTGATAATGTTTAGAACAAAAACATTATGTCTATCCTATAGAAGCATGGTCTAAATTGTGGGTGTATAACTAGTTTTCCAGTCGACAACACCCACAGATTGATCAATATCAATATTGGTTAGCCAAGACGTCGTCCGTCAGACAAATCGTTGATTTAACACCTTACGAGCGGCCTATGCGGTTTATTTATATGTACCGCCCAGCGGGGTGTTTTTAGCCAAAATAGGGCTGTTTACGTGATCATTTTCATGCCTAAATAAGACCCAGAACGTAAAACAAGTACCTATCCCTGAAAGGGCATAAACAGAGCTTTCGAATGACACCATAACGATCCTTTTATGATGGCTAGTTTTCTTGCAATAACCGTGCAACGCGAGTGCAAAAAGCATGTAATTCGGTACTTTCCCCATATAATTCAGTATGTAGCGAGTGAGAGAGGGAGGAGGGAGCTGAGATTCGTGTCAGTAGGTTCGCCGCGGTGGTCTGGAGCAGTCATACGCTCGCTAGTCTCCTGCCACCACTTGTCTCTCTCTCTCAGCAACATTACGTGCTGAAATTGCCACTCGACCTATGTCGAGCGCCGCCACATAGTCCAGCTTTATTTAACTCGACTTATGTGGTGAGCCGCTAATTAAGGGTTAATATAAATAAATAAATAAATATAGTGTTTTGTTAACGAAGTGAACTGAAGCGAGGGCGAAATACTGTGGCAAAGGGAAACGGTGCGTATTTTTCACACATGTATACACCACGAACACACGCAAACACACGTGGAATTAAACGCAAACAAGCGTGATGAAATGATGCACACACACGTAATGTATGTCTCGCAGGTAAATGAAAGGTCTACACATTCCCCATCTAAATTTTTCATCACAGCATAATATCACAACCTAGATAAATATAGGTGTTATAACAATGATGTAGCATAACATTACATAACATAATGATAAATAATGCAATGAAATACAATACAACATCACATAATTTATCCCAACACTGCACACCATATCACATTATATTATATCACAATATACCATGCCTTCATATATTATTGCGCGACAGAATAACACTTCACATCTCTACACAATTTAGCAACACACAATACTACTTCAATTGCATAACATAGCAAAGTGTTTGATGGCAACGTGCAGAATTGGTCTATAAAGATTTTTCTGAAACATAAAACTATTTATTACTATATTTTACTTAGTTATTACAGTTAGTTACTTTGTATCATATGCTTGTGTCTCATGGACTACTGTTTTATAGATAACGATGATAATTTACCATAGGTTTATACACAGCATTACCTGACTACACACAACCACAGCCATCCCAACAAATATATTACTTTCCACAACAATGTTTCACCTTAAAAATATCTTTACCAAACCGGAATAAGACATCATAGTAAGGCACAGTACAGCATCGTTCATGATCCCTACTTGGATAGGCGGAGCCTGCAATGATCTAATTACTACGACAATGACACTGCTGAACTGATAAAAGTACTATGATATAATACATTGAGTGTGAATACAAATATTCACACTGCATTCACTAAATGGAAAAAAAAAAAAAATCTGAACCAGAGATCTAACATGATCCAATCCTACACACAGCCAATGATCAGATGTACAATATATTGAGAGGTGGTACGTACATGCAAAATATTGGTGCAAGGTCTGAAACTTGTACTCTGGAGATACTGGACACAGTCATTAGAGATTCATGAGCGGGTCTTTCAAAGTGTATGCAGGAGGTATGCGTGGATGATTGTTGCATGTAGGGAGGAATATTATTGTGTGAAATATCTCACATGCTGCATGAAATAAACACTGAGCTTTCTGCCACAACCTACAACACATATTGCCGTCCAAGAGCAGCATATTGTTGCTCAACATAAAACAGATAACTAGTAGGATCATCATCAATTGTACTAAAATGAATAATTGTCAAAACAATAACATATCATGCCGGCTTTATATTATATTTACAAATCACACAATCCAGGCAAATAATATCTACATTCTTTGTACCAAATCTCCCAGCAGACATAGGCCTTTTTAACCTGAATATTCATTTGTTCAACGCAATAATGTCAAGAAGGGTTATTCTAAGTGACAAGTTTTGCAACCGACCCGACACACTCGGACTTCCCCGAATAGTGTTGCCTGGTTGATTGTGGATTCAGGCTTGGTGGCGATCGACTTCTCAAAATGATATCGCCAATGTCTCCTCATATTCTGTCCAACTCTCAAACCCAAGCTTGATCAAATTTTACCAGTCTGTCTTCTACTCAACAAGCAAGCTTTGGAACACTCTCCCTTAATCTCTCTTTCCCTTATCCTATGGTTTAAACTGCTTTAAGCTCCATGTGTCCAGACATCTTGACTCTAACATAGCTTAATTTTGGCTCTCTGTCACTCTTTCAACTTAGTGGAAGGCACTTGTTACAGACAGCTTTGCCTTTTGTGTCCTACATTCATATAAAACACAAACTATAGATCTCAACTCATAATCTTTGTCATCGCACACTCTCATGCCACCTATTGAGCTTCCCAGTTAATGGGTCCTGCCTCCCATCACATAGTTGTTGAAGGTGTTCCGGTGGGCTTTCACAAGCATTCACAATGGGCTAAAATCTGGCAAATGTGCTTCAATGAAGATAAGTGTAAAGTACTTCATATCGGATACCGCAATGAAAAAGCAGACTACTCGATGAATGGCACCCAGCTAAAGAGTGTAGACAGAGAAACCGATTTAGGAGTAACAATACCCAGTAACTTAAAACCAAGTCAACATTGTGCTGAAGTTGTTAAGAAGGCAAAACAAATTATAGGTGTCATAGGTTGATCATTTGAACATAATTCAGAAGACATTATCCTCACCCTTTACAATTCATTACTCCGCCCACTTTTGGAATGCTGCGTTCAGTTCTGGTGCCCTTACTATAAAACAGATATAGACAAATTGGAACGAGTTCAACGTAGAGTTACCAAAATGATACACTGTCTTCGGAAAAAACATACAAGGAACGTCTTAAAGAACTAAATAAATATTCATTAACCAAGCGCAGATTGAGAAGTAACCTTATTCAAGTTTCCAAGATCATTAAAGGCATCGACGACATGAACTGTAATAAATATTTTACGATTAACCGATCAAACTACACGCAGGGAAATGGATGAGAAATCATTGATTGGTAAATCATTCAACTCTAACTCCTCCAAACTTCGCCTAGACAAGCACCTTGCCCTGAACCCAAGGTTGACTGCATTTGTAATTGAATAAATATTTTCTTTAGTAGTGTTTGTTCAATAACCTAATAGATTTTGTTACGTCCTGGGATATATAAACACTGGGCTCTTTCTATTGGACTAGGTATGCGGCAACAAGCAACAACGGAAAACGCTAGATCCCACCCTTATCTATAAACCCAGGCAACAAACCACCCTATACCGTCAAGAGTCCTGCCTGGACAACGAGGTATCCTATGACTCGGTTACAGGGTGCACGCACTATAGACTGCTGATAGTCAAGCAGGCTATATAAAAGATCACACAACTAAGTTGACTTAAAGCTTCAAGGAAAAGATAGATAACGAAATTAAATTTCAGAAACAATTTAATAACAAACTAGAAGAAAGTACATTTAACGTTACGTTAATTAATTAATACAACGAATCACCCCTGCGTGAAAGAAGGTGAAAGCAAACAGTCCTCAAAACATCGTACAGGTAGACAAGATGCAGGTTTCTAAACTGCATGCGGCCACTGTAGGATCTGATGCTTAGCAAAGAAAGTAAGTTACGGATTTAGAGAACTCTTATCTCATAAGCAGGAATAAATACTAGTGATAGGCCATACAGTGTATAATGGCATAGGTATAATTAAATAAAGGCAGCAACTCGCAACATAACCACATACAGGTGTGCTTCTCACTCTTAGTCAGGCAAGCCTGCTCGGACAGAGTCTCTAAGCCACACCCTGACTCACAATGCTCACAAAGACGGTCAACTGTGGCACAATAACAAGCATACAGATATAATAAACCCCTAGCTGTTAATCTGCCAGGTGGCAGAGGTCTAGCCGGAAGGATATAGGCTTCGGATACCCGGGCTGAGCCACCTGCTCTAGCCTAGGGACGTTCCCAAGTCTGTGCGCCAAATTACTCTAATTGAAAGGGTGCTCTCTTGAGAGACTCAGATCCCAAGTATCTGACTCTCCTGGCGACCCTAAAACAAATGCAAGACGTGCTAGCGCAGTGCTGAGTGGACTAGGCAAGGGCCCTCACACAACACAACACTAGACACACAGGCACACAGACAAGAAAATGCCCCCAGACTCCCACGGGTATCCTAGTAAAGTCGTGCAGGTCCACAGGACTCGCACCAGCAGACTTTACTTAAAGGATCACAAAATGCCTCCCCTCCGGTCTAGCCCCTGCTCACCTGCCACAAGAACACACTAGCAAGCATGAAACCACCAAATATGAGACAACAAAAAAGCTTTCTAGGTCTCATTAACAATTATATCTCTGCATAAGGCCCAAAATCCTATCTAGTTATCTGAGAGCTCGTCGTAAATACAATGATAGATATAAGGTCTATCAAGGGGATGTGATAATTAAATAGATTGGTGAAGTAGTGGAAAGAAGGTATACAAAGTAAGAGAGAAAGTTTCTAAGTTGGGTTGAGAGGGATAGATATCAAGGGGGTCCGAAGGGTACGACAGTGAGGTGAGCTCTGAGGAGAATAGCTCCTCTGGACCCCTCCAGGATCCCACACAAAGGCACGGTGGTCAGCCAATCACAGGCCGCTACGTCACCCGGCAGCAGGCCTGCGGAAGGCGCCAGGAACCACCAGCCAATCAAAACCGAGAGAAAAGGCCACGTGGGCGAGCAACTCCTCCGGGAGGGAGGGGGGAGGAGGAGGAAAAGCAACACTCACCTCCCCCACCCTGCTCGCTCGCTCTCTCTCTCCCGCTCGTCTCCTCCCACTCTCACTAGACTTACATAACACGTAACTAGACTTAGCCAATGTAACACCGATATTCAAAAAAGGCAGCAAATCCCTACCCAGTAACTATCGTCCAATTAGCTTAACCTCAGTTGTATGTAAAATGCTAGAAACGGTCATAAGAGATAGACTCGTAAATCACTTAGAGGAAAATAACATACTTAAAGATACTCAACACGGCTTTCGTAAAAAATGTTCCTGTTTAACAAACCTCTTAGACTTCTTCCATGATATCCTCAACCTCTACGATGAGAGTAAAGCTGTAGATATTATATACCTTGATTTTCAAAAGGCCTTTGACAAAGTTCCCCACAAACGTTTACTGCTAAAACTAAAAGCGCATGGAATACAAGACGGTGTTGAAATGGATAGAAATTGGCTCAGCGACAGAAAGCAAAGAGTAGTCATCAACGGTAAGGCATCTAAATGGACCAATGTAAGTAGCGGGGTACCCCAGGGATCGGTACTAAGACCAATTCTCTTTCTAATTTACATCAACGCAATAGATGAGGGTCTCACCTGTACAATCTCAAAATTTGCTGACGATACAAAATTGCAAATAGCGTACTCTCAAAAGATCAAGTTGACGATATGCAACACAATCTAGATAAATTGTCACATTTGGCCCAAATTTGGCAAATGAGTTTCAATGCGGATAAATGTAAAGTACTACATATCGGATACCTAAATGAGAAAGCAAACTATTCGATGAATGGCACTCAGCTTAAGAATGTAAACAGAGAAACCGATCTGGGAGTAACAATATCGAGTAACCTAAAACCGAGTCAACAATGTTCAGAAGTTGTTAACCCGTTGAGCCCCGGCTAGTTATAATATTTTGTTCACCCCAGTCCCAAGCCATTTTCACTTATTTTTTTTGTTTGCTAAAATGGAAGACAAGGATGAGAAATGAAAAAAAAAACAAAAAAAATCACCTCGGACATATTTTTTTTTTTGGGGGGGGGGGCCGGTGGGGGGTTGGGGGGGGGGGAGCTTCAAAAAAATTTGTTGAGCCAAAATGGAAGAGAATGGTGAGAAATGAACACACAAATAAAAAAAAACTCATTTCGGTCATTTGGGGGCGGGGGGGGGTTTCAATAGTTCGTCTCCCCCGCATGACCACCCGCCCGGGAGCACTAGGGTAAAAACTGAGTATGGCATTGTATGGCATACATCCTATGGAGTATCTCACATAAATCTCAAGCCTCTAGCTCCCATACGACCGGAGTAATGAAGGTTCAAAGTGGCGGTAAACTAGGGGTGTAAACTATCCCCACTAAGCCCACCACCACCAGCCGCGCGGCTGTCTCGGCCCGCTCACACCTACTGGCCCGGCTCCCCCACACACTACGGTACCGCCCCCTCCTATTCTCCCGCCATTTCCTACCTTACGGGCCACGTAAGTGTTTTTTATATGTCGGACGCACGTGATGCGTCGCTGGGAGTTGGTGATCAAAGACTGCCGACGCAACACGTGCGACGCTGGGTCTCAACGGGTTAAGAAGGCAAACAAAATAATTGTCTTTATAGGCAGATCATTTGAGCATAAATCCAAAGACGTAATCCTAACCCTTTACAATTCCTTAGTCCGTCCTCTTCTGGAATACTGCGTTCAATGCTGGTGCCCTTATTACCAAAAAGACATAAACAAGCTAGAACGAGTTCAACGTAGAGTTACCAAAATGATACCTAGGCTAAAGAACAAACCATACGAAGAGCGTCTTAGAGAATTAAATCTATTTCCTTTAACTCACTCTAAACCACTGTTTGGACACTTGATCCTCAGTGTTTTGGAGGACAAGCAGCCTAGAAGGGTCACTAGATATGTTGTTGCTTGATTTCCTTTGTACTCCTTTGTACATCTTATATATAATAATGAAACAATCAACTATCGAGAATAAAATATACTAAGATGTGTTGGTTAAGAATAAGGGCAGCTTCAAGCTGTGAAACAACATAAGAATATCCCAGACATTAGTTACATTGTCGTAGGATATATACTAAGGAAAAGCCGGCCAGCCGGCTGCCGCCAGCCGGTTTCTAAACGGCTAGGCAGCCGACACTCGCGCATGCCCGCACGTGGCTACTATGCAGGAGCGTCACAATTTTAATATGAACTAAGCCTGGACAGGGCAGCAAAGACTGCCGACGCAACACGTGCGACGCTGGGTCTCAACGGGTTAAGAAGGCAAACAAAATAATTGTCTTTATAGGCAGATCATTTGAGCATAAATCCAAAGACGTAATCCTAACCCTTTACAATTCCTTAGTCCGCCCTCTTCTGGAATACTGCGTTCAATGCTGGTGCCCTTATTACCAAAAAGACATAAACAAGCTAGAACGAGTTCAACGTAGAGTTACCAAAATGATACCTAGGCTAAAGAACAAACCATACGAAGAGCGTCTTCGAGAATTAAATCTATTTCCTTTAACCCAGCGCAGATTAAGAGGTGACTTAATTCAAGTGTTCAAAATCATCAAAGGCATCGACAATATGAACTGTAGTAAGTACTTCACTATCGACCAATCTAATTACACGCGGGGAAACGATTGCAAAATTATTGGTAAATCTTTTAACTCACACGAATCTAAGAATTTCTTCTTCAATCGAGTTGTCAACTTGTGGAATGGGCTTCCCCGAGACGTTATAGACTGCAGCACCGTTGATTCATTTAAATTCCGCCTAGACAAATATCTCGCATCAAACCCGCGACTGACTGCGTTTGTAAATGAATAACTTTAATTTATCCTCCCCTCAGTTGCTAACCCATATGTCCCCTACTAACTTCCTAGTCCTGCCACGTTAGTGGCAGGGCAGTAGTTCCCTTTCCAATGTTCCCTTACCCACTCTAAACCACTGTTTGGACACTTGATCCTCAGTGTTTTGGAGGACAAGCAGCCTAGAAGGGTCACTAGATCTGTTGTTGCTTGATTTCCTTTGTACTCCTTTGTACATCTTATATATAATAATGAAACAATCAACTATCGAGAATAAAATATACTAAGATGTGTTGGTTAAGAATAAGGGCAGCTTCAAGCTGTGAAACAACATAAGAATATCCCAGACATTAGTTACATTGTCGTAGGATATATACTAAGGAAAAGCCGGCCAGCCGGCTGCCGCCAGCCGGTTTCTAAACGGCTAGGCAACCGACACTCGCGCATGCCCGCACGTGGCTACTATGCAGGAGCGTCACAATTTTAATATGAACTAAGCCTGGACAGGGCAGCACTTCCTTCTCACATCTTTCCCACATTCTCTCCGAAATACTGTTGCTGCACTTGGAACAGCAGTATTTTGGAGGGCAAGTAACCTCGAGGGGTCGCATGACCTTTTGTTGCGTGTTTTCCTTTGTACTCCTTTGTATACTTGCAAGACGGCAGTATCGATCGGGAAGTGAGAGAGAGAGGGTATACGTCGCGCCGGCTCTCCCCTCATGACACGATCGGTCGGCAATAATACATCTTTTTCCCCCCCAAATACTACTCCCACTTGTTTTATTGCTGTTACATGTTAATATCTTCATATTAAACGTAAAATAGGCGCATATGAATAAGTAATAACGATATTTATGGTAAAATTACTAATATCTTTACCTGACGAGATATTTCAAATACCATAGTTAAGCGCTTCCCAGGTTAATACAAAATTTAAAAACTTCAGTCACCTATAATAGTCTAATTTTAGTCAAATTGCCAATAACAATGCTTAATAGCCATACAACATTGTAGAACAACCAAGAATATTAAGAGAAGATGAAGGGTTAATTTGTATGTTGTTGACGAGTAGGTCATAGTTTTCTGGAAGGGGGCGACGAGTAGACAGATAGAGAAATTGAGTTTTGGAAGCATTCAAAGTAAAACAAAATTTGACAAAGTGCCATATTGCAGGCTAATGTCAAAAGTGAGTGCGCTAGGTATCAATACAGAGGCCACAAATGCTATAGAAAGTTGGCTAACAGGTAGACAACAATGAGTGGTAATCAATGGTGTTTCTTGGACTTCAGTGACTTTTGGAGTTGCACAGGGATCTGTCCTTGGCCCACTTCTGTTTATCATATAATATTATGTCAATGACATCCATATTGGTCTGATGAGTGTGATCTCCAAATTGCAGTCATGAAGCTTGGAATGAATGTGAAAGACCCCAAAGGTGGTTGAACAGCTCAGGATGGACTTCAACAGACTGGGTGAACGGTCGGAGACATGGCAGATGCCTCTAAACTTGGAAAAGTGCAAGGTGATGCATATCGACCAAGCAAGCCCCAATTCAGGTTATTCACTATTGGGAATGCCTCTGGAAGTGGCTGACTAGGAAAAGGATTTGGGTGTTCTTATTAGCAGTGATAGTATAGTGGGATTTCCTAAAAAAGGCACTCTATAAGAATCAAGGAGCATTTTTGGGTAAAAGTTGGGAACCAGACATTTTAGCATAATTCAGGCATGCCGAATTCGATAAACCCGGTTCCCAAGCGAAATTTTGAGTTTTGACCGTCTAATTTGCATAAACAAAATGGCCGCCAAATTGGAAATTTTTGACACTTCTTGAACCATTTTCTCCAATATCTCTCTAACTAGGCAAGCAAATATCACAAGTGAAGCATCTATACCTATGTTTTGAGGGTCAGGGAATGTCACTGAGGCATTTTTAAAGGAATCAGTAATAAGCCTAGACTTTAATATACATATTAGCGGCTGTCATTAGAGAAAAATCAATGGTTCCCAACTTTACCCCAAGATACTCCTTGATGCTTATGCAGGCAAAACAGGGCAATATCTGTCACTCACCTGAACTATTTATTGGAGTAGACCATATTCATGCAATACAAGGAGTTTGATCATCACTCTGTTGCTGACATGCACACATTGCTGTGCATCGTAACCCGGATTTGCGGCATTTGCACCGACGCGTCCTGCATTGTTTCTGGCAGGCACATGAAATAATTTCCAGGCAACTTTGTGGGATCGGACTCAATGACATCAGAATGGGTTGTAGTCCTGAATCGCCATGTTTCCATCCCATGTCTGTGGGTGCAGGAAGCTCAGGTACAGCACAGTGAGCATTTCTCCAAATCATTGCTTGATAGTGTACTCGCATCAAATGGAAGCGGAGAGCATCACGTGTTGGTGGCATTGCTTCTGGTTTGGCAGTCTTTGAGAACAGTATATGCCTTGCTGCATCAACAGAGCCTGTTTTGTACACATCATATATTCTGCAGACAAACGTTTCTGAAGATCGAATGGTCTCCTCTGTGAGTTCACCGATTCCCAAGTTTATGAGCAATTGATGGTGCTGTTTGAAGACTTTCCATGATGACCTTTTGGTGTGATTTGCGATGTAGGAGGTGGTGTCGCACCCGGTTAATGCATGAAATGGTAAAAGAGTTGTTGTTGAATCTCTTGGTAGGTTGTTGAAAACTGCATCAATGGGTATATATCGCCTTTTCTTGGTGGTACCAGACATCATCCAGAGGTGTTCACATTGTACACGTGGGAAGTGGGAAACCAAAAGCACGAGAACATCAGTGTCCCTTGATGACACAACAACTGTATTGAACTGGCTGTGCACAGCATGTAACACCAACCTAGTGTCAGCTTCTTCATGTGTGGCTCTCAGTTGAGTCAAATCAGTGATTGTCTTTGATGACCTAACCTCAATTTCTTCTCTGAATCCCCCAGCAACTACAATCTCCTTATCATCAGGTGCCTGAGAACACAGTTCCTCAGACAGGAAATTTGCAAGATCAGCTTTATTAGCAGGGAGCGACACAAAGTTAGTCCATTTTTTTGGAAGAGGCACATCACGTCCCTCAACAATTCGTCTGATTGGTCGATCTGCTTTCGTGCGTCGTGTCCTCGTACCACCCTTGATTGTCTCTTCTCTATATCTGTCGAACACAATGTCTACCCGTTGATAGTTAGAACCTGCCTTTAATACTGCTCTTACGTATGTGTCGGCCAAATCCCCAAAGGTCATTGCATTGTCAGGCTTTCCCAGAGCAAACCACCAGTGCTTGTCCATCAATGATTAGGCAGGATGATGAGTCGTGAAGTTCAATAGCTTCAGGGCAGATTATGTCTTCCGTTAACTTATCTGCCAGTATGGACTTATTTCCAGTGCGGAGTGTACCATTCATTTCAGCGAGTGATACAGGAACTGGCAGAAGCTCGTGCTTTAGGACAGCTGGCAAGTCAACTGGACGACCTGCCTCATAGGCAGTAAGAAGGCGTTGAAGCACGTTTCTATCTGCCTTCAGGATAGTTCTCTTGTCTTTCTCTTTATTGTCTTTGACCACTTCATACAGAGATGCAAACGTTTTGGCATTACTCCTGTGTAGGGGTGCATGGATTCTGACATCTGGCTTGTCACCTTGCTCAGGTACAATCATCCTCTCCTCAACGAATGTATTCACTTTTCTTGTCCGAGTTCTTTGGCACAAAGTAATGAGTTTTGGATTGCCTCTGTTGCTAGGTCTTTTGTGGCCAGATTCTGCAATGACGCTGGTGAAACCGATGCAAAAACCTTGAATCCCTGGAAGGCCGAGAGCAATGCCATCTCGTCATCGTTGTCCCGCTTTTGCCGTGATTTGGTAGCTTCATTGTGAACACGTGCACTACCAGGACAGTTGTTGTACATTGCATGCGTTTCAGCTGCAATGTGAGACCTCATATTATACGAAAGGGTCCATCTACAAAGCGCTGATGTTGTCTTTGTGATGCCAATGATTCCACCTGCTTTCTTTCCTGTACCATTTATCCACTCCATGGCTTGGTCTGGATCTACTTGGTTGAACTTTTGAACAGAACGTCTTACAACAAAGTTGCCCCTTTGAAACTCTGATAACACGGATTCTGGTAGTTGGTTGCCTGCATCTTCCGCAAACGTTCAAGTTTACTTTTGTCCGTGAAGTGGGCATAGCACATTTTGTGCCACACAAGAGTTTCGGCTTAAGCAGAATCCAAGACATTCTCAAGACGGTCAATCACATCGATATTCTTAGTGTCTCTAAGCTTTCTTCTGGTACTGGCAGCATCCCTGACTTTTGCGAGTCCATGGTCACTTGCATTACTAGGAATAACACTGGCTGTGTGAGTTTGGCAGAAGATGCACAAGCTGTAATCTACAGGTGAAGGCCTCTTCAAGTAACTACTGGATCCATTGTAGTCTGCAAATAAAAGAAACAATTAGTATTAGTATTAGCATTAAATATTGGAGAAATTGATTTTTCTATAATTGCAGCCACCAATTTGCACATTTACGTGAAGGCTTATCACTAATCACTTTAAAGATGCCTTAATCACATTCTCTGACCCTCAAAACATAAGTATAGACACTTTATTTGTCATTTTTGCTTGCCTAGTTAGAGAGATATTGGAGAAAATGGTTCATGAAGTGTCAAAAATGTCCAATTTGGCGGCCATTTTGTTTATGCAAATTAGATTGTCAAAAACTCAAAATTTCGCTTGGGAACCGGGTTTATCGAATTCAGCATACCTGAAATATGCTAAAAAGTCTGGTTCCCAACTTTTACCTAAAAATGCTCCTAACATTCACATTTTTCAGAAACCCCACTACTCTATGACCTAAAGTTTTCCAAGCAGTGCATTGAAGTAGAGAAGAAAGCTCAACAATTATTGGGCTAGATTAACCCTTATTTAGCGGGTGGTAAGGTATTTTACACTGTACCGCTCAGCGGGCATAATTCCGAAATATTCGCTCAATTTCACTCGCCCTAGCGCCGTTACTATGGCTCCAATGCGAACGAAACTATCATTTTTGGAAAGAGCAACTCTTCGTCTCCCCATATAAGTCTATGAATGGATGTTATGAATGAGTGTGGAGGGTGGAAAGAGGTGAGGAAGAGGAGGTACTTTTTGGTCTATTTCCCGGGCGCGTTCGGTTGCGTTCGCTTTGGCCTGACTTCGGCCTCTCGCGCGTCTACTATTCCTTCGGTAATCGGTCTTATTTTTCTCTTATTTCTCCTTATTTCTGTATTCTCTCTCTCTCTCTCTCTTTCTTTCTCTCTCTCTCACTCCTGTCTGTCTGTCTGTCTCTCTCTCTCTCTCTCTCTCTCTGGCTCGCTCGCTTTCCCTCTCTCGCGCGCTCTGTCTCTCTCTCTCTTCCTCATCCGTATATGTAATTCTCATTATTATTTTCTCTAATCTCTCTCACTCCTCCTGTCTGTCTGTCTGTCTCTCTGGCTCGCTCGCTTTCCCTCTCTTGTGATCCCTTTCTCTCTTCCTCATCCGTATTATGTATTTCTCATTATTATTTTCTCTAACTAATCCCTCTATTTCATTTATTTGCATGTAATATTTCTGTATTATTATATCTTTTTCACTCTTTCTTCAGTTCAGTTTCTGTATTCTCTCTATACGGTGGGAATGGTATTTCGTATGAGGGATGTGCAGCACAAATATTCAATCTCGTTGTTTGGTTGTTTGTATTACCGTAAGAAATGTACTGAACGCCTGCAAATAATACGCTATAAAATGCTTGCAATCAAACTCTCAAGCAATTTCAAGGTCACATGCAATTATAAATGTAGGCTATAGGTAGACCCAGAGAGGAAGAGACAAGAGAGAGAGAGAGTGTCGTGATAATATAACAATGTTACATATGTATCATATATATATGAACAAATAATATATACGGTAGGCCTACATCTGTTCCCCACAATCATATAATGCCGAGCACAAATATTCAATCTTTCATTGTTTGTATTACCGTAAGAAATGTACTGAACGCCTGCAAATAATACGCTATAAAATGCTTGCAATCTCTCTATTTTCTCTAATCTCTCTCACTCCTGTATCTCTCTCTCTCTCTGGCTCGCTCGCTTCCCCTCTTCCTCATCCGTATTATGTATTTCTCATTATTATTTTCTCTAACTAATCCATCTATTTCATTTATTTGCTTGTAATATTTCTGTATTATTATATCTTTTTCACTCTTTCTTCAGTTAAATTTCTGCATTCTCTCTCTCTCTCTCTCTCTGTTTCGCTTGCTTTGCAGGAATTTTGTTTTTGTTTTATATATATATACTAATTTACTTATCATTACTTACTATATCGTATAAACAATAGTAGGTAGCCAACTTACCATAATACCGATACACCAAACCGATCCGCATGCGTTTTTGTTTATCACCTGTTTACTAAAGTGCCACCATTATCGATTTTCTTGGAGCCGACTCGAGCGGGAGGGTTACCAATTGAAGTTAAATCCGCTAGCATATATTGTTAGATGTAAGACATGATAAATACCACTAGAAATATGAATTGGCAAAATCCATATAATATCACTTCGAAATTGTTCTGAAATTTCAAAACAAAACCGCTAGTGTAAGTCATTGCTGCTAGATCGAAGTAAAGGTCTCTAGATCTAGCGGAAGTCGCTATACGTATTGGCAGTACTGCACACTCATTCATTTCATTCATTCATTTTCTATTGAGCTCGTCCTGGAATCTTTACGACTCTGAATCTTACGATTGCCGACGGTGATACGTTGTTGACATTGTTGTTGATGTTCCAGTGGAGGGATGAACAAAATATTGTCCTTGTCCAATAATAGCTATTTCATAGTCCCACAGGACTTATTTTGATATATTTATCAAATTTATTGAACGCCTGAAAATAATACGCTATAAAATGCTTGCAATCAAACTTTCAAGCAATTACAAGGTCACATGCAATTATAAAAAGGTATATTGTAGACCACAAGCTTCGCCAAGCTTCGTTGTTGCTTGTATTATCGTGAGAAATGTACCATACACCCTGGTTATCGTGAGAAATTTACCGAACGCCTGCAAATAATACGCTATAAAATGCTTGCAATCAAACTCTCAAGCAATTTCAATGTCAAATGCAGTATATGTAGACCCAGAGAGGAAGAGAATGACAGAGAGAGAGGGGAAGTCAAAAACATCTGCTAGGTGTGATTTCCCCTGAGAGGGAAGAGATTAGTTAGGGGCGTGCCCTGGCCTACATCAGACAAAGAGAGTACAAAGGAGTACAAACAAGAGAGTGAGACAGAGAGAGAGAGAGAGAAAGTCGTGATAAAATAAAAATGTTACACATGTATCATATATATGAAAACATAATATATACGGTAGGCCTACATCTGTTCCCCACAATCATATAATGCCAAGCACAAATATTCAATCTTTCGTTGTTTGTATTACCGTAAGAAATTTACCGAACGGCCTACAAATAATACGCTATAAAATGCAAAGGAAATTTCTTGTAGAGTGCAATTTTGAGGACGTAATGTGCTCTGAGAGAGCGGAGCGGTGATTAGGAGCATAAATTACCTCAAGACCGCTCGCCACACAGGGAATTATATAAGGAAATTACCGTATTTTAGGGTTTTTCACTCGTGTTTTACGATCGTTGAAAGACAACCAGTTATCGTAAAAGGATGGTTCGGGTGTCATTGGAAAGCTCAATTTACGCACTTTCAGGATACATATTTGTATTACGCTCTGGGTCTTGTTTATGCATGAAAAAGAGCACGGAACAACCCCATTTAGGGTAAAAAAAAAAACCCGCTGGGCGGCACAGTGAAATATACTCCGCTCGTAAGGTGATAAAATGCTTGCAATCACATTTTCAAGCAATTATAAAATATAAATTGTACTTACCAACACCCACACCAGTATGTTCTTCGTCAGGAACGTCTCCAATTTGCTCAAGGGTCTGTCCAATATCAACCACAACATCCACCCCACGCAAATTATGCTTGGGGTGAAAGCCTATGATCGGGTTATTTTCGTCTTCCGAGTCATCCACACTACCAAAACTCTCACCCAGACTTTCGACGGTTTCATCCAACAGCTTATTAGAAAGTTCTGAAGAGTTCAGCATGATATCTAGTTCCTGGGTGGTAAGCCGGGCGTGGTTAGTAGGGTGGCGCGACGCACTAGGGATGGCGGCCACCGAATCGAACACGGGCAAATCTTGACCTTCCATTATGGCTGCTTGAGGGTCACTTAGTCACGGTCACGCAGTGGGGATGTGTGGGTGGGCCCTTGTAGTACACCGCCTGACCACCAAGTTTCGCTTTCCACCTAAATTAGGGCGGGAATACTCCCACGGACTTAAGTCCGACCCCGCCATTTAGTCCAATTTTTTCGTATCGGACTTAAGTCCGACCCCGCTAAATAAGGGTTAAGAGGCAATTTAAGTATAGAAATAAGGAAATAGTCCTCACACTTTACAACGCTCTAATACGGCCTCTCCTGGAGTATGCTGTTCAATTCTGGTCTCCAGCACTAAGGAAAGATATAGAGCGACTGGAAAGAGTACAAGCTAGGGCTACAAAACTTATTCCATCGCTTAGATGAATGAGCTATGAGGACCGGTTGAGAGCTCTTGATCTCTTCCCGTTGGAGACCCGCAGACTACGAGGTTAGCTCATTGAAGTTTTTAAAATACTTAATGGGTTTGACAATGTGGATTATAACAAAATGTTTAACCTCAATGTGAATACAACACACAACCATGGCTGGAAATTAGAATTGAAAAGGTTCAGCACTAGTATCTGTGGACACTTTTTCACATATAAGATCTGTTCTGCCTGGAACAAACTTCCCTCCGAAGTTGTAAATAGTTATTCAGTAGAGCAGTTCAAGAAGAGAGTACATAGTATTTTGCACACTCTGTAAAGAATGTAGTGCACTAAAGAGTTTCTCTCCTTCCACTTCGAGTATCTCCTCGGAATGAACCGCAAGGTCTCTGAGATACTAACTAATCCTTATAACTCCTTGTAACACTCTCTCTTTCTCTCACCATTAACATTACCCCTCACATCCTGTCGTTTCCTTCCACCATTACCTTGTCACCAGGTCCTTGCCTTTTATTACTGCTCGTTTCCTTATAAAATATATTCTTCCTCTCACTCACTCTCCTTCCTCACCTCTCGGTATTATAATAATTGTTATAGTCATTATAAACTTCCTAAAAACTATGTGTGTTGTGTTGAATGTTTCTGTGTAACTGTTGTCTGTGATCAGTGTTATCATGTTGATCAGGTGCTACAGTATTCACATTTTAAATGCGACAGTATTCTACTGCACCTCTGATGTCCGCCAATGTAGAGGGAGAATTGGGAGGCCATATACTGAAAGGGTTACAATATAAGTTGAATATCTAATACTGTATACAGTGGCCACTTTTTTGATATGGACATCATCATGTTTCCATTGATAACCAATATCTAAGTAAGTGAAACGTGGGTAATGTTTTCCGTAGATGGTGTTTGTGAGGTAAAGTACATGACTGTAAGGTAATGTTATGTCACAAGTCATGAAGTCGGATTTTATTGGAGTTTAGTATGTGCTACAAGTTATAATACATATTTTGATGTATGTATGTTCTATATTCGTGTGCTATACACAGGTTTTGAAAATATGAGTAACAAGATGCAATATACACTTATACTTTCTCTCTCTCGTTTAAGTACTTATATTTGTCACTTCTGCAGTATAGTTTCACTTTTCGAATGACTTTATTTTATTTATGCCTCTTAATTTTCGTTTAATCCTATCTCATGCCTTGCTGCTCTTCCTTTTACGAGTGTCATTTCATATTTCTAAAACAATTTTAATATATTCGTATTACATTTTAGCTGTTTTGTTTCCTCGAAAAGTCGAGGTAACAGGACTGACATAATATATGCGGACATTTAGTAGTAGTAGATTTTCAGTAACAGCTGTTTTACAATTAATGATCCAATTTGACATACATAATGTTACGGACGTCTTGAACACATCTACAAACATTTCGTTTTAATAATTTTACAAATATCCTACCTACTGTGTATTCTCCTTTTTACGATATTTATACAAATATATTTTGTCACTTTTCAATTCTTACAATAACAATCATCTAGTGTGAGTCATAATAAAACAAACCGTTTCATTGTACTTCGCGAAAACATTTGGGATAAATGGAAACAAGAAATAAATATACTAAATTTAGCCACAGAAAAGTAAGAATACAATATATATAGACAATTACTGTATTTATAATATATAACGTTTAATACAAGATGTAAGACTAAATTTGTCACGTACCTACTGGAAAATACTTGTGTGAAATGTGTGTATTTAGTGAAGACAGGAAAACAATAGAGAGAAGAAGAATGACAGATCGTAGCTTAATTTGTCAACGTTCCTCCGAGTCGCCAACAGAGAAACGAGACGAGAAGTTAAATTAAATTAAGTTTGAGTCAATTAATGTTAACTGCTGATTGTGTATTTGAGAGATGACAAGAATGGTTGTGTGTGTGTGTGTGTGTGTGACTCATAGCAACGCTTAGCGAGACAGTGAAAAGGAAGGGGAATGTACAGAACAATTAAGTAAAACCAGAAACGAGGGAGCAATCAAAAGAAGAGAGACAGTCTAATAGGCCGAGTGGATAAAGGTAATGCAAGTGTAACCTGGTAGAGATGAAGGGAGAACACTTGAGAGGGGTTGACAACTGTGGAAGTGTGAAGCGAGACTAAAAATGAATGGAAAAAGAGAGAGAGAGAGAGAGAGAGTAAGAGAATGAGAGAGATAGTATAAATATGAGTGTCAGCGAGTGATAACACAGATAATGTGAGTGACGGAGTATGAAGTAAGACGAACAACTGCCAAAAATGATAAAAGCAAACCTCTGCCATGGCACCGCGTTTGTATGTTAATCTATCTGACTTTGATTATGTATATATATCTGTATCTTTATGTTTGTATCAATCCATTTATCTATTAGTTTGTATCAATGTTTGTATGCTCTCTCTCTCTCTCTCTCCCTCTCTCTTGCCTTCCACCCCATCATTCTTGTACACAACCTCTCCCTCACCGTGCTCGCTCTCCATCTTTCCTGGTCTCGTTTCTTCCTTGATTTCAAAAGGCAGGTGAAATTTACGACATCGATACCTTCACACAGCTTGTCCTGTATATAATATTCTTTCAGTTATACTTGCTTTTCTTTTGAGTATTTAGCATACTATTGATTTTATTTTAATCTGATCACTCTCATGCTCTACTATATATATATCGTCAACGTGTGCCTCTTTAATGTCTTCGTTCATAGTCACTCTCTCTTCTCACACTTTTCCTTTTTATACTTTCCATAATATCCCTCCCCCCTACCGGCTCTCTCTCTCTCTCTCTCTCTCTCTCTCTCACACACATTTATGAAAAAGAGGCATGTGAGCAGCAAGGAAATATAGGAAACAAATATTTGCTTCAAAAGACACTGGTTAGAGATCAGAGAGAAGAAATGTGGACTGGAAAGTAAGAAGAACGTGATGATGAAAAATTGTATATTAAAATGCGATGAAAACGTATATTGAAACTTAAATTATAAGAACAAATAACATCAAAATTGGTAATTTGGAACAATATATAAAGATATTATAGAACAAGAAGAGCGAGATTTGATAGGAAGGGAAGACAAATGTATTATAACATAAACATTATATACAATGCCAAGCCAATGCAAGGGTGGAATAGATTGGAGATGTAAAATAGTTCGCCAGAAGATAATGGAACAAATGCATAAAGAATATGATTGTAATAAGAAGTATAATACGAAAAGCTAAATAAATATGTGGTAACATAGCATAAGGACAAGTAATGCTCTTAATTACAGTATATTAAGACAAAGAAATATGGGAATATTAAAAAATACAAAAATATAATAATATGATATTTTTTGGTAAACTATTAATAAACCTGAACATGACTGGGGCACCATGACAGTGTGCTGGAGGGGGCCAAGACGAGGCAATGTAAAAGAAGCAATGTTGAACGTAAGAATAGCAAGGAAAATATTAATAAAATGGGAAAGGACAAGAAGGAATATTGGAATGAAAAGCATACATTATGACTAGCAAAGCAGAGGGAAAAACAGAAAGTATACATCATTGTTAACCGCAATGGGAAGGGTGTCGAAAACCAGTCATCATAATTATGTGCTTGGTCCAGAAATATTGTACATTACCCAAAAAGAGAGATATAGAGAGAGGGTACGAGTTTATTTTTTGGGGAGGGGGTCATAAAAATAATATAATAATAATAATAATAACACCAACATTATTGACATTGCTAATATTAAAACATTATAATTATTAATACAGGAGGGAAGTAACCAACGGCACAAAGAGAGTGGAAAGAAAAGGCATTAACAATATTAAATTACTGGAAGAGAGAGAGACAGAAAACAGAGGGAGAGGAAGAGAAAAATGTGCAAAGAGTTTAATGGTGGGGAGAGAGACGGAGAGAGAGTTACATATAGTTACATATATACACAGACCTTGCGGTCCCTACTAGGTAGTCCGGCCTTAATGCTAAAATAGAATTTGCTAAAAAGTGGAAGGCAAGGATAGCAAAGAAGAAGGTTCTCTCCCCACCCACCTCTCTCTCCGACAGTTGGTCGGCATGACATTAAGTTGGGGAAAAAAGTCCCCCAGCAGAAGAGAAAAGCTTCTACTGAGAAATTTATAGTAAAGAACGAAGATGCGAAATATTATACCACTGATGCTTAACCTATTTTGTTATTACCTATATTATTCTCACCTCCTTAACACCCCAGCCGTGGGGCCCATCATATGTCGGGCAAGAGAACCATAGCCACCCCTGCGGGGCCCGACATAATTATATCGGACGGGTTTTTGAGCATATTATCGGCTCTGAGAGAGAGTCCATGCGTTGGGAGGTTTGTAGGCGGGCTCTGACCGCTCAGCACGGACTGAGTGCCGTGACTGACATAACCTCTGCACCATTCCACACCCCCGGCCTCGCGAAACCAAGAAAATACTCGGGAAAATTACCGTATTTTAGGGTTTTTGCCCTCGTGTTGCGCGATCGTTGCTAGAGAACCCATGGTCGTACAAGGATGATTCAGGTGTCATTGGAAAGCTCTATTATCGCCCTTTCACGGATACATAATTGTATTACGCTTTGGCTCTTGTTTATGCATGAAATAGAGCATGGAATGAAGCTCGTTTAGGGTAAATATGCCCGCCTGCCAGGTAGTAGAAGTTACAAACATCCCCGTTTGACAGGGTGTTAAAATGAATGTCTAGACATCTTTTGAATGTGGCAATTGTCTTACAGTTGTACCACTTTATCATTCAATTTGTTCCACTCGATGACCACACTGTAAGTGAAGAAGTGCTTTGTGACATCGAGATTCGCCCTCCTGGTTTTCAATTTCATTCCATTTCCCCGAGTTAATGAACTATTATTTATTTGGAAAAGTGAATCTACATAAATTTTGTCAAATCCCTTTAGTGTCTTGAAACACTTGATTAATTGACCTGGCAATCTTCTTTTCTTAAGTGATTTTTTTTTTTTTTTTTTTAGTCTTTCATGATAAGATTTATTTCTTAGTGACGGAATCAACTTTGTCGCTGCGCTGACTCGAGCTTCCCAATGTCCTTGCTCAGATAAGGAGACCAAAATTGCACACCATATTCAAGATGGGGCCTCACTATGCTTTTAACCCCTAAGTGTCGGGGCGCAACATAAGTCGAGTTAAATAAATCTGGACTATGTGGCGGTGCGCGACATAGGTCGTGTGGCAATTTCAGCACGCAATGTTGCTGAGAGAGAGAGACAAGTGGTGGCAGGAGAGTAGTGAGCGTATGACTGCTCCAGACCACCGCGGCGAACCTACTGACACGAATCCCACCTCCTTCCTCCCTCTCTCACTCGCTATATACGGAATTGTATGGGGAAAGTGCTGAATTACATGCTTTTTGCACTCGCGTTGCGCGGTTGTTGCAAGAAAACTAGCCATCATAAAAGGATCGTTATGGTGTCACTCGAAAGCTCTGTTATGCCCTTTCAGGGATAGATACTTGTTTTACGCTCTGGGTCTTATTTAGGCATGATAATGATCACGTAAACAGCCCTATTTTGGCTAAAAACACCCCGCTGGGCGGTACATATAAATAAACCGCCTAGCCCGCTAAATAAGGGTTAACACCTAACTGGCGGTACCCGTCATATGACGGCCTAGAGAACAATGGAAAATGTGGCGGTACCCGTCATATGACGGCCGGCATTTTGAGCACATTATCGGCTCTGGGAGAGAGTCCACGCATTGGGAGGACGATAGGCGGGCTCTGACCGTTCGGCCTGACCACAGAGCCGCGATTGAGCTCCCCACAGCAACATTCCACACCCACAACCTCGCGAGACCAGGAAAAAACTGGGGCAATTACGTTATTATAGGGTTTTTCACCCTTCGGTGCTCGACCGCTACAGGATAACCCGTGGTTGTACAAGGATGATTCAGGTGTCATTGGAAAGCTCTATTATCGCCTTTTCACGGATACATAATTGTATTACGCTCTGGCTCTTCTTTCTGTATGAAAAAGAACATGGAATGAAGCTCGTTTAGGGTAAATATGCCCGCTTGGCAGGTAGTAGATGTTATAAACGGCCCCGCTCTTTGAGAGTTAAATAAAGGCACTATAATGTTCTCATTTTTATAAGCAAAATTTCTCTTAATATATCCCAATGATCGACTAACCTTATTCGCAGCTGCTGCACATTGATCTGAGGTCTTTTCGTTTTCAGATAAAAGAACCCCCAGGTCTTTAGCTAATGCACTTGTTTTTATTGGCTGGCCTTTCATCTTGTATTCATATTTGTTGTTTTTATTATCTATTTGCAAGACCTGGCATTTGTCAACATTGAATGGCATCTGCCATTTTTCCGACCACTCTACTATTTTATTTAAATCAGATTGCAGTTATTTTTTGTCTTCTTCGGTTAATACTGATTTTCCTATCTTTGTGTCATCAGCGAACTTTGAGGTATTATTATTTAGTTCAATTCGATGTCATTTATATAGATTAGAAACAAAACTGGCCCCAGGACCGATCCCTGAGGCACTCCACTATACACAGGCTCCCACTCAGATTCTACTCCATTAATCACAACTCTCTGCCTTCTGTTTGATAACAACTTTTATTCAGGCATGAATTTTTCCTTTAATGCCCAACATTTCCAATTTCTTCAATAATTTTCCATGAGGTACCTTATCGAAATTATGTCTAATGATTTAGTAGAGTCATTATATGTAAATAGTTTAATATAAAATGTTATCAAATTTGTTAGGCATGACATACTGGATATAAAGCCATGTTGGCTTTCTCTTATTAATTTGTTTGACTCCAGATAATCCACTACCTTGTCTCTCAGAATTGTTCCCATAATTTTTCCTATGATTGACGTTAAACTGATTGGTCTATAATTACTTGATTGGGCTTTATTTCCTTTCTTAAATATTGGAGTGATATTTGCAGTTTTCCAATCACTAGGTACGGTTTCCTGATTGAGCGACAAGTTAAATATGTTAGTTAAGGACTGTGCTATTTCTTCTTTCCCGTTTTTCAGAATTCTTTGGTGAATATTATCTGGCACAGGGATTTTATTAGTATTTAAATTGTTCAACTTACGTAACACTTCACTTTTGCTTATGGTAGTAAAGTTTCCAATACCATGTGGTGTTACGTTTGTTTCAGGAGTAGTGTTAAATTCTGCATTAGGTAAAACGGAACACAAAAATTCATTAAGCAAATAACCAATATTTTTATCTCCTGTTACTGTCTGGTCATTATTTATTAATAGCCCTATTCCGTTTTTAATTTGTCTATTACCATTAACGTAACCGTAAAATTGTGTTTGGATTTGTTTCACTTTCTTTTGCTATATACATTTCGTAATTACGCTTCTCTGTCCTAATTAATTTCTTTACTTTTCTTTCTACTTTGTTTATAGTATAGATAGCTGAAATGTTCATTAATTATGTAATTTTTAGTTAGTTTATGATAATTTTTCCTTTCCCTTAGAGAGAGAGAGAGAGAGAGAGAGAAAGAGAGAGAGAGAGAGAGAGAGAGAGAGAGAGAGAGAGAGAGAGAGAGAGAAAGAGAAGAGGGGAAAATATAGAAGATGCATAGCAGTTCATAAAAATGGGATGGGTTGCCTTGTTTTAGTGGCGGCAGCAGCAGGAGCCAACACAGTATTGTTGGTCACATGATGGTAGTTGATGGTTTTCACCGGAAAATAATTGTGGTTATTGTAAGGCAATTTATGGTTATCAAATTACGTTGGCACAAGTTTTAATGGCAGGACATACTTGTAGATTGATGACACTGTGGAGTAAAGGGAATTTACAACGCTGTTAATTACATACATGCCTAAATATCTAGCACAAATTTGAAGAGCACTTCTTGACAACGAAGAAAAGAAAGCCTTTCCTCTCATTAACTCATGCCCAATCACTTACTCTCTGAAATCTTCTCTCTTCGCCGCAATGGTGCATCTCTATTGCCATTCTACCGCTAATACAATAATCAGTGTTCTTCAGAACTCTCTCAGTGTATACCACCACCTCTACATAGAGTACGCAACACCCGTCTTGCAACACAATCCCATCCCTACTCTGTGCAACTCTTTAACCCAAGAGTGAAACGATATTACCAATCGTTCTTCTATTCAACAGCTGAGCTCTGGAACTCTCTCCATGAATCCATATATTCCCTCTTCTTATGACTTAAATTGTTTCAAACTCTGTGCGTCCAGACATTTTGGCTCGAATATCCCTTGATTTTGTCCCTGTCACTTTTTCAACACTGGATGAGGCACCTGTCACAGGTGGTTTTGCCTGTTGTCTCCCTCATCCACATAGAATAACAACAATACTCAGGTACATACCCCATACCTTGGGGTAGCCGTTTCAAGACAGAGCCCGAACAGACACATCATTTAAGGTTCCAGTTTTTATGGTCGTGGACCACATTTGCGTTCCCTTATCCCTTACTCGTTTTTTCTAGTAGATGAATTTTACAAGGGGAGGGTGATTCATATCCTCCTGCCTCCAGAAGGAATAAGTAGGACAGTACAAGAAAGACAGAAACGGCTAAGGTTGAGTAGAGGATGCCAAGCCTCACTCTGGAGAGGACCAGCCCTCACCCAAAAGAGTAAAGGTAGTATATGAAGAGTAAATGTAGTAAATACTGTATACGCATCTGTCTTCAAAGGATGCCAACATGAAAGAAACGAAGAGAAGAAAACATCAGCTGGACCTAAACTAAAGCCTCTATAATAGCAGTGTGCCCAGGATCACAGCCACAGTACTCTGATGTTCTCATTACATTTTGAAGATACATTATTTTGGTGAACAAGACCTGGAGATAGATAGGTGGGTAGGTACACAAATATATAGATCGATTAACTCCTTCTGTACCACGACATCTTTTTAGCTTTATTTTGGCTACTATTATACGATTTTATTCAGTTTTAAAAGGGTCTCCCAACAATCAACAGCCTTCGAACTATATCACTTAACCCTTTCTACCACCACAGTTCCTTCTTAAACTACAAACAATCGTCAAAATGTAGCTAGAATAAAATTACAAAGACGTTGCCGGTACAGAAGGGGTTAATTAATGGATAGATAGATAGAAGCGCAGGCAAACAACCAGTGACTTGGTTGAAATAGACTGACGAAGTGTTTGATGGACAAATTGGAGGACAAACTGATATATAGAGCCATACACTGTGACAGTCGCAGACACATACAGTCATTCAGTAGAAACTGCCAGACACATACAGATAGACAGACAAAAACAAAAAACACACCATCCCATACGCTCGACACTAATCGCCTTGAATATATTGACTATATTCTTCATATTGATAGATAGATTGCTAGGCAGACAGGTTCAGCTGAAGTAGGAAATATTGATAGAACGATAATTATATATTATGGTGGGCTGACAGACAGACACATATGATAATGCAAAGAGTGATGCACAAACACTGACAAACTTAATTAGACAGATAGACATGCAGACTCTTAGAGACAGGAACATATGGGTCAGTTAATTAGACAGATAGACATGCAGACTCTTAGAGACAGGAACATATGGGTCAGTTCATTAGACAGATAGACATGCAGACTCTTAGAGACAGGAACATATGGGTCAGTTCATTAGACAGATAGACATGCAGACTCTTAGAGACAGGAACATATGGGTCAGTTCATTAGACAGATAGACATGCAGACTCTTAGAGACAGGAGCATATGGGTCAGTTCATTAGACAGATAGACATGCAGACTCTTAGAGACAGGAACATATGGGTCAGTTCATTAGACAGATAGACATGCAGACTCTTAGAGACAGGAACATATGGGTCAGTTCATTAGACAGATAGACATGCAGACTCTTAGAGACAGGAACATATGGGTCAGTTCATTAGACAGATAGACATGCAGACTCTTAGAGACAGGAACATAAGGGTCAGTTCATTAGACAGATAGACATGCAGACTCTTAGAGACAGGAACATATGGGTCAGTCATTAGACAGATAGACATGCAGACTCTTAGAGACAGGAACATATGGGTCAGTTCATTAGACAGATAGACATGCAGACTCTTAGAGACAGGAACATATGGGTCAGTTCATTAGACAGATAGACATGCAGACTCTTAGAGACAGGAACATATGGGTCAGTTCATTAGACAGATAGACATGCAGACTCTTAGAGACAGGAATATATGGGTCAGTTCATTAGACAGATAGACATGCAGACTCTTAGAGACAGGAACATATGGGTCAGTTCATTAGACAGATAGACATGCAGACTCTTAGAGACAGGAACATATGGGTCAGTTCATTTAGCGCGAATGTGATTATATCAGGACTTTATTGACTTCATAAATATTGAGTTGCTATCATTACTACGACCATAGACAGACATCGAGATAGATAGATAGATGTTTACAGTGATAAACAGACAAACAGTAATATATAGGAACAGAAACACATACTGTATATTAATAATGTGGTCCACTCCATTAAGGCCGACAATATTTACATCATCTCTCATATTGACTTACCATCACTGTCAACATTACTACAAGTACCACCACTAATATTATTGACATTATCTTTATTATTAGTGTCACCAATACAACTTGAACACATATTATGACTTAGAGTATGTACGGAAGTATCATGTTTTTATTTCTGCCATGTATACGACCCAATATAATCTCAGTCATTATTATTCAAGTATTCTTAGTAACTTGAACTCGTCCGCCATACAAGTCCTTTTAAATTGAATTTTTCCAATGTTCCCATTCATATTAATTTGTCAGCATAATTTCACACAATCACAGGTATTAAAGCCTTCCATCCCTCTCTTTCTTTTTCCTCTTCTCGCTTACTATCATATATTTCGTACTGCTCATAATAAAGGATTCCTATATACTTCATATTTCCCCCCCATGGTACACTTCTCGGTAAACCAATTTCCTGGTTGGATCTCTGGGCTTCCGGAGCTGACTACTACTAGGGCCGTGTTAGTATTGGAGGAACTTTACCCGTAAGCGTTCTTTAGAGTCCATTCCCGACCGTGTAACTTTGCTGATCTTCATTTTCGATTTGTATTTATTTTTTACATGCGTCGGAACGGGTGGTGGTGGATGGAATCTGGTTCCAAATGAAGCTATCACTTTTAAGCTCCTCGGTGGTCTACATAGATGGTTTGGTGTAAGCCTGCTGTGCTACAGATCCGTGTACGAGGCCCTCTCCTCTTCTTTTATACTGGTTACCCGACATACAGATTTTATATGATGTGTTTTTGTTTTATATATATTTTGTTAGTTATTTATTATTTTTTTACTGTGCACCTTACAGACGGACATATAAATTACAGTTTGTGGATCGCCAAGTAATATTATATGTTCGACACACATAGACAGCATCCACTGCTATAATCCACGAGTTGTATGATCAGTAGGTATGTTTCGTCCCGTCTGGCTGTAACTTTTTGTTGGACTGAATCAAACCCCAGTTTCTTGTTCTACTTATTTGCTTTCTCTCCCAACCCACGCTTTCGGTTTTCCTTTTCTGTTTCTGTCTACGTCTTCTTCCCCTCGCTATTTTCCCTCTAATACTCACACACTCACCTTCCTACTGGTGCTCGCTCTCGCTTTCTCACTTTCGCTTTCACTCTCTCTCTCTCTCTCTCTCAAGACACCTTAGCTCCCAGTGCACAACGAACCGGATCATGATTATGTCCGCCTGTATTAAATTATGTATTATGTTGATTTATACCATTGCCTATTTTTGTAATAATTGTATTCAGCTAACTATGATCTCAATAATCATTGATGTAATGAAAATATGAAGTCTCCTCATACGATTGCACTAGTTCTGTAGTGCTATTATTTACAACCTGTCAATTAATAATTCAGTCACTACTAGCTTGCTTTTTTTTTTTTTTTTTTTTTTTTTTTTTTTTTTTTTTTTTATACAGACCATGTGACAATTAAATGAGGAAACTATAATAACACATCTGAATAATGCCAACCTGACTTATAAACACAAATATGAATGTAACCAGACGACGATGCTGTTGTTTCAGTGGAATAATGGCTCTTTGAGCAGTATGTATCGCCTTACTAGTGGTTGTCCCCTCACAGGATGGGGGGCGCTGCTCAATAAACTCGCCTCTCGGGGCAAAATCAAATCAAATCTCTCTCTCTCTCTCTCTCTCGTTTAGATATTTTGTTTACCCAAGACCCGTCAGATTATGGTATATTAAAGAAAGGAATGTATTGATAAGTAAGGGTAACTTTGGTTTAGGTTATATTAGGCCGTTATATTAGGTTAAAGTTAAATTTGGTTTGGTAGAATAGGATAGGCTTAGAATAAGGTAATATTAAGTTAAGTTAAATCTAGGTGTCGGCGAATTAATTCCAACTATTGGGAATGTGAATTAAAGAGATAAATTACCTGCTGGTGAAACACCAGTAAACCAAAAACTCTAGGGCCTAAACGCTAACACGGGACTGTTCTCTGGTCCTACACATACTTGACGCAGAGGGATAGAAATTGTGAAAAGAAAAGTTACTAAAAGAGAAGAATTGTGCTAATGTTTGGGTGATGAGACAGAGAGAGATGTTTAATCTGTTAATGGATCGGTGCACAGCACAACTTGGGAGCTCAAGAGATACAGGAAGAACCAGTGGAGGTGAAGAGCTGGAGATAGTGGTGAGGAAAATGGTGATGGTGGAGGAGGAAGTGGAGGTGATGGTGGTAGAGGAAGTGGTGGTAATAGTGAGGGGAAAATTGAAAGTGTTGGTAATGGTGATAGTAGTAATAGTAGTTTAGTATTAGAAGTACAGTATCTATAGTTTGTAGTAGTGTGGGTGATAATTGTGATTGTGGCCACAGTAATAGTAATTGTAATAGTAGTGTTGGTATTAGTTACACTGGTGAAGGTAGATTCCAAATGAAAATAAATTTATATTTATGTCACTGTCCTTTTACAAATATACTTGGCAGCAGCGTGGTTATTTATTTTTATTTATTTTTGATAGCATTGGTAGGGATTATACACAATGTATTACGATGTACTGGGATTGTGCATGATATATACTAAACAAAAATGACTAACTTGGTGTTAATATAGTAAGGTGGTCATGGGAATATTCGTATGCAATTGATACATGACTAAAACCTAACTATATGGCTGATTAATAATTATCTTAAAAAAAGGCTCGATAATATTGTTGCTATTATTATTACACATTAGTTATGATAATGAATAACTTTAAACCAAAATTAGTAATATGCAATGTTTGTAATATGTGTCAACTACAGAAGTAGTGGAGAGCTCTACGATATTGCTAATCTTTATAAATTTCCTGAATCTTACTTATATACATGCAATATTATAACCCATGGAATATATAGACATTTTTTGACAAAATCTGAGTGTAAGGACTCTTCATTACGAAACGATCGAAGAATATCGGCGCATGCAGTACTTTGTTTCAGGTTATTTTATATTAGTAGAATGGCTATGCAGAAACGGTCATTGGCCTAAGCACTGACCTAGAAATCACGCTTCAGAATGAAAAAGGTTTAACCATCGTAAATTTATTCCCAGTACTTAATTACTGATAATTTCCTGTTGTAGTCTTGGGTGACGGAGGACGCTCGCTTTCATCATTCATTAGCAAAAATGATCCAGGGAAGTAAAAAGTTATTATATTTAAGATTATGGGCGGTTGTTCTAGACAATATATGTGTCATAACCTTAACGACCTTATTTGGTTATACATTATTTTACTCATAATCGCTATTATCGTGTTCATCTTATTATTAAAATAGTATTAAGATCGGATTTCCTTTTAACGTCAGAGGTCCGACCTTCCTAACGCAATCAATTATAGATAAAATTTGATGTTGTTCCTCTCCAATCGTGTTTTGGTGTATTAACGAAACCTTGACTGTGGCTTAATTTGTATTCCTGGGGCGACACACTTATGTTTGTATGTAGGGATTGTGTATGTAAGAAGAATGTTGTTGTTTATACTTTGTTTTTGCTGCAGTAGGACACTTGTGAGAACCTGTGCAAACTCTTGGTTTTGACATAGAGAAACTCGAGGGAGAAGTTTAGAGTTATCGATGTTTTTCTCCCTCCCTATCTCACTCTACTGCTAGCTTACTCTCACTCTGCCAGTCTATCTACATCTATATAGTTTTACGAATTGTGACTATTGATATATAATTACAGATACCCTGTATGAGGGGAAGACACTGTAAATAGGTAATGAAAAAAAGCATGAATATATGTGATACTTTTTTTTGTAGAGAATGAATAAAAATCTAGAAGAGCATTTGTCATGATAATACAGTTTTCAGATAGTTTCCATCCGATAGTTTTGAACACGTACAGATAAAGACTATTATTGTGTACATTTGTTGGGATTTTTAAACATAGTTGTGCAGAATTTGTTAATAGAAGGGAAGTTGTGAGGAAATAAATGTCATACAATTAATGTATACACTTTCATAATATAAAACTACTCCATTATTATATTTTAGAGTAATGAGCTATTGGAAATGGAATATATCATAATTGTTGCCATGTTTACCTCTGACAGATTATGTAGTAATGCTATCATAATGTGTACCGATACGATCTACCTACAATATTTAACATAATTGATCATCTAAAGACAAAACATACACAAACAATATTGATTGAGAAAATCGCAATTAAAGGTCCATTACATTGTCTGTATCACTATTGATTATCATTATACTAGCTGCCATTAAGCAAGATTGATCTGTGGATCTTCAAATTGGAATTAGAAAACAATGATATGCCGATATTATAGTTGCTAGTTTTGTTATTGGAGCATGAAGTGTGAACATCTGTATGTTTCTGTTTCAACATTGTTCTGGATTGATTAAAAGACAGTCGAACTAGTGTGTGTGTGTTTGTGTGTGTGCGTACGCGCGGTTGTAGGTGAGGCTGACAAAAATAAATGATGAAAAACGTCGGCTCTCCCACGATAATTGTCAATAAGTTTCTTTGCTTCATTCCCCTCCCCTCTCCCTCAGGTAGAATGAACGAAAAACAGATCAATTACAAAACAAAGCAACAAACATACGGACATACACAAGGAAGGGAATGTTCGTGCGAGAAGTCTGAGTTTGCGTGATGCTAAACCTAGTATCTCTCTATCTCTCTCTCTCCGGTTTTGCCGTTACCATTACTCAATTTCTCCTTAAAATCCGTCCTTGTATTTTACTCTTCATGTGAATGCTTTATCTTATTTTCATCCATGTTCTTTAAATCCTTTCACTGTCATATTATTCTATTGTGTTTTTGTTGTTGTCATTTAATATAATCTTCGATGTTTATTACCTTCTATATTATCGTATTATTTCCCTTGCACTCCTGCCTTACTTCTATATATTAAATAATTAGATGTTTTCCTATTTCTATTATGGTTTTGATTTCCCTTGCACTCCTGCCTTACTTTTATATATTTAATAGTTAGATGTTTTCCTATTTATATTCATCATTCCCTGCTCTTTATCCTCACTGTCACGTTTTTCATGTCCAATAATGTTATTTAAAATACCCAAGTTACAGATCACCACCATGCTAGCCCAACAGGAAAAACGGAGAGGACTAAACGAAGGAGAAACTAAAGCAGAAGGGACGAAGAACCAGAGAATGCAGCAATCCCAACAGGGGAAACGAAGAAGAATAAACGAAGGAGAAACTAAAGCAGAAGCTACGAAGAACCAGAGAGTGCAGCAATCCCAACAGGGAAAACGAAGAAGCATAAACGAAGGAGAAACTAAAGCAGAAGGGACGAAGAACCAGAGAATGCAGCAATCCCAACAGGGAAAACGAAGAAGAATAAACAAAGGAGAAACTAAAGCAGAAGGGATGAAGAACCAGAGAATGCAGCAAGCCAACACACCCCGGACAGACAAGGAAGAAACAAGAAACAAGACAAGAAAACCGCAACCAGAGAAGGTTAATTTACCACCACATAAGATATCAGCAACGATACCAAACATCCACAAGACGAACAAAACCAAGACCAAATCACTACAAAATGGCCACCCCAAACCCATAGATGCTCCACTACGCCAGAATATCCGGGACGCCAGAATTGCCACCATTAATCCTCCTCTACCACCCACACCAGGAAAAACGATAAAGATAACATTCGACCATAAAGGAGCTCAGAAGAACAAAATAATATTTAGTCAAGCAGAGAAGGACCAGCATAAGCAAATATCCCCTGGACAGTTGCGCTGATCTTCCGCGCAGAAGACTCACTACCAGCACGCAAACTTCTAGGGGGTCTACTTAATCCCTCCTAAATATGCGCCCTGTACTTATGACCTTCTGACCTCCATACACCTGCCCTGGGACATAGCAGCCAAAGTCTTCACTATCCCGACGAGAACCAAGGTAAAGCAAGCAATTCTAGGGCTTGAATAACTTACACGTAAGAGTTAGAGTCCGAGAATTGAACCTCCCATTCAGGAAGTAATTGAAGCCATGGTGGATATTCTTTAAGGTCTGAGGAGTTCTTTTCTCTATTAGGTGAACTAATATTTTCATATGCCATGGTATAGTGATAATACTAGGATCTCTATTAGGCTGCAAATTTGGTATTAGAAGAAGTACCGCAAGGACATGTCCCAAACTGACTTCTTTTATCAAAACCAAACCGCACTCTAAACACTATTAAAGTATATCTCGCCATGGTAAACTTACCAGTTTCACTCGATCTGCCACTGACCGTTATAAGAGGGTTCAAAGAACCCAAGTTCGGTGTTTAAACCTTTTTACTGTATATGTTCTTGACCATGGTGTTGGACAGATACAGTGTGGACTTTAATATGCTAAGTGACTTTATCCAGACGGTATCTCGCAAAGCCCGAAACCAATGGAGTAAGTTCATGATCTTACTTATTTCCTCGTGTTAGCCCGATACCTTGTCGCTGTTTCATGACACTAGAGACGTTGTATGAAAGAACCTAAGTCAAGAGTACCGACACAGAACATCATCACCGATTAGTATAACGGTCAGGATAGACGAGCAGTCATAACTCAGGACATTCACTAGTTCATACTCGCGTTAGTCCGATGGTATGCACCCTACTTCATGACATTAAGAAACTACCATTCAAGACCCAAAACCAACTAATCCATCTGTATCCCTATCCAACCCATCCACACGGCAGGACCACCTAAGCGGCTCGACGGAACATAGACGAAAGGACTTGGCAACTCTTATTTCATCCTCTCCTGTACCTGCAGCTTCAGATCTACAGATTGTTAGACTAGGAGTGCTACAGAGAGTATCTTTAAATTCTACACCAGTGTGACCCCGGTGTATCACTTAGATATAATAGAGTACATTGACAAACTTTATTATATTCCTACACCAGTGCGACCAGGTGTATTTTATTTATTTAGGTGAAAAGATAAAAGTGATAACCAAATATTATACCAGTGAAACTTCGGTATATCTCTTTAACTGACAAGAGATAGAGAGAGAAGTAGAAGAACAAAGTGATAATTATAATCCTACACCAGTGCTTTAAGGTGTGTATTAATATATAACCTAAGAGAGAGAGAGTGTCAAGTGTATTCTTAGTTACCTCGTGGATTCTCAGGAGATTTTGAGAGAGAGAGAGAGAGAGAGAGAGAGAGAGAGAGAGAGAGAGAGAGAGAGAGAGAGAGAGAGAGAGAGAGAGAGAGAGAGAGAGAGAGAGAGAGAGAGAGAGAGAGAGAGAGAGAGAGATAGGGGGGAGGGGAAGGGGATTGAGGGGAACTCGACACTGAAGTACGAGGCAACAGACCCAACAAGCCAGGCAGGAATGAGCCACATAAATATACTGACGCAGGAAATTCTCCATTTGGTAGTTCCTAATATACTAGATGGTTACTACAGATACCTTGCGGACATTAAAGTTTCTTAGCATTTGTTCCGCTTCATGTCTACCCATTTTTTACCGAGATGATAAAAATTAGTGTAGCCTTCAAATTAATTGAAAATCTTCTGACCACATTTGAAACCTTGGGTAATTGTCAATGATGGTAGAATTAAAGACGTATCTGTGTACATAATGTAAAGGTCCACCTGATTTGTCTTGATTGTGATAATAGTTATTAATTATTTTGTACTATTTAGTGTTTCTGTTTAGATAGCTCCTGTAGACACTAGAGGTTACTGCAAATACTAAAATATTATGTTTTATTAATCAAGAAAACCGCACTTGAAATATAAGAGAAGTTGGAATTGTGTTGATATATATCAATACATATAAGCAGAAAAGTAAATTGATTAAGGTGGGAAATGTTAAAATATGATGTTAATTGAAGGAAGTTGGAAGAAGGAAATCAGGAGGAGCAGACTGTAGATGTAAGTTACGAGACGAAATATAAGGTATGGAAATATAGATTGATAGGCCTTGCTTGATTAGTTGACCTTACTCTGTTAGTTATCCTTGGTGTTTTAGTCTTGTTGGTCCAGGAGTGAGATAAGTTGAGTGTATCTCGTGTTTGTCTCTTGTTATATCAAGTGCTTGTTGTGGGCTCTTGACTCTTTGTTTTTGGTTTTGATTCTTGGCTTACGTTCTTGACTATTTGTTCCAGAAGAGAGCTAACCGAGTAGGCCTATCGTCTGTTTTATTCTTGCTCTTATAGATGTCCCGAACGAACACTTTACCAATATAGCTCTTGATTCTTGTTGGCCCAGGAGTTGACCGAGTTTCCATCGTACTTGACTCTTACTCCAATACTAAGCCGGGGCTCTTGAGTGATGATAATGAAGATGGTGAGGGAAGAAAGTGGGGAAGGAGGAGGGAGGCTTCACTTCCCCCCAAGTTAAACACCACAGTAAATGATGTTCAAATATTGGGTCGCTGTGGTGGTGGAGATTGGAAGAGGGGAAAGAGGAGGAGGAGGAAAAGCTTAATGATGAAGAGCTGGAGGAAACGAAGAAAATATATGATAATGATGAAGACAATAAAAAGAAGAGCATACGAAGGAGAGAAAGAAGGGACAGATAATAATGGGGATGTGTACGAAAACGGTTACTAAGTATATGACTTAGAGGAAGAGGAACAGAAAGAAACAGAGATAAAAGGGTGATGCAGATGGTGACAAAAGAGAAAACTAAGTGAAGCAGGGCGACTTGGTAGACCAGTCGGTGTGAGCGTTAGAAGCTGGGTTCTCATATGTAAACACATAACCTACCACACACACACACACCATAAAGCATACCACAGTCATTACTACTGCCTTCTGTTTCACCTCCTGTACCTTGTCTCCGTGCAAACCCTACACAAGATCCCACTAACCTTCATCACTTTCTTTAAAAAAAAAGGGAATGTATTAAGGAATATGAGGAAGTTTAGTGATGAGGTATTATGGATGGGGAAGGCTGGGAGAGAGAGAGATGGTGTGACAGTTGGCAGGTAATGTCTCGACTGGCCTACGAGAAATGTTGAAGTGAAGAGACATTTTCAGTTTTGAATAAGATATTGTGAATTAAGACAGAGCGCGAGCTAGTAAGTGTGTGCGTATGTATTTGTGCGTGTGTGTGGGGGGGGGGGGGAAGGGGGGGGGTAAATAGACAAAATGTAAGTCACCCAAAAACATAGAAAACCAATTTATTAAAGGATTCTTTGGGGGTGGGGATCTGTAAAAGGCCAATTTAATGTCAGGAATCTTCGATTTTAGGAGTATGTCTGTGGATTGTGTGTGCGTGCGCGTTTGTGTGTGTGTGATACGCGGCTAGCGTGTGTGTATGGATATGAATGAACGCACAAAACTACATTCACTTAATAATAATAGTCTTAGCTTATGATTAGTATCGCCAATTTAAATGCGTGTATGTTAGATTATGTTTGTGGATGTAATAAAACTGAGTTAATAAAAACAAATGTTTAATCAATGTTTTGACATAGGCAACCATTTATTGGTGTATTAAACTCTATAATTATTGGGATGAGAGAGAGAGAGAAAGAGAGCTGTGTAAACCAATTGCAAGCTTGTCAGGAAATATGCAAGTCAATTAAGGTATTATAGTTTGAGAAGAAAACAAAGCATAGACGATTCTTTGTTAGGGATAAAGTTGAAGAAAATAAGAATAGATATTCAATGAATGTGTTCTTATATGTTTTAATGAGACTACTTTTGGGTACGTGTTAGTAAGGTAGTATAATTAATGTTGTGAATATCTGGCTGTTAATAGAGAACAAGCCGCTTGTGGTGTTCTGCATTCACAACTTTATTATAATTCCTCCAAGCCTGGAACCAAAGCCCAAAAGGCTAAACTAACCCACCTTATACCCTAACCAACGTATTGTATCCTAACCAACTCCTATTATATCCTAACCAACTTAATCAATCATAACATTGCCAACCCAACCAAACGCAACCCAAACTAATGTAGCTTATTATACATAACTAACTTTACGTAGCACTACTAATTGACACACAGACATCCCATTCGAATACACACAGACGCACACAAAAAATTATCTGCCATAATAAATGAAGGATGCTATAATATAAAGAAAGAGAGTTGAGGGCGGGGGAATGTGAGTATTGAGGGAGAGATAAAGACATACATTTTAGTTTTGCGCAGATAAGTATAAGAATAATTACGCTTGCACAGTGGATTGATAGATATGTGGATATATTTCACACATGCAGTACTTGGCACCTAGAAACAAGAACAGAGTTTGAAGGGGAGAATACATTAACAAACAAGTGGATTGTCTATTGTAGAATATAAACAATAAAATACATAATATAACATTAAATATATACCCAAAACAAATAATAATATTGCATGCATACGAGAATATATAGAATAGTTGGATATTGAAGAGAACTGTAGAACATACACACAATAGCATCAATATCCACCAAAATTCGGGCATTGCAATAAACTAAAATCAAATAGCACAGACAAGATGCAAATACAAAGGAACACTAATAATAAAAACAAAGTTAAGCAGTGCACATATATTCACGTTAGTAGATTTGACACTAAGGTATCTATGGAAAAAAGTAACACTCAATAACTACCAAAAACATCAAGATAGTCCACAGATATGGAAGAGGTAGAGTTGCATATAATACCAAGATGGGTACAGAACACTACTCAACATATTAAGTTCTAAACATATTTCACTTAAACAAAAGGCAAAAACCACGAGCACGAGGCAGAGAGAAAGGACAGAACATATAAACGCTAAGGCATTGATTGTTTAAAGGGCAAGAGGAAGATAAAGACGTAAATAGTAAAAATAGAATGATACAGAAACTCCAAACAAGTTAGGACGCAGCTAAATCAAGAGCAAATCAAGAATCCTTCAAATTGTTGGGGTTAGTTAATGATTCGCCCCAAATCTGAAAGAGTACAGAGGAGCATAAAGGAAATCAAGCAACAACAGTTCTAGTAACCGCTCTAGGCTGCTTGTCCTCCAACACAATGAGGATCAAGTGTCCGAACAGTGGTTTAGAGTGGGTAAGGGAAAATTGGGAAGGGAACTGCTGCCCTGGAACTAATGACCATGGCAGGATTAGGAAGTTAGTACGGGACAGATGGGTTAGTAACATAACACAGTTATAAGTAATCTTTCGTATATCTGGGAAAAAGAGAGTAACGTCTTAGTAATATACAGTATATACGCAATAATCCTTGATGAATCTGAGGGGGGAATAAAATAAAGTTATTCATTTACAAACGCAGTCAGTTGCAGTTATGAGGCAAGATATTTGTCTATGCGAAGTTTAAAGAATCAAAGGTGCTGCAGTCTATTACGTCTCGGGGAAGCCCATTCCAAAAGTTGACAACTCGATTGAAGAAAAAATTCTTAAATTCGTGTGAGTTAAATGTTTTACCAATAATTTAGCAACCATTTCCCCGCGTGTAATTATATTGGTCGATAGTGAAGTACTTATTACTGTTCATATTGCGATGCCTCTGATGATTTTGAACACTTGAATTAAATTGCCTCTTAATCTGCGCTGGGTTAAAGGAAATAGATTTAATTCCTTAAGACGCTCCTCGTATGGTTTGTTCTTTAGCGCCTTACGAGCGGGCCCATCAGTAACTTCTATTACCCGCCAAGCGAGTGGTTTTACCCTAAATTACCTTGTTTCCGTGCTCTTTTTCATGCATAAACAAGAGCCAGAGCGTAATACAATTATGTATCCCTGAAAGGGCGTAAATTGAGCTTTCCAATGACACCAGAACCATCGTTCTACGACCACGCGTTCTCTTGAAACGATCGTGCAAGACGAGTGCAAAATCCCTAAAATACGGTAATATCCTTACATAATTCCCTGTGTAGCGAAGCAGTGAGTGTGGATGTGTGTGGAGGGAACGTCAGTAGTCGCGCGGGACCCGTGCCGAGTGGTCATGAGCCGACCTACACTCCTCCCATCACTCGTCTCTCTCTCAGAGCCATTATTGCTCAAAAATTGCACACAGACTTAAGTCAGGCCCCGCCACTTAGTCCTTGGTTCTCTAGGCCGACTTAAGTCGGGTCCCGCTAAACAGGGGTTAGGCTAGGTATCATTTTGGTAACTCTACGTTGAATTCGTTCTAGCTTGTCTATATATTTTTGGTAATATGGGCACCAGGATTGAACACAGTATTCCAGCAGAGGGCGGACTAAGGAATTGTGACGAGTTAGGATGACTTCTTTGGATTTATGCTCAAATGACCTGCTATAAAGCCAATAATTTTGTTTGCCTTTTTAACAACTTCTGAACATTGTTGACTCGGTTTTAGGTTACTTGATATTGTTACTCCCAGATCGGTTTCTCTGTCTACACTCTTAAGCTGAGTGCCATTCATCGAATAGTTTCCTTTCTCATTTCGGTATCCGATATGTAGTACCCTACATTTATCCGCATTGAAACTCATTTACCAAGTTTGGGCCCAACATGACAATTTACCTAGTTTTCATTGCATAATGTCAATTTGTTATTTTGACAGTACGCTATTTGCAATTTTTGTATCGTCACCAAACTTTGAGATTGTACAGGTGAGACCCTCATCTATGTCGTTGATGTAAATTAGAAAGATAATTGGTCCCAGTACCGATCCCTGGGGTACCCCGCTACTTACATTCGTCCATTTAGATGCTTTACCGTTTATGACTAATCTTTGCTTTCTGTTGCTGAGCCAATTTTTTATCCATTTCAACATACCATCTTGTCTTCCATGCGCTTTTAGTATTAGCAGTAAACGTTTGTGGGGAACTTTGTCAAAGGCCTTTTGAAAATCAAGGTATATAATATCTACAGCTTTACTCTCATCATAGAGGTTGAGGATATCGGGGAAGAAGTCTAAGAGGTTTGTTAAGCAGATACGTTTGTTACGAAAGCCGTGTTGAGTATCTTTAAGTATGTTATTTTCCTCTAAAGCCGGTATCACAGGAGAACTTTTATAGTCAACATTCGATAATCAATTTTTGTCGGCAACATTTTTGGAATATTTTGCACTGGTATCGGAAACTAGATTGCACTGAATGTAGGTAACCAACAAAGTATAAATATTAACCTAATAAGCTGCCAAACCAGTGTTGAGTATAAATGTTGAGTGAAAAAGCGCTGGTGTGATACCGGCTTAAGTGATTTACGAGTCTGTCTCTTAGGAGTGTTTCTAGCATTTTACATACAACTAATGTCAAGCTAATTGGACGATAGTTATTGGGTAGGAATTTGCTGCCTTTTTTTAGTATCGGTGTTACGTTGGCAAGCTTCCACTGATCAGGCATAGTTCCAGACTGCAAGGATTTATTGAATAACAATGTCAGTGGTTTGGAGAGCTCATCCTTAGCTTCCTTTAGAACTCTAGGTAAGATTGTATCAGGTCCGGGTGATTTTTTTACCTTGAGTTTATCTAAACATGTCAATACTTCTCTCTCTGTAATAGTGATACAGCTTAGAACATCAGAATTATCAATTTGAATCGGCGATGCTGTAGGGATATCACTGAGGTCTTCTGTTGTAAAAACTGATGCAAAGAAGGTATTGAGGGCATTACTCATTTGTACTTCATCTTTGGTGTATTCTCCATTTTCATCGACTACCGGTCAAACAGTTGAAATAACTACTTTTTTCTTTCTGATATAACTATAGAATTCTTTCGGGCTTGTTTTACTTTGATTCGCAACATGTAACTCCAGGGTCTTTTTACTTTGTTTAATTAACTGTTTGGCTTTGCGCCAAAGTTCTACAAATTTCACCCGTTCTTCGTCATTTTGAGAGGATTTTAATCTATCATTAGCAAACTGTTTAGCAAACAAACTGTCTGAATTTTCTTTCTTCCACCATTTGGGCTAATCATTATGGCCTGTATGCCGTATTTTCGATGCTATGCAGTCTTGCACTACTTTCAGGTAAGTGATTGTGAATACTTCCCTAGATGTATTTATGTTGTTATTGCAATGAAGGTACTTCTTTGGAACTACTTGACTATGAGTGGTGTGAGAAAAATAAAGCTGTGTATATATTGCAAAGTTAAAGTTATAAACCATCATTGTTCAGAAAGGACTAAGAGCTTCATATACAATAGATCAATTTAAGTGGGTGGAATAAACTTCAACTCTCGCAACCACCCTCCAGCACCCGAATCAAAGCTTTAACAAAGATAAATCTAAGTCAGATAGAACGAGAAAGAAATGAACTTATTGTCTTTCGAGTTACTGAATTTAACTCTCCCCCCCCCCGCCCCCACTGTGTTCACAGTTATAAACGTTGAACATTATATTAATTATTGAGACAGTATGCATAATGATAAACTAAGGGCGAGATGGTTTGCTTAGTAAGAAGGAGATGGAGTGTGTGATTGAGAGAGAAAGAGAGAGAGAGAGAGAGAAAGTGTGTGTGTAAATGGGTATATCAGCAAGTATATGAGTACAAAGGAGTACAAAGGAAATCAAGCAACAATAGAACTAGTGACCCTTCTAGGCTGCTTGTCCTCCAAAACACTGAGGATCAAGTGTCCAAACAGTGGTTTAGAGTGGGTAAGGGAACATTGGAAAGGGAACTACTGCCCTGGAACTAATGTCCGTGGCAGGACTAGGAAGTTAGTAGGGGACATATGGGTTAGTACCTGAGGGGAGGATAAACTAAAGTTATTCATTTACAAATGCAGTCAGTCGCGGGTTTGATGCGAGATATTTGACTAGGCGGAGGTTAAATGAATCAACGGTGCTGCAGTCTATAACGTCTCGGGGAAGCCCATTCCACAAGTTGACAACTCGATTGAAGAAGAAATTCTTAGATTCGTGTGAGTTAAAAGATTTACCAATAATTTTGCAACCGTTTCCCTGCGTGTAATTAGATTGGTCGATAGTGTAGTACTTACTACAGTTCATATTGTCGATGCCTTTGATGATTTTGAACACTTGAATTAAGTCACCTCTTAATCTGCGCTGGGTTAAAGGAAATAGATTTAATTCTCTAAGACGCTCTTCGTATGGTTTGTTCTTTAGGCTAGGTATAATTTTGGTAACTCTACGTTGAACTCGTTCTAGCTTGTTTATGTCTTTTTGGTAATAAGGGCACCAGCATTGAGCGCAGTATTCCAGAAGAGGGCGGACTAAGGAATTGTAAAGGGTTAGGATAACGTCTTTGGATTTATGCTCAAATGACCTGCCTATAAAGCCAATTATTTTGTTTGCCTTCTTAACAACTTCTGAACATTGTTGACTCGGTTTTAGGTTACTCGATATTGTTACTCCCAGATCGGTTTCTCTGTTAACATTCTTAAGCTGAGTGCCATTCATCGAATAGTTTGCTTTCTCATTTATGTATCCGATATGTAGCACTTTACATTTATCCGCATTGAAACTCATTTGCCAAATTTGGGCCCAATGTGACAATTTATCTAAATTGTGTTGCATATCGTCAACTTGTTATTTTGAAAGTACGCTATTTGCAATTTTTGTATCGTCAGCAAATTTTGAGATTGTACAGGTGAGACCCTCATCTATGTCGTTGATGTAAATTAGGAAGAGAATTGGTCCTAGTACCGATCCCTGGGGTACCCCGATACTTACATTGGTCCATTTAGATGCCTTACCATTTATGACTACTCTTTGCTTTCTGTCGCTGAGCCAATTTTCTATCCATTTCAACACACCGTCTTGTATTCCATGCGCTTTTAGTTTTAGCAGTAAACGTTTGTGGGGAACTTTGTCAAAGGCCTTTTGAAAATCAAGGTATATAATATCTACAGCTTTACTCTCATCGTAGAGGTTGAGGATATCGTGGAAGAAGTCTAAGAGGTTTGTTAAACAGGAACGTTTTTTACGAAAGCCGTGTTGAGTATCTTCAAGTATGTTATTTTCCTCTAAGTGATTTACGAGTCTGTCTCTTATGACCGTTTCTAGCATTTTACATACAACTGAGGTTAAGCTAATTGGATGATAGTTACTGGGTAGGGATTTGCTGCCTTTTTTTAATATCGGTGTTACGTTGGCTATCTTCCACTGATCAGGCATAGTTCCAGACTGCAAGGATTTATTGAATAGTAAAGTCAGTGGTTTGGAGAGCTCATCCTTAGCTTCCTTTATAACTCTAGGCGAGATTGTATCAGGTCCAGGCGTTTTATTTACCTTGAGTTTATCTAAACAATTCAATACTTCTCTCTCTGTAACGGTGATATTGCTTAGAACATCTGAATTATCAATCTGAATCGGCGATGGTGTAGGGATATCACTGAGGTCTTCTGTTGTAAAAACTGATGCAAAGAAGGTATTGAGGGCATTACTCATTTGTACTTCGTCTTTGGTGTATTCTCCATTTTCATCGACTAACGGTCTAACAGTTGAAGTAACTACTTTTTTCTTTCTGATATAACTATAGAATTCTTTCGGGTTTGTTTTACTTTGATTCACAATATGTAACTCTAGGGTCTTTTTACTTTGCTTAATTAACTTTTTGGCTTTACGTCGTAGCTCTACAAATTTCACCCATTCTTCGTCATTTTGTGAGGATTTGAATCTATCATTAGCAAATTTTTTAGCAAGCAGGCAGTTTGAAATATCTTTATTCCACCAATTGGGATTATTATTATGGCCTGGACGCCGTATTTTCGATGGTATGCAGTCCTGCACTGCTTTTAGGTAAGTGGTTTCGAATAACTTCCAAGATGTATTTATGTATAGTGAAGGAAAGTAAGAGAAGAGTAGATGAGGAATTTGGAAGGAATCTGAGTGTAAAATGGAGGGAGAGTAAGAAACTGTTCTGGAAAGAAGTCAAGAAAGTTAGGGAAGGTAGCAAGGGAAACAGTAAGGGTGTGAAAGATAAGAATGGGAGAATGCTAGCCGAGAAGCAAGAGAGAGTCGAAAGATGGAGGGAGTACTTCAGTGAGTTGCTAAATGAAAGGAATGAAGAGCCAGCAAACATAGCTGGATATGGTATGGGAGGGAGAAGAAGAGAAGTAGTGGAGGAGGAGGTGGGGATCAGGAGGTCAGAAGTGTGGGAAGCCATGAAAAGAGTGAAGTTGGGGAAAGCACCAGGAACAGATGGAGTGTGTGGGGAAATGTTGAGGTATGGTGGTGAGATAGTGATAGAATGGGTATGGAAAATGTGCAAACTAGCATGGGAGAAGGGGAGTGCACCCGATGACTGGAAGACTGGCATAATAGTCCCCCTATATAAGGGCAAAGGGGAAAGAGGAGTGTGTGGTAACACCGAGGAATATGTCTTCTAAGCGTAGTAGGGAAGGTATACAGTAGGGTAGTGATTGAGAGAGTGAGAGTGAGAACGGAGAAATGGATAGGCGACGAGCAGGGAGGTTTTAGGAAGGGAAGAGGATGTGTAGATCAGATTTTTACTCTGAATTGTGTTGTGGAGAAGTATCTGGAGAAGAAACAAAAGGTGTATGTTGCCTTTATGGACTTGGAGAAGGCCTATGACAGAGTGGATAGAGAAGGTTTGTGGAAAGTACTTAGAATATACGGAGTAGAGGGCAAGTTGCTGAAAGCAGTGAAGAGCATGTATGAGGGTGCAAAGGCGGCAGTACGTGTGGAGAGTGAGCAGAGCGAGTTCTTTGACCTGAATGTTGGTTTGAAACAGGGGTGTGTGATGTCCCCGTGGTTGTTTACTGTATATATGGATGGAGTTATGAAAGAAATACTATCAAGAGCAGTGGATGTTGGTGTATCGCTGAAAATGGAGGGAATTGAGTGGAAGCTACCTATACTGCTGTTTGCGGATGATACAGTTCTGATGAGTGATAATGAATGGGAGTTGCAGGGTCTGGTAAATGAGTTTGGAACAGTGTGCGAAAAACGGAATTTGAAGGTAAATACGGGGAAGAGCAAGGTTATGGTCTTCGAAAGGGGTGAAGTCACAGAGTGTGAGGTGAAGCTGAACGGTCAGGCTATGGAGATCGTCAACTCTTTTAAGTATCTGGGCAGTGTGTTGAGTAAAGATGGGACTATGGATGAAGAGGTGTGGGAGAGGGTACAACAGGGGAAGAGGGTTGTAGGAACGCTAAAAGCAGTAACAAGAAATAGGGTGGTCAGTATGGAAGTGAAGAAGTCCTTGCATGACAGTGTGGTAATCCCGACACTGACTTACGGAAGCGAAGCATGGACGTTGGTTGAGAGACTCAGACCAAGAGTGAGAGCAGTGGAAATGAATTACTTAAGGAGTGCGTGCGGAGTTACATGGAGGGATAGACAGACTAATGAGGAAGTAAGAAGGAGGTGTGGTGTGGAGGTAGATGTGCTGGAAAGTGTGAAAAGGAACAACTTGAGATGGTTCGGCCATATGGAACGTATGGAAAGCGAGAGAATGACTAAGAGGGTGTACGAGAGCGAGGTGGAGGGACAGAGGGGGAGAGGTAGACCGAATATGAGGTGGAAGGATGGAGTGAGGAAGTACATGAACGAAGGCGGTGCTGGTTGGGTGGAGGGGCGTCGACTGACTGGGGACAGAGGTGCATGGGGGCGGTTCGTTCGTGGCCACCCCTTCGGGGATCACGGCGTCAGGCAATAGATAGATAGATAGATGTATTTATGTTGTTATTGTTAATTAAAAAGCTCCAGTCAGTTTCTTTAAACATAGCTCTAAGTTTATGAAACTTTGCTTTCTTGAAATTAGGGACTTTTTCGATGCTACTATTTGGTTCGTTACTAGTAAATTTAAAGTGAAAGTTATCGTACGATGGTCGCTGTTACTGAATTCATCACCAACATTCAAATTCTCTATTAATTCTTCTTTTATTGCAAGTACAATGTCAAGAACGTTATTACCACGGGTCGGTGTTCGAACAAATTGATAATGCGAACTCTCTTGCAAGTTCGTATACAAGTCATGTCCGGAGTGTGAAGTAAGAGTATCGTCCCACTTGGTCACAGGTAAATTAAAGTCGCCAAAAATTACGGTATCTTGTGAGTTACTTACATCTGCAATTTGTTCGTAAATTTCTCGGTCAGTTTGCACTGATTGAACTGGAGGTCTGTATATTAACGCAAGTATTATTTTTGTACCTTTATTATTCTTTATTAGCACAAAAGATGTGTCGACGTTCACAATTTGAGGTTTTGACAAGAGGGTAGGGTTAAGACTTTCTTTGATATAAAGTAAAACGCCACCTCCATTTCGATTTATTCGGCTTTTCTCAAACATTACATAACCAGGAAGTGAATACTCTGCTAAAAAGTATCTATCTTCTGTATTGAGCCAAGATTCAGTTATGCCAATCACATCATAATTTTCTGTAAACACTAGCTCCTCTAAATCTGAAAATGTATTGCGTATGCTACGAGCGTTTGCATAGAAAACCTTTAAATTTGTTATTTTAGAACTCACGGAACGCTCTTTAATAATATTGTTGGTTCTTGTCGGATCTACATGTATGTTCATGGCTGTCCTCGGTCCTCGCTGTCTTCGGTCCTTATCGCTGGTGGTCCTCGGTTGCCTCTGTTTTTTGCTTGGCGTTGGATGATTTATGTCACTGCTGCTTCTTCTCGGATGGCGTTTTTTGATCCATGGCTGCGGACTGCTTCGTGTAGGAGACAACCCATGCGTGCTGAACCCACAGGGTTTAGATGAGTGCCATCCTTGCGGAACAGAGTAGGCTGGTTATAGAAATTATCCCAGAGGTTGATGAATTCAACTTCTTCCTTCAGACACAAATATTTTAGTCGGCTATTTGTGCTGAAGGCCTTGTCGTAGAATTTGTCAGGTGCGTCGATCTTGGGGAGAATGCCTGAGATGATGATATTCCTTGACTTGTTTTTGTAGTGCTGGATCATCTTGCGATATTCTCCATCAACTCTTCGGATCTGGTGCGCATGATGTCATTTGAACCAGCATGAATGACAAAAAGTGTATTTTCGTTTGCATCCTTTGTGGTATCTTTGAAGGCTTCCACAATGTCGTCCAGTCCAGCTCCTGGGATGTAAAATCTTTTTCGTCGATTTGGGACTCTGTCGCAGAACTCTTCGACCTGTCTTCGTAGGATGGAATCCCCAACGAGCCTGGTCTCTTCTGGTTCGTCTTCCATCTCTACCAAGATCTCAAATCTGTTTGACATTGTGACTGGTAGATGAGACCTTTTCTGCGTTGGTCGTGCACCGTTCCTCACTGGTGTAAATCCGGAAATCTGTGGTGGCGAGACTCTGCGTACAGGTTGGGAAGAGGAGTGGTTAGAACGGGGGCGAGGGGTTGGTACTGTTTGTGCTAGCAGGCTTCTTGCACGAGGAGTGGGGGAGAGACTAAGATGAACAGGGCGGCTGTCCTGGTTTGATGTCGGCTCAGGTTCATCAGAAGCATCTGTTGCAGTGGCTACTGCAGGTGTTGGATTGTTGGCTGATGACGTTGGGGCGGTGGTGGATGCTGGAGTTGAAACAATTGGAGTTAGTGATACTCCAACGTTGAGTGTTACAAATTCTTGGAGTGATTCCAGCTTCCTGGTGAGGGCGTTGATCTTGTTGTGGGCTTCATCCAATTTTGCTGTCAAATCCTCTCGTTGCTGGCAGAGTCGGCAGACTTGTGGATCGGCAGGAGCAAACATGGAATCACCAAACCTACCGGCGCAGTTGGTACAGGCACGAGGCATGGTGACGATCACTTTCTTCAGATCACTTCACTCACTTAAAAACACTTAACTCACTTCAAAAACACTTAACTCACTTTAAAAAAAACTTATCTCACTTTAAAAACACTTAACTCACTTCAGGTCACTTCACTTACATCAATAGGCCTAACCGGAAAAAAAAAATTGAAATACGCACAAATAGGTTATCAGCGGTGATAGCCTAACCAAAAATTTAAACAAAACAAAATTAAATTTAAATACGCAGTGATAACCGAACCGAAAACAATTTTATTTTTATTTAAACAGAAATAGGCCACCAGGGGTGGCCTATCCTAACCGAAAACAAAAATAACCAAAAACAAAAATTATGAAATACCGGTAGGCAGAAACAGGCCACCAGCGGTGATAGCCTAACTGAAAATTAAAACATTTAAGTACGCAGAAATAGGCCACCAGGGATGATAGCCTAGACTAACAGAAAACAAAAATTATGAAATACCGGTACGCAGAAATAGGCCACCAGCGGTGATAGCCTAACTGAAAATTTAAAAAGTTAAGTACGCAGAAATAGGCCACCAGGGATGATAGCCTAGACTAACCGAAAACAAAAATAACAAAAAACAAAAATTATGAAATACCGGTACGGAGAAATAGGCCACCAGCGGTGATAGCCTAACTGAAAATTTAAAAATTGAAGTACACAAAAATAGGCCACCAGGGATGATAGCCTAGACTAACCAAAAACAAAAATAACCTAACCTTAAACAAATATATATATAACAGAATATTTAACTAAATATACAATTCACCAAATAGAGATTATATAAAAATAAAGTGTGACTGCATACAGGGGGTTAATATACTGGTGTCAACAGATGGACCTGGTGTCGCTGTAGCCTAGTAAAGCAGTAGCCTACTCTTTTTAGTAAAAACAAAAGTGTATCAGTCAAAGGTTACTACAAGATCGTGCAAGCAACAAATAAAATTACAGATATATAGGATACTAAATACAATATCTACAAGAGTTAATAATAAAAAACAGATTGGCTGGCTATAGGCTAGGCTAGGTTTGGGTTAGGTTAAAACTTGGAAGGTTGGGTTAGGCTAGGTTAGATTGTACAAATACCACCCTTAGCTTAAAGTAAAATCAGTCTGAGGAGAAAAAGTCAAGAATATATCTAGGGGGAAAAGATAAATGAATGCACTTAGATTTGGTACAAAATTGGCTGGAATTTATTATGTATAATCCCCCAAAAAAGTTTGTTTACAAAATGGCGTCGGCGTTAGTCCCTGTAGGCAGGTTAGTTAGTAAACAATATTGTTTATTAGCAAATTAATATGCAAAGCTTTACTTACATACAAGGCAGTTAAATAGGTACTTACTACAGTAGGTAATGGGTAAAATTAGGGGCTACGATTTGATATAAAATAGTAAGAGAGCATTTGTTTACAAATCAAAACAAAACAATAGATGGCGCTATTGGCCCCCTGTCCGAGCAGGAGTCTTGTGATAAACACAAAGTTTATCAGTCAATACACAGCGAAATATCGTGCAGTGTTACTTACTAAGCTACAGGATGGTTAAACGTGCTCTTGACCACCTTTCATGCACAAGAATGAAGAGGATGAGTAGTTAATACTCAAATTATGATCGATATCGTGAGAGCGTTGACAGAGCGTCTGCAGCGTCTGGCGGTAGCGAGGAGAGAGAATGAACGTGGAATTGAGTTACAAGTATTTAAGAAAATATATCAAGATACTCCAGGAAATCTATAGTGAGTGACAAATGTCCTGAATTGAAGGGAGTCCGGTAACCGATGTGAATTATTAAGTAACTTTTGAACAGCTTGTATTATTTATTCTTGATTTGGTAGGACTTCAAGATTATAAGGTGCAATATTTATTGCACCGATTATTGGAGCCCAAACTCTTCCTATAATTGCTTCACTACAGTTTAGCTTGGGATACGGATGTAACTGTATAGTAACTCCGAAGATAGTCTGTGGTAAAGGTGGTGGTGATACTCCACCATTGAAGTCACTTTGGAGATATTATGTAGATGACCCTGACTAATGTTCCGTGCAAGGCCCTTTCAAAACGTGAAAGGAAAGGCGATCCGGAGTATAATTATTTACTCGGAAGACAAGGAAGAGTGATAGAGAGGATATATCTCATGTCTCTCTCTCTCGCGCGTGCGCGGGCGCGCGTTTGGTTCGGATAGGTGTAAATTATTATGTTATAAAGTGAAGCTGTATACTGATAAAACAAAATATATATATATATATTATATTAGTAGGGCAATGAGAAGAAATACGTTGTGGAACATCATGATTTATTCTAATTTTCGGCGACGTCACGCAGCCATCCTCAGGAAAGGGTTACCAACAGATCCTAAAAATTGAGTATAACTCTGTATATATTGCTAAAACAGGATCACTAAAATGTAATGCATTGTTGAACACGTGGCAATTTGCCTATCTAAAAAACAATTAACCCTTATTTAGCGGCGAGCAACATAAGTCGAGTTAAATAAAGCTGGACTATGTGGCGGCGCTCGACATAACTCGAGTGGCAATTTCAGCACGTATGTGAGAGAGAGACAGTGGTGGCAGGAGATAGCGAGGTATGACTGCTCAGACCACCGCGAACCTACTGACACAATCTCAGCTCCCTCTCCTCTCTCACTCGCTACATACTCAATTATGTACTGAAATACCGAATTACCTGCCATCGTTGCACGGTTATTGCAAGAAAACTATCCATCATACAAGGATCGTTATGGTGTCATTCGAAAGCTCTGTTTATGCCCTTTCAGGGATAGGTACTTGTTTTACGTTCTGGGTCTTATTTAGGCATGAAAATGATCACCTAAACAGCCCTATTTTGGCTAAAAACACCCCGCTGTGCGGTACACATAAATAAACCGCATAGGCCGCTCGTAAGGTGTTAAACAACATCATTTTGGCCAACTAGGCAAGGTTTGAATATAAAATAAATCTACGGCTAGACACCATCAAATTCAAAATGTCTAAATCTCAATGCAAAATCAAAACGCATAAGATATCAAATTTATATTATCATTTCTTTTTCAATTCAAATATTATTCTGAACTGTAAAGGCTAAAATCTATTAAACAAAATTTAACCTACCGCTAAACAGCGTCCAAAGTATTATGCTAATATCCAACTATGTGAGGACAAGACTTAGCAAAAGCAATCATAATAAACGAGAATATTAAAATGAAGGACTTTACAAAACATTTCAAATTATCTAGTAAAATTAGAAGCAAACCATAGTAATCCTAATCACATCGAACCGCAACATAAAGCAAAAAAGCTTCAGGTCTAGAATGTATTTGAGGAGTATGTCATTTTCTGCAGTAAGGGAACACTCCCGTAATGAAGATCACCCTTTTTCGGAGAGGGATTTTGAAATCATCGGCAGGTTTAGAAGCACGTATGAGGCTTTAATAGGCGAAAAAATGCTGATAAATAAGCACAAACCAGAAATAAATCTTGTCAATAATAGTTGAAGGTTCATTATTGGGTACAATTGGTTGCTTTTTGGGTGTTCATGTAGTTTGTTTTTTAATTTTATTTCGTTTAATTTTCACCATATATTGAGTTTACATATAGAGTTCAAATGTGTTCAGTTAATCAGTCCCTCATCGTCTTTCATTGGAGACTGGTGGTATCATGGTGAGTTCCGATTTGTTTGTGACAATTTTCCTTTATGTGAATTTTCAACATTATTTTATCTTTTGTTTCTTAGAGTCAAGTAATTCAAATGTACTTTTTTGGCTTTATGTTGCGGTTCGATGTGATTAGGATTACTATGATTTGCTTCTAATTTTACTAGATAATTTGAAATGGTTTGTAAAGTCCTTCATTTTAATATTCTCCTTTATTATGATTGCTTTTGCTAAGTCTTGTCCTCACATGGTTGGATATTAGCATAATACTTTGGACGCTGTTTAGCGGTAGGTTAAATTTTGTTTAATAGATTTTAGCCTTTACAGTTCAGAATAATATTTGAATTGAAAAAGAAATGATAATATAAATTTGATATCTTATGCGTTTTGATTTCTTTTGTTGCATTGAGATTTAGCCATTTTGAATTTGATGGTGTCTAGCCGTAGATTTTTTTATAATAAAACCTTGCCTAGTTGGCCAAAATGATGTTGTTTAATTGTTTTTTAGATAGGCAAATTGCCACGTGTTCAACAATGCATTACATTTTAGTGATCCTGTTTTAGCAATATATATACAGAGTTATACTCAATTTTTAGGATCTGTTGGTAACCCTTTCCTGAGGATGGCTGCGTGACGTCGCCGAAAATTAGAATAAATCATGATGTTCCACAACGTATTTCTTCTCATTGCCCTACTAATTTGGAAATTGCGGTGTCCAAGATCACCTGCTGAGGTTCTCATAACTATATATATATATATATATATATATATATATATATATATATATTAAGCTAAGAGTTAGGAGTTACAGGAGAATGAGAGACAAGCGTGAAGTAAGAGAGGTAATAAAAGTTAGTGAGTTAGAGAAGAGTGCAAAAGAGAGGGAGTACAAGGAAAGACTAATGAAAAGTGGATGGAAGAGGGAGAAGTAGGGTTTTAATGGTAACAGTTTAAAGAAGGAGTGAAAGCAAGTGCAGAGGTAGTATACGGCAAAAAGGAAAGTAGGAGACAGAGGTATCAGGAATGGGAAGCGAGTGGTGGATTGGTACGGTGAAAAAGGCAGTTGAGGAGAAGAGACAATGTTTCGAGAGGGTATTACAGGATGGTAGTGTTGAGGTATGGGAGAGGTACAAGGAGAAAATGAGAGAGGCAAAAAGGAAAATTAGAGAAGCGAAAAAGATGCAAACGAAAGGTGGGGTCAAAGGTTGAGTGAGAATTTTGAAGAACAAAAGATGTTCTGGAAGGAGGTAAATAGAGTAAGGAAAGGAGGACAAAAGAGGGACGAGTCAGTGAAAGATGCAAATGGAGAATTACTAGTGGAACCAGTTGAAGTGAGGAAAAGATATGCCGAGTAATTTGAATCTTTGCTAAATGCAAGAGATGGAAGAGAAGCAGTGATTGAAGCAGTGGTTGATGGAGATAGGTTACCCAGACCACCCAGGTGGCAGGGAATGAATGAAAGGATTGAGGAAAATGAGGTGAAAGAAGCAGTGAAACAATTGAAAGCGGGAAAAGCAGAAGGTTTGGATGGTATTGCTGTGGAGTGCATAAAGAAGGGTGGAGATGTGATAATAGATTGGTTGGTGAGACTTTTCAAGGTGTGCTTTGTGATGTCAAGGGTACCAATAGACTGGAAGAGTGCATGTATTGTGCCGTTGTACAAGGGGAATGGAGATCTGCAGGAGTGTATAGTTATAGGGGTATTAGTTTATTATCAGTGGTTGGAAAGCTGTATGGCAGGGTGTTGATAGAGAGGATAATAACATGTACGGAAGTTGCAATAGGAGAAGAACAGTGCGGATTTAGGAGGGGAAGAAGGTGCGTGGATCAGATGTTTGCAGTAAGACAGTTATGCGAGAAGTATTTAGAGAAGCATAAGGAGATTTTTGGGCTTTTATGGATCTGGAAAAAGCGTATAATCGTGTGGATCGTGAAGCAATGTGGAAGGTGTTAAGGAATTATGAAATTGGAGGAAATTTGTTGGAAGCAGTTAAGAGTTTTTATGAAGGGAGCAGAGCATGAGTTAGAGTAGGAAATGTTGAGTTGAGTGAATGGTTTGAGGTAAAGGTAGGTTTGCGACAGGGTTGTGTATTGTCACCATGGCTGTTTAATATGTTTATGGATGGTGTGGTGAGGGAGGTGAAAATGAGAACTATGGGAAGAGGATTGGGTTTAGAAGGAAAGAATGGTAGAGATTGGGAGTTGAATCAGTTGCTGTTCACTGATGACACAGCGTTGGTGGCGGATTCTGAGGAGATATTGCAGCGGGTAGTCAAAGAGTTTGGAGTGGTTTGTGGGTGGAGGAAACTGAAGGTGAACGTCAATAAAAGTAAAGTAATGGTGTGTAATAGGGGTGATCGTAGGGTGAATCTAGATGTGAGGCTGGATGGGAAATTATTGGAACAAGTAGAGTGTTTTAAATATCTAGGAGGATCGATAAGCAGGAGTGGAGGTATGGAAATGGAGGTAAAACAGAGAGTGTGTGAAGGAAGGAAGGTTTTCGGAGCAATGGGAAGTATGTGGAAGACGAGAAATCTCGGAGTGAAAGTAAAAAGTGCAATGTATCAAGGAATTGTTGTGCCAACAGTGATGTATGGGGCTGAAACATGGGCTCTGAAGAAAAAGGAGAGAAGAAAGCTGGATGTGATGGAGATGAGCTGCTTGAGGAGTATGTGTGGAGTTATCCGTAGAGACGGATTGAGGAATGAAGAGATACGTAGGAGAGTGGGGCAGCAGGAACATTTGTCAGCAAGAGTGGACAGAAGGGTGCTGAGCTGGTATGGTCATGTTGAACGAATGGGAGATGAAAGGCTTACAAAGAGAATATATGAGTCAGATTCAAGGGGAGATATAAGGGCAGGAAGACCCCCATTGAGATGGAGAGACTGTGTAAGACAAGCTTTGGATGATAGAGGAATGACTATAGATCAGGCAAAGGAAGTGGTAATAAACAGGAATGAATGGAGAATGCTTGTGAATAGTTGAGTGAACACGTGGTCATTTGGGGGAAGGGGTCGGGCGCAAGTTGGACTAGATAATAGTCTATCAGGCGCCTGGCCCGGGGAGACGATTAATATGAAGGGTGCGCCTGGAAGTGTAGTGGGCGGGCTTGTGGCTTTGGCTCCGCTGCATGTCTGCCTGCCGAGATCGGAGCCTCTCCATGTGGTCGGGTGCCGGGGGAGTGCTGTAGCGACCTTGGCGACCCTGGTCTCTGGGTATTCTCCTGGATGACCGAGATGTGTGTGAATTTTGTGTTTTGTCTGTATTTGTTTGTGTTTTGTGTTTTCCTGTTCTTGCTCTGTCTTGAGTCGGCCACCCCCAAGAAAATAAAAAAATAAATAAAATGGAGGAAAATAAAGATGGAAAATAGGAAAAAGTGGAGATTGGGCCTGAGCATATATACAGTATATACTGTATATATATATATATATATATATATATATATATATATATATATATATATATATATATATATATATATATAATATTATATATATATATATTGCACATGGTAGATGTATATGTTAACAAGAAAGAAGGCAAAACTATAGGATCTCCTCATAATTGAATGTTCAACTTTGATACGAAAACGACGACTTGTCAAAAATGCAATGACTTCGTTATCATGCCCTTCCAAGCCCTTGTCTCAACCACTGCACTTTCACTACCTCCTCATTACACCACCTACATATTCCATGTTTTTCCTACTTTCCTCCCTCATTCAATACCCCAAACTACCCTCACTCTCCCTCTTTACTATCGGACTGTGGAATATTTACGAAATATTGGCAGTCAATGGTGTGTGGTAGCGCGGTGTGAAGTCAAGGTCTGGATCAGGTCGGGCATGTTGGACGAGGTGTTGGGGTCGCAATTTCCTTCAAGTCTATGGAAGTTAACCAAAGTGAAAGCTGTTTACGGGGGAGGGCAAGCTGGGGTTTTGTTTTTGTTATTTATTGTTTCTTCACGTCCTCTCCTACTCAACCACACCCTTTGCATCCCTCCTCTTTTTCCCGCGTACTTATCTATCTCCTCGTTTCATCACTATTAGACACCTTGAAGACTCTCCCAGTCTGCCCTATCGTAATGCCATTTAGTCACCAAAACAGGTTCAGAGTGGGAAGGTGTGGTAGGTGATAGACAGGTGGCCTGTATCAGACAGTGATCAGAAGATCAGAAGATCTGTCCACAACAGTACTGTACACTACTTTCTCCCTCAATCAATCTTTCCTTCATCCGATGAATTAAACTGCTTTAAACTTTGTGTGTCCAGGCATTTTGACCCCAACGTCCCTTGAATTTGGCTTTGTCACTCTTTTGACTTTGGGGGAGACAATCGTTACAGGCAACCTGACTTTTGTCTCCTTCATACACATATAACAAACAATGTATAAACCTGTCTCATTTGTTTAAAACTTTCCATAATTGTGTATATATGTTTTTTCCTTGTCATTATTGGTCGTTTTCAGTGGCAGTTCAGTAACACTCAACCACATTCATTATTCCTTCTTATATGTTTCTCTAACCCTATGTATTAGTATACCGCATTGGTTTTTCAGTATTAATATTATCTTGTATTGGCTTTTCATTTATGCTCTATTATGTCTATCAACCATTACTCTACACAGCACCCTCTATCTCTCTCTCTCTCTCTCTCTAACCTATCAATCATCAGTCACTGTAAGCTTCATATACTGTTTTCCATCTTTTCTCATTACACCTTCGCCCTCGCTTCCTACATCGTAAACTCTCAACTGTTTTCTGTGTTCTCCTTTAATCCTATTATCTCACTAAATGTTCACTTTTATGTACCTCCCTCCAACCCCTCTTTCTCTCTCTCTCTCCCTCTCTCTTTGGATGGGAGTCGTCATCGGGGAATTTAACTCGTCAACCATGGTCGGCAACCCATCTAGGCGAGACAACCTCATACAAATCCTTACTGTTCACCTAAGGGTGAAGCAGGATGGTGGATGGACTTGCCAGCCAACACTGTTGAACAAATAGTGCCAAGGAATTACAGTATATAGAGGTCCTTGGAGTTGGACAGACCTTAAGTTGTGTGGTCAATCTTGTAACTCCTTGAATAAATTGGCATGGGTTGTCCTTCTGACGGGGGACAGGTCTGCATGGGGGCATTTTGTGCATGGGCACCCTCATTAAGTGGAGTAAGGCATCCGGTAATAAATAGATAAATATACCTTGCTAAGGATTGTATTTAATTTATACAGAGGATATAAATATACTCGGCATAAACTCTGGCACAGACCAACCATAGGGGAGGTGTGGCGGAGTGGTCTTGCCACTGGACTGGTAATCCAATGGACCCGGGTTCGAATCCCAATATGTCAATGGGAAGATATTATTGGGATGGAATTTGTGCTGTACCTAGTATCAGTGCATTACCACAGCACACCGAAATGCCAAAAACATACTATCTTTGTTCCCTGATTAAAATAGCATTGTATGAATATTCCCATATTAAAAAATATGCTACAGGGGGGCAATGCCTAGTGAGTTAATTGCTCAATAGGTGGCGTTCTGAGAGTGAGGGTCCGAGTGTGGGGGATGAGACCGTGAAGAGCAGAGGCGAGGCGGCTTCAGAGATGGAGTTGCTTCGAGCCGTGAAGCTTCGCATGTCTCACTCCCTAGACTGGAGCAAGACCTCACGGGCCTCACTGTGTTCAGCGGTAGAGTGTAAAGGCTATCAGCCTATGCCCGAGAGGGAGTAGTTGGAATATAGAGGGCAAAAAGTCTACTAAACCTATTCTTTCTCTCCCCTATTGTCCTCTCAATACATCAAAGCAACAGTCTGTGTTATAACTCCCCGCTTTACCTACCATTTATGTTTCCTGGTGTTAATAGCCTGTAATATTTCGAACACCATCACCTTCCCTCATCCCACCTTATAATACCTTGGTGTGAGAGGGATTGTGTCAGTATCTCAAAGACTTCACTACAATACATCAGTTCCCAGTATTATTCTGTGGTCAGACGTTTTCCCTGTGTGGGGGCTGTAGAAGAAGGATTATGATATGATTCGCAGAGTTAGTTTCACTATCTCCCCTGGTCTTATAGCTAACCTAGAGTCAATTCCAGTAGTCTCGTAATATTCCATGGTGCGTTGATATCAAATAATGGAGAAACAGTGTTTCAAGGTTTGAAAAACTTGATGCAACCCTTGTCTCCAGGTTTCACCACAACCACCACTACTATCACAACCACAATAAGTATCACCGCTTGTACTGTTTATTTTAATTACTGATACCATCACAGCCACTAATACTATCACCACCACAACAACTATCACCGCTTGTATATTTGACACCATCACAGCCACCACTACTAGTACCACCACAATAACTATCACCGCTTGCATATCTTAATTATTCTTTGCCATGTACCAGGGTGTTTTCAACTGTCGCAGTACTTGCAAAATATCAATGTCTCTCTCTCTCTCTCTCTCTCTCTCTCTCTCTCTCTCTCTCTCTCTCTCTCTCTCTCTCCACTAATCTTACACACTATCTTTTGTTCTCCCGACGCCTATTACTCCCTCCCTCCACCATTCTACCACTAGTATATTTGGTTCCCTTTCAAGTACATAGCATTACGGTGTTAAAATATTCTGGAGGACATCATCCCCTTCCCATAACCTCACCTCTGTTCATTGTAACCTGTAGGGAGGAGACCAACAGGTACAATGCAGGGAATTGTGGTTGAGGGACAAATAGACAGACACTCAACAATATGTATACAGAGAGAGGGGAGAGGAAAAGGAGAAAATTATTTAGTTAAAGGCGAGTATGCAGGACAAACAGGAAGTTGTGTTAAAAGAAAGGAGGACAATGAGAGAGTATAATACATTGGAGTGCAGATAGAATTGCAGAAATTCGAAAGGAGAGGGAGAGATTGATAGTGAGTGAAAGATAGAGAAAGCGTATGAACTGAAACAAAGAAACTGGAACCAATGGAGGGAATATGAGCAAACTTTTAGAATGCAAGTTGTTGAATCAGATTGGTAGACGTTACATGCCTGCACACACACAGACTATACAAATCTGCTCAGTCTTCTCAGATTATTTCGGACCCAATTCTAAACATTATTCCTTTAGCCTCGCTTGGTATCAAACTCCATACCAGCAGGATGTTAAACCAAGGCTTAAGTCACTACACCACCACTATCTTATATGTAGCATGGTTCTATTCTTACCTACCTACATCAAATACCTTACTTCTCTCTCTTTTAGACAACCTGGTTTAGATTCGGTACCATGATCATTTCATAGTTTAGATTATAGCAATTGAATGAGCGTTACAAATTAGAGTGCAATAATAGGAAAACAAGTTGTGGCTGTATTCCTTGTTAGGTCTCCCTTGTAACATATTGACATCGCCTTGACTATCATTTACGGAACTGTCCGCATTTCCTTACGTTTCCTGGGACGTCTTAAGGGCAGCTCTTGGGTAACATGTTTAGCGAAGGTTGTGCGGGGTCTTGTGTTTTATAGAAAAGAAAAGAATTTGGGTAACTAATAGAAAGTGTTGTTATCCTAGCTTTAAAAGCACTTAATGTATAAGTATTACCTATAGATGATTATTGGATACTGCAGGTGCCCAGAGCTATCCCCCCGTTAATGGCGGCTTTCTACCAGACTCTGAGAGGATTGGGTTCTAGTCATGTGGGAGGAGACTGTAGGCACCAGCCGAGCAGGGAAGAACTCTATGGAGTGCTATACAGTAGTTAGCTGACAAAAGGTAACTGGGACCTTGGTTCATCACTTGGCCTCCCATACTGTTTTTTGCCATGCCTCATTAACACAGAGGGCAATTCCCAGTCTGCCTTCGAAAACATAATATCTTTCTATCAATACACTAAACTACAAGCATAATATACACTACACTATAGTGGAGGAAGGAAAACCCACTTCCAAAAAACGTCCCCTGTGGGCCCAGTGACCACAGGGGGTAAGTTTGCTGGTTAGGTGGGTAGGGCTCGCACCCCAATCCCCACAAAAAAATACCTAGTCGCTACTACACATATAAAAGGAAAAGGGTCTGGGTGCCGTGACCAGCACTACAGGGCGAGTGCCCACGACCCCGGCCCAGCAACTCTGGGGTTCCAATGCCAGGTATGCCAACTGTGATTAGTGTAGGGGACCCATGCACTTCAAAGGCCGGCGGATCCCCTAGACCTATTCCAATTGCATGGGGTAGTCGTGTCGGTGCCGAGGAGTCACGATCCCAAAGACACACTCCAGGGTTGAACTTTCGGAGGGGTCTCCGGGTTGGAACCTGGAACATTATTAACTCTTTCGGATGATGACCGACTACCTCCCTTATCTGGGAGCTGTGGCGGCTGGGGACATAGTGGCCCTCTCTGAGATGAGACGTCCTGGCTATAGCGAGATTAGCTGTAATGGTTATACATACAATAGGTCTGGCTGTAGCCATGGTGCTCGCCAAAGGGGGGTGGCTGTTGCGATCTCTTCTACCCTGGCTTCCACAGTTGTGGAGGTTACACCTGTTGATGAGCGTATGATGCTGGTGAGGATGAAGCACTCATTGGGCTTCATCTCTCTTATTGTAGTGTATGCTCCTACCGAGATGAGTGACTTAGAAGATAAAGAACTGTTCTACACCAAGCGTGAACAGTGCCACCCTCGGGACACCATCATTTTCCTTGGATATTTCAATGCAGTTATGGGCACAGATAGGGCTGGCTATGAGATATGTTTCAGTTCTCATGGCTCTGGCACCAGGAATGTCAACAGCTCTCTCTTGCTGAACTTCGCCAGGACAAGAAAGTTGAGGATTGCAGGATCCTGGTTCCAGAGACCAGCTCACACTGCTGGACCTGGTATTCCAATGCCGGTGGTGTGGCCAAGGAGATTGATCATATAACTGTAAGTACTTGTTGGAGAATTCTTCAGAACTGTAGAGTTTTTAGGAGTGTCGAGTTCTTTCCTACAGACTTGTTTTTGCTACACTGAAGCTATGACTCAAATATGAAAAAAATTCAAAATGTTATCCCCCCTTGTTTCGTCTCTAGAGGCTCAAGGATGAGGAGTGTGCAAGGCAGTATGCAGTAGCATTCTCAAATCGATTTGAAGTGCTTGACTCGCTTGCGGACACTTTAGAACTGCGGGAAAACTTTGAACGTGGAATCCTGTCAGCAGCTGTTGAATGCATTGGAGCTAAACCAAGGTCAAGGAGGGGTTTGCTATCAGATGAAACACTAAGCATAATAGAAGAAAGTTGTGCTGCCAGATTGAATGGCTGAGTACTTTGAGCAGTTGTTCATAGCCAGTGTTCCCAAAGGACAGCTTTTTACGATAAATGTCCTGCCACTGGTGCCTGGTGCGCCAATTAGCGAAGACCCTCTCTCCCTTGCTGAGGTAGAGGTGGCTGTGGCTAAGCCAAGGGGAGGGAAAGCTCCTGGTGTTTGTGGCATTCCCGGATAACTGTTGGAAATTGATGGCGAGTCCATAGTTCATGGGTTACATGCGGTCTTGACTGCTGTATTGCAGACAAGTAATATTCCTCCTGACTGGAATAGGGCCGGGTCTGATCACCCTAATCTGGAAAGGAAAAGGGGACCATTAAGACTGCAATAACTACCATGGTATAACACTGCTCAGCATACCAGGCAAGGCCTTCGCGCATATTCTACTGCTGCGAATCAGAGGCCATCTGCTACAGGAACAGAGAGCTGAGCAATCAGGTTTAACAACAAAAAAGTCAATAATTAACCAGATTCTGGCACTCCGCGTTCTCGTGGACTGAAGACTTGAGTTTCGACTGGGGCTGGTCACAGTTTCAAGAATGTATTTGTTTGACTCAGTACATCGAGAGTCACTCTAGGAGCTGCTACGGTTACTTGGGATCCCCACGGCGATCATTGACCTGGTGTCTGGTCTCCATATAGGAACAGAGAGTGCTCTCAAGTGTGGTGGGGGAACATCCTCCTTCTTCCCTGTGAGCTCAGGGGTAAGACATGGGTGTGTTCTACCGCCTACACATTTAAACAATTGTATGGACTGATTAATGAGCCGGACCATTTCGGCGGAGTCGCTGCGGAGCTGACATAGGCCATTTCAGAATTACAGATCTTTATTTTGCAGATGATGCAGTGATCCTAGCGGAGACGTTGGATGTTCTCAGATTGGCCCTAGAGGCTCTCCATGAGCAATCGGAACCGCTGGGTCTAGAGGTCTCTTGGGCTAAGACCAAAGACCAAGCATTTGGCAACTTGTTGGACGATGACGCTCAATCTGCTCATGCATGTGGTGAGGACTTAGAGATGTTGGATAAGTTTACCTACCTTGGCAGCGTGATCCACAACAGTGGTGAGCTGGGCTACGATGTAAATCATTGCCTCGGCTTAGCATGGGGTGTTATGGATTCATTCAAAAGTATATGGCTCTGTCGATACAGATGAAAAAGGACGAAGTTGCGGATCTTCAAGACACTGGTGCTCCCTGTCTTACTGTATGGCTGTGAGACATGGATACTCATCTGTGTTTTGAAGAAATGTATTAGCTTCTTTGGTTGTAATTTGTGTAACCCTTATATCGATGCATAAATAAGTCAAATAGTGAATACCGTTCAGAGTAGTTGATTCTCATGAAAATTCATAATTCAAAGGGATAGTCCCATTCACTGTGACCAAAATGTTCAACACTTGTCCTTTCATTTGAATTTATCTCAGTTAGAAGCGGGGGAATTTATATAAAACGAAGAGAAAGTACGCAGATCAGAAGGATTTATTTAATATAGTCTAAGTTCATGATAAACTGTTAATATATTCCAAACCCATTGGTATAAGATTATTATTATTATATATATATACCGTATATATACAATATATATATATATATATATATATATATATATATATATATATATATATATATATATATATATATATATATATATATATATACCGGTATATATATTCTGTATACTGTATAATAATAAAAGGCAGTATATATGTATATATATTTCTATATTCCAACTACTCCCTTGCAGGCATAGGCCGAGAGCCTGTACATTCAACCGTTATATAGTGAACGGTGAAGCCTGTGATGTCTCGTTCCAGTCTAGGGGGTGAGACATTTGAAGCACTTTTAGCTGCAACAAGCCCCTGCCATCTTGCCATCGCAGTATGTATGGGGCTTGGTTGCTCACTCACGGCTCAAAGCAGCCCCATCTCTGAAGCTTCCTTGTTCCAGTGCTTCACTGTCTCATCTCTTAGACTCGGACCCTCACTCTCAGAACGCCACCTATTGAGCAATGAACTCACTAGGTATTGCCCCCTGTAGCATATTTTGAATATGGGAATATTCATACCGTGCTATTTAATCAGGGGACAATGAGGGCATTTATTTGGCGTTTCGGTGGGCTTTGTGGTAATGCACTTATACTAGGTACAACACAAATTCCATATCAATAATATCTTCCCATTGACATATCGGAATTTGAACCCGGGTCTATTGGATTAACAGTCCAGTGCCAAGACCATACCACCACACCTCCCCTAATATAAAACTACTACTACTACTATGACTCCTACTACTACTATGAATAATAATAATAATAATAATAATAATTGTTATACCGAAGGAAAGGCAAGCCGCCCACAACAGCCAGCCACCTGCAACCCCCGGAACTTACCAGGGCGCCCCAAACCGACCACCACACCAAAGGCAACAGAACCAGGCACAACCCTACATCCGAGGTCACCTACAACAGGCGCACCAAAGACCTTACAATACTGAAGCCCGTCCTTCAATCGCTCTCTCAAACGGAACGGGCTCGGTATAGGGAAGTCTCCCCCGAGGAAAGATGTACCAACCCCCCACCAATACAGAACAAACAAGCCACAGGGAACTACTTTGCATACGAGAGAGCGGTTCCACGCCAGATGTGACGTCACCACTATAAGCTGACCCAGGGTTGGCCGACGGCCAGGTCAACCTAGCCAACCAGGACGACACAGCGCCGCCCACCACACACTCACCTGTATAGTGGACCATGGAGGGAATACAGAATCAAATATTGCGGGTCCTACCTTTGCTATCCCCCCTTCCCCCATTGCCGGAGCGACAAGGGCCGATGTCAGTGTAAGAAAAGACTAAAGGCGCCCTTTTTCCGTGCAGCCAATCAAGGCCTAGGACTCAGATCAGGTTAGGGAAAGTATCTCACCTTTTATCCTGAGCTGAATGTCCAAGACCTACCTAGGTGCTTCAAAGCCCAAAGTCTTAGTGTGGTAGGAAAATTAAAGAGTATTTAATATCTCCTGGTCCCTCTGTCAGCATCACTGCAGAAGCCATTCGTTGTTGGATGCAAAGAGTATTTAATTATCTGTCTCTGTGCCTCACTTACACTGAGAGTAGTCCAGCATGCTCTCACAAACACCTCCTCCTCCTATCTACTTCACTACACTTAACATGCACACCACACTTCCTCCTTAAAAATTAAAACAAAAATGATGAACACAGGCCCAGCCTCGGAGTCCTCAGGGGGGGGGGGGGGGCCATAAATTCCCCAACACATGCCCGACCTTCCCCTGACGACCCCTCTAAATGCTCTGGACCACGGCCTGTTACTCTTACTATCAACTTTTGCAATATATGCGGCCTTTCCTCTAATTTTCACTCTGTCGAACACCATCTCTCCTCCTCCAAACCTGATCTTCTTTTTCTCACCGAAACCCAGGTATCTGAGACAACTTCCAGCAGCCCCTTCTCTGTATCCTCCTACTTTCTCTATCCTAGTTTCAAAGCCAAAGGCGGATGTTGTGCATACGTGCTCAACAAATCACTTGCTCTCGTGTTCCCGATTTCGACTCCTCTGAATTATCAACTTTATGGCTCAAACTATCCTGTCATTCTCATACTAAATATTTCTGTGCTGTCTATCTTTCCCCTAACTCTACCGACTTTCCCAAATTATTCGACTTTCTAAACTCTAAAGTGGAACACATTCTATCTATCTCTCCCTTCTCTGAAATCTCCATCTAAGGAGATTTCAACGTTCACCACCGCCAGTTGCTCTCCTCTCACTCTACTGACCAACCTGGTGAAGAAGCCTACGTCTTTTCTATCATAAATGACCTATACCAGCTGGTCCAGCAACCCACCTGTATCCCGGATCGCTTCGGAGATCGGCCCAACATTCTTGACTTATTTCTGATTTCTAACCCTTCTTCTTATACTGTCAATCTTTTCTCTCCTTTGGGCTCCTCTGACCATAAACTAATCTCTGTCACCTGTCCTATCTCTTTAGTACGGCCATCCCATCCTCCCAGCCGGCGGCGCTTGTGGCACTTTGGGCTGCCGACTGGTAGGCTCTGCGGCAGTACTTCTTTGATTTCCCATGGAATGACTTCTGCTTCCGTGGCCAAGGACCCTTGGAGAGTGCTGAACGCATTACCAAGCTAATCCCCTCGGGCATGGAAGCGTACATTCCATTTTATTTCTCTCAGTCTAATGCAAAAAAATCTTGGTTTACTCACGCTTGTTCTACAGTCACTTCACTTCTACTGCTGTCCACAAAAAGGGGAAGCATTCAAACGGTACCGACGCCATAAAACTCAAGAATCTCATTCTTCTTATGTTTCTGCCCGGAATCAAGCCAAATCTGTTCTTCGACTTGCAAAGCACTCTTTCATCAATAATAAATGCACTGAACTATCCAACTCTAGCTCTTCCCAAGATTTCTGGCATCTAGCCAAAAACCTCTCCAACAACATTTCTTCCTGGTCTTTCCCTCCCCTTTTCCACTCTGATGGCACAACCATCACTTCTTCCTCTGACAAAGCTGAACTCTTTGCTCAAAATGTTGCCAGAAACTCTACCTTGGAAGATTCCGGTGCTATTCCTCCCTCTCGACCCCCTTCTCTCCTACTTATGCCTAATATCCTAATCTCTTCAAAAGATGTACTTTCTACCGTCTCTGAGCTTAATACTAAGAAGGCGTATGATCCGGATGGTGTTCCTCCTGTTGTACTTAAAAACTGTGCTTCCGTGCTGACCCCCTACCTAGGCAAACTCTTTCATCTCTGTCTCTCCTCTAACGTTTTTCCTTCGTGTTGGAAGTTTGCTCTCATTCAACCTGTCCCAAAGATGGGTGACAGCTCTCAACCCACCAACTATCGTCCAATTGCTCTCATCTCTTGTATCTCTAAAGTTTTTGAAACTATTCTTGCTTCCAAATTTCTTAAGAATTTCTCTTCTCATAATCTGCTCTCAGATCGCCAGTATGGCTTCCTTAAGGGTTGCTCTACTGGTGATCTTCTTTCATATCTTACTAACTCTTGGTCATCCAACTTTCGGGACTTCGGTGAGACTTTTTCTGTTGCACTAGACATCGAAGGCCTTCGATAGAGTCTGGCACAAATCTTTAATTTCTAAACTACCCTCGCTCGGTTTCTGTCCCTCCAGCTCTGCCTTTGTCTCTAATTTCCTTTCCGGACGTTCCATAGCTGCGGTTGTGGACGGCCATCGCTCATATCCTCATCCTATCAACTCTGGTGTTCCTCAGGGTTCTGTCCTATTTCCTATTCTCTTTTTAATTTTCATAAATGATCTTCTCAACTGTACATCCAGTCCCATCCATTCATATGCAGATGACTCTACCTTACACCACTCAATTAGATTTCCAGAACGTCCAAGCCAGCAGTCCCTCAAAAGTAAACGTAATAAAGCCATAAAATTATTATCTTCTGATCTAGCTACTATTTCCAATTGGGGTAGAGAAAACCTTGTTGCATTTAATGCTTCCAAAACTCAATTTATCCATCTTACTACCTGTCAGGAACCTACAGAGGACTATCCCTTATTCTTCAACAATACAAAAATCAATGCTTCATCTTCTCTCAATGTTCTCGGTGTCTCTTTTTCTTCTGATTCGGAAGGATATGTAATGCTACATTAACCCAAATTACGTAGCATTGATACTGTTCATACTAAATAGAGTATATACAGTAGAGTATGGACATATTCCCGCCACCGAAATATACAATATTTACATAATTATAATTGCCCGGAGGCAATCTTATCCCGCCAGGATTAGGAGCATATTTGGGCTGCCTGTCAAAGAGGTCGTCCGCTGGACGGGTCAACAGGCTGCACCGGTGTAGAGGCCAAGGAGGGGACATCACTGGATACCTGATCCGAGGGGTTGTCCTTGCGATCTAGATCTCCTTCTAGAGGACATAGACATTTAGTAGGGCGTGTAATTACCTCGGTCTTAGTTCAAACTTTGGCCACCCAAACTTCACCATCACGACAGGGTAGCAGCTCCTCAATACGTCCTAATTTCCAGAATGCGCGAGGACCCTCTTCGTGGACAGTAACTACATCACCCACTTTGAGCCAATGACCCTGTACCGGTTCTAGTTTACTTTTCTGTGCTTCTCTTAGAGTTAACAAATACTCTGTCGACCAGCGACGCCAAATGTCTCGCGACAGTTTGCGAAGGAATTTGTAACGGGCCGATATCACTTCTTTACTCACATAGTCTGGATCTCCCACAGCCTCCTCATCATGTTCCTCAGGAAGATCCTGCAGTCTGTATCCTCGTACCAGTACTGAGGGTGTGAGAGGGGTTAGATCCTCCAAACCACCAGAGACATAATATAGAGGGTGATCATTGACTGTGGCTTCAATCTCCAAGAGGATGGTGTTGAGTTCCTCAATCAGAATGAGAGCTCTACCCAGCACCTTCTGCTACCCACCCCACTTCTGGAGTGGGGAGATTGTAGGCACCAATCGATCAGGGCTAGACCCAGGTGGGGTTATAGGCATGTGATAAAGAGTCGCTGGAACTCCTGTTTCATTTGCTTGGCCTTTCTTACTGATTTTCGTTGTGCCTCATTTACACTGAGAGCAATCCAGCTAGCTCTCACAAACACCTCCTCCTCCTATCCACTTCACTACACTAAACATGCACACCACACTTCATTCCTCCACACCAAAATTTAAAAAAAACACAAAATGATGAATTGTAGCCCAGCCTCGGAGTCCCCAGGGGGGGGGACCATAAATGCCCCCTCACCCGACCAACCATCCCCTGACGACCCCACACAATTACCTGGACCTCGGCCTGTTACTCTTTCTATTAATTTCTGCAACATTCGCGGACTTTCCTCTAACTTTCACTCTGTTGAGCACCAGCTCTCCTCCTACAAACCTGATCTTCTTTTCCTCACCAAAACCCAGGTGTCTGTATCAACATCCAGCAACCCCTTCTCTGTATCCTCCTACTTTCTCTATCCTAGTTTCAAAGCCAAAGGCGGATGTTGTGCATATGTGCACAACAAACTCACTTGCTCTCGTGTTCCCGATTTCGACTCCTCTGAATTCTCAACTTTATGGCTCAAACTTTCCTGTCATTCTCTTACTAAATATTTCTGTTCTGTCTATCTTTCCCCTAACTCTACCAACTTTCCCAAATTCTTTGACTATCTATACTCTACAGTGGAACACATTCTATCCATTTCTCCTTTCTCAGAAATCTCCATCTTAGGAGATTTCAACGTTCACCACCGCCAATGGCTCTCCTCTCACACTACTGATCCACCTGGTGAACAAGCCTACGTCTTTTCTATCCTAAATGACCTAGAGCAGTTAGGTCAGCAACCCACCCGTATCCCGGATCGCATCGGAGATCGGCCCAACATTCTTGACCTGTTTCTAACTTCTAACCCTTCTTCTTATACTGTCGATCTTTTCTCTCCTTTGGGCTCCTCCGACCATAAACTTATCTCTGTCACCTGTCCTATCTCTCCAGTACAGCCACCCGATCCTCCTAGCCGGCGGCGCTTGTGGCACTTTGGCGCTGCTGACTGGGAGGCTCTTCGGCATTACTTCTTTGATTTCCCATGGAATGATTTCTGCTTCCATGGCCGAGGACCCTCGGAGAGTGCTGAACGCATTACCGAGGTAATCCTATCGGGCATGGAAGCATACATTCCATTCTCTTTCTCTCAGACTAATGCTAAAAAATCTTGGTTTACTCACGCCTGTTCTACTGCTGTCCGCAATAAGGAGGAAGCATTCAAACGGTACCGACGCCTTAAAACTCAAGACTCTCATTCTTCATATGTTTCTGCCCGGAATCAACCCAAATCTGTTCTTCGACTTGCCAAACACTCTCTCATCAATAATAAATGCACTGAACTATCCAACTCTAGCTCTTCCCAAGCTTTCTGGCGTCTAGCCAAAAACCTCTCCAACAAATTGTCTTCCTCGTCTTTCCCTCCCCTTTCCCACTCTGATGGCACAACCATCACTTCTTCCTCTGACAAAGCTAAACTCTTCGCTCAAACTTTTGCTAGAAACTCCACCTTGGATGATTCCGGTGCTATTCCTCCCTCTCCGCCCTCCTCTCTCTTACTTATGCCTAATATCCTAATCTCTTCTAAAGATGTACTTTCTACCCTCTCTGGGCTTAACACTAATAAGGCGTACGGTCCGGACGGTGTTCCTCCTGTTGTTCTCAAAAACTGTGCTTCCGTGCTGACTCCCTGCCTAGGCAAACTCTTTCGTCTCTGTCTATCCTCTAACGTCTTCCCTTCATGCTTGAAGTTTGCTCACATTCAACCTGTCCCAAAGAAGGGTGACCGCTCTCAACCCTCCAACTATCGTCCAATTGCTCTTATCTCTTGTCTTTCTAAAGTTTTTGAAACTATTCTTGCTTCCAAATTTCTTAAGCATTTCTCTTCTCATAATCTGCTCTCAGATCGCCAGTATGGCTTCCTTAAGGGTCGCTCTACTGGTGATCTTCTTTCATATCTTACTAACTCTTGGTCATCCTCCTTTCGGGACTTCGGTGAGACTTTTTCTATTGCACTAGACATATCGAAAGCCTTCGATAGAGTCTGGCATAAATCTTTAATTTCTAAACTACCCTCCTTCGGTTTCTATCCCTCCATCTGTGCCTTTGTCTCTAATTTCCTTTCCGGCCGTTCCATAGCTGCGGTTGTGGACGGCCATTGTTCACTTCCTGACCCTATAAACTCCGGTGTTCCTCAGGGCTCTGTCCTATCTCCTATTCTCTTTCTAATTTTTATAAATGATCTCCTTATCTGTACCTTAATTCCCATCCATTCATACGCAGACGACTCAACCTTACACTACTCCATTAGTTTTTCAGAACGCCCCAGCCAGCAATCCCTCAACGACAAACGTAATGAAGCCATAGAACTCTTAAATTCTGATCTAAATACTATTTCCAATTTGGCAGAGAAAACCTTGTTAACTTTAATGCTTCCAAAACCCAATTTCTCCATCTATCTACCCGTCAGGATCTCCCAGCGGACTATCCCTTATTCTTCAACAATACAAAAATCACCCCTTCATCTTCTCTCAATATTCTTGGTGTCTCTTTTTCTTCTGCTCTCATTTGGAAGGACCATATTACCAGTCTTGCTAAGGCAGCCTCCCAGAAGCTGGGTGTGCTCAACCGCCTTAGGGGGTTCTTTTCCCCTGCACAGCTTCTTGCTCTGTACAGGGGCATAGTGCGCCCTTGTATTGAGTATTGTTCACATGTGTGGGGAGGTTCCTCTCACACCGCTCTCCTAGACAAAGTTGAAAGGAAGGCCTTTCGTATCATTAACTCCCGTCCACTCACCAACTCTCTGCAATCTCTCTCTCTCCGCCGCAATGTTGCATCTCTCTCGCTATTCTATCGCTACTATAATAATCAGTGTTCCTCAGAGCTATCCCAGTGCATACCACCTCCTTTACATAGGGCACGTGGTACCCGTCTTGCAACTCAATCCCACCCCTACTCTGTGCAACTCTCCAACCCAAGAGTGAAACGTTACTCTCAAACTTTCTTCTAATCAACATCTGAGCTCTGGAACTCTCTCCCAGAATCAGTCTTTCCCTCTTCCTATGACTTAAATTGCTTCAAACTCCGTGTGTCCAGGCATTTTGGCTCCATCGTCCCTTGATTTTGGCCCTGTCACTCTTTCAACTATGGGGGAGGCACTCTCTATAGGCAGTTTATGCTTTTTACCTCCCTCAATCACATAGAAAAAAAAAAAAAAAAAAAAAAACCTGCCTTCACGATCCCGATGGCTCTTTCCTAAATCTCGGCGAACCAAGGTGCTCTAGCGGGAATAAATCGCCACTCGCGTTTCACATCCGCAAGGCAGGTATGAATCTTGGGGTTATTGCTCACGTCTTGAAGATATGGCGGCGCTTGTGGCACTTTGGCGCTGCCAAATGGGAGGCTCTCTGCCAGTACTTCTTTGATTTTCCATGGAATGATTTCTGCTTGGAGAGTGCTGAAACATTACCGAGGTAATCCTATCGGGCATGGAAGCATACATTCCATTCTCTTTCTCTCAGACTAATGCTAAAAAATCTTGGGTTACTCACGCCTGTTCTACTGCTGTCCGCAATAAGGAGGAAGCATTCAAACGGTACCGAAGCCTTAAAACTCAAGACTCTAATTCTTCCTATGTTTCTGCCCGGAATCAAGCCAAATCTGTTCTTCGACTTGCCAAGCACTCTTTCATCAATAATAAACGCACTGAACTATCCAACTCTAGCTCTTCCCAAGCTTTCTGGCATCTAGCCAAAAACCTCTCCAACAATTTCTTTTCCTCGTCTTTCCCTCTCTGATGGCACAACCATCACTTCTTCCTCTGACAAATCTAAACTCTTCGCTCAAACTTTTGCTAGAAACTCCACCTTGGATGATTCCGGTGCTATACCTCCCTCTCCACCCTCCTCTCTCTTACTTATGCCTAATATCCTAATCTCTTCTAAAGATGTACTTTCTACCCTCTCTGGGCTTAATACTAATAAGGCGTACGGTCCGGACGGTGTTCCTCCTGTTGTAATAAAAAACTGTGCTTCCGTGCCGACTCCCTGCCTAGGCAAACTCTTTCGTCTCTCTCTATCCTCTAACGTCTTCCCTTCATGCTGGAAGTTTGCTCTCATTCAACCTGTCCCAAAGAAGGGTGACCGCTCTCAACCCTCCAACTATCGTCCAATTGCTCTCTCTCTTGTATTTCTAAAGTTTTTGAAACTATTCTTGCTTCCAAATTTCTTAAGCATTTTTCTTCTCATAATCTGCTCTCAGATCGCCAGTATGGCTTCCTTAAGGGTCGCTCTACTGGTGATCTTCTTTTATATCTTACTAACTCTTGGTCATCCTCCTTTCGGGACTTCGGTGAGACTTTTTCTATTGCACTAGACATATCAAAAGCCTTCGATAGAGTCTGGCACAAATTTTGTATTTCTAAACTACCCTCCTTCGGTTTCTATCCCTCCATCTGTGCCTTTGTCTCTAATATCCTCTCCGGCCATTCCATAGCTGCGGTTGTGGACGGCCATTGCTCACCTCTTCACCCTATAAACTCTGGTGTTCCTCAGGGCTCTGTCCTATCTCCTATTCGCTTTCTAATTTTTATAAATGACCTTCTCAACTGTACAGTCCATCCTCCTATAACGCGAGTTTAGGGGCGGCACTGCGCCTCGTGTTGTAGGTATTTCGCGTTGTAGGAATAACACTTTAAATGGAGATAATTCTATATGGGACTGGGCCCCCCAATTTTGGCCACTTTTCCGTATTTTTTTAGCTTAATAAATATATAGGCTAGGCTATACAACTTCCATTTCATCGGAATAACATTCACCGCCAAGCATAGTCACAGCTGGGGTTTGTTGTTGTTTCGTGGACAAAATCTAACCAAACGTACTGTCCGACATTAATTTATTATCAACAATTGGATATTCGTTACTGTGGGCTCTAATTACTCTACTTCCTAATAATAGGCAAGTAAATTATAAGATCATGTTTGGATAAACAAATATACCGAATTAAATTAAAATGAAGAAACAGTAAGTCTTGCCGTTTTGAAGGAGGATCGCGTTGTGGAAGCTTGTGTTATAGGAGGATGGACTGTACCTCAACTCCCTTCCATTCATAAGCAGACGACTAAACCTTACACTACTCCATTAGTTTTTCAGAACGCCCCAGCCAGCAATTCCTCAACGACAAACGGAATGAATCCATAGTAGACTTAAATTCTGATCTAACTACTATCTCTAATTGGGCCAGAGAAAACCTTGTTACCTTTAATGCTTCCAATACCCAATTTCTCCATCTATCTACCCATCAGGAACTCCCTACAGACTATCCCTTATTCTTCAACAATACAAAAATCAATCCTTCATCTTCTCTCAATATTCTTGGTGTCTCTTTTTCTTCTGCTTTCAGTTGGAAGGACCATATTACCAGTCTTGCTAAGGCAGCCTCCCAGAAGCTGGGTGTGCTCAACCGCCTTAGGGGGTTCTTTACCCCTGCACAGCTTCTTGCTCTGTACTGGGGCATATTGCGTCCTTGTATTGAGTATTGTTCACATGTGTGGGGAGGTTCCTCTCACACCGCTCTCCTAGACAAAATTGAAAGGAAGGCCTTTCGTATCATTAACTCCCGTCCACTCACCAACTTTCTGCAATCTTTCTCTCTTCGCCGCAATGATGCATCTCTCTCGCTATTCTATCGCTACTATAATAATCAGTGTTCCACAGAGCTTTCCCAGTGTATACCACCTCCTTTACGTAGGGCACGTGGTACCCATCTTGCAACACAATCTCACCCCTACTCTGTGCAACTCTCCAACCCAAGAGTGAAATGTTACTCTCAGTCTTTCTTCTATTCAACAGCTGAGCTTTGGAACTCTCTCCCAGAATCAGTCTTTCCCTCTTCCTATGACTTAAGTTGCTTCAAACTCTGTGTGTCCAGGCATTTTGGCTCGAGCGTCCCTTGATTTTGGCCTTGTCACTCTTTCAACTTTGGGGGAGGCACTCGTTATAGGCAGTTCTGCCGTTTGCCCCCCTCACTCACATAGAAAAAAAAACAAAAACATTTAGATGACCATATAAACGTTTTAGAGTTATCACTCAGCATGATGCGTGGATATCTTTCTCTACTGCAGAATCTTCTGAATGCATGTAAGAAGCTTTCACAAGTGAGATTGGTGACCAGTTCCAGGTGAATTGATCTGGTAATGGCACAGGTGAAAAGTATCATATATACCTTACGATTGGGTGAATCTTTAACAGGGATTGCTCCACTGTAATCTACCCCGGTAACTTTGTATGGGTCACCTGGGGTGGATCGCAGGTCTGGTAAGGGAGGTACTCCAACGGGATCATAATGTGCTCCCTGTACCCGTCTACATTTTAAACATTTGCATAGGACTTTCTTGACCTCGTGCCTGATTCTAGGAACCCACCATCTTTGTCTAGCATAGGTGACTAGGTGTCCAACCCCATAATGGCAACAAAGTCAGTTACACCTATCTATTATAAGGTGGGTTAAGGGATGATTGGAGGGCAGTATTATTGGATACTTACTTGCCTCAGAGAGAGCTACCAATCGTAATCTGCCTCCGCAACATGTTAGATCTCCCCTCAAGTGTAATCCCAACTGGTTGATCAGGTTATTCCTGGACTTTGTTTCCTTAACCATTTTATTATATTCCTGCATATATATTTCTTGTTGACAGAGCTTATGTAGTATTTTATCTGCAATTCTGATCTCCTTCCCATTGAGGTGAGCAATACCTGTGGGCGGTGTGCCTTTGCTTTTTGCTTTTACATTTTGTACAAAGTGTATCACCCATGCTGTAACACGTTATAGTTTCTCGTAGCTGCTAAATTTATCCCAGTCCCATAACTGTGTGTCTTCTTTAGGTACCGCGTTAATTACTGGTGCCACAATAGCAGTGTGCTGCTCGTCCAAATCTCCGGCCTTACGTTGGGATCAGTAAGCCAGCATGGGCCATTCCACCACAACGCAGAAGATTTGAGAAATTTAGCAGACACATCACGAGTAATGCAGTCACTTGGATTCTCTTTGGTAGACACAAACCGGAACTGTGCTGTCGAGAGCAGGGCATGAATCTCGTCAACACGGTTGGTGGCGTATACTGGTAGCTTCTTTCGGCTATGTAACTAGTAGAGTATAATTTGGCTGTCACTCCATATAACTGTCTCCGAGATGCGTAGCAAATTTTTAAAAGTTTCCTCGATAGAGTGAACGAGTCTAGCAGCCAACAGAACTGCAGTTAGCTCTAATTCGGGGATGGAAAGGGATTTGATCGGGGCGACCTTAGCCATTGTCATTACAAGACGGCTGCCACTTGTGTCAACAAAGTAAATGACAGTCCCATAAGTGACCTTGCTAGTGTCTTAGAAGGCATGAATGGAAACAGGTTGATCCATGACTTCTCTCCGAGGAAAATTAAAACCCTTGCTGAGACGAGGATCTGATATAATGTCATCCCACTCATGAACCAAATCGCCCGATAAAACCTCATCCCAATCTAATTTTATTCTCCATAATTACTGAAGGAATAACCTTGATTTGATCGACACCGGTAGAACTATTCCCAAGGGATCAAAAAGTCTAGCAGTCAAACTCAAGCAAATCCGTTTTGTAATCTGCGAATGTTGAGTGTATTGAACACCGAATGAGAGGGTATCTGTGTCTGTCTGCCAATGTAACCCTAGCGCCCTCACTTGTTCCTGCTGTACTGCTGCCACTCCATCATGTTGTAGTACAGTCCGCAAAGCAGAACTATTCGTTGCCCACTTACGAAAATGTAGATGGGCATCATTCATAATATCCCAGACCACACCGTAGGTATCAATCAGATCTTCATAATTTCCTTTACCCAGTAAATTATCGATGTATAGCCCTGACCAAATTTGCTGAATAACCTGCGGATCTGCACTGACTTTTGACAAGTAATTAAAAATGGTGGCGTTTAGAAGGAATTGGGAACATGTAGCGCCAAACAATACCACCCGGAAGCGGTAACAAATGAGGGGCGAATCGAGCTGCTGTGGGAATTTTGGCCACATAAACCGAGTACAATACCGGTCGTCCTCATGGAGTTTTGACATCAGAAATGCCTTCTCAATATCAGACACCCATGAATATTGATGGAGTCTAAACCGGAGTAAACCTGCGCCAAGTCTGGTACCAGTGAAGGCCCAGAATGCAGGCAGTCATTAAGACTGGGCTGACGATCACTCACCTTGGCTGAACAGTCAAAGACGATACGCACTGGCGTCGTCTTACTCTACTTGACAACTCCATGATGAGCCAAGCAATGACCGGTACCTGAATTGTCAAAAAGCTCCTCTTCTATAAATCCACGGGACACCTGATCAGTTATGACCTTTGAGTATTCCTTGCAAAAGTCAGGATCTTTAATGATTCTTCTTTGAAGACCACGAAGTCGGCCTATCGCCAAACCCTTGTTTGTTGGCAGCTGATCCTTATAGTTGTTCCAGGGCAGTCTCACTTGGTATTGTTGGCTGTCAGGATCATAGATAACGGTATCCTCATATGACAATAGTGCTTGACACTCAACTTGTGAATATTTCTTAGGGGTTATCCCGATATGATCGATATCCCACAAAATATCTAAGTCATTTTTGCATGGTGCAATTTTACCAGTAGACATAATATTATATTCGTCTATTGGTGTTACTGCTACTTTCAATACAGTAATTACTTCGGTGCTGGAGATGGTGTTCTGTGCCACATATGACCCGCTTATAGTGTACCCGTACTTGGTAGGAAGCAGAATTTGACTCCCTGATATTTTAAACCCAGGCTGCACTATGTCATAATAGTGATCAGCACCGATCAGCAAGTCCAATTGATCTGTATCCGTTGCGTGAAGTTCAGCTAATTTTGTCTTTTTACTGCAAACTAACCAGTTTAGACTTTAGGCTAAGTTCACCCTTATGTTCTGGCAATTCATCAACCACTCTTGCATCTACTTGATGAAATTTACATCTGTGTTTGTAATGCAGTGCTACGACATTATATTCCCTAGAGGTTTGTTTTCAGGTGAATCCGTGAAGACATAACTCCTTAGTTCCATTAGAATTATAGGAAAGGGAGGATAAAACAGAAGACTTGACAAAGGTCCTCTGAGAACATTGATCGAGTAGCGATCTGATTTTGACACATTTATTTTCCTTATCCTTTACTGGCAGCTGAACGGTAGGCAAGATTACGGTATTTCTACCTGTAGCCACGGACATTGTAGTTGATATAGCAGCAGTATGCTCTCTCCTGGTGTTACCCTCCACTTGTCTACTTTCCTTCCCTTGTTTCTGTGTACATAAGGAATGAAAGTGCTTACCCTTACAAAACTTGCAGCTTCTAATGTTAGGGTTAGTACAACCCAGATGGCCATGCTTTCTTGATAAGCACCCAGTGCAGAGACGTAGTTGACGGGCTCTTTTCACTTTAAGAGGCCCTGTTTTATACTTTAAACACTTGTACCACAAATGATTGGTGCCACTACTCATGACACAGTTGAATTTCCTGCTTTTTCTCTGGGCGGTAAACGTTGCAGTAGCCATTGGTGTACTTCCCACTTTGTCTTGACCTGCCAAGTTGTATACTTCAGCCTGGAAGCATTGGGTAAATTTCTTGTAATCCAGGCTCAAATCTTCCATTTCCCGTTTAATAGTCTCCTTTAGTGGTGATGGTAATTTGTTGACAAGAGTCACCACACAAAATTCCTCCAAACAAATGCCATGGCTAATGATTGACCTCATCATACTCTCCATATTTGCATATAAATTCTTTAGATCAGTGGCTTGGCATCTAGGTGAAGCTAGTTGATTAAACTGTGTAACATAAGCCGCCTTGATGCGATCTGGATGCCCATATGTATCTTGCAAGAGCTCTATCGCATGGGCATAAATTTCGCTCTCGACAATAAATCCTTCGACTAACTGATGCGCATCACCCAGAAGCTGACCCTTAAGATAAGTGAATCGTTGTATGTCGGTGAGATCGGGATTATCATGTATGGTACATTTAAACATTTCCCAAAACCCCGACCACAACGTTGCATCGCCTTCAAACTTCCGAAGAGGAAGATGTGGTAGTTTGACATTTGACTTCTTCGGCTCGGCTCGAGCCGACTCCTTCTTGACCTCTGGAGATACGATTCCCTTCAGTGTGGCAACGATTACTTGCATGCCCTCCAAATATTCGGCGTCTGTCTAGTTAAAGGGCAGCTAGGTCCACCTGTGTGACCTCATATTTGTCAATTTGTTTTTGGATGCTGAGCAACCTGGCCTCTACTTCAACTTTAGACGCTGTGTCAAGGAATTCGTCGATTTCTGAGGTTAAGACTGTCAACGAGCCCTTAAGCCTAGCCCGACGCCGTTGTAAAGTTGCAGCCATGATGTTAGGAGAAAAGGAAATTTAGCGGTAATATCAAATTAAATTATAAATGCTAGGCCGAATATATTGCAGACAATAACATTTTGATAAATTAAACCGTGAGCTGAAAGTAACACACTCACGAATGTGGAGTAAGAAATTGCCTGGAAATGTAGACTAACAATCTGGAGATACTAAAATTTAACTAGATTAAAATTTTAATAGTTTTGATTTTAGATTAACCCGTTGAGTACCGTAGGATACAGTAATAAAAGTCCCCTGCAGTCCCAAGTACTATGGCCATAATGGCAAGAGAGAATGACTTTCCACCTCAAGAGATGAGAGAAGACTGGCTCCCCTCCCCTAGCCTTCAGTGGGTCTTATATAAGCTGGGAAGTGTTGCCATATCCAGAGCAGTGCTCAAACGGTCGTGGTACCAGGTACAGGCTTGTACAGGCAGTTACAAGGAAAGTACATTACTGACGGCGATACGCCGTCGCTGGGACTGGAGAGTTAACCCTCTCACGACCATAGGATGCAGAGGTTGCCAGATTAGCAATAAGAAATTGATTACTCTCACTGTTATAATTACCTCTCCAAAATTAGTTTTCTGCCCACAGCTAACTCAAAGACAACTGCAGAGGTTGAAGTAAACAAACTAAAGGTTTATAGATACTCCTGACGGTAACAAAGGATCTAAAGTATCCCTAATAGGCTCAAAAATTGCGTCAGGATGTGAGAGGGTTAATTATCTACTGACTGCGATTCGCCGTTGCTGGTATCGGAGGGGTTAAGAAATTTTAGTATAAATTCAAACCAAATTTAAGAAGAGCCGGGAGGGAAATTTAAGTACAGTAGGCCAAAGGTCTTTAGGTGTCAAAAAAGGTACCAAAATTAATTTGTAATAGATGGCAACCTCTGTGTCCTATGGTCGTGAGAGGGTTAGTTTAAATTCTAACAACTTAAAAGAGAGAGCCGGGAGGGAAATTTAAATAGGCTAAATTCAATGGGTACTAAAAATTTAAGTGTGTATAAATTATACACAAGAACAGAAAAACAGACACATATAAAGACATTTTGAGCTGTTCTAAACACACGCTCACATATTAACCGTCATATTAACCTAGACCTTCAGGGCATACGACCTTCTGGAAGTGCTAGTGAATGCCAGGCTGGATATATGTGGAATGACAGAGACCAAATGGAAAGGTTCATATGTGAGAGAGTGGGAGTGTGGAATGGGTGTGTGTGCTGGAGTGAGTGAAGGAACAGCGAGAGAAGGTGCGTGTTTGTTTGTAAGTAGCAAATGGAAGGAATGTGTAAGAGAGTATGGGTCTGTGGGTTCAAGGATTGTGTGGGTGAGAATGAAAGTAGGAATACAAATGTGGGTGATTGTGTGTGTGTATTCCCCGACAGAGGATAAACTTGAAAGAAAGAAAGAAGAGTTCTGGATGAATGTGGAGGCGTGCCTGGAGAAGTTTGACAAGAACGAAAGAATATTTCTGATTGGGGATATGAATGGTAAGGTGAGTGATAGGAAAGTTGAGGGAGTGGTGGGAGGGTGGAAGGTACCATCAGAGGTGAATGGGAATGGTAGTGCACTTGTGGACGTACATGTGGCGAGGAGGCTGTGGATAGCAAACACCTTCTTCCGACACAGAATGACCCACAGGTACACGTGGAAACGGGTGTGGACGATGGAGGATAAGACAGTGGTGGAACGAAAGTCATTGATTGATTATGTATGTGTGGATGAACGAATGAAGAAATTTGTGATGGATGCTAGGGTGTATAGGAGTATTGGAGGGGGTCTGTGATCATTATGTAGTAGTAGCTAAAGTTAGGATACAACAGAAGTGGGTGAGGAGAGCTGGAGGGAGGCGAGAGGAGGGTGGAATGGTGAGGAGGGTGGAGAGGTTGCAGGAGGAGGAAGTCAGGGAGGAGTACAGGAGAGCAGTGGAAAGACGACTAGGTGGGCTCGACCTGGAAGTTATGGAGGAATTGGAGGAGATGAGCAAGGTTTTTATCACCTTACGAGCGGCCTATGCGGTTTATTTATATGTACCGCCCAGCGGGGTGTTTTTAGCCAAAATAGGGCTGTTTACGTGATAATTTTCATGCCTAAATAAGACCCAGAACGTAAAACAAGTACCTATCCCTGAAAGGGCATAAACAGAGCTTTCGAATGACACCATTTTTTTTTTTTTTTTTTTTCTATGTGATTGAGGGAGGCAAAAGGCATAACTGCCTATAGCGAGTGCCTCCCCCATAGTTGAAAGAGTGACAGGGCCAAAATCAAGGGACGTTCGAGCCAAAATGCCTGGACACACGGAGTTTGAAGCAATTTAAGTCATAGGAAGAGGGAAAGACTGATTCTGGGAGAGAGTTCCAGAGCTCAGCTGTTGAGTAGAAGAAAGTTTGAGAGTAACGTTTCACTCTTGGGTTGGAGAGTTGCACAGAGTAGGGGTGGGATTGAGTTGCAAGACGGGTACCACGTGCCCTACGTAAAGGAGGTGGTATGCACTGGGATAGCTCTGAGGAACACTGATTATTATAGTAGCGATAGAATAGCGAGAGAGATGCAACATTGCGGCGGAGAGAGAGAGATTGCAGAGAGTTGGTGAGTGGACGGGAGTTAATGATACGAAAGGCCTTCCTTTCAACTTTGTCTAGGAGAGCAGTGTGAGAGGAACCTCCCCACACATGTGAACAATACTCAATACAAGGGCGCACTATGCCCCTGTACAGAGCAAGAAGCTGTGCAGGGGAAAAGAACCCCCTAAGGCGGTTGAGCACACCCAGCTTCTGGGATGCTGCCTTAGCAAGACTGGTAATATGGTCCTTCCAAATGAGAGCAGAAGAAAAAGAGACACCAAGAATATTGAGAGAAGATGAAGGGTAACCATAACGATCCTTTTATGATGGCTAGTTTTCTTGCAATAACCGTGCAACGCGAGTGCAAAAAGCATGTAATTCGGTACTTTCCCCATATAATTCAGTATGTAGCGAGTGAGAGAGGGAGGAGGGAGCTGAGATTCGTGTCAGTAGGTTCGCCGCGGTGGTCTGGAGCAGTCATACACTCGCTAGTCTCCTGCCACCACTTGTCTCTCTCTCTCAGCAACATTACGTGCTGAAATTGCCACTCGACCTATGTCGAGCGCCGCCACATAGTCCAGCTTTATTTAACTCGACTTATGTGGTGAGCCGCTAATTAAGGGTTAAGGATGAGATCTGTGCAGCATGTGAGGAGGTGTGTGGAGTGAGGAGAAGAGGGAGGGGAGTGAAAGGTACAGCATGGTAGACAGAAGAGGTAAGAATAGCTGTGGAAGAAAAGAAGAAAGCGTATAGAGAGTGGTTGGGTAGTAGAGGGAATGAAGATTTCGAGAGACAGAAACGAGCGAGGTACGTGGAGAGTAAGAGGGTGGTGAAGAGAGTAGTGAAGGAAAGTAAGAGAAGAGTAGATGAGGAATTTGGAAGGAATCTGAGTGTAAAATGGAGGGAGATTAAGACACTATTCTGGAAAGAAGTCAAGAAAGTTAGGGAAGGTAGCAAGGGAAACAGTAAGAGTGTGAAAGATAAGAATGGGAGAATGCTAGCCGAGAAGCAAGAGAGAGTCGAAAGATGGAGGGAGTACTTCAATGAGTTGCTAAATGTAAGGAATGAAGAGCCAGCAAACATAGCTGGATATGGTATGGGAGGGAGAAGAAGAGAAGTAGTGGAGGAGGAGGTGGGGATCAGGAGGTCAGAAGTGTGGGAAGCCATGAAAAGAGTGAAGTTGGGGAAAGCACCAGGAACAGATGGAGTGTGTGGGAAAATGTTGAGGTATGGTGGTGAGATAGTGATCGAATGGGTATGGAAAATGTGCAAACTAGCATGGGAGAAGGGGAGTGCACCCGATGATTGGCAGACTGGCATAAGAGTCCCCCTATATAAGGGCAAAGGGGAAAGAGGAGTGTGCGGTAACCACCGAGGAATATGTCTTCCAAGCGTATTAGGGAAGGTATACAGTAGGGTAGTGATTGAGAGAGTGAGAGTAAGAACGGAGATATGGATAGGCGACGAGCAGGGAGGTTTTTAGGAAGGGAAGAGGATGTGTAGATCTGATTTTTACCCTGAATTGTGTTGTGGAGAAATATCTGGAGAAGAAACAAAAGGTGTATGTTGCCTTTATGGACTTGGAGAAGGCCTATGACAGAGTGGATAGAGAAGGTTTGTGGAAAGTACTTAGAATATACGGAGTAGATGGCAAGATGCTGAAAGCAGTGAAGAGCATGTATGAGGGTGCAAAGGCGGCAGTACGTGTGGAGAGTGAGCAGAGCGAGTTCTTTGACCTGAATGTTGGTTTGAAAGAGGGGTGTGTGATGTCCCCGTGGTTGTTTACTGTATATATGGATGGAGTCATGAAAGAAATACTATCAAGAGCAGTGGATGTTGGTGTATCGCGGAAAAGGGAGGGAATTGAGTGGAAGCTACCTATACTGCTGTTTGCGGATGATACAGTTCTGATGAGTGATAATGAATGGGAGTTGCAGGGTCTGGTAAATGAGTTTGGAACAGTGTGCGAAAAACGGAATTTGAATGTAAATGCTGGGTAGAGCAAGGTTATGGTCTTCGAAAAAGGTGAAGTCACAGAGTGTGAGGTGAAGCTGAACGGTCAGGCTATGGAGATCGTCAACTCTTTTAAGTATCTGGGCAGTGTGTTGAGTAAAGATGGGACTATGGATGAAGAAGTGCGGGAGAGGGTACAACAGGGAAAGAGGGTTGTAGGAACGCTGAAAGCAGTAACAAGAAATAGGGTGGTCAGTATGGAAGTGAAGAAGTCCTTGCATGACAGTGTGGTAAACCCGACACTGACTTACGGAAGCGAAGCATGGACGTTGGTTGAGAGACTCAGACCAAGAGTGAGAGCAGTGGAAATTAATTACCTAAGAAGTGCGTGGAGGCATAGACATGGAGGGATAGACAGACTAATGAGGAAGTAAGAAGGAGGTATGGTGTGGAGGTAGATGTGCTGGAAAGTGTGGAAAGGAACAACTTGAGATGGTTCGGCCATATGGAACGTATGGAAAGCGAGAGAATGACTAAGAGGGTGTACGAGAGTGAGGTGGAGGGACCGTGAGGGTGAGGTAGACCGAAAGAGAGGTGGAAGTATGGAGTGAGGAAGTATATGAACAAAGGCGGTGCTGGTTGGGGGGAGGGGCGTCGACTGACCAGGGACAGAGGTGCATGGGGGCGGTTCGTTCGTGGCCACCCCTTCGGGGATCACAGCGTCAGCAATAGATAGATAGATAGAAATTATACACAAGAAAAGAAATACAGTCACATATAAAGACATTTTGAGCTGTTCTAAACACACGCTCACATAATAACCGTCATATTTACCTAGACCTTCAGGGCATACGACGAGAGTGAATTTAGTAAAGATATGCGATCGAATAACCTTAAATTATGAAGAAGTTATTTTACAGTACAGTATGCATAATATGATCTAACGCAATGCCAATTGTGATAATATTGTTTAGGCCTAAAGGATTATTAATCAAATAGTTAAGCTCGACAATGTATATGCCAGTTAGATTAAACAAATTTGAAGTAATTAATTTATCGAATACTGTACTGGTCTTGATCATATATTGCTTATTTTCATTATGGGTAAACATCTCGTTGTAGCCATCTCGTTATGACCTATCCATTAGTGCTTTCTCATCCTGTCCAAAAAATCCTACTGGTGGCCAGGCACCTGGGGCGGCCAGAGGAGCACAGCAAAACGGACGATACAAAGACCGACAGCTCCATGGGGCCAAAAGCCCTGGGCCATGAGGTCGTAATAGGAAACATAGACAAAAACAGAGAAAGACCCACTCCAATCCAAGCAAGGCAACTAATGACCGCCGAACTAAAATATAAACAAAGGGAGCAAACGACCGACGGTTCGATGGACCAATTTATGTGGTTAATGTAGATATTTATGGACTGTATTAATAATGAAATAACTCACGCAAGATTAATTAACTTTTTTATGGTGATAACTCAGATGGTGATATTAAAGATGGCAGAAAGTAGGTGAACTCATGTTGTGAGTGGGATAAGGAATAAAGGAAAGTGGCTAGACTAGGCTTATTTAGATAGTATTTACGTTAAATTACCTGATAACTAATTATAATGATGTGACAATGAAAATGAGATGAAAGTGAAGCTAAAACACATAATTAATGAGACAAAGAATGATAAAGCGCTTAGCGTGTTGCAGTGACGGAAGTTGGTAGAAGAGGGGGGCGAGCGAGTCTTCCTCGAGTCTTACTTATAGAAATAGTCTTAGTAACGAAATTGGCTTTATATATCATATGCAAAAGATAACAATATTCAATGAAATAAATAATATCAATGAAATTTAGTTTCTTTGTTATCTCTCTCTCCAATTTTTCCTAATGACATACAGGGTTTTACCAATAAAAGAGCATACATAACATATCTAGCTTCTCTATGTAGTGCACCTGAATTGTGTTGGGCTATGTAATTAGGAAGACAAATTCATGTATTGCAGTTGCTTTCATAATTGCAGTTTATTTTACACGCTCTTAGATTGTCAATAACTTGATTATTTAACAATTGCTTTCTGCCTTTCTCTCTCTGTAGAAATGTGTCCAATACAGTCAAATGTATATGGCTTTTTCTAATATAAATTGAACTGACACAATACTTTGCATCGCCGCCGCTTGGTAACACTATTTGCTAGAGGACTGGACACTTTAAAACACTCTCTGAAAGCCAGGACGAGCATTAATCGTAGACAAAATAATATTGACAAATAAACTTAGTAACTACCTATGATTTGTTCAAACATGTAGCAACAATTATTATATAGTCAATGAAATGATCTGCTAAATATATATAGTCTGTACTTTGCATAGCTGAATGTGCATGTTTGAAGTTGTAAACATTACTGAAAAAATAGCAATAATATATAAATTTCATAAAACAATAAACAGTATTTTCAAATATTTAGACTTGATGTGTTATATTTAAGAAGGACCGACTGCGCAATTTGTTATGCATGAATGTCTTGGAACATATATATCAATATTTGCATCCTTAACATATTATATAGGCCTACCGGTAATTATTTTTCGTCCTGTTTTGGAAAAACTAAAAATTCCGAATTACAATATACCTTTGTTTAATCATGTTATTGTACTTTTATACTATTAACCCTTAATTAGCGGCGAGCAACATAAGTCGAGTTAAATAAAGCTGGACTATGTGGCGGCGCTCGACATAACTCGAGTGGCAATTTCAGCACGTAATGTGGCTGAGAGAGAGAGACAAGTGGTGGCAGGAGACTAGCGAGCGTATGACTGCTCCAGACCACCGCGGCGAACCTACTGACACAAATCTCAGCTCCCTCCTCCCTCTCTCACTCGCTACATACTCAATTATGTACCGAAAGTACCGAATTACCTGCTTTTTGCACTCGCGTTGCACGGTTATTGCAAGAAAACTATCCATCATACAAGGATCGTTATGGTGTCATTCGAAAGCTCTGTTTATGCCCTTTCAGGGATAGGTACTTGTTTTACGTTCTGGGTCTTATTTAGGCATGAAAATGATCACGTAAACAGCCCTATTTTGGCTAAAAACACCCCGCTGGGCGGTACACATAAATAAACCGCATAGGCCGCTCGTAAGGTGTTAATATATTACCGGTACATTCTTTAGATAAATTCATCTTTTATAAATGAATGCTAAATTGCATAATAAATTTAATATAGGTTATAAAATTATGATTAAACCTAGTACAAGTGCCAACTGCCGACACTAATTGTCTGTAAAATACACCAGATTAAACACTACGGTACGGTAAGGTAATTAAATAAATGTTTCGTACCTGAACATTTCTGTACCATAGCTTCAGAAAAATACTGTTTTGTAATTCTGTATCATACTTTTGGCTAAACGCCAACAGTACCGTACCAAATTCCATACCGTACCGTACCGTACTGCCAGCCTTGCTGCATAGGTATCGACAACGCCATATACTTTTGTTGAGTGAATCCATAACACCCCATGCTAATTCGAGGTGAAGATTTACATTGTGGCCCGACGCTGCCATGATAGGTAAACTTATCAAAGATCTCTAAGTTCTAACCACATGCATAAACAGATTGAAAGGCATCATCCAACTAGTCGACAAATGCTTGGACTTTGGTCTTAGCCCAAGAGACCCTTAGACCCAGCAGTTCCGACTCCTCATGAAGTACCTCTAGGGCCAATCTGAAAACATCCATCAGTGCGTTATCGGTAAAATTAAGATATGTGATTCTGAAATTACCTATGTCAGCTCCGCAGTGACTCCACCCTACTGTCCGGCCCAGTAGCCAGTCCATACAAGTGTTGAAAAGTGTAGGCGCTAAAACACTTTTCTGTCTTACACCTGAGCTCACTGGGAAGAAGGAGGATGTTTTTCCACCACATTTGACAGCACTCTCTGTTCCTGTATAGTGTATAGAGTCCAGACACCAGGTCGATGATCACAGTAGGGATCCCGCGTAACAATAGCAGCTCCAATAGTGACTGTCGATGCACTGAGTCAAACGCCTTCTTGAGATCGACATAGACTGTGAGTAGCCCTTGTCGAAACTCAAGTCTGCGCTCCACAAGAACCCGGAGTGCCAAAATCCAGTCAATTGTTAAATTATTGGGTGTGAATCTGGATTGCTCAGGTCACTGCTCTTGTAGCAGATGGCCTCTATTTCGCATCAGTAGAGTATGGGCGAAAACCTTGCCTGGCATGCTGAGCAGTGTTATACCACGGTAGTTACTGCAGTCTTGACGATCCCCCTTTCCTTTCCACATAGGGGTAATTTATATGTATAACTATAATGCATAGCTAAAAAACTCATAACAAAACAGTCAAACAAATAATAATGTAAACCGTGTGCCGCCCAGTTGTACCTTTCATAATAATAATAATATAAAACAATTATTGATGATAAACTAATTTTGATGTCATATTTTGAAAAAGCGTGACAACATATCAAATATAACCTAGGTCATCTCTGAATATCTTGACGAAAAACAATGTGATGTAGATGAAAAACATGACGCATATTTTTATGTATATAATCAGGCACATACCCCATAGATGGGGTTGGCCGACTTGAGACAGGGCCAGAACTGGGAAAACACAACCAAGAGAACAAAATACAAATTCACACACATCTAGGTCGCTAAGGAAAAGACCCAGAGACAAGAGATCACTAAGGTCACTCCAGCACTCCCCTGGCCCCCGACCTCTCTGAGAAATTCCGGTCTCAGCAGGCAGACACGCAGCGGAGCACACCACAGTGCCCGCCGACAACACATCAAGGCATGGCCCTTCATTTATTCCGGTTCCCCGGGCCAGGTGACTGACGGACTATTATCTAGTCCAACTGGTGCCAGACCCCCTCTCTCAAACTACTGCATTTCCACTCATCTATTCACTAGCAATCTCCATTCATTCCTATTTATTACAACTTCTCTTGCATGATCTATAGTCAGTCCTCTATCTTCCAACTCTTGGACTTCGGTGAGACCTTTTCTATTGCACTAGACATGTCGAACGCCTTCGATAGAGTCTGGCACAAATCTTCAATCTCTAAACTACCCTCCTTTGATTTCTATCCCTCCATCTGTGCCTTTGTCTCTAATTTCCTTTCCGGCCATTCCATAGCTGTGGTTGTGGACGGCCATCACTCACTTTCTTATCCTATCAACTTGGGTGTTCCTCAGGGCTCTGTGCTATCTCCCATTCTCTTTCTAATTTTCATAAATGATCTTCTCAACTGTACCTCCAGTCCCATCCATTCATACTTAGATGACTCTACCTTACACTATAAAATTAGTTTTCCAGAACGCCCCAGCCAACAATCCCTCAAAAACAAACATATTGAAACCATGCAACACTTATCTTCTGATATAAATACTATTTCCATTTGAGGCAGAGAAAACCTTGTTGCCTTTATTGCTTCCAAAACCCAATTTCTTCATCTTACTACCCGTCCAAAACTCCCAGAGGACTATCCTTTACACTTCAACAATATGAAAATCAATCCTTCATCTTCTCTCAATATTCTCGGTGTCTCTTTTTCTTCTGCTCTCACTTGGAAGGACCATATTACCAGTCTTGCAAAGGTTGCCTCCCAGAAGCTGGGTGTGCTAAACTGCCTCAATTTTTTTTTTTTACTCCTGTACAGCTTCTTGCTTTGTACAGGGGCACAGTGCGTCCTTGTAATGAGTAGTGTTCACATGTGTGGGGAGGATCCTCTCACACCGCCCTCCTATACAAAGTCGAAAAGAAAGCCTTCTGTATCATTAACTCCCGTCCACTCACCAACTCTCTGCAATCTCTATCTCTCTCCAAAAGCACTGTTGCATCTCTCTTGCTATTCTATCGCTACTACAATAATCAAAGTTCCTCAGAGCTTTCCCAGTGTATACCACCTCCTCTATGTAGGGTATATAGTACCCTTCTTGCAACACAATCCCACACCTACTCTGTGCAACTTTCGAACCCAAGTGTGAAACGTTATTCTCAGTTTTTCTTCTATTCACCTGCTTAGCTCTGGAACTCTATCCCCGAATCAGTCTTTCCCTTCTCCTATGAATTAAATTGCTTCAAACTCTGTGTGTCCAGGCATTTTGGTTTGAACGTCCCTTGATTGTGGCTCTGTCTCTCTTTCAACTTAGGGAGAGGCACTCGATACAGGCAGTTCTGCCTTTTGTCTCCCTCACTCACATAGAACAAAAAAATCTCCATCTCAATGGAGTCATTCCTACCCCTCTACTTTTCCCTTTATCTGACTCGCATATTCTCTTTGCAAGCCTTTCATCTTCCATTCGCTCAACATGTCCATATCAGCACAGCACCTTTTTGTCCACTCTGGCCGACAAAGGTTCTCGCTGCCCCACTCTCCTGTGTAGCTCTTAATTCCTCAATCTGTCTCTACGAGTCATTCCACACATACTCTTCAAGCAGCTCATATCCATCACATCCAGCTTTCTTTTCTCCTTTGCCTTCATAGCTCGGTCATGTCTCAGTCCCATACATCACTGTTGATACAACTATCCCTTGATATATTACACTTTTAGCTTTCATTTGGAGATTTCTCACCTTTCACAAACTTCCCAATGCTTCAAAAACCTTCATTCCTTCACATACTCTCTGTTTTATATCCTTTTCCATACCTGCGTCACTGTTTATCATTCCTCTTAGATATATACAACACTCCTCTTGTTCCAGTATCTCCCTATCCAGCCGCACATCTAGTTTCACCCTACGATCACCTCTATTACACACCATCACTTTACTTTTATTGACGTTCAACCTCAGCTTCCTCCTACCACATACCAAACTAAACTCTTTGACTAATCACTGTAGTTTCTCTTCAGAATCCGGCACCAATGCTGTGTCATCTCCAAACAGCAACTGCTTCACGTCTCCCACCTTCTTAACACAATAAGAGCGGGTGGGTCGGTAACTTCTACTACCTGCCAAGCTGGTGGTTTTACCCTAAATGGGGTTGTTTCCGTGCTCTTTTTCATGCATAAACAAGACCCAGAGCGTAATACAAGTATCTATCCCTGAAAGGGCGTAAACAGAGCTTTCCAATGACACCCGAACCATCCTTCTACGACCACTGGTTCTCTTGCAACGATCGTGCAACACGAGTGCAAAAACCCTAAAATAAGGTAATTTCCCTACATAATTCTCTGTGTAGCGAGTGAGAGAGGGTGGAGGAGGGTGTAATAAATTTCAGTCGATCCACGGCGGTGGTGGCGAGCGGTCAGGAAACAATCTATGCTCATCGCACCGCTCCGCTCTCTCTCAGAGCACATTACGTGCTCGAAATTGCACTCGATATATGACGAGGCCCGCATATGGACACCTTTTCTTTAACTCGACATATGTCGAGCCCCGATGGTTAAGGGTTAATACACTCCACAACAATACCATCCATACCTTCTGCATTTCCCGCTCTCTACTTCGTTCACCTCATTGTCCCCAGTCCTTGCATTCATTCCATGCCACTTGGGTGGCCTTGGTAACCTATCTCCATCATCCACTGCTGCAATAATTGCTTCCCTTCTATCTCTTATATTTAGCAAAGATTCAAAATAGTTGGTTTGGTTAGGTTAGGTGCTTGTTATGCCTCTCACTTTGCATCTTTGAGTATCCAAGTCTAAATTATTTATAGAATCAGGTTATATAGACTGAAATGTGAGAATTTTGAATGGCGTTGATAAACTCCTTTGGTATTATGTAATTAGAATATTGTTTCCTTACTTGCACTACTTCCACTAGTAAATCTCCATTTGCATCTGTCAATTATTCTTCCCTCTGTTGTTCTTTCCTTACTCTATTTACCTACTTCCAGAACATCTTTCGTTCCTCAAAATTCTCACTCAATCTTTGACCCCACATTTCATTTGCAATTTTCTTTGCTTATCTAATCTTCCGGTTTGCCTCTCTCCTTGTGTCTTGTACAATCGGGGGCATTAAGTGTTGTCATAGATTCCAGTGGTCTTCGCTCAAAAAGTGTTATTGTTATCTTTATAGTTACTGGGAAAAGTGCTTATCCCTCAGAGTATTAGTCAGTGTCCGAAACTTTGTGAAATATCTGACAACACTTATTAACCTCGACCGTACCTCTCGCATACATCACCACAATCATCCTGTAAAACCCCCTCAAACCACAGTCTCCTTTCCTCAACTGTCTTTCTCACCGTATCATTCCATCACTTGCTTCCCTTTCTGATACCTCTGCCTCCTACTTTACTTTTACAACATACTTCCTCTGCACTTGCTTTCACTCCTTTAAAAAAAATCCATTAATCCTCTACTTCTCTCTCAATTCCATCCACTTTTCATTTAGTCTTTCCTTGTACTCCCTCTCTTTTGTACATTTCTCTAACTCACTAACTTTTATTACCTCTCTTACTTCACGCTTGTCTCGCATTCTCTTGTAAGTTCCTACTCTCAGCTTTCTCTCCATCAGATAATGATCAGACATACCCTCTGCCTCATCTCTCAGCAAATTCACATCCAGCAGTCTACATAATCTTTCCCTTGTCACCAACACATAATTCATCAATGCCCTCTCTACAATCTCTCCCCTCACAAGTCTATGCCATGTGTACTTGTGTATACGTCTTTATTTTAAGAACGTATTACCTACACTCATTCTACACTCTTCACATAGACCAATCAACCTTTCTCCACTCTCGTTTACATCATCCACACCAAAAGTACCAATGACTCCCTCAACACGCTCATTTCATTTCGTACCGTAGTATTTAGGTCCCCTAAAACTGCAACATATTCTTTTCCTCAAACTCTTGTAGGCAATCACTCAAATCCTCCACCTCCTCTAACTCCTGTTCACTTCCTGGCCCATATGCACTCACAAAAACCCACTTTCACCCTTAACCGCATTCACACTCACATTAGCCTTGATGACACCTCTCTCCACTCTTTTATAAACTCTCTCAACTCCTCCTTCACAAAAATAACCACTCCTCTTTCGAATTGACTCCCTCATCTACTCTAGACTTTCTACCTTTCACATTTCCAAAATCCACTTCTCCCTCTCCTTTCATCTAGATTTCATTCAGCGCAAACACATCATACTTCCTTCTTTCAAATAACATTCCAATGTCTCGCCTCTCATTCGTACTACATCCAAACACATTTATAGCTCCTATGCTTAGGGTCCGGGATCACGAACACGTTCTGTCGCCCCTATCTCTGTCTTATTTTTTGGTAGATTTTATTTAAGGGGAGAATGATAAATGTCCCCCCGCCCCTGATCCCCTTACACCGTCTTCTACGCCTCGCACGATAATGAGGTGGTGGGAAATTCTCAGCCCTCCACTATCTCTGCACCAGATAGAAGGCCTTCGATAGAGTCTGGCACAAATCTTCTATTTCTAAACTACCCTCCTTCGGTTTCTATCCCTCCATCTGTGCCTTTGTCTCTAATTTCCTTTCCGGGCATTCCATTGCTGAGGTTGTGGACGGCCATCGTTCATTTCTTCATATTTTTTTTCTTTTTAATTTTCATATATAATCTTCTCAACTGTACCTCCAGTCCCATCCATTCATACGCAGACAACTCTACCTTACACTACTCGATTACATTTTCAGAACGCCCCAGCCGGCAATCACTCTAAAACAAATGTAACAAAGTCATAGAACATTTATCTTCTGATCTAACTACTATTTCCAATTAGGGCAGAGAAAACTGTGTTACCTTAATTGGGTTTTGGAAGCATTAGCTTCCAAAACCCATTGTCTCCATCTTAATACCCATCAGGAACTCCCAGAGGACTATCCCTTATTCTTCAACAATACAAGCATCAATCTTTCATCTTCTCTTAATATTCTTGGTGTCTCTTTTTCTTCTGCTCTCACTTGGAAGGACCATATTACCAGTCTTGCTAAGGCAGCCTCCCAGAAGCTGGGTGTGCTCAACCGCCTCAAGGGTTTCTTTACCCCTGCGCAGCTTCTTGCTCTGTACAGAGGCACAGTGCATACTTGTATTAAGTATTATTCACATGTGTGGGGAGGATCCTCTTACACCGCACTTCTAGACAAAGTAGAAAGGAAGGCCTTTCGTATCATTAACTCCCGCCCACTCACCAATTACCTGCAAACTCTCTCGCTTCACCACAATGTTGCATTTCTCTGGCTATTTTATCGCTACTACAATAATCAGTACCTCTCAGATCTCTCCAAGTGTATACCACCTCCTCTACGTAGGGTACGTAGTACTCGTCTTGCAACACAATCCCACCCCTATTTTGTGCAACTCTCCAAACCAGGAGTGAAACATTGCTGTCAGTCTTTCTTCTATTCAACAGCTGAGTCTGGAACTCTCTCCCAGAAACAGTTTTTCCCTCCTCCTATGACTTAAATTGCTTCAAACTCTGTATGTCCAGGCATTTTGGCTTGAACGTCCCTTGATTTTGGCCCTGTCACTCTTTCAACTATGGGGGAGGCACTCGCTACAGGCAGTTCTGCCTGCGTCAGAAAAGGTATGTGGAAAGTACTGAGAATATAAGGAGTAGATGGCAAGTTGCTGAAAGCAGTGAAGAGCATGTATGAGGGCGCAAATGCGTCAGTACGTGTGGAAAATGAGCAGAGCGAGTTCTTTGATCTGAATGTTGGGTTAAAACAAGGGTATGTGATGTCCTCCCCCCCCCCCCCCCACCCCATAGGGGTAAGGGATTATAATATCCCCCATGTGCCTTCTACTGTATATGTCGTAAGAGGCGACTAAAGAGGTTAGGTAGGTGGGCATGCGACCCCCACCCGTGAAAAATACATAGCAACGAAAAACGAACGAATAGCCTCGGATGCGGACGGACCCTAAGTTGATGAACCCGGACCGATGGACAATCTTACGGACAATCTTAGAATAGCAACGTGGAATGTGAGAGGCATGAATGATGACACAAAAGAGAGAGAGGTCTTGAAAGTGTTAGTGAATGCCAGGCTGGATGTATGTGGAATGACGGAGACCAAATGGAGGGGTACAGATGTGAGAGAGTGGGAGTGTGGAAAGGGTGTGTGTGCTGGATTGATTGAGGGAGCAGCGAGAGAAGGTGCGTGTTTGTTTGTAAGTAACAAATGGAATGAGCGTGTATGAGATTATGGGTCTGTGGGTTCAAGAATTGTGTGGGTGAGAATGAAAGTAGGAATACAAACATTGGTGATTGTGTGTGTGTATGCTCCGACAGAGGATAAACTTGTAAGAAAGAACAAGGAGTTCTGGGTGAATGTGGAGGCGTGAATGGATAAGTTTGACAAGAACGAAGGAATATTTCTGATTGGGGATATGAATGGGAAGGTGGGTGATATGAAACTTGATGGAATGGTGGGAGGGTGGGGGGGTACCGTCAGAGGTGAATGGGAATGGTAGTGCACTTGTGGACGTATGTGTGAGGAGGAGGTTGTGGATAGCCAACACCTTCTTCCGACATGATACACAGGTACACATGGAAAGTGGTGAGGAAGATGAAGGATAAGGATAAGACAGTGGTGGAACGAAAGGCACTGATTGATTATATATGTGTGGATGAACGAATGAAGAAATCTGTGCTGGATGCTAGGGTGTATAGGGGTATTGGAAGGGGTCTGTCTGATCATTATTTAGTAGTATAAAATTAGGATACAAAAGAAGTGGGTGAAGAGAGCTGGAGGGAGGCAAGAGGAAGGTGGAATGGCGAGGAGGGTGGAGAGGCTACAGGAGGAGGAAATCAGGGAAGAGTACAGGAGAGCAGTAGAAAGACGACTAGCTGGGTTCGACCTGGAAGATATGGAGGAAGTGGAAGTGGAGGAAGGTGTTTAAGGAAGAGATCTGTGCAGCGTGTGAGAAGGTGTGTGGAGTAAGGAGAGGAGGGAGGGGAGTGAAAGGTACAGCATGGTGGACAGAAGAGGTAAAAATAACTGTGGAAGACAAGAAGAAAGCGTATAGAGAGTGGTTGGGTAGTAGAGGTAATGAAGATTTGGAGAGCGAGGTACGTGGAGAGAAAGAGAGTAGTGAAGGAAAGTAAGAGAAAAGTAGATGAGGAATTTGGAAGGAATCCCAGTGTAAAATGTAGGTAATGGAAGAAACTGTTCTGGAAAGAAGTCAAGAAAAGTTAGGGAAGGTAGCAAGGGAAACAGTAAGGGTGTGAAAGATAAGAATGGGAGAATGCTAGCCGAGAAGCAAGAGAGAGTCGAAAGATGGAGGGAGTATTTCAACGAGTTGCTAAATGTAAGGAATAAAGCGCCAGCAGACATAGTTGGATGGGATATGGGAGGGAGAAGTAGTGGAGGAGGAGGTGGGGATCAGGAGGTCAAAAGTGTGGGAAGCCATGAAAAGAGTGAAGTTGGGGAAAGACCAGGAACAGATGGAGTGTGTGGGGAAATGTTGAGGTATGGTGGTGAGATAGTGATTGCATGGGAATGGAAAATGTGCAAACTAGCATGGGAGAAGGGGAGTGCACCTGATGACTGGAAGACAGGCATAATAGTCACCCTATATAAGGGTAAAGGGGAAAGAGGAGTGTGTGGTAACCACCGAGGAATATGTCTTCTAAGCGTAGTAGGGAAGGTGTACAGTAGGGTAGTGATTGTGAGAGTGAGAGTGAGAACGGAGAAATGGATAGGTGATGAGCAGGGCGGTTTTAGGAAGGGAAGGGGATGTGTAGATCAGATTTTTACCCTGAATTGTATTGTGGAGAAATATCTGGAAAAGCAACAAAAGGTGTATGTTGCCTTTATGGACTTGGAGAAGGCCTATGACAGAGTGGATAGAGAAGGTATGTGGAAAGTACTTAGAATATACGGAGTAGATGGCAAGTTGCTGAAAGCTGTGAAGAGCATGCATGAGGGTGCAAAGGCGGCAGTACGTGTGGAGAATGAGCAGAGCGAGTTCTTTGACCTGAATGTTGGGTTGAAACAGGGGTGTGTAATGTCCCCGTGGTTGTTTACTGTATATATGGATGGAGTCATGAAAGAAATACAAGGAAGAGCAGTGGATGTTAGTGTATCGCTGATAAGCGAGGGAATTGAGTGGAAGGTACCTGTACTGTTGTTTGTTGATGATACAGTTCTGATGAGCGATAATGAATGGGAGTTGCAGGGTCTGGTAAATATGTTTGGAACAGTGTGCGAAAAACGGAATCTGAAGGTAAATGCGGGGAAGGGCAAGGTTATGGTCTTCGAAAGGAGTGAAGCCACAGAGTGTGAGGTGAAGTTGAACGATCAGGCTATGGAGATTGTCAGGTCATTTAAGTATCTGGGCAGTGTGTTGAGTAAAGATGGGACTATGGATGAAGAAGTGCGGGAGAGGGTGCAACAGGGGAATAGGGTTGTAGGAACGCTGAAAGCAGTAACAAGAAATAGGGTGGTCAGTATGGAAGTGAAGACGTCCTTGCATGACAGTGTGGTAATCCCGACACTGACTTACGGAAGCGAAGCATGGACATTGGTTGAGAGACTCAGACCAAGAGTTAGAGGGGTAGAAATGAGTTACATAGAGGGATAGACAGACGAATGAGGAAGTAAGAAGGAGGTGTGGTGTTGAGGTAGATGTGCTGGAAAGTGTGAAAAGGAACACCTTGAGATGGTTCGGCCATATGGAAAATATGGGAAGAGAGAGAATGACTAAGAGGGTGTACGAGAGCAAGGTGGAGGGACAGAGAGGGAGAGGTAGACCGAATGAGAGATGGAAGGATGGAGTGAGGAAGTATATGGATGAAGGCGGTGCTGGTTGGGAGGAGGGGCGTCGACTGACTGGGGACAGAGGTACATGGGGGCGGTTCACTTGTGGCCACCCCTTCGGGGATCGCGGTGTCAGGAAATAGATAGATAAATAGATGTGATGTCCCCATGGTTGTTCAATGTATATATGGATGGAGTCATGAAAGAAGTATAAAGTAGAATTGCCGCTTTGCCCAAAATCAAAACGGCATACCCAACTCTGCGATGGGTTACCATCATCACTTCTATTACCACCATTATAACTACTATTATCGTCATCATAACTACTGCTATGATCACTACAACTGTCACCATCATCCCTACAACTGTCACTATCATCACTAAAGCAGTCACCATCACCATTACTCTCACCATCGTCACTAACATCATCACTTGTCATTATCACTACAACTATCACCATCATCACTACTATTATCACCATCATCTTACAATCATCATTACTACTGTCACCATCATCACTACTACTATACCCATCATCACTACTACTAGTACTATCACCATCATCACTACTACTGTCACCATCATCACTACTACTAGTACAGTACTGTAATCATCATCACTACTACTGTCATCATCATAACTACTGTCATCATTATCACTACAAATATCACCATCATCACTACTATTATCACCATCATCATTGCTATCACCATCATCCCTGCTGTTACTACCATCTCTGCTACTGTCTTCATCAGTAGCCTACTATGACCATCATCAATACTACTATCACCATCATCACAAATAATATCACCAAGAATACTGGAGGATTCGCCCCGAAAACAACTCGCCCCCATCGGGGAGCGACAATTGTCGCATTGACCAACCGAATTTGCCTTCAAAATTTGGAGACGATACATTAACTCGTTCAGTACCAGTTCTGTCCTTTTCATTTTATACTGGATAATATACAATTTTATTCAGCTTAATTAGCAGGCTTTCAAGTATCCTAATTAGCCCTTTTTCAACCACAGATCCTTCTTAAGCTCCACAAAATTGTCTAATTGTAGCTAGAATATGACAAAAAAACAACATCGCCAGTACAGAAAGGGTTAAACAGTCTAGGAAAAGTTTGAGAAAATTTATTAACACTATTCTTTTGATCTTTGACCTTGGCATCTAACCTTAAGTATTAGAATATTTAAATTAAATTGATATATATGTTATTTATGTAAAATGCAACCAACAGTCAGCTTATCAAAATATGAGTATTTTTTATGATGAAGGTTGACTTTTGACTTTGACCTGTGACGTTGACCTTAATGTAGGATTGAATTTTTTGCTTGCATTAATGTAACCCTGGAAGATCAAATAAGCGTGCCAAATGTCATTCAAGATCATAAACTAGTTCCAGAGGTATTAAAGGAATAGCTGACCTTGACCTTCATCTTGACCTTCATGATGTCTGAAAATTTTACATTTTAATTTTCATTAAAAAGACAATTTAATGTTATGAAGTTTATATGAATAGTAAAGAAACAAGCATATTGACCTTATATTTGACCTTGACATACCAAATGGAATTATGCGTATTCTTGTATGATCTTGGTCTTGGCATTCTGAATATGCATGATATGCCTAGTGAGAATCTTACATGTAATTGGAAATACTAGTAAAAATCTAATTTTGACCTTTAACCTTGACCTTTGACCTTGACCTTCGACCTTAGAAATTCTTATCGAGGATTTAGTTAACTTAATATCAATGTTCGTATTAACTAGTATTATGAATATGGTGTAATTTGTATACAAATATAAAGACTACAATTAATGATCATATACTGTGACCTTGACCTTTGACATTTGACTAAAAACAAAATACATATATTTGGATGGTTGTTGCATTGACCAATTGAATTTGCCTGTACAATTTGGTGACAATACATTCAACAATCTTGGAGGAGTTTAGGGAAAATGACAAACACTTGTTTTGACCTTGACCTTTGACCTTAACTATTACAATATTTGTGAAATTTGATATATAAGTTAGTTAAGTAATAAGCAACTAACACAGCCAGTTTTTCATTTTGTTTAGTAATCTTTTGTAATTAATAATAGTTGACCTTTGACCTTGACCTATATGTAAGAGTACATTTTTGTTTGCATTGACATTGCCCATGAAAATCAAATAAGCATGCCTAATTTCATTAAAACCCATCAGTTAGTTTCATATATATTTATAGAATAGTTGACCTTGACCTTTGACCTTGATCTTGACCTTTATGATATGTCTCAAAATGTATTATTTTCCTTTCCATTTAAAGTGCAACTATCTCACCCAATTTTGTGAAGGTTGCATGGAAAATAAAGAAAACAACATGTTGACCTTTAATTTGACCTTGACCTGTGACCTTGATCTTTCATATGAAATTGTATAGTTTCTTGTATGGCTTTGGTCTAGGTATTTCGAATATACATTATAAGCTTAGTGAGAATCTAACAGTTAGCATAAGAATTACTAGTAAAAAAACATATTTTGACCTTTGACCATACCCTTTATAATATTTGTCTAAAACTTGGGCAATGCGATATCAAGGTTACCAGTAACTTGCATAGTGAAAATGAAGACATTTGAGTAAAAAATAAAAATATATAGTAAAAGTTGACCTTTGACCTTGACCTATGATCTTGACCTTTATGCAAGAGTAAATTTTTGTTTTCATTGACATTGCCCAGGAAAAACAAATAAGCATGCCTAATTTCATTAAAAACCCATCAGTTTGTTTCATATATATTAGTAGAATGGTTGACCTTTGACCTTTATCTTGACCTTTATGTGTTAAAATATATTATTTTCCTTTTCGTGTAAAGTGTAACCATCTCACCAAATTTTGTGAAGTTTGCTTGAAAAGTAAAGAAAATAGCATATTGACCTTATATTTGACCTTGACCTTTCATATGGAATTGTATAGCTTTCTGTATGACCTTGGCCTAGGTATTCCGAATATACATGGTATGCCAAGTGAAAATCTAACAGTTAGTATGAGAAATACTAGTAAACAAATGATTTTAACCTTTGACCTTGACCTTTGACCTTACCTTTTAATATTTATCTGAAATGTAATCAATAAGATATCAAAGTTACCAGTAACTTTTACAGAGAAAATTAAGAAATTTGAGTAAAAACTAAAAAATATTAAATATTGACCTTATTTTTAACCTTGACCTTCGACCTTAACCTTTAAGTTAAATGGAAAACTTCTTTTTGACTGACCATTGTATTGACCAAATAAATATACCTGTGAAATTTGGTGAAAATCCATCGAACGGTCTAGGAGGAGTTTCCGAACAAACAGACGGACGACGGACGACGGACGACGAACGCAGGACGACGGACAACGGACAAGCTGATTTTATGGCGCACAGTATACGGGCGGGATCTGTGTGCACACTATCACTCTGCTTTGCAGAGTTGACAAGGAAGAGCAGTGGATGTTGGTATACCGCTGATAAGGGAGGAAAACGAGTGGAAGTTGTTGTTGTTGTTGCTGTTCCTGAGGGTGTCTGGCTGAGCAAGGCCAAGACCATAACCAAACCCTCCCTGCTTACCAATAATAAAGCCTAGGCGACCAAAGCCACTCCAAGGCGGGGAGCTGAGGAGGGTGCGTAAACGCCTGGACCAAAGCCCCACCCAAGGCCCTGTGCCCCTCAGCAATTATGAAGGGAAAGTTGAGGGGCAGAGGAAAAATGTGACGCTTTGGCTCACAATATGCCAACCTCTAGGTTGGCAGTAGGGAGGTAAATCCATGGAAGAGACGCCGTCACTTGACATCTAGAAAATATATAGTGAAAGTCAAAGGAACAGTCAGAGTAAGCTATGGGTACGGCAGAGATCGCTCAACACTCACTCTGATAGACCAGCCCATCACCACATGACTAAAACACAATCCACTCAGCATTAGCTAGGCTAGGTCCTAGAAAGCCGCCTTTGGCGTGGGGATAGCTCCCCTGTTTCAACTCCTTTTGAGGTTGGGCACCCGCCCACGAGTGGAAGTTGTCTGTACTGCTGTTTGCCAATGATACAGTTCTGATAAGTGGGAGTGGATGGGAGTAGCAGGGTCTGGTAAATATGTATGGAACAGTGTGAAAAACATGGAATCCGAAGGTAAATGCAGGGAAGAGCAAGGTTATGGTCTTTAACCCAGAAAGGCGCCGAGACTCTTAAGAGGTTTTAGTGGGCAAAGGCGACATGACTCTTAAGATCCAAGGCCTAAAAAAAGCCTTTTAAAAGACCCCGGGGCACTCAAAACAAAGGAATATATGATTAAGTGAGATGATTCCCCTCCATACCTCATCACTCCTCAACATGTGTCCAAACCCATCCCCTTACCCACCTCCCTTCAATTATCACCTATTATCCCTCTTATTACCTTGTTTATCGTATTATTTTCTGCGCCAATATCCCCCACCCGATTTCAAGGTCGAAGAGGTGGCATATAGGGATTGTGGCAAGAGAGAGACTTCACTTGCAAGACATCAGCGTCGATCGATAAGTGGGAGGGGGAGGGTGTGTGCAGCGCCGGCTCTCCTCTCATGAATGAACCGGTTGGCAATACATCGTCTTTTTCACCCCCAAATACTATTCCAACTTGTTTTATTGCTGTTACATGTTAATATGTTCATATTAAACGTAAAATAGGCGCATATGAACAAGTAAAAACGTTATTTATCGGATAATGACAATTTTAATCGGGAATGTAACAAAATATCTTCGCCTGGCGGGCACTTTCCAATACCATAGGTTTGCTGTTTAAAGGTGCAATCACTACGGCACTTGTCATATGACAATTGCTTGGTCACCACTTGTACCATATGGTGTTTTTCCATATGCACATTTTCATGTATACTAGAGCTAGAACATACATCAATGATATACCTCTTAAAGTAAAGGAATAAATCTTTCCAATAACACCTGAAATATGTATGTACGACCACTGGTTGCCGTACAACAATATTGCAAAGGAGGCGCTAAATCGGTAAAAATGGCGATTTTAAGTGGTTTTCTCTTTTCCCAAGTCTATAGAGGAGGTGGAGATGTCTCCCAGGTACGATATTCTTCGCCCAGACACGTCTGGCGGTGGATGAGGCGGACCTGCACTGCTTTGACTCACTCGCTTGCCTCACAGGCCTTGTACTTGGCCGATATTCGGCAACTGTCATAATTATGACAAGTGCCGCAGTGATGTCCGTATTTTTTATATAACAGCCCGCAGTCATTGAGTTAAAAGAGGTGCAGCCACAGAGTGTGAAGTGAGGTTGAACGGTCTGGCTATGGAGAATGTCAGCTTATTTAAGTATTTGGGCAGTTTGTTGAGTAAACATGGGAGTATGGATGAAGAAGTGCGGGAGAGGGTGCAACAGGGGAAGATGGTTGTAGAAATGTTGAAAACAGTAACAAGAAATACGGTAGTCAGCATGGATGTAAAGAAGTTGCATGACAGTGTGGTAATCCCGATATTGACTTATGGTAGCGAAGCATGGACGTTGGTGAAGTAACTCAGACCAAGAGTGAGAGGGGTGGAAATGAGTTATTACTTGAGAAGCACGTGCGGAGTTATATGGAGGGATAGACAAAAGATAAATGAAGTATGAGAGAGATGTGGTGTTAATGTGGATGTGCTGGGAAGTTTGAAAAGGAACACCTTGAGATGGTTTTGACATGGGGAATGCATGTGAAGCGAGAACATTATTAAGAGAGTGTACGAGAGTGAGGTGGAAGGACAGAGAGGGAGAGGTAGACCGAGTGAGAGGTGGAAGGATGGAGTTAAGAAGTATATGAGCGAAGGTGGTGCTGTATGGGAGGAGGTGCGTCGACTGACTGGGGTCAGAGGTGCATTGAGGCGTTTCATTCGTGGGGATCATGGCATCCGGCGATAGATAGATAGATATGAAGAATCATGTATTCTATGCATATATGATAAATATAATTAATGTAGGTCTAGTAAATGAGTTGATATAATAAATGAGTTTACCTAATTTAGTTCTAGCGGTAATATTAGTGCCATTGATATTCATTATGTATATCATAAGTTAATGAATAAAATATATAACATCACTTCATTCTTCCGTCCTCTGAAATTATAAATTTTTTAAACATTTTCATGGGAGGGGGGGGGGGTTCTTCCAGCAACCCCTTTAGTTGCACCGTAATTCTACACTAAAACATCCCCCCCCCCCACGGTCCTTCCTCCAACCAATGATGAAATTACGTGCCCATCCCTTGAGAACTGGTGCATCACCCGGATGCCACCCTGCTGAGAAAATCCTGGCTACGTCACTGCATTCTGAGAGCGAGATGGGGTCTGGAGGCTTTAAAGTTGGCGGGCACCTGTAGCGAGGCTTGGAGATGCCTGCTTCTTCTTTCTTCGTGGTGGTATCTTTCCTGCTTTACGGTGGCATGTCTATTCTCCTTCCATTTCTTCTGCTCCCAATTGTGTTCATGTTCTTTATGTTTCTCTGTTCGCTGTTCTTCTTGTCTCTGTTTTGCTTCCTTTTCTTCTGTCTTCTCTGTCTCTCTTGTTCCTTATTCCTTCTTCTGTCTTCTTCGTTTCCTTCGTCCTGTTCCTTATGTTCTTCTTGGTACTGGTGCTGCTGGTATTTTTCTTGATATTTTTGCATCTTAATCAATACCGTTAGTTATTTAATGTTATTCTCCGGGGTTCTTAGCTTAGTGTCACAGGTTGGTGTTACCGTCTTGGCTGGTATTGTAGAGGGTATCGAGCCACCTCCATTCTGTGGTTGATTGTTGGTCTCTGGAACCGCTTCTTCTAAATTTTGTATAGGGTCTAGCTTACTTCCACTAGCTTCGAGCTTAGCTAGGATATTGGCAGCATCATGCTTACGTTTAGTAACATCGAGCCTAATTCGTCTGACTTCGAGCTTAGTTGGTGTATTGGTAGCATCGAACCTACCTCTGGTAGCTTCTAGCCTAGCTTGTGCTTTGACAGCATCAAGCCTACCTCTATTAGCTTTGAGCCTTGCTGGTGTATTGGTAACATCAAGCCTACCTCTGCTAGCTTTGAGCCTAGCTTGTCTTTTGGCAATGTGAAGCCTACTTCGACCAAACACAGGATTGCTGCTAATGTGTTTGATACATTGGTCTGGGCAGCTTAAGTAGTGTGTCGTTTTGCTGCTACCCCTGTGTTGGTGGTGTGCTTGCTTCAAGGTCTTTTTGGGGTGCTGGTGGTACACATCTTGCTGATTGTGGTGTTGGTCTGGACAACGCTCTGGGTCAGAAGGGCGTGTTGTGGTTGGTGTTCTGGGCGTCTTGTTCCCTTGTTGCTCGGGAACTCGGACTATGGCTATTCTTGTCAGTTAAGCTTCCTTCATATTACTTACCCCTTCCTTGTAAAAGTCACATCCCTGTACCTGGAGGTCAAATGTATTTCCAGCTGTAGTGGTTGCAACTGGTTTGAGGTGGCATAGGAGGTCATACCAGTCTGCTGATCTTTTCTATGCCTTTCTTTTGGGATCTCTAACAGGCATCAAGAACGACGGTAGAGTTGCGTGGCGTAGTATTTTTCGTAGGTGGTTTTGGTTCTTGAAACGGTCCTTATCCTTAATTAGGTCAGATCCAAAATGCGTATCTCGATGAATATACTGATGGTTGTCGTTGGTTGAAGGGCCAAAATTCAGTGAGCTAGACCTGGAGCTATCGCTGCAGTGCAGATAATTCCAATGGTGACCTTTGACCTGAGGTCCATCACCTTATGGGCCCGTGCGGATGTTAAAGTAACAAGTGTTGTCGTAGTGAATGGCGGAGTGCTTCTTGATCCGGTAGTTGTGTTTGTTGAGTTGGTAATATTGCTTGGCCTAATTGTAGGTGGGCTAAATCGAGCCGGTGGTCATGATAAGCGGCCAGAATGTGTTATTGAAGGCGAAGTAGAAGTAGTGGAGGTGCTTCTACTTGATTTGCTGGATGCAGCTGTTATGGTAGAAGTCGTTCTAATCATTGTAGTTGGCAAGGAGGAGGTAGTTAGACGTGTTGGCAGAGGTGACTTTGATTGGGTGGAATTGGAGAGTGGCTTACTTGAGGTAGGTTCCAGCTTAACCCATAAATGGCGAGAAAGCTCATAAGAAGTTTTACAGGGCGAGGGCGGCAAAGCTCTGAAGAGGGAGGCCTAAAAAAGACAATTAAACGGCCCCAGTAGCACTAAACATTTTTTTTTTTTTTTTTTTTTCCCTATACCTCATATCACTCCTCCACATCCCCTCCTTCCCCCTTTTCCCCTCCCCCTTCAATTATCACCTATTTTCCCTGTTATTCCCTAATTCGTTGGTATATTTTTGTGCTAACATTAGCAAAATGTGTGGAGGATGTGCTTACGTGCCTAGCGAGTGTGTTATACAACCGAGTGTGTGAATGAGTAGGCTCAGTGTGGCTTGAGGCCTCGTGGAGGGAGGGGTTGCCTCAATTTTCTCCATAATTCATGAATGGGCTGGTTCATCTATATTCGCGATTTTGACCAGAAAAATTATATTTTCACTTGTTTTATTGTTGTTACAGGTTACTATCTTCATAGTGAAGGTAAAATAGGCTCATATGAATAAGTAATAACGATATTTATCGTAAAATTACGATTATAGGCCTGAATGGAGCCAATATGCTCGCCCATGGGCAGCTAGTTCAATACCTCCCCCCTCGACGTTGCCGGGTTAATAGGTATGGTGAATGGTCTGGAAGGTCAAGTGGTGGCGCCGAAGGTGTTTGTTGGCGGTTGACAAACAGCCTATTGGTAGGGTTGGGGGAGGGGGGTGTCATGGGAAAGGGCAGGGTGGAGTGGTGATTGTTACTAACCCATCTGTCCTCTACTAACTTCCTAATCCAGCCACGGACATTAGTTCCAGGGCAGTAATTCCCTTTCCGCGAGTTTAGGAGTAAAGTTGGATAGTGGAGAGAACATAATAATGTCATCTTCACAATCTCAAGGTAACATTAGATATCATGGTGCAAAAATATTCAATTCCTTACCAAATGACATAGTTAACAAAACTACTATAGATATCTTTAATATTTGCCTTAATAAAACACCTCCTAGAATCTTATGTAAGTAGCCTATATAGCTACCTCTTAAAATAATCCATTACCAAATAACTGCTTACAAAATATATATAATTATATATACAGTATATATAATTATATATATATATATATAATATATAGATATATATATATATACTGTATATATATATAACTTTAAACTCATGAAAACAAATACATGAATTTATGAAAGTTTAAAATATGCTACAGATTTGTCGTTATCATAATATCAGAGCACAAAATCCCTCATACACCACTTAACTCTAAAAAATGAGTACAAATTGTAATTCTGACTGACTGCAACAATATTCTACTTAATGATATACATCATTTTCAACATATCTGCTGTTTTAAATATTAATATTATAATAGTTTCTTCATCTCGAATATTTCCTTCTGTGTTCAAGAATAAACCAATTTGGAAGAACATACATATACCCTATTATATAACAGGCTCTTAAAAGATGTTACCTTTCATCAAAGAGTTAGGTCAAATTTAATATTGTTAAAATGTATTGTAATTGTATTTCTATGGACCAAATACAGATTTGTCATTATCACGGTCATTATAATTATCAAAGATTCATAGAGGGAGAGAGTTCCAGAGTTCATGTCTTGAGGAGAAAAAAGACTTAGAAAATATGCTAATTTTTGGGTTGGAGAGCTGGGCATAATATGAGTGGGCGCTTTGCACTCGCCACTGAGAGAGTTCAGAAGAGTTCTGATTGTTGCAATAGCTATAGAAGAGTGAAAACTCTTCAATATGGCATTTAGAAAGAGATTATAGGGAACTAGTAGGAGTAAGGGAGCTGATGAGGCGAAATGCTTTTGACTCGGCTCTTTCAAGAAGTGCTGTATGGGTGATACATCCCCACACATGCGAAAAATGCTTGATACATGGTGTGCCCCTCAGAGCAAGAAGCTGTGCAGGAGTGAAGAACCCACAGAGACAGTTGAGTACCCCTAAATTCTGGGAAGCTGATTTTGCAAGAGTGGTAATATGATCATTCCAAATATGTCAGGTGAAAAAGATTCACCAAGAGTATTGAGAGATGAAGGGTTGATTTGTGTATTGCTGAAGAGTACTGGATAGTTTTGTGGAAGATTGTGACAGGTAGGGAGATGGTAAAAACTTGGTCTTGGAGGCATTGAAAGTTACAAGTTTTTTTCTGCCCCAATCAGAATTAATTGATAGATCAGTAGATAGGCATGTTATGGACCCGTTTCATGAGTTTTTGAGTCATTGAATGCTAGGATGTTGTGAAAAACTAGTTGTATAGTGTAAGGAAAGGTCATTGAAAAATGAAAGGATGGGACTAGAGGTGCAGTTGCAAAAAATCTTTAATGGATGTTTGAAAGAGAATTGGAGACAGGCCAGAACCCTGATTAACACCTAACGAGCGGCCTAGGCGGTAATTTATATGTACCGCCCAGCGGGGTGTTTTTACCCTAAATAGGGTTGTTATGTGATCATTTACATGCCTAAATAAGACCCAGAGCGTAAAACAAGTATCTATACCTGAAAGGGCATAAACAGAGCTTTCCAATGACACCCCAACCATCCTTGTACGACCGCTAGTTTTCTTGCAATGACCTCGCAACACGAGTGCAAAAACAATGTAATTAGGAACTTTCCCTACATAATTCCCTATGTAGCGAGTGTGAGGGGGGAAGGAAGGGTGGTTTTCACTTCAGTTGGCGCACCGCCGTGGTGTGCGACGGTCATAGCCTTACTACGCTCCTCACACCGCTCAGCTCTCTCTTTCTGCAACATTACGTGCTGAAAATGGCACACGACATAAGTTGTGAACCGCCACTTAGTCCAAATTTCTTTCACACGACATAAGTTGCGCGCCGCCAATAAAGGGTTAACACCCAAAAATTGGGGCCGTTTGTAACATCAACTACCTGCCAAGCGGGCATATTTACGGAAAACGAGCTTCATTCCATGCTATTTTTCATGCAATAACAAGAGCCAGAACGTAATACAAGTATGTATCTGTGAAAGGGCGATAATAGAGCTTTCCAATGACACCTGAATCATCCTTGTACGACCACGGGTTATCCTGTAGCGATCGCACAACTGGAGGTGAAATTACCCTAAATAAGGTAATTTTCTCAGTTTTTTCCTTATATCACGAGGCCGTGTGTGTGTAGGGAGGCGGCGGTGGTCATAGAACCGGCCCAGTGGTGGTGCCGAGCAGTCAGACCCCGCCTATCGTCCTCTCAACGCACATACTCTCTCTCAGAGCCCCTAATGTGCTCAGAATAACGCCCATCATATGACGGGTTCCGCGGGATTGTCCATTTATCTCACGCCCGTCGTATGACGGTCACCGTTAGATAAGGGTTAACACCAGAGTTGATAGGTTGAGGAAGTGAGCGATGGCCGTCCACAACTGGAGCTATGGCATAGTCAGTAAGGAAATTAGAGACAAAGGCACAGATTAAGGGATAGGAACCAAAGGAGGGTAGCTTGGAAATGTGAGATTTGTGCCACACTCTAATATTGAAGGTTTTCGTTATGTATAAAGCAATAACAAAAAGTCTCACCGAAGTCCCGGAGGGAGGAAAACTAAGAAATAGTAAGATAAACAAGGAGATCACCAGTAGAGCTGCCCTTAAGGAAACCATACTGGCATTCTGAAAGTAGATTATGGGAAGATAAATGCTTAAGAAATTTTGAATTAAGAATAGTTTTAAAAACTTTAGCGATGCAAGAATTGAGAGCATTGGACGATAGGTATATGGTTGACAGCGGTCTCCTTTCTTTGGGACAAGTTGAATGAGAGCAAACTTCTAGCAAGAAGGAAAGACATTACAAGAAATACAGAGGTGAAAGAGTTTGTCTATGTAGGGATTCAGCATAGAAGACAAGATTTTGAGTACAACAGGAAGAACACCATCCAGTTCATGCGCCTTCTTAGCATTAAGCCCAGAGAGGGCGGAAAGTGCATCCTTAGAAGAGATTATGATATTAGGTATAAGTAGTTAAGAGGGGGGTGGAGAGGCAGGAATAACACCGGAATCATCCGTTGTGTATTTTTTTGCGAAAGTTTGAGCGAAGAAATCAGCTTTGCCAGAGGAAGATGTGATGGTGGTACCGTTATAATGGAAATGATGAGGGAAAGACGAGGAAGTGAAATTGTTGGCGAGGTTTATGACCAGATGCCAAACAGCTTCGGAAGCTCTTGAGTTAAAAAGTTCAAAGCATATGATATTATTGAAAAAGTTTTGGCGAATTGAACGATGGATTTGTTTGATTCCGGGAGAATACATATAGAGAACAAGATTCTTGAGTTTAAAGGTGACACTGTTTTGAGTATTGTTCACATGTGTGGAGAGGATCCTTTCAGACAGCACTTATAGACAAAGTAGAGAGGAAAGCCTTTCGTATCATTAACTCCTGTCTACTCACCGACTCTCTGCAATCTCTTTCTCCTCGCCGCAATGTTGCATCTCTATCGCTATTCTATCGCTACTGCAATAATCAGTGTTCCTCAGTGCTCTTTCAGTGTATACAACCTCCTCTATGTAAGGTACGTAGTACCGGTCTTGCAACACAATCCCACCCCTACTCTGTGCAACTCTCCAACTCAAGAGAAAAACGATACTCCCAATTTGTCTTCTATTCAAAAGCTGAGTTCTGGAACTCTCTCCTTGAATCCATCTTTCCTTCATCCTATGACTTAAATTGCTTTAAAGTACGTGTGTCCAGGCATTTTGGCTCGACTTTTCCTTGAATTTGGCTGTCACTCTTTCAACTCTGGGGGAGGCAGTCGTCACAGGCAGTTTTGACTTTGGCTCCCTCATCCACATAGACACAAAAAAAGTACCGTTTGAATGCTTCCTCCTTGTTGTGGACAGCACACTTGCTGTTCGAGTGGTTTGAGGTCGAAAGTTATATGATTAAATAATTAAGGAAAGTTGTATTGATGTAGGTTTGTTGCTAGGGTGTGACGAGCTTATTATCTTGTCTGCTTGGGTGGTAAATTCGGTTTGGGAGCATTGATCTGATTTCATTTTTGTGAGTAGAAATGTTTGATGACAAACACGGCGGTTGCGGTAGACTTGATTCGCCGTATTAATCAACAACTTGATAACAATTTATTATGTGGGAGATCCTAAAGGGGCCTCAATACCAAGGTTTCAATATTTTGATTACAGGCAAGTGTATCATCATAACTTGCTCTCCAAAGGTGTAAGGACTGTCCTTTGGGGGTTTGTCTGTAAGTAAATTTTTGCAATATTGAGGTTGTCTAAGCCTGTTCTCGAGCTGGTCTAGAGTCTCATTTGACTGCGTCTCATTGCCGGTGGTGGTTGCAAGATATCACTGTGGAATAAATAATGGGGCTTCCCTGAAGACTCCTTTGTGTGGCATAATGCTGTCTTCTCTTGGGCAGGTGTTCATTCCCCAATGTATTATCTTTACTTACGCTGGTCAATCGTCAGTATTCAGGGCAACTAGTTTGGTGCGTAGCTGGTTAGCTAAGCTACGATAACTGCGTTCACAGACTGAATTACCTTTTGGTAAGTATGGGGATAAATAGGAGATTTTGCACCCAAATAGTTTGGAGAGGTGTTCCCATATTTGTCCAAAGCATTCTGGTACGTAATCGGAACGTATGGCCTGTTGTAGGACAAAAATAGGGAAAGACATCATTTAACAGGGTTTTCTGCTTCTACCAAGTAATTGTGTTCTTTGGCCGGACACAATAATATATATTTAGAATAAGTGTCGATAGTAATTACGTATTTCCTAGTGGATTTTTATGGAATGCGACCCATTACTTCCACAGCTAGTAGTTGCCATGGTTTTGAGGTCAAAAGTTGTCCTTTGGTGGTATCCTTTCCCAGGGTGCAGGCCTTACATGTTTCCACAACTTTCCTGGATGTTGCACACGGCTTGTTGGTCAAGTAAATGTTGTTGAAGGTCTGGATGAGTTTGTTTTGGCCTAAGTGGATGCCATTATGTTCATACAAAATGAGCATGATGTTTTCAGCTTCTTCAGGGTCAGTCACGATGTGTCCAGATGAAGTGCACAGGTGATCACCCACTCTCTTTAGGTTGGTGAAAAACATGTGTGGGTATCCAGTCAGGCTACCTTTGGGCAATTCATTGTTGTAGCAGGGTGTGTTGAGCTGATGTGAGGCTGTAGATGGAAACCTTAACAGGTTTACATTAGTGTGCAGCTTGCCAGGCTGATACGCGATATTAAAGTTAAACTCCTCTAGTGTTTCTCTACATCTGACAATCAAGGTGTTGCTGGTCTGTTGGTCTCCACTGCAGGGATTTATTATCTGTGACGATGCTGACGTGGGCGTCGAACAGGTAAGCTCTGAAATTTGTTAATGCCAAGATCATGCCTAACTTCCTAAGCACTCATGTTTTGCAGCTGGATAGTTAACTTCCTTAGGGGTTAAGGTCCGGTTTGCACAAGCTACCAGGTGACCCTTGCCATCTCTTGTTGGCTGAGAACAACTGCTATACCCTCTAAAGATACATCCATATATAAACGGAATGGTTGAGTGTAGTCCGGAAAAGCTATTTCGTGTGTTTTATATAGAATTGCGTTAGCTATTTCTTGAGTGATTTTCCGGGGTTTGGAAGAGGACGAATGGCTTTTTTTGCTGTTTATTAATTCTCCGGGAATCTTAGTATAGTTTCACAGGTATGGGTCTCTGATTTGGCTGGTGTCATGGAGGATATTAACCTGCCTCCTTCCTGTAGTTGATTGTTCGTCTTTGGAAATGCTTCTTTTATGTTTTTAATAGCATCGAGCGTATTTATGCAAGCTTCGAGACAAGATGGGGTATTGTCACTGTTAAGCCTAAGTTTAGCAGCATCGAGCCTACTTCTGCTAACTTTGAGCTTAGCTGATGTTTTAGCAGTGTCAAACCTACCTAAACCACATACAGGCTTGCTTCTAATGTGTTTGATGACTTGGTCTGGAAAGCTTCAATAGTGTCTCTTTTTGCTGCTCTTCCTGGTTGTTGGTATGGAGGGTAGAAGGGCTAGCTGGTATTGAGGTCTTCTTGGGATACTGGTACTAGTCATCCCGTTGGTAGTGATGTCGTGATGGGCGATGCTCTGGGTCAGAAGGGTGCTTTGGGGCTGGTGTTCTTGGTGTCTTGTTCCATTGTTCTTCAGGAACATGGACACCGTTTATCCTGGCTAATGCAAATTCCTGCATACTACAATACTATTCAATCTTGTTTGAGACCGTATTCATTACTTTTGAATACAAATCTTGTTTGAAGACTTTCTCATACCTAAAGTTCATCACTATTGCATTCAATTGTGTTAATGCAGTGATTGTTTTCAAGCTATGAATATTCATATTCAAGCTAATTATTTTAACCCAGGAAAGGCGAGTAGACTCTTAAGGGGAGACCTCCACTTGAGGGATTATTTTCTTGACCCCTTTCTCCCTCATGTTTAGCCCCATTGCTTTTGATATTATAAAACGTTTCCCCATTAGTTTAGCGATTTTAAGAACTTTCACCCCATATTAACACCTTACGAGCGGCCTATGCGGTTTATTTATATGTACCGCACAGCGGGGTGTTTTTAGCCAAAATAGGGCTGTTTACGTGATCATTTTCATGCCTAAATAAGACCCAGAACGTAAAACAAGTACCTATCCCTGAAAGGGCATAAACAGAGCTTTCGAATGACACCATAACGATCCTTGTATGATGGATAGTTTTCTTGCAATAACCGTGCAACGCGAGTGCAAAAAGCAGGTAATTCGGTACTTTCGGTACATAATTGAGTATGTAGCGAGTGAGAGAGGGAGGAGGGAGCTGAGATTTGTGTCAGTAGGTTCGCCGCGGTGGTCTGGAGCAGTCATACGCTCGCTAGTCTCCTGCCACCACTTGTCTCTCTCTCTCAGCCACATTACGTGCTGAAATTGCCACTCGACCTATGTCGAGCGCCACCACATAGTCCAGCTTTATTTAACTCGACTTATGTTGCTCGCCGCTAATTAAGGGTTAAGACCTTTCGTGCAATTCAGGTGTCGATTTTATCCTGGCGAGCGATAGCGAGCCTGTAATTTAAGAGGAAACGGCTTTCAGCCGGGACATTTTTCTACCGAAAAATGTACAAATTTATCTTGAAAGGGGGTCTAGGGGGTGTAATTTTAAGATTGATGTAATTCTAGGGAACGAACTAAAAACCTCCCCTTAAGGGGACCGGCCACTTTTTAATTGGGGTGTGACACTGAACTTCGTCCAATTTCAATGAGATATCGCACAAGTATAGAGGATGATGAAACAAGGATTTGTTATGTCTTTTTATCTAGATCAATTAGTTCCTAAATTAGTGGAAATTAGCTAGAAAATTAAACAAAAATTCTTAAGTCGAATTGTTCGAAATCCAAGCACTGTATAATATTTTCAGAGGGATCAGACAACTCAGGACAGGTGGTTTTACAGCTCTCTTGATTATTTATTTTTATCTAATTTCGGAATTAAGTGACTCAGAAATTTGGTAATTATTTTGTACTCGGTGGTTAGCTACCTATGCCAAGGGGCTTTGTCTCAAATGCAAAAAAAGGAGCCAAGAGCTTTATAGACCATTTCACACACTTTCCAATGGTATATAAAACATTCCTAGAGGCCTATAATACATTCATTATAAGATCCCAAGTGCGACAAAACAGGTGTTGAGAAAAACATGTGAAAGTCTAAGGTAATTGGGTGAAATTAAAACAAAAAAACATTGTTTTGGTTTACTATATTTTATGCAGGAACACGGCAGAGTAGAAGACACAGCTTTTGGGTGGTTGTAGAACATTTTACACTCTTTCCATTAATATAAGTACGATTCTCGTACAACCAGTAGTTACTGAGCCTGTCAATTTCAAAGTTCGCTATATAACGTTTTTAGAAATACAGGAAAAGTTTTGAAAACTTTAAAAAAAAAAAAAATCCAATGGGTTTTCACTAATAACATTTCACTGGCTTATGAAGGGATGTTGAGTAAACACATTTTAACACCTAATGGTATTTTCAGGATTTCGAGCTTTTTAAGCCTAAAAACCGGCCGGTCCCATTAACTCTCTCCGACATACAACGCGATTTTGAGCCTATTAGGGATACTTTAAAACCTTTGTTACCATCAGGGGTATTTAGAAACCTTTAGTTTAGTTACTTCAACCTCTGCAGTTGTCTTTGAGTTAGCTGTGGGCAGAAAACTAATTTTGGAGAGGTAATTATAAGAGTGAGAGAACTCTATTTCTTATTGCTAATCTGGCATCCTCTGCGTCATATGAGTCTGAAGGGGTTAAGAGGTTTGTTTTTGTGGGCAAAGGCGACGAACCTCTTAAGATCCAAGGCCTAAAATAAGACTTTTAAAAGGCCCTAGTAGTACTCAAAACAAAGGAATGTGTGATTAAGTGAGATAATTCCCCTCTACACCTCTATCACTCCTCCACATGTGTCAAAATCCCCTCCTTCCCCCCTCCCCTTCAATTATCACCTATTATTTCTCTAATTCCCTTGTTTATCGGTCTATTTACAGCGCCAATATCTCCAAACCGTTCCCAAGGTGTGGTCTTCCGTGAGTCTAGTGCGTGGGGAAAGAGAGAGTGAGGCAACGAGAGAGAATGGTGTAAGTCTCGCGTGTCTCTCACCTCATGACTGAACGGTCGGCAATAATTTGTGATTTTCACCCTTGAAATACTATTCCCACTTATTTTATTGCTGCTACATGTTAATATCTTCATATTAAACGTAAAATATGCGCATTTGACTAAGTAATAACGATATTTATCGTAAAATGACGATTTTAGGTGGGAATGAAGCCTATTATGGCCACCTAGTGGTAGGGTGTTCAGTACATACAGCTTGCGCTTTAAAGGTTAAGGGAAAAGATAATACACATTTTCTACTCAGTGGGTATCTGTGCAGAATATTTGTATTCTTAACCCATGCTGACCCAGTGCCGATCCAAATTCCTCAGTATAATGTAAATGATTGTACAAGCGACGGATGTCTTCCGTAACTAATACTTATTCTCTGCAAATATATAGCAGGAGCTGCTAACATGAATTGAAGGAATTATTGCTAGGTGCTAGTAACACTGTGAGAGTCTCGGCTGTTCGTCGCTGATGAGTAATTTTGACAAAAATTACTGGTACTGATGGGTACATTAATTACTGGTACTGATGGGTACATTAATTACTGGTACTGATGGGTACATTAATTACTGGTACTGATGGGTACATTAATTACTGGTACTGATGGGTACATTAATTACTGGTACTGATGGGTACATTAATTACTGGTACTGATGGGTACATTAATTACTGGTACTGATGGGTACATTAATTACTGGTACTGATGGGTACATTAATTGAAAAATCTTCTGGTGCAGTAGTGGATAAGTGCCGATGAAACTGCTTCATTGTTTACTATATTTGTGCATTTTTTTAAAACCATAGCAGTGCATTTCTTGGAGAATTAATTAGTTTAGTACCATATTATGGTGAAAGCTGGTCCTATCCAGAGCTAGGTTTGGTTTGGCTTCCTTTACCCATCCTTAACTGTTTCTGTCTTTCTCTTTTGCTGTCCTACTTTTCCTTCTGGGGGCAGGGGGTTAGAAATCCTCCTCCCCTTGTATAATTTACCTACTCAGCGAGACAGAAAAATGGGCGAGGGAATGCGAAAGTGGTGTGAGAATAAGAACTGTAAATGTTGTTTCTGTTCGAGCTCTGTCTCATGTCGGCTACCCCCAGCAATGTGATATGTGCCTGAGTATATACATACATACATACTGTACCATATTTCTTAGGTTGGCATAATAATTAAATAATAGGCATTTGGCATCATATATTCTGCTATTTCTCATCATTGGTATATTTGTTTACCGCCATATTTTTTGTTTGTTTTCTTCATGAATGGTATGAAGCGTCTTTTCGACAAAATTGAAGACAACATTTCAACTATAAATATATATAGCAATTCTGAAGATGCATGCTATGAAGACAGATTTTATACTACAAAGGAGTACAAAGGAAATCAAGCAACAACAGCCCTAGTGACCTTTCTAGGCTGCTTGTCCTCCAAAACACTGATGATCAGGTGTCCAAACAGTGGTTTAGAGTGGTTAAGGGAACATTGGAAAGGGAACTACTGCCCTGGAACTAATGTCCGTGGCAGGATTAGGAAATTAGTAGGGGACAGATGTGTTAGTAACATAACACAGTTATAAGTGATCTTTCGTATATCTGGGAAAAATAGAGTAACGTTTTAGTAATATATATACACAAAAATCCATGATGAATTTGAGGGGGGAATAAAATATAGTTATTCATTTACAAATGCAGTCAGTCGCAGGTTTAATGCAAGATATTTGTCTAGACAAAGTTTAAAAGAAGCAACGGTGCTGCAGTCTACAACGTCTCGGGGAAGCCAACTCCACAAGTTGACAACTCGATTGAAGAAGAAATTCTTAGATTCGTGAGTTAAAAGATTTACCAATAATTTTGCAACCAGTTCCCCGCGTGTAATTAGATTGGTCGATAGTGCTTTTATGAATTTTGAAAAAGCGTATGATCGTGTGGATCGTGAAGCAATGTTGAAGGTGTTAAGGATTTACGAAATTGGAGGAAATTTGTTGGAAGCAGTTAAGAGTTTTTGTGAAGGGAGCAGAGCATGTGTTAGAGTAGGAAATGGCGAGTTGAGTGAATGGTTTGAGGTAAAGGTAGGTTTGCGACAGGGTTGTGTATTGTCACCATGGATGTTTAATATGTTTATGGATGGTGTGGTGTGGGAGGTGAAAATGAGAACTATGGGAAGAGGATTGGGTTTAGTAGGAAATAATGGTAGAGACTGGGAGTTGAATCAGTTGCGGTTCGCTGATGACACAGCGTTAGTGGCGGATTCTGAAGAGAAATTGCAGCGGGTAGTCAAAGAGTTTGGAGTGGTTTGTGGGAGGAGGAAACTGAAGGTGAACGTCAATAAAAGTAAAGTAATGGTGTGTAATAGGGGTGATCGTAGGCTGAATCTAGATGTGAGGCTGGATGGGGAAATATTGGAACAAGTAGAGTGTTTTGAATATCTAGGGGGATCGATAAGCAGGAGTGGAGGCATGAAAATGGAGGTAAAACAGAGAGTGTGTGAAGGAAGGAAGGCTTTCGGAGCAATGGGAAGTATGTGGAAGACGAGAAATTTCGGAATGAAAGTAAAAAGTGCAATGTATCAAGGAATTGTTGTGCCAACAGTGTGTATGGGGCTGAGACATGGGCTCTAAAGAAAAAGGAGAGAAGAAAGCTGGATATGATGGAGATGAGCTGCTTGAGGAGTATGTGTGGAGCTACTCATAGAGACGGATTGAGGAATGAAGAGATACGTAGGAGAGTGGGGCAGCAGGAACATTTGTCAGCCAGAGTGGACAGAAGGGTGCTGAACTGGTATGGTCATGTTGAACGAATGGGAGATGAAAGGCTTACAAAGAGAATATGTGAGTCAGATACAAGGGGAGATAGAAGGGCAGGAAGACCCCCATTGAGATGGAGAGACTGTGTAAGACAAGCTTCGGATGATAGAGGAATGACTATAGATTAGGCAAAGGAAGTGGTAATAAACAGGAATGAATGGAGAATGCATGTGAATAGTGGAGTGAACACGTGGTCATTTGGGGGAAGGGGTCGGGCACAAGTTGGACTAGATAATAGTCCATCAGGCGCCTGGCCCGAGGAGACGATTAATATGAAGGATGTGCCTGAAAGTGTGGTGGGCGGGCTTGTGGCTTTGGCTCCGCTGCATGTCTGCCTGCCGAGATTGGAACCTCTTCGGGTGGTCGGGGGCCGGGGGAGTGCTGGAGCGACCTTGGTGACCCTGGTCTCTGGGTATTCTCCTGGGTGACCTAGATGTGTGTGAATTTTGTGTTTTGTTTGTGTTTGTTTGTTCGTTGTTTTGTCTTGTGTTTTGTGTTTTCCCTGTTCTTGCTTTGTCTTGCGTCGGCCACCCCCAAGAAAATACAAACAAAAATAATAAAATAGAGTAAAATAGAAAATGAAAATAAAAAATATAGGAAAAGTGGGGATTGGGCCTGAGCATATAGATAGATAGATTTAGATAGTGAAGTACTTACTACAGTTCATATTGTTGATGACTTTGATGATTTTGAACACTTGAATTAAGTCGCCTCTTAATCTGCGCTGGGTTAAAGGCATAGATTTAATTTTCTAAGACGCTCCTCGTATGGTTTGTTCTTTAGGCTAGGTATCATTTTGGTAATTCTACGTTGAACTCGTTCTAGCTTGTCTATATCTTTTTGGTAATAAGAGCACCAGGATTGAACGCAGTATTCCAGAAGAGTGCTCACTAAGGAATTGTAAAGAGTTATGATAACTTCTTTGGATTTATGCTCAAATGACCTGCCTTTAAATCCAATTATTTTGTTTGCCTATTTAACCCACTGAACCCCAGCTATTTCATAATAAATGTACCACCCAGGACCAGGGGGTTGTAAAATGTCTTTTTTATCCAGAAAACACCAGGAATGGGTTAGAAATGAAGGAAAACCTACAAAAATACGATCCCCTAAGGCATTAAGGGGTCCTACGGTGCACCCGGAAGTCTGAATTAACATGGGGAATTGGGTAGGCAAAAACAGGTTTTTGCGTGCTCACGCGCACTTGGTTGGACTTTGAGAGTTTTCAACCATCGGCATTGTTGCGTGGGATTCTTACACAGTTTCCATACATATCTGAGCCCTCTAGGTATCATAGGAGTGGAGTAATTAACCAGGACGCACCTTATGTGTCCCTGGGGTTTAGCGTTACATACATTGCCGACGCAAACGTGTCGTCGCTGGGGTTCTGTGGGTTAACAACTTCTGTACATTGCTGACTCTGTTTTAGGTTACTCGATATTGTTACTCCCAGATCGGTTTATCTGTCTACACTCTTTATCTACACTTTTAAGCTGAGAGCCATTCATCGAATAATTTGCTTTCTCATTTCGGTATCCGATATTTAGTACTTTACATTTATCCGCATGGAAAATAATTTGCCAAATTTGGGCCCAACATGACAATTTATCTAGATTGTGTTGCATATCGTCAACTTGTTCTTTTGAGAGTACGCTATTTGCAATTTTTGTATCGTCAGCAAACTTTGAGATTGTACAGGTGAGAACCTCATCTATGTCGTTGATGTAAATTAGAAAGATAATTGGTGCTAATACTGATCCCTGGGGTACCCCGATACTTACATTGGTCCATTTAGATGTCTTACCGTTTATGACTACTGATGAACATTCGCCAGACCAATTATATCAGAATATTGATGATCAAATTACATCTGCCAATGTAAGCATAAATAATTTGATTGCTCAACCTTCAGCAGAATATCACGAAAATATATATATGAGAAGACTAACTTAGAAGTGTAACTCCATCTGACACAAGTCTGACATATCACAATCGAATACTTAATGATTAAAGCACAATGATGCACCTTCCACCAACCCATAAGGTTTATCAATCCTCACAGATCTTACATTTGAATGTAATTCACGATCTAGAAACAAAACCGCTCACATGTTTGGGAGAAATTATAAACCTATTTTCAGTCTTAAATAGTGTAGAAACTTAAATTGAAGCTAAAGATATCACACAAGAGAGGGCTAAAATATACTTATTCCGCTCGATAATAGATAATGGTAATACACCAGCTGGTTATATGTTATTATATGTTGATCTGATGAATGCAACTTATAATTAATTCAAAGAAGAGTTGCTGGAGGAACTCAGCGGTAATTCTTGAGATGAATTCATAAACCAATATGATTTTGAAAAACAATTGAAAACAGATCAACCTGTGGACACATTATTGGCAAAATGTTGAAAATTTGCCAACCATAGTTCACATGACCAAACAAATAACAGCTGGTTTTCAGACAAAACTATCTCTGTGGAACAGCTAAGTAAGCCTCTTGGTCAATGTGTTACCAGAGGACGTTAAAGCGATAGCAAGAAAGTAAAATTAACACAGGCAACGTCTCTCAATAAATTTACAAAGGAACTACATAGAGCTTACATCACAGCCTGGATCACCAAAGAACCAATTAAGTTTTTGAGGCCTAGTGTAAAAAAGATAAGCCAAAGTCAACCCCAAACACAAGCCCAAAACCCTAATAAACCACCACACACAAACCCAGGTAGTTCCAATCAGACAGAGTCATAGTGCTCGACCATGGAATACCTGTAATATCCAAAGACCACAAACACCAAACATCAGATTTCCTAAACTAAACCCCCCAAGTTTTCCAGTCCCTTACACCTGTCCTAACCCCAGTAATAGCTCTAGTGTTCTAAAAATAAAACATTACCGGTATGTAATATGCAAGAGGTGAAAATAACAAGTATCTCTTCGATCCAGATTCCTGAACAACAAGGACATTAAGTCATCCCCAAAGCCAGGATAAACGCACTTTTCTTGCCCATAACGTCCTCCACCCCAACATCACAACCAGCGACCTGCCTACCACCAACCCTCCAAGAAATTGTCACAGCTCACAAGCCTTTCTTACCCTCAACACCACCAATGCAGAGATAGCAGCATAAAGAGACATTACCCAAGACACCTTGACCAGACTTTAACTCTGGCCTACTATGATCTCAACCCAGTCATAATTTGTATTAATGGCCATAGCCTAAAGGAAGGAGACAATATCAAACTTAACCCTCAACCGACGGAGACCATCATATGATGGGTGAAAGAATATTGGCCACCCCTGCGGTTCCCGTCATATGACTCGTGCCTTTTTGAGGCCATTATGAGCGATGAGAGAGAGAGAGCGAGCATTGCAAGGAAACCAGGCAGGCTCGGTCTGCTCGCGACAGTGGCGGGAGAGGCACTAAGGCCTACTGTATTGATTCTTAACCTACATAGCTCTTCAAATAAGGATAATTCCGGGAAAATGACCACATTTTAGGGTATTTTCACTTCCAGTTGCACAATCGTTGCACGAAAACCCGTTGTCGCACAAGGATGATTCAGATGTCATTGGAAAACTCGTGTTTCACTCGTTCAGGGATATATAACTTTATTATGCCCTGGTTCGTGCTTATGCATGAAAAAGAGCATGGAATAATGCGAATTTTCGGTAAATATACCCGCCAGGCACAACCATGATACACCCCCAACCCCCTGCTGATTGGGAGTTAAAGGATATGTCACATACATGAAAAACATGACACAAGAATCTGCTATTCTTATACGGACATCCATAACTCACAAACTTGATGACGATTTCATATCTGATATACTGAGTGTTGAGATACAAACAAGAAACGGTCCAATAAATCTAGTCACATGTTATCTCCCGCCCCGCAGACCATACCTAATCTACCTAGAATTTCCTAAACTATCATATAATTATTAGCCCTATGTATCTCTTAGGAGATATGAATGCAAAGCACAGACTCTTAGGTGACAACTGCAACAATAATGTTGGTGACCAATTAAGTAATTTCATCAGAATAGCTGTTCACATGGGTCCCCTTTTCCCCAATTTAGTGAGACATAATAGTGCTACCCACCAAGACATAGTAATGACCAATAACAGAGTCTACCACCACATTGAAATATAACCCAGCCCGCTAACCTCATCCGACCACATCCCAATAATTACAACCATCTCAACTCAACCAAAGTGTATAAATATTCCCCCCAAACTTTAAATGCACAAAGCTGACTGGCCTAAATATAAAACTATATGCACAAGTCTTCTAAATAACACACTAAATCTACACAGAAAAACACTTGATCAAATAGATGTGGCACTGAATAGCTGGTATATGATAGCATCAAAAAGGCAATAACATATTCAATCCCAGTAAAATACACCTCTGTTACTGGAATACATTATTCAAACGCCATTATAAAACAGATCCAATTTCAATACAATAGACTATATCAACAGGCAACACAACTAGGTTGGAATATATATTCTTATTGAATACACGGGTACCTTAAATGAAAACTTGCACAGGAGTGTCAAGCAGCATAAACTGAACGATGGAACGAACATATTAAAACATTAATTGAATGCCATTAAGATGCACAGACCTTCTGGAGGAAGATAAAAGAGCGGGGGTGTGGGGGGGGTATATATCACTTTTGTGTCAGGCAGCTATATTTACCGACAATGACCTTCATTCCGTGCTCTTTTTTATGCATAAGCAAGAGCCAGTGCGTAATACGATTATATATATATATACATGAAAGTGAAAAGATAGAGCTTTCCAATGAGACCTGAATCATCCCTGTACGATACCTGGTTATCTTGCAACGATCGTGCAACCGAAGGGCAGTTTCGATAAATGATTTGGCAACTTTATGGTTTATCGGGTGTGAGGGAGTGCATGTGTGAGAGAGAGGTCTGTGTGGGGCCTCAGTATACGCCGCGAAGCTGTGGCGAGCGGTTCATGGCTGCCTATTGTCCCTCCAATGCCCAGTCTCTCTCTCATCATTCATAATAGCCTGAAAATGGCACCCTTCATATGACAGGTGCCACAGGATAGGCCAATTTTCTCGTTTCCGTCATATGACGGTCGCCGCGAAATGAGGGTTAATATCACCCCTGAGAAAAATATGGATTTTGATGCAGATAATGATGAGAGAGATGCTATATTTAGCAGCAAACAGAGTCAGACAACTACCTCATGGAGTTGTCGACCTCACCAAACTAGAAGACAACAATTTCCTCACAAGGAAAGTAACCCCGGAAAACTTTACATTATGAATAAAGAAAATTACAAATAAGGCCCCTGGTCCGAGTGGGATTAAGAAACTAATATTTGCTGAAATCCCTGCCCAATCACTAAGAAATATGACAGTCATTTTTAACGCATGCTTAGCCACAGATTACTTCCCATATCATTTAAAAAAAAACATGATAACAAAACACCGAAAGAAGGAAAAGTACCCACAGACAACCAAAATTATAGACACATCTCACACCTCGAAGTCCCAGGTAAGTTACTGGAACGAATCATTATCAGTAGGCTCTCCCTGTACTTAGAGACAAATAACAAGCTAAAATCAAATCAATACGGCTTTAGACTAGCTAGAGGTTCGACACCAGCAATTGCCCTGGCTAACGAATACATTTGCCAAGTACTGGAAAAAGACAGCAATGTATAATAGTGTTCTGTGATGTGTCAAAAGCGTTCGACAAGGTATGGCACAGCGGACACATATTTGAGATACTGCGCCTGGGACTCCCAACATTAAAATAAACATATTAGTTAACTTTCTGGACAGCAGGATGGCTAGAACTAAGTTGAATAACACCCTCACCGATATCATCGAGGTAAAGAGAGGAGCGCCACAGGGAAGCCTAATATCACCACCTCTCTACACTGTTTAGACCAGTGACTTGCCGGACTCCCAACTAGGAAACATCGACTTCATTAATTTTGCGCTGACGACATAACACAAATAATAAAATACGAGGGGAAATCAAAAGGATTTATGGCACGAAAAGATAGCTACAGAAATTAAAAGAATTAACGAAAATAAGAATTGATGCTAATAAATTTACCATAATACCACTAGCTAAGATTAAGACTGAAGACATAATAGTGGTAGGAGAGTTGCTCAGACAGAGTAAGGAGGGAAAGATTATGGGACAAACGATAAACACCAGAGGACTAGTAGCACACATAAAGAACAGGATTATTTTTCACTTGCATATTTTTGGTGAATTATTCTTTTACTGTTAAGACAAATCTCAGTGCATTTTGTATTCTTATCTCGTCCTGAAGACCCATTAATTTTATTTGTATATTATAATACTTAATTTAATTAAACTAATATTTTTATCACTAGTTTCCTTGAACCTGGATTTCTTAGAGTTGAAGTAGACATTAGTTTTGAATTTAAGTTTAGCCTATTGATTGTGTCTTTTCACCTCGTCGACAACATAACATTGTACAGACTTGATTCAGGTGCCATTGGAAAGGTCGATTCCTCTACTTTCAGGGATATATCATTGAAATACGTTATTACTCTTGTTTATACATGAAAATGTGCAGGGAATGAAGGTCACTTTTAGTCCAAAACCCCCATATGGTACAGTGGTGACCAAGCAATTGTCATATGACAATTGACGAAGTGATTGCGTTAGACGAGGCGGTTCGAGAGATCCTCCAAGAAGCCTTCAGAACCCAAGTCCTCCACCACGACAACTCTTAAAGGAGGTGGTTAGAGACCCTCCATGAAGACATCAAAACACAAGACTTCTCTTAAAGGAGGCTGTTTGAGACCCTCCAATAAGCCTTCAGAATATAAGTCTCCTAGCATAACAACTTTAAAATGAGGCGGTTTAAGACACACCACAGACTCCAGCTAGAGGGGCATGACTTACGTCCCCCATAAAGTCCCCATCCTTTAGAGAATCACTATGTCTTCTCTCACTCTCCGGAAAATCACAAAATTATATTTAGAGTAATTCTTGTCTCGGTTGACGAGTCCTTTTTGCTATAAATCCAATTTCCAATTTCCTTGATTTTCTCTTAACCCCTTAAGGACGGGCATGTTTGTTGACATGACCATGCTGCCAGGCTGGTACATTTACCGAAAACGAGCTTCATTCTATGATCTTTTTCATGCATAAACAAGAGCCAGAGCGTAATACAATTATGTATCCCTGAAAGGGCGATAATAGAGCTTTCCAATGACACCTAAATCATCCTTGTATGACCACGGGTTAGCCAGTAGCCATCGTGTAACCGGAGGTGAAAGTACCCTAAGATAAGGTAATTTCAGTAGATTTTTTCCTTGTCTCGAGAGGACGAGTGATGGTGGGGAGACGGTGGTGGTCCCAGACACGGCCCAGTGGTGGTGCCGAGCGGTCAGAGTCCGCCTATCGTCCTCCCAACGCACGGACTCTCTCTCAGAGCTCATAATGTGCTCAAAATGGCGCCCGTCATATAATGGGCACCGCAGGGGTGCCCTCTATTCTCTCGCCCATCATATGACGGGCACCGCGGTTTGAGTGTTGATAATTACATATTATTATTGTTGGGTTCTTCTATGATCGACATAATAAATTTTTTTTATGTCAGATCTAATTATACACCTCAACACACCATATTGCACATTATCCGTGATTTTTGCCATAGTTATCCATACACAGTGGCTTAGGAAACCATAAGCATATGTCACAGAAAACGAGCACTCATATTCTCACATTTTTAGGTTCGCGGGGGCAGACGTAATTAAGCTAAACATTGCCTCACAAAATATTCTATATTTCTTGTAAACCAGTATGAACATTTCCATCGATATCTCTTCAAAGCTGTATTAGAACATAATTATAATATAATATTTATTACTTAACCCCTTCTGTACCAGCGACGTTTATTAACCCTTAAAAAGCGGCTCACCACTTAAGTCGAGTTAAATAAAGCTGGACTATGTGGCGGCGCTCGACATAACTCGAGTGGCAATTTCAGCACGTAATGTGGCTGAGAGAGAGAGACAAGTGGTGGCAGGAGACTAGCGAGCGTATGACTGCTCCAGACCACCGCGGCGAACCTACTGACACAAATCTCAGCTCCCTCCTCCCTCTCTCACTCGCTACATACTCAATTATGTACCGAAAGTACCGAATTACCTGCTTTTTGCACTCGCGTTGCACGGTTATTGCAAGAAAACTATCCATCATACAAGGATCGTTATGGTGTCATTCGAAAGCTCTGTTTATGCCCTTTCAGGGATAGATACTTGTTTTACGTTCTGGGTCTTATTTAGGCATGAAAATGATCACGTAAACAGCCCTATTTTGGCTAAAAACACCCCGCTGGGCGGTACACATAAATAAACCGCATAGGCCGCTCGTAAGGTGTTAAATTGTATTTTTGCTATATTTAGACGATTATATTCAGGTTAGAAAGAGTCTCTAGCAATATACAGGTTTCGAATACTTTTTACTAACAATGATCATTTTTAAATTGCAAACAATCATATAAATATAGATGGAATATAATATATATGACGTTGGAGGTACAGAGGGCATACAAAATTGAGAGTCTAACGTAATGTAGTAACCAGTAATAATAACAATATTATTTTTGTGAAATGACCCAGCCAGGGTACGAACTCAGGCCAGTAGTGCAGTACTCTAGCACCTTATACCTGAACAGGAAAAATCAACTAACGCCTCTGCTCTCCCTCAGGACAGCTTCCGCGTCGTGAGCAACAATGTTCACCCCATCACAAGGAAGATCATCCCTGAAACTATGTGCCTCAACTGTTACCAGATTTTTGCGAACTTAGACAACGATAAAGAAATGGAAGAAATTCGGCTCGTAGGATATTTGTTGGTTCGTGGCCAACTCATTGAGTTTTGCGCCAGGGCACCCAGGACCAGGGAGCGCTTCTGTATCTCGGGTGGTGGAGTGGATGACGTTGCAGCCGCAGTGAACTAAGGTTTCGAAGTTGGCCCCCTCAAGCACAATGTCCGTCATTCATGTCTGATCTAATGACGTGCAACGGACCCGATCGGAGGACATCATGCTAAAGTACAGGAAGCTGATTCAGATGTATAAGGAAAAGTCATGCGGAGTCATCATTTCAGGGATCGTCCCTAGATTCGGTGTGGAGAGCCTGTTCTTCAACATAGCCACCAGCATGAATCGTCGACTTGCTCACCGATGCAAGGAGGAGGACGTTGGATTTGTCAACACCTGGGACTCCTTCTACAACATAAATTATTTGTTTATAGTGGATGGAGTCCATCTGAACCAGGTGGGAGCAGCAAGATTTGGCCACCTGCTTCACAACACAGTAGAGGAATTTCGGAAAAGAAACACTCGACAGAGGACTACGAGGGACCAGGGATTAGGACTGAGGACAGCGAGGACCAAGGACAGACATGTACGTAAATGTAGATCCAAGCAGAACCAAAAATTTGATTAAAGAGTGATCCTTGAATTCTAAAACCACTATTTTAAAGGTTTTCTATGCAAACGCTCATAGCATACGCAAAATAATTTCAGATTTAGAGGAACTATTGTTTACAGAAAATTATGATGTAATTGGCATAACAGAATCTTGGCTCAATACCGAAGACAGAGACTTTTTATCAGAGTATTCACTTCCCGATTAAGTAATGTTTGAGAAAAAACGTATTATTAGATATGGAGGTGGCGTTATATATTTTATCAATAAAAGTCTTAACCCGTTCCTCTTGTCTAAACTCCAAATTGTGAACGTCGACACATCCTTTGTGCTAATAAATATTAATAAAGGTCCAAAAATAATACTAGCATTATTATATAGAGCTCCAGCTCAATCAGTGCAAACTGACTGAAAAATTTACGAGTAACTTTCAGACGTTAGTAACTCGCAAGATACCATATTTTTTGGCGACTTCACCTTACCAGTGACCAAGTGGGTCACACTTTGGACAAGACATGTATGAAAACACATACTAGAGAGTACGCTCTATTAATTTGTTAGATCTCCGACCCATTGAAATAATGTCCTTGACCTTTTACTTGCAAAAAAAAGAAGAATTATTTGAGAATTTGAATGTTGGTCATGAATTCAGGAACAGCAACCATCGTACGATAACTTCCAGTATAGAGTTTACTAGTAACGAAGCAAATAGCAGCATCGAGAAAGTCCCTAATTTTATTCGTAAACTTAAAACAATGATTAATGAAACTGGCTGGAGCTTTCTAATTAATAATAACAACATAAATACATCATGGGAATTGTTCACAATCACCTACTTGAAAGCAGTGCAAGACTGCATACCATCAAAAATATGGCGTACAGACTACAATGATAAGCCTAAATGGTGGAATAAAGATATTTCGGACTGCTTGCATGCTAAAATGATTGCATATGATAGATTGAAATCCTCACAAAATGACGAAGAACGGGTGAATTTCGTAGAACTATGACACAAAGCCAAAACATTAATTAAGCGAAGAAAAAAAGACCCTAAAGTTACATTTTGGGAATCAAAGTAAAACAAACCTGAAATAATTTTATAGTTACATTATAAAGAAGAAAATAGTTACTTCAACTATTGGACCGGTAGTCAATGACAATGGAGAAAACACCAAAGACGAAGTACAAATGATTAATGCCCACAATACCGTCTTTGCATCAGTGTTCACAAAGGAAAACCTTAGTGATATCCCTACACCATCACCGGTTCAGATAGACGTTCTAAGAATCTAAGCAATATCATAATTACAGAGGGAGAAGTATTTAAATTTTGATATAAACGCAAAGTAAATAAATCGCCTGGACCTGATAAAATCTCACCTAAAGTTGTAAAGGAAGCTAAGGATGAGCTATCTAAACCACTGACATTGCTGTTCACTAAATCCTTGCAGTCTGGGACTATGCCTGATCCGTGAAAGCTCGACAAGGTAACACCGTTATTAAACAAAAAGGCAGCAAATCCTTACTCAGTAACTATCATCCACTTAGCTTAACTTCAGCTGTATATAAATGCTAGAAACACTCATAAGAGACAGACTCGTAAATCACTTTGACGAAAACAACATACAGAACTTAACCCATTCAATCCTAGCGACGGCAGAGAGCCGTCAGTAGATAAATCACTCCCCAAGCCCAGCGACGGATGATAGCCATCAGTAATATACTATCCTTGTAACTGCCAGTATCAGGCAGTGCCAGGTACCACGACCGTTTGAGCACTACTCTAGAGCTGGCAACACTTCTCAGCTTATATCCAAGCCTCTACAGGCTGGGAAAGCCAGTATTCCTCCATCTTTTGAGGTGGGAGGTTGTTATATCTTGCCATTTTGGCCACATTGCTTGGGACTTGGGGGGGGGGGGACTTTTATGGTAGTTCCCTATGGTACAGTAGGGGTTAAAGTTACTCAACACAGCTTTTGTAACAAAGGCTCTTGCATGATATCCTCAACCTATATCTATCTATCTATATGCTCAGGCCCCATCCCCATTTTGTGGGTAGCCGACTCAAGACAGAGCAAGAACAGGGAAAACACAAAAACATAAAACAACGAATAAACACAGATAAAAAACACAAATTCACACACATCTAGGTCACCCAGGAGAAGACCCAGAGACCAGGGTCACCAAGGTCACTCCAGCACTCCCCCGGCCCCCGACCACCCTGAGAGGTTCCGATCTCGGCAGGAAGACATGCAGCGGAGCCAAAGCCACAAGCCCTCCCACCACACATCCAGGCGCACCCTTCATATTAATCGTCTCCCCGGGCCAGGCGCCTGATGGACTATTATCTAGTCCAACTTGCGCCCGACCCCTTACTCCAAATGACCACGTGTTCACTCAACTATTCACAAGCATTCTCCATTCACTCCTGTCCACCACCACTTCCCCTGCCTGATCTATAGTCATTCCTCTATCATCCAAAGCTTTTCGTACACAGTCTCTCCATCTCAATGGGGGTCTTCCTGCCCTTCTATCTCCCCTTGTACCTGACTCACATATTCTCTTTGTAAGCCTTTCATCTCCCATTTGTTCAACATGACCATACCAGCTCAGCACCCTTCTGTCCACTCTGGCTGACAAATGTTCCTGCTGCCCCACTCTCCTACATATTTCTTCATTCCTCAATCTGTCTCTACGAGTAACTCCACACATACTCCTCAAGCAGCTCATCTCCATCACATCCAGCCCTCTTTTCTCCTTTTTCTTCAGAGCCCATGTCTCAGCCCCATACATCACTGTTGGCACAACAATTCCTTGATACAGTGCACTTTTTACTTTCATTCCGAGATTTCTCGTCTTCCACATACTTCCCATTGCTCCGAAAACCTTCCTTCCTTCACACACTCTCTGTTTTACCTCCATTTCCATAACTCCACTCCTGCTTATCGTTCCTCCTAGATATTTAAAACGCTCTACTTGTTTCAATATTTCCCCATCCAGCCTCACATCAAGATTCACCCTATGCTCTCCCCTATTACACACCATTACTTTACTTTTATTGACATTCACCTTCAGTTTCCTCCTTCCACAAACCACACCAATCTCTTTGACTACCCGCTGCAGTTTCTCATCAGAATCCGCCACCAATGCTGTGTCATCAGCGAACAGCAACTGATTCAACCTATATGATAAGAGTAAAGCTGTTAATATTATATACCTTGATTTTCAAAAGGCCTAAAACTAAAAGCGCATGGAATACAAGATGGAGATCGTGTGTTGAAATGGATAGAAAATTGGGTCAGTGACAGAAAGCAAATAGTAGTCATAAACGGTAAGGCATCAAAACGGATCAATGTAATTAACGGGGTACCCCTGGGATCGGTAATAGGGGCAATTATCTTCTTAGTTTACATCAACGACATACTGTAGATGAGGGTCTCACCTGTACAATCTTGAAGTTTGCTGACGATACAAACATTGCAAATAGTGTACTCTCAAAAGAACAAGTTGAAGATATGCAAGACAATCTTGATACGTTGTAATGTTAGGCTCAAATTTGGCAAATGTGTTTCAATGCGGATATATGTGAAGTACTACATATCGGAAAGCAAACTATTCGATGAATGGCAGCCAGCTTAAGAGTGTAGACAGATATACTGATTTGGGAGGAAGAATATCGAATAACCTAGTCAACAATGTACAGAAGTTGTTAATAAGGCAAACAAAATAATTGTATTTATAGGCAGGTAATTTGAGCATAAATCCAAAGATGTATTCCAAACGCTTTACAATTCCTTAGTCCGCCCTCTTCTGAATATTGCGTTCAATCCTGGTGCCATTACTACCAAAAAGATATTGACAAGCTAGAACGACTTCATCGTAGAGTTACCAAATTGATACCTAGCCTAAATCAAACAAATCTTATGAGGAGCGTCTTAGAGAATTAGATCTATTTTCTTAAACCCAGCGCAGATTAACACTTACGGTGCGGGCTTATTTCCGCTACAATAGGGTTCATTCAGGCACTCCTAAATACTTAAGCAAGTGCCTGACTGAAATGAAATGTATTTAGCAAAAAACTAGAAAAAATAGCTTCAAAATGGCACCAGACCGTAACTCGTAGGGCGCAGGGTTAACAAGAAGCGCAACCACAGACATTGGTTAACCACAAATATTTGTTAATTATTAGCTATGTCGTGCTACATTTGCCTTTGGCAGTGCTGCATAGGTCTCGTGAGATATTGGGTGGGAGTCTCAGTGCCCCGGCTGATGTGCTGGAGAGCAGACTTGAGCCTGCCGCGCTCCCGTTCACTCGCACTTGTCTCCACATGGTTTAAGAGGCCTTAAATTGCAGTAAATTGACATGACATTCCCCAACAGGTCCCGCAATGAAATGGTTAATAGGCGACTTAATTCTAGTATTTAAAATCATCAAAGGCATTAACAATATGAACTGTAGTAAGTACTTCACTATCGACCAATCTAATTACACGCAAGGAAACGGTTGCAAAATTATTGGTTTATCGTTTAACTACACAAGTCTAAGAACTTCTTCTTCAATCGAGTTGTCAACTTGTGGAATGGGCTTTGTCGACACATTACAGACTGCAGCACCGTGAATTCTATTAAACTTTGCCTGGACAAACATCTTGCCTCAAGCCCGCGACTTACTGCGTTTGTAAATTAATAATGATATTTTTCCCTCTTAGATCCATCAAGGATTGTTGCATTTATAAATTACTAAGATGTTACTCTCTATTTTCAAGATACACGAAATATTACTTATAACTGTGTTATGTTACTAACCCCACTGTCCCCTACTAAGATCTAATTCCGCCACGGACATTAGTTCCAAGGCAGTAGTTCCCTTTCCAATTTTCCTTTACCCACTCTAAGCCACTGTTTGTACACTTGATCCTCAGTGATTTGCAGGACAAACAGCCTAGAAGGGTTGCTAGATCTGTTGTTGCTTGATTTCCCTTATACTCCTTTGTACACTCAGCCGGACTCGAACCTCTGACGTTCAGGACGAATATCCAAGCTTTAATCCACTACACTCCAACGTGAAAGGACACTTAACCTTTTCTTATCTGTATTAACCCATTGAGCCCCAGGTAATATATCATTGATTGACACCCAGAACCCAGGAAAATGGTATGGGTTAGTAATGAAGGAATACATACATAAAAGTACTCACCGAGGTCATCTGGGGTTCCTTGTTTACCCTTATTTCAATTCATGCATAAGTCGCAGGATCCATATTCCATAATACCATTCTGGGATTGTAATGACTCGTGTTTGGCTGGGGGAGAATTAAATGAAATCTCTATAACTTGAGTTGCATGGGGTAAACTTGTAAAAATCCCTATATGGTGTGCTGAAATATGGATCCTGCAACTTATGCATGAAATGAAATACATTCTCCAATTAGAATTTCCCGTCTCCTTAACCCACTGGACCCCAGCGATGCATGTGATGCGTCGGCAATATATATAAACCCCAGCGCCACATAGGGCGCGTCACGGTTAATTTCTCCGGTCCTATGGCACCCAGAGGGCTCAGATTTGTATGGGAACTCCGTAAGTATCCCACGCAACAATGCCGATGGTTTAAAAATCCTCAAAGTCCAGCCGCGTGCGCATGAGCGTGCAAAAAATCTGTTTTTGCATGTTTTTGCCTACCCATTTCCCCATGTTAATTCCGATTTTCGGGCGCCCTGTAGGATCCCTTAATAAGAACATAGGAACATAAGAAAATGGGAGTCTGCAAAAAGCCGATCGGCCCATACAAGGCAGATCCCTGTCACACCCAACCCCAATTACAAGGCCCAATTATAGACCCATCTCACTAATACCTTGAGTACTGACCCCACCAAAACAGTCAGAGATTAACACAAGATTACGGGGGTCTGCTGAGCGCCGATTGGCCCACACCTGGTAGATCCCCCTCACACCCAACCCATCTCGTCCATATGCCTATCTAATTTTATCTTAAAGCTCCCTATCGTTCTTGATCCCACTATATCACTTGGTAGCCTATTCCACCCATCTACACCTCTGTTACCAAACTAATATTTGCCTACATCTTTTCTGAAACTAAATTTATCTAATTTGAAACCATTTGTACGAGTTATTTCGCTACCACTGAGCTTTAGTACATTTTTCATGTCTCCTTTATTAATTCCAGTAACCTACTTGAATACCTCTATCATGTCACCTCTAACTCTGCGTCTCTCTAACGAATGTAAGCCTAATTTCTTCAACCTTTCTTCATACGGAAAAAAACTTTCTTCATACGGAAATGACATAGGGGATCGGTTTTTTGTGTTTTTTCCTTAATTTCAAACCCATTCCAAGTGTTTTCTGGAAAACAATTTGTTTTGACAACCTGCTGGTCCTGGAGTGTACATTTATATTATATTGCCTGGGACTCAGTGGGTTAATAACAATTGGAAAAGGTTAAGTTTCCTTTCACACCGTGGTGTAGTGGATTAAGGTTTGGAAATTTGTCCTGAATGGTGGAAGTTCGAGTCCGGCTGGTAGTCAGTTTATGAACGTGTATTTGTGAGATGTACTTGTTATATATATATATATAGTATTACCTGTGGATAGGTTGACGATCATCATCTTTATGGTACTGTTGTAACACTTGTAGTAGCAGCCATCATCTTCACCGTGTTTGTATACTGAACCATCATACTCACAGTCTGAAAGAACCGCATAACATAATAAAACAATAACAATGAATGGCACATTAGCAAAGAAGCTGAACTGGGATAAATTAATTGATATCATGTTAAAATATAACTATATATATATATATATATATATATATATATATATATATATATATATATATATATATATATATAATTATATATATCGGAAATGGGAAAGTTCCTGGGGAATCTCAACTTCAGGAGGAAAAGAATGACGAGGGACGAGGGACGTAACAACCAACATCTTTATTACCAACATTTTCAAACGTTTCGACATATTGTGTATGCCATCATCAGTGACCTTAAGGTTATAACAAACGAAACATTAATTTATTGAGGGATATAATTATATTCCGTAGATTTAAATATGAGTAACGCTAATACCTAAAACTAAATAAATAAAAGGTATAGATACTAAACATTTAAATTTGAAAACAAATATGGGGGATTAGGCAACACTTAACCTGGCAAGTGCAGAAACACTAATAAGATATTTACCGCTGCGCTGCAGAACTCCTTATATAATACAAGGCCTAAACAAAACAAATTAAACCAGCCCAGTATCAATTTATTTATTTTTTTAGTTTTTTTGTTTATTTGTTTTTATTGCCCCTTTGCCATGCCAAATATCGCTCCTCCACATCCCCTCCTCCCCCCCCCCCCTTCAATTATCACCTATTCTCTCTCTTATTCCCTTATTTTGTCGGTATATTTTCGTGCTATCAATAGCGATTCATAAGCAAGCTGTGCTTGTATATACTACACAGCGAATGAAAGAGAGAAAGAGAGGGAACAACACAACAGTGTCGGTCCAGACGTCGTGAGGGGTGGCAGGCTGGCAGGCTGGCTCAGCCTGCAGTTATGTAACTCCCGATCTAATTTGACGATTTTGACCATCCAAACGCTGTTTCCACTTGTTTTATTGTTGTAACAGGTTAATATCTTTATAATCAACGTAAAATAGGCGCATATGGATAAGTATTAATGATATTTATGGTACGATGACCATTTGAGTGAAGAAAACAGTTGAAATACCTCCGCACAGGGAGGGGTGGCCACTACCCTACCTGCACAGCGGAGAGGTTAAGGGGAAAGCAGAAGTCGAAATATTGAGTTTAGGTTGAATTTTCTTAATGTGAAGGGATTCTAAAATGTTCAAGCTTACAGAAGAGAACTATCAATGATTATAAAGTTGTCCTTGCTTAACGGAATTTTACATACCTTAGTGCAATGGTCCCTCACAGCAGAGTGAGGAGCGTTTGTGAGTGGTTGACCCGTCCTGCAAGACTGACCTAAATGCTCATCAGCTCGAGTCTTAAGTGAGCGAACAGTGCTGCCCACATATCCCGCTTGGCAACTGGGACAATTAAAACTATAAACAATTGACGAGCGCAGATTGTCTGGCAGGCAAAAATTAACCAATTGTGAACTTCTTTACAGGTATGAATTTAAAGATCTTGTCTGGGTAAAATTTAAGTAAGTTAATCTCAAGAGACATTATTATTTCTTGGTTCAGTCCCCTAGATAAAGAATGCAAAGATAAATGACCTCCTTACTGGCTGTGGGAATAGACATTTTAGGTTGGAATTTATTGTTTAGGAATCTGCCTAGTTGTTTATCAAATAATGATCCAGAATATTCATTATTACTAAAATACTTCCTCAAAAAGTTAACTTCATGATGGAACATCAAATAATTAGATGAGAGGCTAAACGCTCGGTGGAGGAGAGTCTTGATATTATTTAGTTTAACAATAAAATGACAGAAACTGAAAAAAAACTAATGCCTAAACCCGAGAAAGTTGGTTTCCTAAAGAACGAGAGAGTTAAACCGCCATTCATCTTGTTAATTAAAAGGTCTAAAAAGGGGAGTTTGGAATAATTTTCTTCCTCCATGGTAAAAGAAATATTATTATGTTGTGAATTAAGGTAGTCTAAGAACTTAATAGCGTGACCTTTCTCCTGGAAAAAATACTAGCGTTTCATCGACATAGTGACGATAGAGAAGTGGTTTAAAGGCAGGAGAGATCAGAAGAAAAAGAGACACCGAGAACATTTGGAGAAGATGAAGGGTTAATTTGAATGTTGTTGAAGAGAAAGTCATTGTTTTCTGGAAGGGGGCGACGAGTAGACAGATGGGGAAATTAAGTTTTGGAAGTATTGAAAGTAACAAGGTTTTCTCTGACCCAATTAGAGATAATAGAAAGATCAAAAGATAGGTGCTTATGGTCTCCTTATGTGAGCTTTGGAGTTCCTGCTGTGTATGATTTTGTGGTAGGCTAGTTGAATAGTGTAATGTAGAGCCGTCAGCATATGAGTGAATGGGGCTGGAGGTGCAGTTGAGAAGGTCATTAATGCATAATTGGAAGATAATTGGAGATGGGACAGAACCCTGAGGTGTAACAGTGCATCTATAGTCGACTGTACACTATAGTATAAAATAACATAAATAATATCTCAATATCAGCTACACACATATATAAGTCTAGAACTGTACATATTAGTTGGTGTGATCCTACCCTTAGATCATAACCTCACCTATAAACTCCCTTGGTCTAAAACTACTAACATAAGCATCGTTCTCACGGCCCTTGCAACATGACTCACAGACAATTGCCGAAACACCCAAGGAGATTGCCAGCAACTAGCTGTCACACTTAGTACCACACGACACTATCACGCCCGCTCCTCATCCCCCAAGAGGAGTAGCGCGACTGCCCACCAGTAGAAGATTATATACAGGCAACCAAAGGAAGGTCGATACCTTCATCACGCTAGGTATTAATTAGTGTCCGAGTACCGTGACGATATTTCAACAATATCATAAGTGTGTGACATCATTAGGATCGAATACTTTCTAATCTGTGTATTTTACTTTCTTTCAGGAATAAGATAAATACAGGAATTATAGCTCAATCCTAGCTGCATTTCATATATCGTTGAATCAAGCATTCTTCAATGTGATTCTACACACGTTATTAAGTAGAGACAGTACTCTCTTACAGTACTTCTACAGTGGTTATTATATACAGTGCTCCCTTACAACATCTTAGAATCTAAGTAATAACCAAATCTTTATTTTGTTGATATTAAAATAGAAAATACAATAAGAAGTGTTTAATTTAAATTACACCTCTTCATAAATCCATTATAGAATATTGTTGCAGCAGCCGACGGACCTGTAAATATTCTACTGAGATTAAAAGGTAAGAACCACATTATTACCGATACAGAGGAACAGCGGAGTTGATAGGTTGTGGAAGTGAATGGTGGCCGCCATAACCGCAGCTATGGAACGGCCGGAAAGGAAATTAGAGACAAAGGCACAAATGGAAGGATAGAAACCGAAGCAGGGTAGTTTGGAAATGAGGAATTTGTGCCAGAGTCTATCGAAGGCCTTCGATATGCTTAGCGCAACAGAAACTTTGGCAACTTGTTTTGAATTGACAAGACTATTCCTATACAGTATATAATTCCCAAATAAAGAGTTTATATTATCTGGGTATACGGACTATTCATGTTATACCAATGTCATTTGTTTTTCATTTACTAATATACAGAACATGATGTGATGGGTTAGACATATCCTTTCATTTTCTATAAGGCTAGATATTATTGGGTTACGTTGTTAGAGAAGCTGGCACCTCCACAAATAGCAGACAAACCAAATAATTTGACTGAAGGTGTTAATATGTAAATATCGGTACTCATGATGCGTTATGATAGGTACTCCTGACGTCATGTTTTTACCACCAAAATAAATATATATATATATATATATATACAGGGTGTCTCAACATATATGCAACCCAACACACCCCGGCTTCAGCTAGAGACTCTAATACGAGCTACATTTTTTAGTTTATTAATTGTTATAATATCAGCTTCTACAAAATGTAATATTTTTTGGAGTTTCTTGTCTGAGTAATAAATTATTATAATGTTAATGGGTTGTATCTAATTTGAGACACCCTGTATATATTATATATATATATATATATATATATATATATAGTATATATATATATATACTGTATATATATATATATACAGTATATATATATATATATATATATATATATATATATATATATATATATATATATATATATTTTTTTTTTTTTTTTAAAGACAGACTAGGTTAAATTAAATAGCAGTTTATTTAACTTTTCAATATTTCGGACTAATAAAAACGTATTAATTGTGAAACTGCTATTTCATTGTACCTCGTCTGTCTCAAAGAAAATGACTCCCTGGCTATACCAACTTAAGATTACATCACGAGAATGCCAGAACACAAGAATCTACCCTACGGTTCCGGAGATAACTCATGGAGAAGAAATTGAGGATAAGAGGCAAGCTGCCAACAATTTCAAACAAAAACTAAATTCTACTACTGAAAAATGGAACACTGAGACCGTCCCCGACCATAGTGAAGACCCCTCTCAACGAAAAACTCACCTGCCTGAAAAACCAACACAGGCACACCACGGAAAGCCATGCAATTAAAACACTTTGTAAACTATGGGGGTACATTTTAGGCATAAATTGAACAGGGCTATACCCAGGAGAGACTTTATTTGATAAGGAGTCGCTGGAACCCCTGTTTCATTTGCTTGGCGTCTGTTACTGATTCCCTTTGTGCCTCACTTACACTGAGAGTATTCCAGCCTGCTCTCACAAACATCTCCTCCTCCTATCTACTTCACTACACTATGCACGTCACACTTCCTCCTTCCACAAAATAATAATATATGATGATAAACACGCACCAAAGCCTTGGAGTCCCCGGGAGGGGACACCTTCCCGTGATGACCCCTCTAAATACTCTGGACCACGGCCTGTCACTCTTACAATCAACTTTTGCAATATTCGAGGCCTTTCCTCTAACTTTCACTCAGTTGAACACCATCTCTCCTCCTACAAACCTGATCTTCTTTTCCTCACTGAACCCAGGTGCCTGAAGCAATTGCCGGCAGCCCCTTATCTGTATTCTAGTTTCCCTATCCTAGTTTCAAAGCCAAAGGTGGATGTTGTGCATAGGTGCACATCAAGCTCACTTGCTCTCGTGTTCCCAATTTTGACTCCACTGAATTCTCAACTTTGTGACTCAAACTATCCTGTCATTCTCATACTAAATATTTCTGTGCTGCCTCTACCAACTTTTCCAAATTCTTTGACTATCAAAACTCTAAAGTGGAACACATTCTATCCATCTCTCTCATCTCGGAAATCTCCATCTTAGGAGATTTCAACGTTCACCACCGCCAATGGCTCTTCTCTCATACTATTGACCAACCTGGTGAACAGGTTTATGTCTTTTCTATTCTAAATGACCTAGAGCTGCTGGTCAAACAACCACCTCGTATCCCGGATCGCTTCCAAGATCTGCCCAACATTCTTGAATTAATTCTGACTTCTAACCCTTCTTCTTATACTGTCAATCTTCTCTCTCCTTTGGGTTCCTCCGACCATAAACTTATCACCGTTACCTGTCCTATCTCTCCAGTACAGAGCATCCCGATCATCCTAGCCAGCGGCGCTTTTAGCACTTTGGCGCTGCCAACTGGAAGGCTCTTCGGCAGTACTTCTTTGATTTCCCATGGAATGACTTCTGCTTCCATGGCCGCGAACCCTCAGAGAGTTATTGAACACATTACCGAGGTAATCATCTCGGGCACGAAAGCGTATATTCCATTTTCTTTCTCTCAGTCTAAAGCAAACAAAAATCTTGGTTTACTCACGCTTGTTCTACTGCTGTCCGCAACAAGGAAGAAGCATTCAAACGGTACCAATGCCTTAAAACTCAAAAATGTAATTCTTCCTATGTTTCTGTCCGGAATCAAGTAAAATTTGTTCTTCGACTTGCCAAGCACTCTTTCATCAATAATAAATGCACTGAACTATCCAACTCTAGCTCTTCCCAAGCTTTCTGGCATCTAGCCAAAAACCTCTCCAACAATTTGTCTTCCTCGTCTTTCCCTCCCTCCCCTTTTCCATTCTGATGGCACAACCATCACTTCTTCCTCTAACAAAGCTGACCTCTTCACTCAGAATTTTGCTAGATACTTCACCTTGGATGATTCCTGTGCTATTCCTCCCTCTCCACCCCCCTCTCTCCTACTATGCCTGATCAGTGGAAGATAGCCAACGTAACACCGATATTCAAAAAAGGCAGCAAATCCCTACCCCGTAACTATCGTCCAATTAGCTTAACCTCAGTTGTATGTAAAATGCTAGAAACGGTCATAAGAGACAGACTCGTAAATCACTTAGAGGAAAATAACATACTTAAAGATACTCAACACGGCTTTCGTAAAAAACTTTCCTGTTTAACAAACCTCTTAGACTTCTTCCACGATATCCTCAACCTCTACGATGAGAGTAAAACTGTAGATATTATATACCTTGATTTTCAAAAGGCCTTTGACAAAGTTCCCCACAAACGTTTACTGCTAAAACTAAAAGCGCATGGAATACAAGACGGTGTGTTGAAATGGATAGAAAATTGGCTCAGCGACAGAAAGCAAAGAGTAGTCATAAACGGTAAGGCATCTAAATGGACCAATGTAAGTAGCGGGGTACCCCAGGGATCGGTACTAGGACCAATTATCTTTCTAATTTACATCAACGACATAGATAAGGGTCTCACCTGTACAATCTAAAAATTTGCTGACGATAAAAAAATTGCAAATAGCGTACTCTCAAAAGATCAAGTTGACGATATGCAACACAATCTAGATAAATTGTCACATTGGGCCCAAATTTGGCAAATGAGTTTCAATGCGGATAAATGTAAAGTACTAGATATCGGATACCTAAATGAGAAAGCAAACTATTCGATGAATGGCACTCAGCTTAAGAATGTAAACAGATAAACCGATCTGGGAGTAACAATATCGAGTAACCTAAAACCGAGTCAACAATGTTCAGAAGTTGTTAACCCGTTGAGCCCCGGCTAGTTATACTATTTTGTTCACCCCAGTCCCAAGCCATTTTCACTTCTTTTTTTTGGTTTGCTTAAATGGAAGACAAGGATGAGAAATGAAAAAAAAAAAAAAAAAAAAATCACCTCAGACATTTTTTTTTTGGGGGGGGGGGCAGCCTCAACAAAATTTGTTGAGCCAAAATGGAAGAGAATGGTGAGAAATGAAGACACAAATAAAATAAAAATCATTTCGGTCATTTGGGGGGCGGGGGTTCAATAGTTCGTCTCCCCCGCATGACCACCCGCCCGGGAGCACTAGGGTAAAAACTGAGTATGGCATTGTACGGCATACATCCTAAGGAGTGTCTCACATAAATCTCAAGCCTCTAGCTCCCATACGACCGGAGTAATGAAGGTTCAAAGTGGCGGTGAACTAAGGATGTAAACTATCCCCACTAAGCCCACCACCACCAGCCGCGCGGCTGTCTCGGCCCGCTCACACCTACTGGCCCGGCTCCCACACACTACGGTACCTCCCCTTCCTATTCTCCCGCCATTTCCTACCTTACGAGCCACGTAAGTGTTTTTTATATGTCGGACGCACGTGATGCGTCGCTGGGAGTTGGTGATCAAACACTGCCGACGCAACACGTGCGACGCTGGGTCTCACCGGGTTAAGAAGGCAAACAAAATAATTGGCTTTATAGGCAGATAATTTGAGCATAAATCCAAAGACGTAATCCTAACCTTTACAATTCCTTAGTCCGCCCTCTTCTGGAATACTGCGTTCAATGCTGGTGCCCTTATTACCAAAAAGACATAAACAAGCTAGAACGAGTTCAACGTAGAGTTACCAAAATGATACCTAGCCTAATGAACAAACCATACGAAGAGCGTCTTAGAGCATTAAATCTATTTCCTTTAACCCAGCGCAGATTAAGAGGTGACTTAATTCAAGTGTTCAAAATTATCAAAGGCATCGACAATATGAACTTCACTATCGACCAATCTAATTACACGCGGGGAAACGGTTGCAAAATTATTGGTAAATCTTTTAACTCACACGAATCTAAGAATTTCTTCTTCAATCGAGTTGTCAACTTGTGGAATGGGCTTCCCGAGACGTTATAGACTGCAGCACCGTTGATTCATTTAAATTCCGACTAGACAAATATCTCGCATCAAACCCGCGACTGACCGCGTTTGTAAATGAATAACTTTATTTTATCCTCCCCTCAGTTACTAACCCCTATGTCCCCTACTAACATCCTAGTCCTGCCACGTTAGTGGCAGGGCAGTAGTTCCCTTTCCAATGTTCCCTTACCCACTCTAAACCACTGTTTGGACACTTGATCCTCAGTGTTTTGGAGGACAAGCAGCCTAGAAGGGTCACTAGATCTGTTGTTGCTTGATTTCCTTTGTACTCCTTTGTACTTATGCCTGATATCCTAATATGTTCTAAAGATGTACTTTCTACCCTCTCTGGGCTTAACCCTTAAAGATCGGGGTCGGACTTAAGTCCGGTTCCAATTTGCAGCAAGTTAGGAGCATTATTAAGGCTTTTAACACCTTACGAGCGGCCTATGCGGTTTATTATATGTACCGCACAGCGGGGTGTTTTTAGCCAAAATAGGGCTGTTTACGTGATCATTTTCATGCCTAAATAAGACCCAGAACGTAAAACAAGTACCTATCCCTGAAAGGGCATAAACAGAGCTTTCGAATGACACCATAACGATCCTTGTATGATGGATAGTTTTCTTGCAATAACCGTGCAACGCGAGTGCAAAAAGCAGGTAATTCGGTACTTTCGGTACATAATTGAGTATGTAGCGAGTGAGAAAGGGAGGAGGGAGCTGAGATTTGTGTCAGTAGGTTCGCCGCGGTGGTCTGGAGCAGTCATACGCTCGCTAGTCTCCTGCCACCACTTGTCTCTCTCTCAGCCACATTACGTGCTGAAATTGCCACTCGACCTATGTCGAGCGCCGCCACATAGTCCAGCTTTTTTTAACTCGACTTATGTTGCTCGCCGCTAATTAAGGGTTAAAGGGTTAAAATCGAGTGCAAATGGCCGGGAGCGCAGCGGGTCAGACAGCCGACTCCCAGGGCTTACCGCCGCCCATTAACTCATGTTCCCTGTGTTCTCGAGAGGCCGGCAGTGTAGCCAGTAGTGAGCATAGCTGGGAAAAATATGCCGCTATACGCTAAACTCCCATGTTACTGGTATCACTGTATGAGAACCACGAGTGCTACGTAGCTTGTTCTGGTCTCATTTTGAAGCTTTTAGCGCCTAATTTTTTGCAGAATAATTTTTTTTTCATGCAGATACTTGATTTATCATGCAGGAGGGCCTGAATATGCCCAAATAAGCCCAAAACCCCCCGCTAGACAAGGGTTAATACTAAGAAGGCGTACGGTCCGGACAACATTCCTCCTGTTGTACTAAAAAACTGTGCTTCCCTGCCGAGTCCCTGCCTAGGCAAACTCTTGCGTCTCTGTCTCTCCTCTAACGTCTTCCCTTCTTGCTGGAAGTTTGCTCTCATTCAACCTGTCTCTAAAAAGGGTGACCGCTCTCAATCCACCAACTATCGTCCGATTGGTCTCATCGCTTGTATCTCTAAAGTTTTTTAAACTATTCTTGCTTCCAAATTTCTTAAGCATTTCTCTTCTCATAATCTACTCTCAGATCGCCAGTATGGCTTCCTTCAGAGTCGCTCTACTGGTGATCTTCTTTCATATCTTACTAACTCTTAGTCATCCTCCTTTCGGGACTTCGGTGAAACCTTTTCTATTGCACTAGACATATCGAAGGCCTTCGATAGAATCTGGCACAAATCTTTAATTTCTGAACTACCCTCCTCCCGTTTCAATCCCTCCATCTGTGCCTTTGTCTCTAATTTACTTTCCGGTCGTTCCATAGCTGCGGTTGTGGACGGCTATTGCTCATATCCTCATCCTATCAACTCCGATGTTCCTCAGGGCTCTGTCCTATCTCCTATTCTCTTTCTAATTTTCATAAATGATCTTCTCAACTGTACCTCCAGTCCCATCCATTCATATGCAGCCGACTCTACCTTACACTACTCAATTAGTTTTTCAGAACGCCCCAGCCAGCAATCACTCAAAAACAAATGTAATGAAGCCATTTTGTTTTTCTATGTGGATGAGGGAGACAAAAGGCAAAATTGCCTGTGACGAGTGCCTCCCCCAGAGTTAAAAGAGTGACAGGGCCGAAATTAACCCGTTGAGCCCCGGCTAGTTATAATATTTTGTTCACCCCAGTCCCAAGCCATTTTCACTTATTTTTTTTGTTTGCTAAAATGGAAGACAAGGATGAGAAATGAAAAAAAAAAAAAAAAAATCACCTCTGACATTTTTTTTGGGGGGGGGGGGAGCCTCCAAAAAATGTGTTGAGCCAAAATGGAAGAGAATGGTGAGAAATGAACACACAAATAAAAAAAAACTCATTTCGGTCATTTGGGGGCGGGGGGGGGGGGTTTCAATAGTTCGTCTCCCCCGCATGACCACCCGCCCGGGAGCACTAGGGTAAAAACTGAGTATGGCATTGTACGGCATACATCCTAAGGAGTATCTCACATAAATCTCAAGCCTCTAGCTCCCATACGACCGGAGTAATGAAGGTTCAAAGTGGCGGTGAACTAGGGGTGTAAACTATCCCCACTAAGCCCACCACCACCAGCCGCGCGGCTGTCTCGTCCCGCTCACACCTACTGGCCCGGCTCCCACACACACTACGGTACCTCCCCCTCCTATTCTCCCGCCATTTCCTACCTTACGAGCCACGTAAGTGTTTTTTATATGTCGGACGCACGTGATGCGTCGCTGGGAGTTGGTGATCAAAGACTGCCGACGCAACACGTGCGACGCTGGGTCTCAACGGGTTAATGAACGTTCGAATCAAAATATCTGGACACACAGAGTTTGAAATAATTTAAGTTATAGGATGAGGGAAAGATGGATTCAGGGAGAGAGTTCCGGAGCTCAGCTTTTGAATAGAAGGATGATTGGGAGTAATGTTTCACTCTTGAATTAGACGTAGAGGAGGTGGTCTGCAGTGAGAGAGCTCTGAGAAAAACTTATTATTGTAGTAGCGATAGAATAGCGAGAAAGATACAACATTGCGACAAAGAGAGAGATTGCAGAGAGTCGGTACGTGAGTGGACAGGAGTTAATGATACGAAAGCCTTTCCTTTCTACTTTGTCAAGATGTGCTGTGTGAGAGGATCCTCCAGACACATTTGAACAATACTCAATATAAGGACGCAATGTGCCCATTTACAGAGCAAGAAGCTGAGCAGCGGCAAAGAACCCCTTGAGCTTCTGGGAGACATCCTTAGCAAGACTGGTAATATGGTCCTTCCAAGAGAGAGCAGAAGAAAAAGAGACATCAAGAATAATGAAAAGATAAAGGATTGCTTTTTGTATTGTTGAAGAATAATCTGGAAGTTCACAGCGGGTAGATAGATGGAGAAATTATGTTTTGGAAGCATTAAAGATAACAAGGTTTTCTCTGCCCCAATTGGATATGTTAGTTAGATCAGAAGATAAGTGTTGTATACTTTATTACGTTTGCTTTTGAGGAATAGCTGGGTGGGGCGTTCTGGGAAACTAATTGAATAGTGTAAGGTAGAGTCGTTTGCATATGAATGGATAGTGTGACGCCTCCCGGCGTTAACAGAATGGTTGCGTGGGGCATTGCAGCTCGCTAGCGCTCGCCAGGATGGGGGGATGGGCTACAGTTGTCCTAGAATGATCTGCTTTATGTAATTAGTGTCGTGTTGCCACAGACAGTCTAGAAATGGTCTTTGTTTTGGTCTGTGACCGCGCCTTATATTTATATTCGCTATAATATAAATGTTGCTTGTGTGGGAGGCGAGCGAGAGAGGGTGAGGGAGTACACCTGGCAGCGGGGTGAGCTATGACGCTGCTCGCTTGGGCGCTGACGGCGTTGGTGGCCGGGTGGTCAACTAGTCCCTTCCCGTCGCGGCCTCATGTTTTTTACCAGCTCAGAGCTTGCCTGACACGCGTATCGCCTACATCCTTTGCAATTCTGTCCCCCATACTCGCCACTTTGCATACTATTTCTCTCTCTCGACTTCTCTTTTCTCATTCTCTAATCTTTATTAAACTCAACATCCCTTCTGGTTTCAGCATAGACGTTCACCGTCGACCAGTCGTATTGTACGCGAAGCTCTCAGATATTTCCATGTATTAGGTTAAGGAGGTATTATGCTTTATTGAGGTTAGAGAGACTGACTTTTCCGTATGTATCCTCTCTCGGGAAGGTTGTAGACCGGTATATGTCTCCCTGGCAAGGTGTTGAGTGATTCTGCTTGGTTATCTAAAGCTAGACTAGGGGTAAGGTTACTGTGTCGTTGTCTCCGATGTGTGCAGTGTTAGCTAAGCCCTGCACGACATGGACAGGTACTGTGGGAGCCTAAGTTGTCTTCGGATGGGTTTAATTTGTGAGCACAGCGCTGTGGTGTGAGAGGACCATAGCCTATCCCTCACAACATAGTGCTGCCTCTTTGTGTTGACTTCTGAGGGATCGCCAGGATAGAACTAGGTACTAGAGACCTAGATTTATCAAGAGAGCATCCCCGTCATATAACGTAATCTTCATTATACCACCTTCGGACAACGTTAGGCTACGAGCCGCATGCTCACCCATTGTTGCCCTGCCTTGATACCCCAGCTACACTTTATTAACTGAGCAGACACTGGTTAGAGATAAGCCCCCATTATTATATGTATGCAACATTATTATTCACTGCACTTTTGAGCCGAGGTTGTTGTTGAGTTGCACAACCCTAGTAGGCTGTTGCGTTGTGTCACGAAGCATTTCTTTAGTTGTCGAGCATTACTACCTTTGCGCAGTCTTTATTATTCGCCTGCCTATTATTACTATATGTCCTAGCATTTATTGTGACCCGTATTGTGCATTATAATTGTTCAAGATTCTTTACGAACATCTTCCCAGCATCAGACTTATTTCAGAAGTTTCCAGTTGATGTTGCAGGACTAGCATTGCACTTTCTTTAATACAGGAGTGCCAGTTATTTGAGTATCTACCGTAACGTTAATTAATCACGTTAACTATCTTTTCTTTGTGTAACATCATCGAGTAATCTTTTACTGTTTGAGAATAGGCTGTTTCATTGAGCGTCAGCCTAGTGTGTGTGCACCAGTTACCGAGTCATAGGATACCTCGTTGTCCAGGCACGACTCAGGGCGGTAATGGTGTTTTGTTTTCCAGTGTTTAAGGCAGGGGTTGGATCTAGTGTTACCGTTGTTGCATTTTGCCATTATCTAATCCAATGTTGAAGAGCCCTGTGTCTTAGAGAACCTGGATCGTAACAAATGGCGACCTAGCTCAGGATCTTGTGAACTAAGAGATAATTGCAGGATTGTTGTGGTCATTTGTTTTATTGAGGAATATAGTGGGCACGATAATTTTGTTTTGGGCAAAGTAGTATAGCACTTGAGAGTCTTCAGACATTTTTGGCAAGTGAATAGTGCTACATAAGAGTTTGGGGTACTTCTTTTCTGAATATTGTGGTGAGAGATTTTTGTGAGCATCATGTCTTATACCGGGTCAGAGGAGAATGGAGACACATTACGTAATGTCGAAACTGAGGAACAGCAGCATGATGAAAGGGTTAATCGGGTGAACTGTGAGGAGGATGCTAGGATATTTTTGCAATGGCATGTTACTGCCGAGCGGTTGGAGGGTATGGATCGGTACGGTCTTCAATGCCTGGCCACAGCTATCGGTCATGCGGTTACTAGCAGCATGACCAAGGATAACTTGATAACGTGTGTACTGGGCAGGGTGACTGGTGAGCGAGATGGGTTGAGTGCTCAGAGCCCTTCGGCCATGCTTCCCCTACACTCGACTCCCAGCCATCCCAGTAGTTTGCCGACCCCGGGTACGCTTCCACAGTTGGGTGGTGACTGGCAGGGTGGGTTGCCCTTGGGGGGACCACCGGTAATTTCACACATTGTAGCACCTTCACCTCCTCCAGGATTAACTCCAGAATTATTGTATCAGCTCGAATTAGCTAAGATCGAAGAGAGAAAGGCTATCAGGGTATCTGAGCTTCAGCTTCACCAGCAACAAAGGGCAGGTGAGCTTCAGCAGCAAATAGAGCTAGCAAAAATCCAAGCTGAGTCGACCAGGTACTGTGCCGACATGGACGTAGAGAAGTCGCGAGTAGAGACAACGGGACAGCGACTTGGGGCTGGTAACCGTGTTCATGAGCAGTCTCTCTCGCACTTATTGAAACTGGTTCCGGTGTTTGATGAGAGTGTTGTAACAGAATTTTTCACACGCTTTGAGAAGAAGTGCCAGATCCACCAGTGGCCTGGGGAGAAGTGGGCAGCCCTTGTTTCCTCTAGACTTGTGGGCAAGGAACTCAGGGCTTACGATGCATTGCCGATAGAGTCGTGTATTATCTACGAGGAACTCAAGGAGGCTGTCCTGAGAGCATACGAACTACAACCAGAGACGTACAGGTTGAAGTTCCGGGGTGTTACCAAGGGTCGGGAGAGCACCTTTTTGGAGCATGCCCGGGAGCTGTCCGATGCTTTTGAGAATTGGCTGAGGTCGGAGAAAGCTACTACGTTTGACGACATTAAACAGTTGGTGCTTTTAGAGCAGTTTTTCAAATGCACGGGCGGCGACCTGACGTTAAACCTTAAAGAAAAGCAACCAAAAACTCTACAGGAGGCAGCTGAGATGGCTGACCTCCGGCTATCACTAATTCGTGGGTGCGGGTCTGCCCAGCATAGTGAGGCAGGTAACAAGGGGCGTGATGCCCCACCCCCCCGAGTTAGTGATATACCTTATGCAAACAAGTACAAGAGCCATGATACCAAGACTGACCACAAGACTAGCACCGTCCCATTTAAGAAGGGGCCGGGCCCTTCCCAGTACCAAGGGAAGCCCAAAGGGGAGTTGGAGTGTTATCATTGTCATAAAAAGGGGCACTTTGCAAGAGTCTGTCCTAGCAAACCACCTACAGCAGCTGTGTCTTTGGCCTGCAAAATTGGTGTGTCTCCGAAGTCATCTGAGTTTGCCCGGGGCAGTTCGTCAGAGGCTGAGGCACAGCCAATGCAGAAGCACCTGGGAGGCTCGAACCCTGCTCAGGATGTTTTTTGCGACCATAGAGGGCGGGGTTGCGTGATGTGGGCGGGGCGCAAGCATGGAGTAGAGGTCTTGCGTGATACAGGTGCTTCCCAGACTCTGATGAAAAACTTGACTGGCTACCCTATAAATGCGGCTCGGGTGGTGGTGGTGCAGGGTATTAATGCAACTCGGTCATACCCGCTGGTGCGGTTGGAGTTGGAGGTGGATGGTGTGGCACGTGAATTGGATGTCGGGATTGTGGAGAAACTGCCAGTGGAGGGCGTCGACCTTCTTCTCGGCAACGACTTTGCAATGCCCGCTTCTGAGGTTCTACCCTTAGTCGTTGCCGAGAGGCCGGCCGACGTGAGTAGGGAAGAGCAAGAGTGGGTCGAGCGGTTCCAGACACAACCCATGGCGTGTGTTGTCACCCGAGCTCGGGCAGCTAAAGTGTCACAGCCTAGTCCTCCGTCTTCAGACCAGCGGAGGAATGATCAACAGGAGCAGGCTAAAGCTGGAGTTGGTTTTAAGAGTTTTGACTCGGCGGCTCTCCTGGGTGATTCAGTATTAGCACCATTACTTAATTCTGGAGTAGCCCCTGGGCCTGTCATCGAGAGTGACGAGGCTGGGCATGACGAGTCTCCACGACAGCAATGTTTTGTACATCGAGAGAGACAGAGAGAGCAGCCCAGTATCGGGGAAGGTCATGCATTGCTCCGGGAGCAGTTAGATCGCTTGGCACCCTCAGATATACGTCGGTTGCAACTAGAGGACCCTGAGCTCCAAACGTGTGCTAATGGAGCTGTAGAGCTCGACGAGGACGGCGATGCACAGCCAGGAGATTTTTTTTATTTAGAAGGCATCCTCTATAGGCGTTTTCAAGACCCTAAACGTAGTTGGCAAGAGGGGTCCGGAGTAGTGGACCAGTTGGTGGTGCCACGGGAGTGCAGGGATAGCCTACTGAGGTTGGCGCATGACATACCACTGGCAGGACATCTAGGGGTGAGAAAAACGGTGACGGCTTTAGAAAAATTGTTTTGGTGGCCGGGGTTGAAGGGGCAGGTGGTAACCTGGATAGCAAGGTGTCATACGTGCCAGAGGGTTGGAAAACCTAACAAAACAATTCCGAGAGCCCCGTTGCACTCCATTCCTGTCAGTGGACCACCCTTCAGTAAGGTCATCATTGATATGGTCGGACCCCTACCCCCTACTAGTGCCGGTAATAAATTTCTATTAACTATCATGGATGTGGCCACTCGTTATCCTGATGCATATCCAATGAGAAATGGCTCAGCGAAAACTGTTGTCCGGAACCTGCTCTTGTATTGATCGCGGTATGGTTACCCGCAAGAGGTGCAATCGGACCAAGCTTCTAATTTTACATCTAATCTGTTCAAACAAACTATGATTCAGCATGGCATCAGCACTGTCGTCTCTTCTGCGTATCACCCGGAGAGTCAAGGGGTGTTGGAGAGGTGGCACGCCACGCTGAAAAGCATGCTTCGATGTTATTGCGCAGAGAACGGAAAGGATTGGGACCTTGGTCTGCCGTATGTTTTGTTCGCGGCAAGAGAAGTACCTGGAGAGAGTCTCGGTTTCAGTCAGAATGAGCTTGTTTTCGGGCATCAGGTGAGGGGCCCTCTCCACATGGTGAAGGAGATTTGGGAGGGTACCGCTAAGCCATGTTCTATGTTGAGATACGTCCTCGAGAGCAGAGAGAGAATGCTTAGAAGTCTGGAGGTGGCCGGGCGTAATTTGGTGAGTTCGCAGGCCCGTATGAAGGACAGGTACGATACTAAGGCGAAACTCCGGGAGTTTCAGGTAGGTCAAGAGGTGTTGGTCCTGTTGCCTTTGGCAGGTCATCCTCTGGCTGCCAAGTACGCTGGGCCTTATCGGGTGGTGTCAAAGATCTCCGATCTAGATTACCTCGTTGCCACTCCAGACCGGAAGAAGCGTAACCAACTATGCCACATTAATTTGTTGAAGGAGTATGTGAGGCGCCCACCTGAGTCACTAGCTGTCCCTGTGTTGACCTGCTGCGGTCATGGTGGAGAAGGAGAGGGGGGCAGCAATGACCAGGTGGATGATAACTGGGATTGTCATGTTTCGGCTGATCAGTGGGCGGGGAATTCGAGCCAATGTGCGCATGATGCTCTGGCGCACCTGCCGGAGGAACAGTAGATGGCAGTGCAGCGCCTGTTCGATTCATACCCCACTCTATTTGCCGAGCACCAAGGCCTCACTACTCAAGCGGTGCATGACGTCGATGTAGGAGAGCACCCCCCCTTCAAGTCGATACCTTATCGGGTGCCACCCATTAAACTCCCAGCGCTCAGGGATGAGCTGGAGTATATGCTGGCGAGAGGCTTGATCGAGAAGGGGGCAGTACGGTGGACTTCTCCTGTCACTCTGCAGCCCAAACCTGATGGAAAAGTTCGGTTTTGCATTGACTTTAGGCGGTTGAACGGGTTGACCCCCACCAACGCATATCCTCTTCCCCGGGTGGATGACAGTGTGGATAAGATTGGGAAAGCAAGGTACTTGACCAAGGTAGACCTCGTCAAAGGCTACTGGCAAGTACCACTGTCTGAGCGGGCTAAAGAGGTGTGCGGGTTTGTGGTGGATGGCAGTACTTACCGTTGCAACGTGATGCCATATGGTCTGAAAAATGCACCGGCCACTTTCCAGAGCTTAATGAACGACAACGTAGCAGACATCCCAAACTGTACTGTCTACCTTGATGACGTGATCATTTATGACAACGATTTCCAAAGTCACTGTGGGCACATAGAAGCCTTATTTAGTCAACTTAGTAAAGCAGGCTTGGTGGTTAATCTGGGCAAGTGTGACTTTGTGCAAGCTACGGTGCAGTATCTGGGGTTTGTGGTTGGGTTAGGGCATGTGAGCCCGCCCCAAGAGAAGATACAGGCTATCGACTTGTTCCCCAGGCCGACCACCAAGCGGCAGATCATGAGATTTTTGGGCATGATTGGGTATTACCGCCGCTTTATAAGAGGTTCTTCTACTGTGTTAGCTCCTTTGACAGATCTACTAGCTAAAGATAAAAAGTTCCGCTGGGCACCTGAGTGTGAGCAGGCGTTTCGAGTAGTTAAACACCTTTTATGCACTCACCCTATCCTCAGGGCCCCGGACTTTGAACGACCCTATCAGTTGGCGACTGATGCCAGCGGAGTAGGGGCTGGTGCCGTACTTTTGAAGACAGACGAGGAAGGTCTTGAGCATCCAGTCAGTTTCTTTTCAAAGAAATTTATTTCAGCACAGAAAAACTATTCGGTTGTTGAAAAGGAACTGCTGGCAATCGTGTTAGCGCTCAGACACTTTGAGGTCTATGTTCCTGCCTATTGGCCAGTCGTGGTAGTGTATACCGACCACCCGCTTAAATTCCTCAATCAATTCCACAACCGGAATATGAGGCTGACCAGATGGTCGCTCATGTTGCAAGAGTACAACTTAGACATTCGCCATATTGCCGGTTGTGAGAATGTGATTGCGGACTGTTTGTCGCGGGTGGAGGATCCGGGGTAGGCTACCACAGTATGTTGGTATAGCCTCCTGTCTTGGCTCGCGGTGTATTTTTGCGCTGGTGCTTGTTGGCTCGCGTGTGTAGCTTCAGCGTAGGTTCGCAGAGCAGGAGTTGTTGGCTTTGATTAGAAGAAAATTAGGCTACATCTATAGTAGCTGCCAAAAATAACATTAAAATAAAATATGAAAAATTAAATAAAAACTCTTTCTTTTTGATAATTAATTTTAAGATAATATTGTAGCTGAGTACTGAGTGCAGATGATTTTCCCTCAGTAGGCTGTGCTGCTTAAAGCTCGCTCTGGGAGCACAATGTTATGAATTAATGTATTATATTTGGGAAGGGTGATAAGATTTGTTTTTATATATACAATAAATGTTGTATTTTTTTTTAGGAGACTGGGCTTGCATTCCATGAGTGGCAGAGTGGTTAGGAGTGGCAGATTCTAGCGACATTCTGCCTGTTCAGATATGGGCTCATGGTTGAGTGTCCCATATCTTGGGGGGGGGGGGGGGGGTGATGCCTCCCGGCGTTAACAGAATGGTTGCGTGGGGCATTGCAGCTCGCTAGCGCTCGCCAGGATGGGGGGATGGGCTACAGTTGTCCTAGAATGATCTGCTTTATGTAATTAGTGTCGTGTTGCCACAGACAGTCTAGAAATGGTCTTTGTTTTGGTCTGTGACCGCGCCTTATATTTTATATTCGCTATAATATAAATGTTGCTTGTGTGGGAGGCGAGCGAGAGAGGGTGAGGGAGTACACCTGGCAGCGGGGTGAGCTATGACGCGGCTCGCTTGGGCGCTGACGGCGTTGGCGGCCGGGTGGTCAACTAGTCCCTTCCCGTCGCAGCCTCGGTTTTTACCAGCTCAGAGCTTGCCTGACACGCGTATCGCCTACATCCTTTGCAATTCTGTCCCCCATACTCGCCACTTTGCATACTATTTCTCTCTCTCGACTTCTCCTTTCTCATTCTCTAATCTTTATTAAACTCAACATCCCTTCTGGTTTCAGCATAGACGTTCACCGTCGACCAGTCGTATTGTACACGAAGCTCTCAGATATTTCCATGTATTAGGTTAAGGAGGTATTATGCTTTATTGAGGGTTAGAGAGACAGACTTTTCCGTATGTGTCCTCTCTCGGGAAGGTTGTAGACCGGTATATGTCTCCCTGGCAAGGTGTTGAGTGATTCTGCTTGGTTATCTAAAGCTAGACTAGGGGTAAGGTTACTGTGTCGTTGTCTCCGATGTGTGCAGTGTTTGCTAAGCCCTGCACGACATCGACAGGTACTGTGGGAGCCTAAGTTGTCTTCGGGTGGGTTTACTTTGTGAGCACAGCGCTGTGGTGTGAGAGGGCCATAGCCTATCCCTCACAACATAGTGCTGCCTCTTTGTGTTGACTTCTGAGGGATCGCCAGGATAGAACTAGGTACTAGAGACCTAGATTTATCAAGAGAGCATCCCCGTCATATAACGTAATCTTCATTATACCACCTTCGGACAACGTTAGGCTACGAGCCGCATGCTCACCCATTGTTGCCCTGCCTTGATACCCCAGCTAGACTTTATTAACTGAGCAGACACTGGTTAGATATAAGCCCCCATTATTAAATGTATGCAACATTATTATTCACTGCACTTTTGAGCCGAGGTTGTTGTTGAGTTGCACAACCCTAGTAGGCTGTTGCGTTGTGTCACGAAGCATTTCTTTAGTTGTCGAGCATTACTACCTTTGCGCAGTCTTTATTATTCGCCTGCCTATTATTACTATATGTCCTAGCATTTATTGTGTACCGTATTGTGCATTATAATTGTTCAAGATTCTTTACGAACATCTTCCCAGCATCAGACTTATTTCAGAAGTTTCCAGTTGATGTTGCAGGACTAGCATTGCACTTTCTTTAATACAGGAGTGCCAGTTATTTGAGTATCTACCGTAACGTTAATTAATCACGTTAACTATCTTTTCTTTGTGTAACATCATCGAGTAATCTATTACTGTTTGAGAATAGGCTGTTTCATTGAGCGTCAGCCTAGTGTGTGTGCACCAGTTACCGAGTCATAGGATACCTCGTTGTCCAGGCACGACTCAGGGCGGTAATTGTGTTTTGTTTTCCAGTGTTTAAGGCAGGGGTTGGATCTAGTGTTACCGTTGTTGCATTTTGCCATTATCTAGTCCAATGTTGAAGAGCCCTGTGTCTTTGAGAACCTGGATCGTAACAATAGGACTCGAGGTACAGTTGAGAAAATCATTAATGAAAATTAGAAAGAGAATAGGAGATAGGACAGATCCCTAAGGAACACCGGAGTTGATAGGATGAGGAAGTGAACGATGGCCGTCCACAACCGCAGCTATGGAACAACCAGAAAGGAAATTAGAGACATAGGCACAGATGGAGGGATATAAATCGAAGGAGGGTAGTTTAGAAATTAAAGATTTGTGCCAGATGCTATCGAAAGCCTTCGATATGTCTAGTACACACACTAGAAAAGGTCTCACTGAAGTTTCGAAAAGAGGATGACCAAGAGTTAGTGGAATATGAAAGATCACCAGTAGAGCCACCCTTAAGGAAGCCATAAGAGAGATCTGAGAGTAGATTATGAGAAGATAAATGCTTAAGAAATTTGGAAGTAAGAATAGTTTCAAAAACTTTAGAGATACAAGAGATGAGAGCAATTGGACGATAGTTGGAAGGTTAAAAGTGGTCACGGGACAGGTTGAATGCGAGCAAACTTCCAGCAAGAAGGGAAGACATTAGAGGAGAGTCAGAGACGAAAGAGTTTTACTAGGAAGGGAGTCAGCACGGAAGCACAGTTTTTTAGTACAACAGGAGGAACACCATCCAGACCATACGGCCTTCTTCGTATAAAGCCCAGAGAGGGTAGAAAGGACATCTTTATAAGAGAGTCATCCAAGGTTGAGTTTCTAGTGAAAGTTTGAGTGAAGAGTTCAGCTTTGACAGAGGAAGAAGTGATAGTTGTGCCATCAGAGTGGAAAAGGGGAGGGAAAGTCGAGGAAGAAAAATTGTTGGAAAGGTTTTTGGCTAGATGCCAGAAAGTTTGGGAAGAGCTAGAGTTGGATAGTTCAGTGTATTTATTATTGATGAAAGAGTGTTAGGCAAGTTGAATAACATATTTGGTTTGATTCCGGGCGAAAAAGATAGGAAGAATAAGATTCTTGAGTTTAAAGGCGTGAGTACCATTTTAATGCTTCCTCCTTATTGTGGACAGCAGTAGAACAAGCTTGATTAAACCAAGATATTTTTGCATTAGTCTGAGAGAAAGAAAATGGAATGTATGCCTCCATGCCCAATAGGATTACCTAGGTAATGCGTTCAGCACTCTCCGAAGGTCCACGACCCCGGTAGAAAAAATCATTCAATTGGGAAATCAAAGAAGTACTGCCGGAGAGACTCCCAGTCAGCAACGCAAAAGTACCACGTGCGCCGCCGGCTGCGAGGAGCAGGTGGCCGTACTGAAGAGATAGGACAGGAGACAGATATAAGTTTATGGTCGGAGGAGCCCAAAGGAGAGAAAAGACCGACAGTATAAGAAGAAGGGTTAGAAGTTAGAAACAAGTTAAGAATATTGGACCGATCTCCGAAGCGATCCAGGATGGGTTGCTTAACTATCTGCTCTAGGTCATTTAGGATAGAAAACCCTTAGGCTTGTTCACTAGGTTGGTCAATATTGTGAGAGAAGAGCCATTGGCGGTAGTGAACGTTGAAATCTCCTAAAATGGAGATTTCTGAGAAAGGAGAAATGGATAGAATGTGTTCCACTTTAGAGTTTAGATAGTTGAAGAATTTTGGATAGTTGGTAGAGTTAGGGGAAAGATAGACAGCATAGAAATATTTAGTATGAGAATGATAGGACAGTTTGAGCCATAAAGTTTAGAATTCAGAGGAGTCGAAATTGGGAACACGAGAGCAAGTGAGTTTGTTGTGCACATATGCACAACATCCGCCTTTGGCTTTGAAACTAGGATAGAGCAAGTAGGTGGATACAGAAAAGGGGCTGCTGGCATTTGCTTCAGACACCTGCGTTTCAGTGAGTAAAAGAAGATCACTTACCTTCTGATCTAACTACTATTTCCAATTGGGGAAGAGAAAACCTTGCTGCCTATAATGTTTGGAAAACCCAATTTATCCATCTATCTACCCATCCAGAACTCCAAGATGACTATCCCTTATTCTTTAACAATACAAAAATCAATCCTACATCTTCTCTCAATATTCTTGGTGTCTCTTTTTCTTCTGCTCTCACTTGGAAGGACCATATTACCAGTCTTGCTAAGGTGGCCTCCCAGAAGCTAGGTGTGCTCAACCGCCTAAGGGGTTCTTTATTCCTACACAGCTTCTTGCTCTGTACAGGGGCACAGTGCGTCCTTGTATTGAGTATTGTTCACATGTGTGGGGAGGATCCTCTCACACCACACTCCTAGACAAAGTTGAAAGGAAGGCCTTTCGTATCATCAATTCCCGTCCACTCACCAACTCTCTGCAATCTCTCTCTCTTCGCCGCAGTGTTGCATCTCTCTCACTATTCTAACGCTACTACACTAATCAGTGCTCCTTTGAGCTCTCCCTATGTACACCACCTCCTCAACGTGGTATCCATCTTGCAACACAATCTCACCCCTACTCTGTGCAAGTCTCCAACCCAAGACTAAAACGTTACTCTCAGTCTTTCTTGTATTCAACAGTTGTTACGATCGGGTCTCGTATAAATCAGTGGCTCTTATACATTGGACTAGACTGGCATAAATGCAATAACGGAAACGCTAGATCCAACCCCTGATATATAATCCCGTCGAACAAAGAACACATATACCCTCCAGAGTTATATCTGCGATAGCGGGGTATCTTAACTCTCAGTATTTATGTGCTTCTACTATAGGCTGATGTTCTCTGAAACAGCCTATTACCTATAACATATGGTTGCTTAGTTATGGTACACAAGGAAAAGATAGTTAACTTAATTAAATCACAAGAGTGATCTAATGCAAACAAGAAGAAGGTTTACTTAACGTTACTTTAATCAATAATATCTGTCACTCCTTTATGAAAGAAAGTGTTGTAAAGTCCTCAAGCACCGAACAAGGAATCTTCTGAATAATGTTGGATGCTACTAAGAAGAACGTATCGGAAATGGAACCACAAAATAGCAGGAGGCAGGACAATGCACATGTAGGCTAAATACACAAAAAGGCTGGACCTATAATGTTATTGGACACAAGAATATTATAAGCGGTGCAACAGTAATAATGCTCGCCACGAAAAAGTAGTACTCCTATTAACAAAACCGGTCTATGCTGGTTGTGTCTCTCTACAGCAACCTAGACCTCAAAATGCTTGTGTAGAAATAATGGGTATGCATAAAAGAGTATATGATCTAATCCAGCTAATGTCTACCCGGGTTAATAAAGTCTAGCTGGGATGCGCAAAGGTACAGAATTCTGGTGGAGCAAGGCAGCTCCTAGCCTAGTGTGGACCTTGGGTCTGTGCGGCCTGATTACGTTAATACGAAGGGGTGCTCTCTTGAGGATTCTCGATCACAGGTATCGAGTATCCTCCTGGCGACCCTCAAAAGTAAAAGCAAATAGAGTTAGAACAGTGTTGGGTGGATTAGGCAAGCAGCCCTCACGCACTACACAGTCTAAACTCCAAGGTACACAGACAAAAGATCCAGCCAGGTAACCCACAGAATCCGTAGTGTCGTGCAGCTCAAAAGTAGCCTACACACAGTGAAAACACCTACATCAAGGTACCTGATCCCTAGTCTAGCATTATTTAACCCTGTAGAAACATTAGTGATTGATGGAGACAGTCCGAGCAATACAATCTCCCAAAAAGACAATGACTATCTTCAACCTTAGCCTAGTACATAAGAAATGTGAGATCCAGCATATAATACGGTCTGGCCACCAATTCAAGGTGTGGATGCAGGGAACCAGAGGGGGATTGATATTAATAAAAGGTGAGGAAGTAGTGGAAATGATAGAGGCAGTAGGAGAGAAAGTTTCGAAGACAAGAGTGTGGAACAGTTCATGGGAGATGCTTAGAGTATGCTGTCTGGGACGGATCTGACCAGGATATTTCCAGGGACCGCATGGCTGGAGTCCCAGTTCGCAGGAATGGCACGAGGGCGCGCGACAGTCGCCCAGTAAGCAGCCGCCTAGTAGGCCGTGTTAGGCAGGAGGCAACGAATCCCGCGAGGCCTATGTAAGGGGGCCAGCCACGCGCCACACTCACCACCAAGTCACACCACCTGGTCTCTCTCTCTCTCTCTCTCGCTCGCCTTCCCATCATTCAACTACTTAACACAATACTTTCAATTGACTAAATAAAATAGAAAGGATTGTGACAGACGAAAACAAAGAACAGTTCTGAACTGTCTGCAACACAAGCTTTCTCAAGAAGGAAAGTACACAATGATAGGTAGACTGTAGCTACATTCTCTGCCCTGGCGAGTCCTAGCGAGTAAGCCATGCGGTTCTGGGGGAAGCGGTGAGCGTCACACCCCACCCAAGATTTTAAGAGGCTCCAACTATGAGCTCTAAATCTGACACGCAGAACCCATACAAAATTCGCCACTCCTAGTCACCCAGCAACAATGAAATGTAAAGCACAGTTCTCTTCAAAATAACACATTATAAAAATGAACAACCCCTCCCAACACAATAGATTAAATTACATAGTTATGCTCATACGAGCGAGCTTCACTAGCCCAGCCTTCTGAGAGGAGTACAACTCAGAATTTCTGCTATAACATACTTAAAAAAATTTTAACTATCAAAGAAAGAGTTTTTATAGGATTTTTATATTTTTAATATGTTTATGGCGGCTGCACTACAGGGGCAGCCTAGTTTTTTCTTCTATACCAACACAGCAACTACTACTTTACGACCCAAAATGCTGGGCTACACACACGAGCCAACAAGCACCAGACGTAAACATACTAATCAAACCAAAGTAGGAGGCTACCCTTGTGGTGATCTACCCCGGGTCTTCCACCCTCGATAAGCAATCTGCAATCACATTCTCAGAACCGGCAATATGGTGTATGTCTAGGTTGTATTCCTGCAACATTAATGACCACCTGGTCAGCCTCATATTCCGGTTATGGAATTGATTCAGGAACTTGAGGGGGTGATGGTCGGTGTAGATTACCACAACTGGTCCATAGGCTGGAACATACACCTCAAAGTGCCTGAGCGCTAGCACAATCGCCAGCAGTTCCTTCTCAACTACTGAATAGTTCTTCTGCGCCAAGTTGAACTTTTTTGAGAAGAAATTGACTGGGTGCTGCAGCCCATCTTCGTCTGATTGCATCAGAACGGCACCAGCCCCCACACCACTGGCATCAGTTGCCAGCTGGAATGGTCGGCTAAAGTCCGGGGCCCTGAGGATTGGGTGAGTACACAACAGGTGTTTTACTAGCAAAAAAGCCCTCTCACACTCAGGCGCCCACTTAAACTTTCTATCTTTGGCCAATAGGTCCATTAGAGGAGCCAGCACAGTAGAGTAGCCCTTTATAAAGCGGCGGTAGTAACCAATCATGCCCAAAAACCTCATGATCTGCTTCTTGGTGGACGGCCTGGGGAAGTGGTTCACCCTTTCACGCACATATGACGCAGAGGTTGCCAGATTAGCAATAAGAAATAGAGTTCTCTCACTCTTCTAATTACCTCCCCAAAATTAGTTTTCTGTCCACAGCTAACTCAAAGACAACTGCAGAGCTTGAAGTAACTAAACTAAATGTTTCTAAATACCCCTGATGGTAACAGAGGCTTTAAAGTATCCCCAATAGACTCAAAATCGCGTCATATGTCGGAGAGGGTTAATAGCCAATATCTTGTTCTGTGGGGGGCACACCTGGCCCAAACCCACCATGAACCCCAGATACTGCACGGTAGCCCGCACAAAATCACACTTTCCCAGGTTGACCACCAAGTTTGCTTCGCTTAATTTCTTAAATAGGGATTCTACATGTTCACAGTGGCTCTTGAAATCGTCATCGTAGATAATGACGTCGTCCAGGTACACGGTACAGTTCGGAATGTCAGCCACCAACTCGTTCATCAAGCTTTGGACGGTCGCTGGTGCGTTTTTTAGACCGTACGGCATGACATTACAACGATATGTAGCACCATCCACCACAAAACCACACACCTCTTTCGCCCGTTCAGACAAAGGCACCTGCCAGTAACCTTTTACCAGGTCCACCTTGGTCAAGAACTTGGCCCTGCCAATCTTGTCTACACAGTCATCGACCCGGGGAAGAGGATTTGGGTTGGTGGGAGTCAAGCCGTTTAGCCTGCGGTAATCAACACAGAAGCGCACCTTGCCATCCGGCTTAGGTTGGAGCGTTACGGGAGATGTCCACTTTACTGCCCCCTTCTCGATCAGTCCCTGTTGCAACATATACTCCAACTCCGCCCGGAGGGCCGGACGTTTAATAGGGGGCACCCTATAGGGCACTGATTTGAAGGGTGGGTGGTCTCCGACGTCAACGTCGTGCACCTCATGAGTAGTGAGGCCTGGGTGTTCCGCAAATACAGTAGGGTATAAACAGAATAGGCGCTCGACAGCCACACGCTGTTGCTCAGGTAGGTGTTGCAAAGCCTCATGAGCCGCCTGTCTCGTGTTTCCAGCCCACTGATCTGCAGAAACATGATAATCCCAGTTGTCATCCACCTGCGCATGACTGTCCCGTTCTCCTTCTCCACCTTGACTGCTGAAAGTCATCACGGGGACAGTGAGAGGCTCAGGTGGGCGCCTCACATACTCCTTCATCAGGTTGACATGACATAACTGATTCCTCTTACGCTTGTCTGGAGTGGCCACCAGGTAATCTAAGTCCGAGAGCTTCTCTGCTACCCTATAAGGACCAGCATACTTTGCGGATAAGGGGTGACCTACAAGAGGGAGTAGTATCAACACCTCCTGACCCACGTGAAACTCCCTGAGTTTCACCTTGTGGTCGTACCTGTCCTTCATGAGGGCCTGAGAGCCTACCAGATTGCGGCCAGCCGACTCCAGACTACGCAACATTCGTTCTCTACTCTCAAGGACATACTTAAGCATAGAACATGGTTTAGCGGTGCCTTCCCATATCTCCTTTACCATGTGGAGAGGCCCTCTGACGCGGTGTCCAAACACAAGCTCATTTGGGCTAAACCCCAAACTCTCCCCAGGTACCTCTCGTGCAGCGAATAACACATACGGCAGGCCAAGATCCCTGTTCTTGCTGTTCTCAAGACAATAGCAGCGAAGCATGCTTTTTAGAGTGGAATGCCACCTCTCTAACACCCCCTGACTCTCTGGGTGATAAGCAGATGACACTACAGTGACTATCCGGTGCTGCTTCATTGTCTGAACGAACAAGTTGGAGGTGAAATTCGATCCTTGGTCTGACTGTATCTCCTGCGGGTATCCGTACCGAGAGAAGTATAATAGCAAGTTACGGACCACCGTCTTCACCAAACCATTTCTCATCGGGTATGCGTCTGGGTACCGAGTTGCTACGTCCATGACTGTCAAGAGATATTTATTTCCGGCACTTGTGGGGGGGAGGGGGCCAACCATGTCGACTACTACTTTACTAAAGGGAGGCCCACTGACGGGAATTGGGTGCAACGGAGCCTTTGGGATGCTCTGGTTAGGTTTCCCGACCTTTTGGCACACACTGCACATTGCCACCCATGAAACCACTTGTGCTCTCAATCCAGGCCACCAAAACAGTTTCCCCAAAGCCGCCACCGTCTTACGGACACCCAAGTGTCCCGCCAGCGGTACATCATGAGCCAACCTAAGTAGGCTATCCCTTCATACCCTCGGTACGACCAGCTGGTCTACCACTCCTGACCCACCCTCCCAACTTCTCTGCGGGTCTTGGAATCGCCGATACAAGATGCCATCAATGAAAAAAAAAATCTCCAGACTTTGCATCCCTGTCCTCTTCGACTTCGACAGCACCGTTACTACACTTTAGAACCTCCGGGTCTTCTAGCTGCAATTTGCGAATATCTGAGGGAGCTAGCCTGTCTAAGTGTTTGCGAAACAACTCATGCCCTCCCCCAACATCAAACTTTGCATCCCGTTGCTCTCTCCGTGTATACCGTTGCTGCCTCTGAGTCTCTTTAAGCCCTGCCTCTATACTCTCAGTGACAGGTGGTGGTGCTTCTCCAGACTCTAATAACGGTACTAATACTGAGTCCCCGAGAAGCGCTGCTGGTACTAGACTCTCCACCGTATCAGCTTTCAGCACCTTCTCGTGACCGTTCCTCCGCTTATTTGAAGACTGTTGGTTAGGCTGTGACTCCCTGGATGCGAGAGATCTGGTTACAACACACGCCATTGGTTGCACCTGACACTTCTCAACCCACTCCTGTTCCACCCTACTCACGTCGGCCGGCTCCTCGGCAACGACTAAGGGTGAAACCTTAGAAGCAGGCACCGCAAAGTCATTGCCGAGAAGGAGGTCGACGCCCCCAACAGGCAATTTCTCCACGATTCCCACATCCAGTTCGCGAGTCACACCGTCAACTTCAAGCTCCATTCTAACAAGCGGGTATGACCTAGTTGCATTAACTCCCTGCACCACAACTACCCGCGCCGCGTTTATGGGTCTACCAGTGAAATCTTCAAGAGTGTCTGAGAGGCACCTGTGTCACGCAAAAGCTGTACCCCGTGCTTCTATCCCCCCACTTCACGCAGCCATGCCCTCTATGGTCGCAAAAGGCATCGCGGACAGGGTTCGAGCCTTCCGGATCCTTCTTCACTGGCGGTGTACCATCCTCTGATCTTAAGCCTCCAGCAAACACAGAAGACTTCTGGAACACCCCAATGCTGCGAGCCAATGACACAGCCGCCGTGGGAGGTCTGCTCGGACAAGCTTTTGCCATGTGCCCCTCTTTGTGACAGTGATAACACTCAAATTTCCCCTTGGACTGAGGTGTAAAAGTCCCCTGACCCTTCTTAAACGGGGCGGTGCTAGGTTTGTGATCAGTCTTGGTATCATTGCTTTTAAATTTATGTGTGTCCATATTCCGGGGAGGGGGAGGGTAACGCTCCTTAACGCCTACATCGTTTCTCTGTGCAGAGCCGCACCCCCGAATTAGTGACAACCGACGATCAGCCATCTCTGCTGCTTCTACGAGAGTTCTTGGGTTCTTCTCTTTAAGGTTTAACCTTGTCTAGCGGGTGCTCTGTGGCCGTTTTGGGCCTTTTCAGGCCATGCTGACTGCTATATCAACCATCAGCATGAAAGGAACTGTATTGTGCCGAAAACTAGGCGAAAATCGCTACACAATGACACCACATACACCTACGTAGCACTCGTGGAGCCCTGACAGTGTTACCTCAAAGATGGAAGTTTAGCTGATTTTGCTACATTGCTCACTTTTAGAGAACTATTGGTCACACTGTCATCCTCCCGCGTGGTGGGGGAACTGGAGTTAGTGTGGGCCGGGAGGCCACAGATGTCGGACGTATGGATCATTACTGTCCCACCCATTTTCACTCGATATTCACCTTTTTTTCACCCGTTTTTTGCCAGTTTTTTTAACTCGACATAAGTCGCGTGCCGCTAGTTAAGGGTTAAAGTCAAGTCGCCTCCCGTAGACTTATAAAGCTGCTCTAGAAGCATCAACTGTTTCATCTCATCAAACGTAGTTGTCTTCTCTGATCTGAGCCAGTTTCCCATAGCGTCGGACAGGTCCCGGGCGTGCTCCAAGAAGGTACTGTCTCGCCCCTTAGTCACACCCCGGAACTTTAACCTATATGTCTCGGGTTGTAGCTCGTATGCCCGCAGGACAGCCTCCTTGAGCTCCTCATAAACAATGCAGGACTCCAAAGGCAGTGCATCGTAAGCCTTGAGCCCCTTACCTACGAGTCTAGAGGACACAAGGGCCGCCCACTTAACTTCAGGCCACTGATGCTCCCGGCACTTCTTCTCAAATCTATTGAAAAACTCTGTGACACCAGACTCGTCAAATACAGGGACCAGTTTGAGAAGGTGCGACAGAGACTGATCATGCGCACGGTTTCCAGTACCGAGTCGCTGTCCCGTCATCTCAACACGAGACTTCTCTAAATCCATGTCGGCACGGTATCTTGTAGATTCTAGTTCAGTCCTAAGCTCAGCTTCCCTCGTCTGTTGCTGCATCCTAGCCAGCTCTTTTCTCTCTTCTATCTTAGCTAGCTCTTTTCTCTCTTCTAGCTTAGCTAGCTCTGTCTGCTGTTGACTCTGATGTTTTGCCATCTCGAGCCGAAAGAGCATATCCGGGGTCAAACCTTGAGGAGGAGGAGGAGATGCAATGATGTTAGAAATACCCGGTGATCCCCCCAGGGGCAAACCACCCTGCCAGTCACTACCCACCTGCGGAAGCGTGCTCAGGGTCGGTACTCCAATAGGAGGATTGGGAGTCGAGTGAAGGGGAGGCTCAGCCAAAGGGCTCTGAGCACTCACCCTACCTCGTACGCCAGTCACCCCACCCAGCACACACGTTATCAGGTCATCCTTGGTCATGCCACTAGTACATACATGACCGATAGCTGCGGCTAAGCACTGGAGACCGTACCGATTCATACCCACCAACGGTCGGAAGTAACAGGCCATTGTAAAAAATTCCTTGCATCCTCCTCACTGTTCACCAAGTTAACAACCTGCCCATGCTGCTGCTCCTCAGCTTCTACATCACATACTGTGTCTTCATCCTGCACTGATCCGCTATAAGACATGATGCTCACTGAAGATTTTTCACTTTGATACACAAAAAAGAAGTACCCCAAACTCTTATACCACAATATTCACAATAACAAAATCTCGGAGACAGCTTAAGTGCTATATTACTTTGCTAAGAAAAAATAATTCTTGCATGTCCTCAAAAAATATTCCACAAAATCAACAAATGTTCACTGCCTAAACTGTGAGAAAAATATGCACAATAACCTGCAATTATTTGTCAGTTCACCAAATCCTGGCAAGGTCGCCATTTGTTACGATCGGGTCTCGTATAAATCAGTGGCTCTTATACATTGGACTAGACTGGCATAAATGCAACAACGGAAACACTAGATCCAACCCCTGATATATAATCCCGTCGAACAAAGAACACATATACCCTCTAGAGTTATATCTGCGATAGCGGGGTATCTTAACTCTCAGTATCTATGTGCTTCTACTATAGGCTGATGTTCTCTGAAACAGCCTATTACCTATAACATATGGTTGCTTAGTTATGGTACACAAGGAAAAGATAGTTAACTTAATTAAATCTCAAGAGTGATCTAATGCAAACAAGAAGAAGGTTTACTTAACGTTACTTTAATCAATAATATCTGTCACTCCTTTATGAAAGAAAGTGTTGTAAAGTCCTCAAGCACCGAACAAGGAATCTTCTGAATTATGTCGGATGCTGCTAAGAAGAACGTATCGGAAATGGAACCACAAAATAGCAGGAGGCAGGACAATGCACGTGTAGGCTAAATACACAAAAAGGCTGGACCTATAATGTTATTGGACACAAGAATATTATAAGCGGTGCAACAGTAATAATGCTCGCCACGAAAAAGTAGTACTCCTATTAACAAAACCGGTGTATGCTGGTTGTGTCTCTCTACAGCAACCTAGACCTCAAAATGCTTGTGTAGAAATAATTGGTATGCATAAAAGAGTATATGATCTAATCCAGCTAATGTCTACCCGGGTTAATAAAGTCTAGCTGGGATGCGCAAAGGTACAGAATTCTGGTGGAGCAAGGCAGCTCCTAGCCTAGTGTGGACCTTGGGTCTGTGCGGCCTGATTACGTTAATATGAAGGGGTGCTCTCTTGAGGATTCTCGATCACAGGTATCGAGTATCCTCCTGGCGACCCTCAAAAGTAAAAGCAAATAGAGTTAGAACAGTGTTGGGTGGATTAGGCAAGCAGCCCTCACGCACTACACAGTCTAAACTCCAAGGTACACAGACAAAAGATCCACCCAGGTAACCCACAGAATCCGTATTGTCGTGCAGCTCAAAAGTAGCCTACACACAGTGAAAACACCAACAGCAAGGTACCTGATCCCTAGTCTAGCATTATTTAACCCTGTAGAAACATTAGTGATTGATGGAGACAGTCCGAGCAATACAATCTCCCAAAAAGACAATGACTATCTTCAACCTTAGCCTAGTACATAAGAAATGTGAGATCCAGCATATAATACAGTCTGGCCACCAATTCAAGGTGTGGATGCAGGGAACCAGAGGGGGATTGATATTAATAAAAGGTGAGGAAGTAGTGGAAATGATAGAGGCAGTAGGAGAGAAAGTTTCTAAGACAAGAGTGTGGAACAGTTCATGGGAGATGCTTAGAGTATGCTGTCTGGGACGGATCTGACCAGGATATTTCCAGGGACCGCATGGCTGGAGTCCCAGTTCGCAGGAATGGCACGAGGGCGCGCAACAGTCGCCCAGTAGGCCGTGTTAGGCAGGAGGCAACGAATCCCGCGAGGCCTATGTAATGGGGCCAGCCACGCGCCACACTCACCACCAAGTCACACCACCTGGTCTCTCTCTCTCTCTCTCGCTCGCCTTCCCATCATTCAACTACTTAACACAATACTTTCAATTGACTAAATAAAATAGAAAGGATTGTGACAGACGAAAACAAAGAACAGTTCTGAACTGTCTGCAACACAAGCTTTCTCGAGAAGGAAAGTACACAATGGTAGGTAGACTGTAGCTACATTCTCTGCCCTGGCGAGTCCTAGCGAGTAAGCCATGCGGTTCTGGGGGAAGCGGTGAGCGTCACACAGTTGAGCTCTGGAACTCTCTCCCAGAATCAGTCTTTCCCTCCTCCTATGACTTAAATTGCTTCAAACTCCGTGTGTCCAGGCATTTTGGCTCCAACGTCCCTTGTTTTTGGCCCTGTCAATTATTTAACTTTGGGGGAGGCACTCGCTACAGGCAGTTCTGGCTTTTGTCTCCCTCGGTCACATAGAAAAAAAGAATGTGGTGGCAACAACAAACCACCCAAACAGACCAAAGGATACCTCAACTTGACAGACCTGGACCTGACCCCCGATCAAGAGGACCTATTTAACCTGGGACTGAACTGCCACTACCTCTTCAAACTCTGGCCCCACCGCAAACATCTGGAGATAGAGGTCCTGCTCGATGACATCCATAAATTGGAACACGCTGGATGTGTAATGACCTCACCTGACCTCCAACCATCCCTCTTGGCTGTAGCTACGAAATCAAGAGGCTCCTACCAAAGTAAAATCATTCAGAAGAGGCACATACTAGCGGACAAACAATTCTGCGAGAACAACAAAATCATCCTCTAGACGAGCTGACAAGACCGCCAACTATGTCATACACAGCCAAAAAGAATACCTAACCAAGATGGACAACCTACCCATGGATGAAACCAAACTCTAGAGGATCACCAAAAACCATCAACACTGCTATCAATGGTAAGTCAGGGGGCCTCCACCTCAAGAACCTAGTTGGCGAATTCTCCCCTGGCTACGCGTGTGGTACAGTCAAAACCCATAAACCCGGAAATCCCCTCAGGTCTATTATCACCCAAATCCCCACCGCCACCTACCAAGTCGCTAAATCCAAAAACAACCTACTGACGCCAAACACCCAGAGCCAATACAGCATCACCTCTCCCACCGAAATCCTCGAGATCCTGAGAGATGCTCCCCAGACTGAAGACCACATCATCTCCTCTCTTGATGTAGAGAGTCTGTTTACCAATGTGCCGGTAGACAGAACTATTAACTACATTATCCAACGCGCATACCACTCCCCCCTCCTCCCACCCCGAGACATCCCGTAGAAGGCCCTGAGGATGCTGCTGGAGATCTGTACCAAGGAAGCCCCCTTTACTTGCCCTCGAGGACATCTCTATCAGCATATTGATGGTGTGGCTATGGACAGCCCTTTGGGGGTTCTCTTCGCCAATTTCTTTATGGGCACCGTTCAAGAGGAACTCCTGTCTAACAACTACCCATCCATCTATTGCCGGTATGTGGATGACATCTTCGTACGAGTTAAAGACACCCAAGAACTTCAGGACCACCTCCGGCAGTGGTTTATCGCCTCCTCCGGACTTAACTTCACCTATGAAGAATCGACCCACAGACAACTCCCATTTCTCGACGTCCTTTTCACCGCCCACCAGCTTGCATTCAAGACCCAAGTGTATACTAAGCCCAACAACATCAGACTCTGCCTCAATGGACTGAGTGAATGCCCCCCCCAAATACCTATGTTCCACCATCAATGCCCATGTCAGGAGGGCCCTCTCCCATTGCAGCACCTGGAAATCAACCCATGCCGAACTTGACCGAATTAGTCAAGTTCTAGTTTACAACGGGTACCACAATTTTGAGGTGCAACGGACCATCAACTTGCAATTGGAAAAATGGTACCAGGACAAACTCTCTACCCCCTCTAACTGTGACATCAAATTTTACTATAAAAGCCATATGTCCTCCGAACACAAAACATATTAGGCCATAATGCAAGATATAATCAAAATAAATGTCTACCCCACCAATCCAGAACATCAAATCATACTCATCACTAAAGACCGGAAGTTATGGCACTAAAAACACTAAAATAGGCAGGCAAAAAGGCATTCATAAATGATAGCAAAGGCCAAAAAAGGCATTTATTTATGAAAAAGGCATTAAAAAGGCATTTATTTTATGTATGAATATATAGTGAAAATGCTAAAATCAAGCTATAATAGGGTAAAAAGGGTAAACATTACCAAAGTAACATTATCATTGATACACTTTCTTAATTTTTCCCTGATTGCACATAATTACAAGCATTTTTTTTTTCAAATTGTCAGGCGCAAAATTGTGCCATCTGTCGGAGAGAGGCCAACTTGGGCCAGGTTGCCATCTGGCGGCAGCAACAAGCACCAATAGTTTACACTGAAAAACACAAAAAAAGGTAAACAAGGTATTAGGGTGATAAACTCACCAAAAAAAGGCACAAAAAGGCTCTGAAAAATACAAAATAGGCATAATAGGCACTAAATCGATAAAAAAAGGAAGTGTTCGAGGATTTATAGTAAGTGCTGAGTCATCACCTACTATAAATCCTCGAACACTTCCCATCTTCTCTTACGTAATAGACCTACCACCAACAAGATGTCCCTTCAAGAAGATCATGTCATTTACTGACACACTTCTAACAATGTGGACTGCGGGCCACTATCTTATATCAGAATGACAATGACTAAATTACTAGACGTCTAACACTCAACCTCTAAAATGGCGCCATTATAGCCCACTTTTTTTTTTTTTTTTTGAGACAATGAACGGAGGAAGGAAAAACACAGATAAAAGAAAAGGGTCCATGTGCCTAAAGGCATCCTCCATTCATACAATGTTTGTAACAACTGGATTTAAACTTTTGTAGATTGTAAGTTTGTGGAAAGCAACTCGAGGGAAGTGAATTCCAAAGAGTAGTAGTTCTAGGGATAAATGAATTTTGATAAGCAGAAGTTCTGCATTGTGGAGGAGAAAGTGTAAATTCATGGGCGCTCTCAGCTGCCCTAGTTCTACGGGGAAAGATGTGGAGAGGCGGCACAATTGAAGCAAGTTCCTCGGAACAATTGCTGTGAAAATATCTGTAGAATAATGCAAGGGATGCAACGTTTCTTCGTATGGATAATGTAGGAAGGTCCTGTGTGATTGCAGGATTATTGATTAATCTAATAGCTTTATTTTGAATTTTGTCCAACTGCCTCAATGCAACCACTCCACTTCCACTCCACAGAGGTGAACAGTAATCCATCTGAGAACGCACATGACTTTTATATATTACGGCCAACTGCTCGTCAGTGAAGAATTCTCGAACTCTGTACAGGAGTCCCAGTTTTTTAGAGGCATTCTTAGCAATGCTTCTAACATAATGTGTCCAGCTCAAGTTAGTAGTTAATGTTACACCGAGAATGTCAATACTAGGGGAAGTGGGAATATTTACATCATTAAACAAATATATGGGAGTCAGTGAGATTCTGTCGCTTAGAAAATTGAATGTACTTGGTTTTCTGTGCATTAAAGGAAACTAGATTCTTTTGTCCCCATTCATTAATTCTAGAAAGGTCCTGGTTCAGAGAAATTGCAGTGTTTATTTTTGAATTTATAAGATCGGGTTGGGTGAAAGAATTGGTAAATGTGAAGGAACTGTGGAGTGTTGAGTCATCTGCGTAGGAATGTATTGGATTATGAGTGGTAGATATGAGATCATTGATATGAATGAGGAACAGAGTTGTATTGGGGCGAAAACTGATCCCTGGGGAACACCAGCATTTATTGAGTGAAATTGAGAATAAAGGCCATCTACCAATTACACATATTTTTCTGTTATGAAGATAAGAAGAAATTAGTGGAACTAATGATGCAAGGCCGTAGTGTGACATCTTCGACAATAAGGATTGATGCCAGACTCTATCAAATGCCTTTGACATATCCAGTGCTATTGTATGTGTTTCACCATGTTGGACTTTAGCTTGGTTGATTTGATGCGTAAGAAGGCAAAGAATGTCTGCAGTTGATCGACATCGTCTAAAACCATATTGCCTATCACTGATTAATTTTTTTTTCTCAAGATGCTTAATTATGTGATTATTTAATATAATTTCAAAGACTTTACCAAGAGTGGAAGTTATAGCTATTGGTCTGTAGTTTGATGGATCTGAAGAGGCACCTTTTTTAGGAACTGGATGGATGTTTGCTTCTTCCCCACCACCGAGACCTCTCCAGACCCGACATAGACCTACACACCACCATCATAGATCAATAACAAGACCGCCGCCGCCTTGCCCTCCTGGAGGCAATCTATATCCAAGCTCTAAAATCTTACCTTAACATTCAAACTGACGATTTGCAAAGCCCTCCCTAGCACCCATATAGCACATAATCTTGTTACACACCTCCCAGCACCTTCCGCACCCCCTTCCGTCCCTACCGCTCCCGTAGACACCTCCAGACACCGATATTACTTGAGGTCATCTACCCGCAGCAATCAGAACCCTGCTTTGCCTCCCTCAGCCCCTCCACCCGCCTCTACGCCAATTACCTCGCCTTGATCTGACAACTGACAGCCAACCACACAAGACCTCCAGATGACTGACTCCTCCCACTCACCTATATAACACCCAGGTAGACCTTCTCTGGCACCACTTATATGCTGAGAATGGAATTAGAACATTCCGAAACGTCCAGGCCTAACATAGGACAGTTACTACAACTTATCTCCGAAGAACAGAGAAAGACTGTCCGAAATATTGAAAAGTTAAATAAAAAACGAATTAATTATGAAACTGCTATTTCATTTAACTTTGTCTGTCTCAAAGCATATACACTCCCTAGCTATACCAACCTAATATATGTATACTGTGTGTATATATATATATATATATATATATATATATATATATATATGTATATATATATATATATACATATATATATATATATATATATATATATATATATATATATATATATATATATATACATATATATATATATATATATATATATAATTGCTACAGGAACTTGAGATGGCAGTCAGCTGCTGACAACCAGACAGGTGAGCATTATTCCATTCACTAAGATTCTCCATTCATTCCTATTTATTAACACTTTTCTTGACTGATCTATAGTCATTCCTCTATCTTCCAACGCTTCTCCTACACAGTTTCTCCGAGGTTTCCCTACCCCTCTACCTCCCCTTGTATCTGACTCACATATTCTCTTTGTAAGCCTTTCATCTTCCATTCGCTCAACATGTCCATACCACTTATCCCAGATTTCAGAAAAGCCAATTATGGTGGATTAAGACGAGCCTTAAGAGTCGATCCTATGGTTAAACTATTAAGTGGACCCAGGTGCGCTAATGAACATACTCTCTCTCAGATACCTGTCTTAACTCAGGATAATTTGACAGCTACATATAATAATTTTATTTCTTCACTCCACAATGCGCAAAATAAATATATCCCCAAAAGAAAATTTAGATCAACACAGAACCAACCCAAATGGATGAATAATAGACTATTAGACCTTCTAGGAAAAAAGAGAGGAATATATCGAAAAATAAAGAAAGGCGAAATTCACCTACTTGCTTACTATCAGAATCTATCAAGAGAGGTTAAAAAATGTATAAGGACAGACAAAAGAAATTATGAAATCAGGATAGCCAATGACTCAAAAATAACCCTAAGGCTTTTTACCAGCTATATAAATCTAAAGTTAGAGATAAAATAGGCCCCCTTAAAACTTCGATAGGAGAAATGACAGAAAATGATTTAGAAATGTGCAGTACATTAAATAGTCAGTTTCTATCCGTTTTCACTAATGAAAATTTGGCACAGATTCCAGAAGTCCGTAAGGTATATAGCGATAGTATAGAAAATAGGTTAAGTACTGTTACTATAAGTAGAAATGATGTGCTTAAGGAAATTGACAGACTGAAACCTCAGAAATCGCCTGGTCCCGATGAGGTATATGCCAGAGTATTAAAAGAATGCAGAGATGAGTTAAGTTACCCATTAACATTTCTTTTTAACAATTCATTAGAAACAGGTATAGTTCCAGAAGCTTGGAAGCTTGCAAATGTAGTTCCGATTTTCAAAAAAGGTGATAAATCAATAGCATCCAATTACCGTCCCATTAGTCTCACTTCAATCATAGGAAAGCTACTAGAGTCAATTATTGCTAGGAAAATGAGAAACCACTTAGAAACATTTAACTTAATCAATTCTTCTCAGCATGGATTCACTCAGGGACGTTCTTGCCTTACTAATTTGCTTAGTTTTTTCTCAGAGGTATATGAAGCAGTAGATAATGACAAGGCATACGATATTATATATTTAGATTTCAGTAAAGCTTTCGACAGAGTCCCTCATGAGAGATTGATGAGAAAGGTTGAGGCACATGGAATAGGTGGGGCGTTGTTGGGATGGATTAGGTCATGGCTAATTGGTAGGAAGCAGAGAGTCAGCATAAATGGTACCAAGTCAGAGTGGGGAGCAGTCAAAAGTGGTGTCCCCCAGGGATCGGTATTAGGTCCCCTGTTGTTTCTTATATACATAAATGACCTAGATTTAGGTATAACTAGTAGGATAAGTAAATTCGCAGACGATACTAAAATGGGGAGATCAATTGATTCAGATAGCGATATAGAGTGCCTCCAAAGGGATCTAGATACCTTACATGAATGGTCAGTAAATTGGCAGATGAAGTTTAACATTGACAAATGCAAGGTATTAAAGATAGGGAAGATGCAAACAAATGTTAAATATAAACTAGCTAATTTAGAATTAGAAAATTCAGACTGCGAGAAAGATCTAGGTGTGTTTGTTAGCAATGATTTGAAGCCTAGAAAACAGTGTATAGGCGTTCGTAATAAGGCAAACAGGATTCTCGGGTTCATCTCTAGGAGTGTGAGTAACAGAACTGCTGATGTTATCTTAAAAACTTTACTTGTCATTAGTGAGACCCCATATGGATTATGCTGTCCAATTTTGGTGTCCTTATTACAGAATGGACATAGATTCATTGGAGAGAGTACAGCGTAGAATGACAAAATGATCCATAATATTAGAAATCTTCCGTATGAAGAAAGGTTGAAGAATTTAGGCTTACATTCGTTAGAGAGACGCAGAGTTAGAGGGGATATGATAGAGGTGTTCAAGTGGGTTAGTGGGATTAACAAAGGGGACATGACAAATGTACTAAAGCTCAGTGATAGCGAAAGAACTCGTACCAATGGTTTCAAATTAGATAAATTTCGTTTCAGAAAAGATATAGGCAAATATTTGTTTGGTAACAGAGTTGTAGATGGGTGGAATGGACTACCAAGTGCTATAGTGGGATCTAAAACTGTAGGGAGCTTTAAGATAAAATTGGATAAGCATATGGACGAGAAGGGTTGGGTGTGAAGGGGGATCAGCCGGGTTGGGCCAATCAGCGCTCTGCAGACCCCCATAATCCTGCGTTAATCTCTAACCGTTTTGGTAAGATAATCCTCAGGGTATTAGAGTGTTGAGCCTATAATTGGGCTTTGTAATTGATTTGGGTTGTGTGGGACAGGGATCTGCCTTGCTTAGGCCAATCGGCTTTCTGCAGACTCCCATTTTCTTATGTTCTTATGTTCTTATACCAGCTCAGCCCCCTTCTGTCCACTATTGCCGACAAGAGTTCCTACTGCCCCACTCTCCTACGTATCTCTTCATTCAATCTGTCTATATGAGTCAATCCACACAACATTGCTCCTCAAACAGCTCATCTCCATCACATCCAGTTTGTTTCCCTCCTTTTTCTTAAGAGCCCATGTTTCAGCCCCATACATCACTGTTGGTACAACAATCCCTTGATAGATTGCACTTTTATATTTAATTCCGAAATTTCTCACCTTCCACAAACTTCCCACTGCTCCGAAAACTTGTTTTCCTTCACATACTCTCTGAAGAATTGTATAAATGAAAAGAATTATATGATTCAGAAATACAAGTACAAGCTGATGAGAGTTACAGTGATGACAACCAATTCCTTAAGAAATCAGACCGACTGCTTTGGTTTGTCAAAACATCAGAGGTCAGTGATGACAGAAAAAGCTTAAGTGCAACTGGACAGAACAAAAACTGATGTAAGAGTAAAGTCATCGCAGGCCGAAGATGAAGTTGAAATGTCTCCTGAGCTAGATATATTATTTATTATTACTATTATACAAGATGCCAAAGCCTCCCACCAGGACAGAAAACAAACAATCAAATCCACACAAAACATCCGGAGGCACTGGAGAGATACTACGGCAACTAAGAAGAATGATCACAAAATACAAATAAAACAGACATATTGAACACAAATAAAATACAATTAAATTAGTACACAATGGAGGATGCCAAGTATAAATAATATACAATTAATTAGATTGAATAAAATAAGTTTAAAATATAGAATTAATGCTGTTAAAAAGAATTAACTCTAGACTTAAAAACGGAGATATGGACTTGTGGAATCAGTTGCCAATTGACTAGCTCATTTGGCAACTGATTCCACAAGTCAACCATGACGGCACAACACACTATACAAACTGTGTAGTAGAAAAATGCACACGGCTCATTGTAAGATCATTAAGTTTGCTTGTGAATCTAGTTGCACGAGCCCGGACATAGGGCCCAAGCAGGTCCCCATGTAAGGGATGCTGAGGATTGTTAAACATATTGTACAATATACTAAGGGCACCAACTTTACGCAGATGATACAGATCAAAAGACAAATGAGGTAGAATATAACTGATAAAATTCAGGGACCTGCCAAGCAACTTGAGATGGCAGTCAGCTGCTGACAACCAGACAGGTGAGCATTATTCGAAGAGTGGCTAAATAAAAGCATAAAAAGACTTGATACTTGTGGCGTCACAAGCAATCGTTTTATAACACTTGCGATGCAGATGTTCTTGGAAATGGAAGAGGAGAAAGAACGAGTATGCTTTTCAAAAGTAAGTTTGGGATCCAGAGTAACTCCCAACAAATGCAGAGGATCCACATGCTCAATTTGCTCGCCAGAAATGTGTAGATAAGGATGGGGAGGATCCAAGGTAAGAGATCTGCTGATGATAATGGAGTGTGTTTTACTAGCAAGAAGTGTCATGCCCCAAAGTTGACAACATGATCTAATTTTGGCTAAATATCTATTCAGAGCAGTAGCAACCTCGTGCCAATAAATTGGCGATGAAATTGACGCATATAAAGTAGTATCATAGGAATAAGAGATTAGTTTACTTTCAAGCTCGGAACTCAGGTCAGCAGTAAAAATAATAAAAAGCTAAGGCCCAAGGACGCCAGAAACCACAGGAACAGAAGGGGAACGACATCCATCAATGACTACAGATTGAGATCTATGTATCAACAAATGTTCAAAGATCCTAAAATACTGCAACCAATACTGATGAGTCGTAACTTATACATAATTTGTTTATGGCTAACTAAGTCAAAAGCAGAACTAAAGTCAATAGCCATGACACGAGACTCATGCCCCTGGACCAATGAAGACTGCAGGTCAAGGGTGAGTGTCAGAAGCACATCACATGTACCCAGTCCCTTACGAAAAACAAACTATGAGTTTGGTATTCAATTATGACTGTTACAATAACAGGAAATACGTTTGGTCTAAACTTCTAAAGCGTCTCAAAGAGCTTGGATAGGATAGGCGTAATGGAGATAGGGCGATAGTCATTAGGAGATGATGAGGCTGTATTAGTTTAAGATAGGAGTGCACTATCAAGGGGCCAACTCCCTGATTACAAAAGCAACCTAACTTCCACGGTCAATTTAGGTCCAAGACCACTGCATATTCTATTAAAAAAGAGGGGAAAACCATCCGGGTCTAGTGCCCGATTACGGTATCAGATCAAAATGCCTTTTCAGTTCAGCTGATTTGAATGCCATTGAGCTGAAGTCGGGTCTAGGGAAACATGTCATTGGCAAAGACAATTCCTCATTACTCTGCTTATTAGTATAAATATTAGAGATAATGTTGGCCCTCGATAATGGATCAAAAGAGATGGAGCCATCAACATCACAAAGAGGAGGCATGGAGGAATCTATTCCAAAAAATGAGGACTTCAGAGTGGACCACCATGTATGTGGTTGTGTAGCTCCTTCTAGAACATCCTGAAGATGGGAGTTATTTTCCCTCTGAGCCACAGCATAAACTCTCTGTGCAACTACCCCTAGGGCCTAGATCAACATAATGTTCTCAATGCAGGGGGGTTTGATTACGCCTCCACAAACGATATGCAGCTTGTTTTTCATCATATGTACGCTTGCAGTCATCATTAAACCATGCTTTATCCCTGATACGAGACTGTACCCTATTGTTTTCGATGGAACTCTTTTGCGAAGAATTGAACAAGAAGGGAATTGTTGAAAGCTGAAACAGGGTCATGGGATCTTAATATGAGATTCCACTCAATATTTACATTACAAACGTTGTCCCAGTTAACCCAAGATTTAAAGTAGATTTTACGCGAGAGAGTAATATCAGGAACAGAAAAAAACAAGAATAATGTTCCACATGATGGCATTGTGGTCAGAAGTGCCAACAGGTACACAAACGGAAGTTTCCACAACACCAGGATATTCTGTTAGTACTAGATCAACACAATTTCCAGAGATATGAGTAGGTCCTTAGATTAGTTGTTCACAACCAGATAAGTTTGCAAAATCCAAGGCAGCAAGACAATTTATATTAGTTGGAGAGACCGAGTTCAACCACTCTTGATGATGCGCATTGACATCACCAACAAAAATAAATTATGATTTGACATCTACAGCCTGTATTGAAGCCATGGCTATTAAGAGGCAGTCATACTGTATATGGCATTGTTCTGTACAGGCTTAACATTTAATGATGATGAAACTTGCTGGAAACTTTAACTAACTGCAAATAACAAAATAACAAATATGCTTAGTTAAAAAGGGTACCGTCAGGTATTTACTCCTAGGGTGTCGGTGAACTTCCTCTGATTTAAATGAGATTTGGCATACGTTTAGAGGACTGTGAGAGCTAATGTTTGGTACCATCAGGTTGAAATTGGTTTTATAGTTTTTATATATGTAAAAAATTAGGGTCAAAATTATACAAAATTACACACTACAGTAATTAACACCTTATTGGTGGGCTAGGCGGTCTATTTGACCGTACCGCACAGCGTTTTTTTTTAACCCAAAATAGGGTTGTTTCCGTGCTCATTTTCATGCCTAAATAAGACCCAGAGCGTAAAACAAGTATCTATCACTGAAAGGGCGTAAACAGAGCTTTCCAATGACACCCGAACCATCCTTGTATGACAATTGGTTCTCTTGCAACGATTGTGCAACACGAGTGCAAAAACCCTGAAATAAGGTAATTTCCTGACATAATTCCCTGTGTGCCGAGGTAGGGAGGGTGGAGGAAAGTAGAATACAGTTCAGTATGTCCACGGTGGTCGTGGGGAGCGGTCATAAGGGTTACTACGCTCGTCCCACCGCTCAGCTCTCTCTCTCAGCAACATTACGTGCTGAAAATGGCGCTCGACAGCAGTCGTGCACCGCCACTTAGTCCAAATTTATTTCACTCGACATATGTTGCACGCCGCCAATAAGGGGTTAACACTGTACTCAAGAATCTAGTGTATTGTCTTTCTTTTTGTGTTCAATCAACTCACAAAAGGTGTTTCTGCAATCTAGTCAACCATTTTGTGTATATCTCATCTAGTTATATTTATAGCCTATATATTTTTAGGTTATACAAATTTCACTTGTTTTGCAACTTTGAAGAAGTGCTGTGCATGAATGGGGGTGGCTAAAATAATTCCCCCTGACTACTTTACATTGTTTTCTATGGGCTTTCCAATGGTATATGAATCATTACTGTATGACAAGTTGTCTTTCGATTTTGTGTATTTCCGAGCTGGAGTTTTTTTACATTTTCGTTTTGAGAAAAAGCCTCGCAAACTTCAAAAACTGTTTTTTCTCTAGTCCTATTACAGGAAATGTATTTGTAATTATTTATATTTATATTTTAGTCATTTATACATACCGGTATATATTAGTCCTATTACAAGAAAATAATTTGTAATGATTCCTATATAAAACAAAATATTATATACATATATATTAGGCCCATGTTCAACTTGCGAAAGCTTTATATAAAGCTCGAAATACTGCACTTAGAAGCGATTTTCGGCATTCAACTTTTACAGACAGGTTGAGGGAATATATAGCCAGCCTTCTATGTATAAAAAAAAAAAAAAAAAAAAAAAAAAAAACAATTACGATTTTTGGGTTAAAAAGGGCGGACGGTCCCGCACTGGGCATTATACCCAGATCTAATATACAAGCACATCCCACGAGCACAAAGAATATAATCATGCCAAATAAGAACTGGTTCACTGAAGTTACGTAAATAAGTTCAGAATTATCTCTATAACAAGAGACAAGGGTTTTAGAACAAAAGAGAATATCATAATCAACAGATGCCAATGTAAGATCCTTGATGTTCTTATAGAGACGACGAATATTGGAATAAAATACACAAACACTTGTCACAGGATGTCTGTGAGGACCGGGCTTAACTTCTATATCATTGGACAAAAAGAAAAACAAAAACAAAACAAGTGGAAAGCAAAACACCATACACAAAAACATAATGATGGATATATACAGGTCAACCCAGACGGAACCATCACATCTGGGTAAGGGGGAAAAAACAAACAAAGACACCATATCCAGGGGGGAGCAGTAGCGGTGGATTTTATTTAAAAACAAAAACAGAGAAAAACCGAAAAAGAAAGACAAATCTCCTAAAAATCCACCAGACTCAAAAGTCTTCCTCATTGGCCTGCTAACCACCGTGAGGAAAAAAACAGGAGATTGAAGGAAAAGGAAGGAAAGATGTACGGCACCAAACAGCAGGGATGGATGACATCGGATAATGGAAGGCCTTGGTGCAGGCTATGGCAGAATCCTAAACATCCATCGTGGTCAAATACCATAAATTTGCTACATGGCCATTGACTAAAATATAGTTCATCCGCCCATTATAATAATAATAATAATAATAGTTCTTAAAGCTAGCGCATGCTAAGCTAGCTAAGGATAGCTCAATAAGGCCGATTAGGCGTATTTCCATTAGGGTCCTGTACTACTATCCCATCCCTTTGCTCATGAGGGATGGTAACGACTCAGTGCTTGTGAAAAATCTTTAATGCGCCGAGCGTGGGCGCGAACCCGGGCCTTCTGGGTGGAAGTCCGAGACGCTAGTCACTACACCAAGCGAGCCGCTATTGACAGGTATTGTTTTTAGTACTGCAGGGTGTCTAGCCACCCACCCTCCAAGTGAGAACCTGGAGGTGGAGCCGGTATAGTCGCCAACAATCCGACCATGAAACAGATAATATCAGTTTAAATGTTACTGATAGCAGGATGGTCTGACCTGACACAGAAATGGGGTCTAACAGTATCCCAGATGATATTTGCATGGTCTTGCATGGATAATTACAAATAATTATGTATATATAGATTCAAGTGGTAGGGTACTTTTGCCAGATAAACAACATCACAAGGTTCTGACTACACACACACACACACACACACACTGTGAGAGAGACAGAGAGTCGCTGTAGAAATGATGTAGGAGAGTTGTGTGGGAATTTTAAAGTGTTGAACCAGATGTCTTTCCAGGCTATGGCGCTCTCGCTCTCACACTTCCTCTCACTCATTCACTCTCTCAGTCACTCTCACTCTCCTAATTATACTCTTACCAAAGTCCCAAGTTTCAAACTATGTTAATTATGTGAGTAATAAGGAACAAAAAGACATTACCAAAACTGATATGATTAATTAGTGTGTAGTAATAACTGTTTGTAAAAAAATCGAACAGTCCGCTGGGAGTTTTCGGAACGGGTAGATAGATGGAGAGTAATTGGGTTTTGGAAGCATGAATTAACAAGGTTTTCTCTGCCCCATTGGAAATAGTATTAGATCAGAATTTAAGAGTTCTATGGCTTCATTACAGTTTGTCGTTGAGGGATTGCTGGCTGGGGCGTTCTGAAAAACTAATGGAGTAGTGTAAGGTTGAGTCGTTGCGTATGAATGGATGGGAATTAAGGTACAGTTAAGGAGATCATTTATAAAAATTAGAAAGAGAATAGGAGATAGGACTGACCCTCTTGTCACCGGAGTTTATAGGGTGAGGAAGTGAACAATGGCCGTCCACAACCGCGGCTATGGAACGGCCGGAAAGGAAATTAGAGACAAAGGCACAGATGGAGGGATAGAAACCGAAGGAGGGTAGTTTAGAAATTAAAGAAGTCACCAGACTCTATCGAAGGCTTTCGATATGTCTAGTGCAATACGAAAGTCTCACCGGGCCTTTACTGTGTGTAGTGGACTTAACCTGTTTAGTCTGGCCCCTCGACCCTCGCTCTTACCTGAAAACACCAGAGAGAAACGTGTGGAAATAATGAATAATGCATGCACGTGTTTTAAGTGTGTGTTAAATTATGTAAAATTAACACTAGTACAGGTTGTATACATCGTGTTTCATCCAAGCAGTTATGTGTTCCTCTATTACATGTTACATGAGGCTGTACGCTTTACTTTATCTTTCCCATAATCGAGATAACTTTATTCGAAAGGTTGCTAAGAGACCCGGCATAAGAGTAAAGCATATGGCGCGGAATGTTTACAGCACCCCAGTGTTGAATATATTTATTATCTGTACCCTGTGGCACCAGAGGTCATGTGGTGGTTGGTGAGTTGGTTGGCCAAATAACAATTGGTGTCTTGGTAAAGAGTACAGTCTGTGGTAGAAAGTGAACCTAAATTGTTTTGGCCATGCCTTTTCATCTACGCTAATTATCTCACTACCTTGAAGTCACTTAGGTTAGGTTAGGTATTATTCCGCTAATTTATACTAGCTTCGCTATCATATGCTATACCGGTACTGCACTATACTATAGTGTAGCATTATGCTATGATATGCTAGATTAGGTAACCCAGTAGGTTAGACTAAATTAGATGAGATGTGGGTGAATGTGTGTTAAAATTAAAACAGTACCCACAAACGTAAGATAATTCACTAAAACCTAGACAAGGAGACCAAAATGAAGATAGTTCCGCGTTACAACTATAATAAATCTTTAATACTATTTGTGTATAAGTCTGGTTTTAACGCAGGTGGGATATATTGTAGGTTCACTCTTTTGCTCATGAAGAATGGATGAAACGCTGTAAAAGGAAAGGAAAGAGATAACATGAATTCTTAAAGAATATGTTCTCACTCACTCATACTCTCCTTATCTACACGTAGATACATTCAATGTAATTATATTATATGCCAATGCAATGAATAATATACCATCAACGTTGAATTCCAAATCTCTTGATATAGTGTAACAATATAATGTATCATAACATAGTAATTTATGCAACATATGTTAAAAATATTCATGTACAAATATTATGAATTATAAAATTGTATACACATAAGAGAAAAGTAGGACAACCGAGTAAAGACTATAACAGAGAAAACAGATATGTGTAACAGGAACGGATGAAGGAAAGACAAATGTGTGACATTCACCGAAAAAATGTTAAGTACAACTCACGGATACAAAGTTGAAATGGCAACCATCTTGTTTAGTTTTCCCATTTTATTTGAGAGAGAGAGAGAGAGAGAGAGTGTGAGAGTCAGTTGCATAAGGCAACAGGTCATACGAGGAGTATAGTTGGGTGGAGTGAGAGTGGACGTGTGGGTGATGGATGTGGGGGTGGTATACAGTATGGGCTTGAGTGAGAGGTGAGTGGTTTGTGAGGTGTACTGAAGAGTAAGAGTAGGGTTGAAATAAGGGGAGGTAAGTGGAGTATGTGGATGGATATGTTGGTGTAAAATGAGGACGGGAAAATGAATATGGGGTGGAGTGGTGGGAGGCGTAGACAATATGTGTGGAAGATGAATTATATTGATAAAGAGAAAATAACCATAACAATGTATGTATTGTTAAAGTTATGCATATGTAAATACTTAGTAATTGCTAAACACGATGAGACGAAACTACTGTATGCAACTACCAAATTATGAGGAGGATAAAACATGATGTAAACAACGTGATCATAATAATAAAACATACTTGGCCAAAGATAAAAGTTATGTATGTAGTAGTAATAGCAGGGAAGGATAATTATAGAAATTAAGAGAAAACATGTTGAAGGGATACAATCTTAGAATAAATGTTGTATGAATACAAGTTTGAAAGCTAAACAATTAACAATATAAACAGGTAAATATAAACATTGTTTTATAACATGATTATTGTGTAAACAAATACAGTGGGTATGCCAGATATAATGCACAAATACAACAATGTGGAAGCTAACATGGTAAAAACAAAGAAAGCAAAACAAAATTTCAAGTTTATGAATAATACAATCAAAGTAAGCCGAATCGTATGGACGCGCGGGTATGCTGGAGAGAGACAGCATGGCAACGTAGTGTAACGACATATTCAAAAGTAGAGTGGGAATGTGCTAGTGGACAACACAGAGGAACAAGAAAGATGTATTGGTGTAGTTTGTGTGTCTGTGTGTGTACTGGTGTAGTGCACTGTAAATGTACTGTTTTATGTATAATGTGTGCAGCATGTATATTTTGAGCAAAGCCGAATTACTAGAAATGGAGGTGGCATTTTATTTTTATCAAAGAAAGTCTTAACACGATCTGCTTGTCAAAACCCAAAATTGTAAACATCGACACATCTTAAGTGTTGATAAAGAATACAACAAAATGAAAAAACTAATACTTGCATTAATATACAGACCTCCAACTAAATTAGTGCAAACTGACCGAGAAATTTACGAACAAATTGCAAATGTAAGTAACTCACAAGATACTGTAATTGTTGGCGACTTTAATTTACCTGTGACCAAATGGGGCGATACTCATACTTCACACTCCGGACATTACTTGTATGCGAACTTGCAAGAGCGTTCGCTCTATCAATTTGTTCGATCGCCGACCCATGGTAATAACATTCTTGACCTTATACTTGCAACAAAAGAAGAATAAAAGACAATTTGAATGTTGGTGATGAATTTAGTAATAGTGACCATCGTACGATCACTTTCCATATACAATTCAATAGCAACGACCTCAATACCAGCAAAGAGAAGGTCCCAAATTACAAGAGACCAAACTTCCGTAAACTTGGAGCAATACTTAAGGAAATCAACTGGATTTCTATGATTTACAATGATAATCTAAACCATTCATGGAGATTGTTCACCTCCATTTACTCGAATGCAGTATATGAGTGTATACCATTACAAAACCGAAGATCAGTACATATAATAGGCCTAAGTGCTGGAATATAGACATTGCGGATTGTCTGCTTGCTAAAAAGAATGCTCATGATAGATTAAAAATCTCTGATACCCATGAAAATAAAGTTATATTTGTAGATCTACGACGCAAACCCAAAGCGTTAATCAAGCAAAGTAAAAACACGCTAGAATTACATGTTACAACTCAAAGTAAAACAAACCCGAAAGAATTTTATAGTTACATCAGGAAGAAGAAAGTAGTGAAAGTAGATGAGAAAGTAGATTACACTAAAGATGAAACAAAAATGAGTAACGCTCTCAATACCTTCTTTGCGTCAGTTTTGTTATATACTCACATTTTACGCTTACTTAACCAACTATTAAATACTTATAACCTACTTAGGTACAGGGGTACATGTATGTTATTCTGATAGACTAAACATTTCACTTCCTTGTATTAAGATACAACTCAACAGTACGTAAGCACCAGGATGTATACCTTTGACCCGCAGGTGCAGATCAGGGAGCATCCGGATGTATACCTTTGAACCGCAGGTCATGGATTCATTATGTCAGGACTTATGTCATCAAAGCATTAGTCACAAGAACATCACGTGATAAGAGCATGTATAGTGTGTGATGGAGGTGTGGTCAATGATTTATCGAAAGGAGTGTCAGAGAGTTTTAAACCACACCCAGATATATAATTCTCAATAGGTATTGGTCAAGATGGTCATACAGCCTATGATGTATTAGTTACGTCATGCAGAGGGCGTAACCCAACGTTATATTAAAGGGAAACTGGGACATAAAGAGTTTGAATAGAGTTCCCCTCACTTGTATAATATCACGTGGACAAGAGGCCAGTTCGTGTTTGTGAAACCAGACCTCTCCATTACTTGGATTAATTTGACTTAATAACCATTCAATATATTAGTGTATTTCTGAATAAGTCTTAATATATAATTTCATTAAAACTATTGTGAAATATTCTCAAGTTTCAGTTACCTGATACTAATTATTATACATTGAATTATTAATTAATGTCCGTATGAGGCGGATGATGGTGGCAGCTTCTGAGTGAGTTATTAAAAGAAAGTAGCTCTAAACCCTACCATTATAGTTTTTACAACAGAAGACCTTAATAATATCCCTACAGCATCGCCGATTCAGATTGATAATTCTGATGTTCTAAGCAATATCACCATTACAGAGAAAGAAGTATTGAAATGTTCCACCTGGACCTGATACAATCTCACCCAGAGTTCTAAAGGAAGCTGAGGATGAACTTTCGAAACCACTGACATTGCTATTCAATAAATCCTTGCAGTCTGGATCTATGCCTGATCAGTGGAAGCTCGCCAACGTAACACCAATATTAAAACGAGCAGCAAATCCCTACCCAGAAAGTATAGTCCAATTAGCTTAACCTCATTGTATGTAAAATGCTAGAAACACTCATAAGAGGCAGACTCGTAAATCACTTGGAGGAAAGTAACATACTTTCTTCTTTCTTCTATTCAACAGCTGAGCTATGGAACTCTCTCCCAGAATTAGTCTATCCCTCTTCCTATGAGTTAAATTGCTTCAAACTCCGTGTGTCCAGGCATTTTGGCTCGAATGTCCCTTGATTTTGGCCCTGTCACTCCTTCTACTCTGGAGGAGACGCTCGCTACAGGCAGTGCTACCTTTTGTCTCCCTCACTCCCATAGAACAAAACAATAAAACACAAACAAAAACACAGAAAGCCAAACCAACATTGCGGCCGGAACTCTAAAAAGGGAGTTAATGTATTATTTTGTTTATATTCTTAGTTTTGACGCCAAGCCTTATAGCCCGGTGGTGGTGAGGTGGTTTATACTGGTGAAAATGACGGTTGTGGTCATGGTGGTGATGTTTGATGGTGGTTGTGTTGTAGTGGTGATTGTCTTGAGTTGCAATATTAGTATTATGTTGAGGTGGTAATTGTGTTAAAGTAGCGGTTACTGTCTGAAACAGAAAGGTTACAAGGTGGGAAGGGAAGAGGGGGGTGATGGGAGTTGATGGTGGTGGTTGGTGATGATTGTGATGGTTTTGGTAGTGGTAGTGGTAGTGGATGATAATAATGGTCGTTTTGTGATTATAGTTGTAGTGATGCATATGGATAAAATGGTTGACGGTGGTGGTGATAATGATTGTGGTGATACTAATGAAGATATTAAAGCTATTGTTGTGATTAATTAAACATAATCACCATCACAACAATGTTGATGGTCATTATGTTTAATGTGTTAACTCACGAAAAAGGCATGTCTACTAGAAGTTCGGGAAATCTGGTTGATTTATTTTGTGTGCACGATATTTTAAAATATTATGGAACGCATGATGTGGAACGGACAGACAATGACAATGGAAAGAAACAGAAAGACACGCTCAAATAAACCAGTGAACGTGAAAATACATATCTTCAAAATAAAGATAATGATCACTTACCCGAGTCCAAGTTAAACGAATATATATATATACTGTATATATATACCGGTATATATATATATATACAGTATATATATTGTTTTTTTCTCTCTCACACACACTCTTTCTCTTACACGCACACGAACTTCCCCTAGCAATTGCGATACAAGTAATTACCTCTCCCTCACTTTACCGGACTCTCTTATTTTCTCTCTCCAGCCTATGCCTGCAATTCCCCCCCCCCCCCTCCTCTCTCTCTCTCTCTCTAATGTCATTAATATTCTTCCTTCTCTTCACCTTCAACTTTGAACTATCTATTTATGTATTCGGTCGTTTATTTCACCCCCCACCTTCACTCCTTCCTCACTCTTCACTTTAGTTTATCTTTCTTTACCTTGGTTTTTCGTGTACTATTTATTCTCTCTCTACTATCTCACCATCACAGTATTCACTATAAATACAATATATACCAATGAAACATCATGTTTACGTTTATTATACTCAGACTGTTTGAAAATGTTTAGCGTTTTGCAATCACATTCAATTAGGAATGCGATCAGAAAAGGCTGTGTCCTTTTCAGATCTTATCAGTGATAACTTATATTAAAAATAATGAACATGTTGGCAAATTTACATGATGATATGTTTTTTCTTTATTTGTGTTTTTATTTAGAGAACGAGGAACGAGTTATGGAATATTAAAGGCGTGTGATGAATAGTAAAATTAAACAAACATATGAAATGGACAATAGATTGGAATAGAAAATATACAAGGATAATGTATGTAAATATAGGAACAGATAATGACGATCCAAGAAAAGAAGCATGGATTATATGGGAGAAAGGGTGTGTTTAAAATATAATAGTGAAAACAGAATAATAAAAACACAGGCGAAGAGGAAGAGAGTAAATGGAATAGTACAAGGAAGAAAGGAGGAGAACATTAAGGAGGAGTAGAAGCAGAAGAGGAGGAGAAGGAAGTACAGGAGGAGGAGGATAAGAAGAACGAGGGAAGAAGGGGGGTGCTAATATCCTCCTCCTCCACCTGTCCTGTGTCAAAGGTTTTAGCACTTGACATCATTCAAGGTGGAGGGAGAGAGACAGAAAGTGTGTATGTGTGTCAATGTATTTGTAAGGAAACAAGTGACAATCAGTAATCGCGAATGTAAGAGGTGATCTGATAGAAAAATAGAATATAAGGACAAATTACAAGAAAATTACTATTACCAATATTTATGATCCTCATTACCATTATACTAGTAATATAATATAAGGGAACTATAAACATAGCAACATACCATTTGAGCTATACGTGAGCTACACCCACAACACGACATAAAAGGACACACACACAGTGCCCCCCCCCCACCCCCCCCCTCACACGTAACAAACAGAAGCACATACAATAATGTCTACATAAACACTTGCTCATAAGGTTTCCAACTTTATATTTTCGGACTCAAGTTCCTTGTATTGAAGGTACCCATATTGAAGGCATTTTTTTCCCTAGTATTGTACAGCATAAACACACGAAAACGGATCGGGATGGTCCAGTCTCCGTGTTGAGGGTTCGAGCCCAAGCCAATTGAAAACAATTATGTAGTTATCCCAGTGGAGAACAATTGTAGGTGGACCCTTTCTAGCCATCAGCTATCAGCTTGGGTTTACCTACACGTCGTTCCACAAGTGCACCTGCGTATGTACTATGGTCGGAGCTCAGACACCATCTCGGTCACCAAGGATCGCATGTGACACACATTGGTCCTGGACTTAATTTTCCATTCATAACCTTGATGACTGTGTTGTTGTTCATTTGGTGATGACCAATCGTGCATACCGGCACACTACACACATCAATCTCAGTCGCACTCTCTCTATGTTTATCTATCTATCAATCTATATATCTATTTTCTCATCATGTTTATAAAATGTTAGCCTATAATACTGTTAAATGTTAATATTCCCTCCATTATTCCATATTGCTTTACTTAACGCACTTATCCATGCACAAATTCACATTCTTTGTTGTACTATTTATATCCTATCTGTCTATATCGTCAATTAATTTTCTTTGTAGTCTTCTAGTTTTTCATTCCGTGTATTTTCCTTTCATTTGACCATTTCTCATTACTTCAATTGCTGTAAATCTCCTTCAACTTCTTCCTCCCTGTTTTCATTACTTACTATTTCACCTCTTCCTCCTCCCATCACTTCGTCTCCACAAACACACATACACACAAACACACACACCATAAATTTAACTTACACATTCTCACAGTGTAGTGTCTACACAATATATGGCTTCATTACCGCCCGCTATCACTGTTGTACAATACCTATTTCCCCAACGCTCTCTCTCTCTCTCGTTACACCATGACGTACAGTGAGAGACAATAGTTGTGACTGAAAAATAAATGAAAATCGTGAATCATTATGAAAGTTCTATCATAGTTATAACCTCGTAGTTGGCAGGCCTGGATCCCTTAAGCTTCGTTTATTGCTGCTCTGTTAAAGGTTCCTATGAATCCCGGGGCTTTGTTGGTTCTTGGATACGAACCATAATCAGTAAGGCCGCAGCGAATAACATGTGTTGGTGCGGTGATGGTCATGTGTTTTGTGTAGTAATCAGTAAGTGTCATAGTCAATAGGTGTGGTAGTCAGTAATTGTCGTAGTCAATTAAGTGTGGTGGTGGTGGTTATAATTATTTTAAGCCATAGTCAAGGAATATTTTATCACATGTTTCATTTGTTATCCCATTTACGTTTACGTTACGCTGGTAGAATGACTTGTTCTGTGCTGAAGTTCGTAAATAAATATAATAATACTAAAATAATACAAATATTAATAATATGATAACAGAATAAACATAATAGTCTAAGGGGCCACTATAATGAAATACATACTTGAATACACAAAGCACATAATGGAGAATAGTCTAATATAGGGAGTATGTAAATAATAGGGGAGAGCGGTGATGGTTCAGCCAATTTTTGCACAAATATTCGTAGAAGGAATATTGGAAGCAGTCATTCATAGATCTCGTAGTGAAGTCCCCAACCTTGGCTCTTATACAGTATGTGTTATACTTGAAGCTTCATCTTGATTAGTTATTGAACAGCAAAATTACGAACCACCCCCCACAGCAAGTCCGAACCATCCCGACTAAGATGGGTGATTCGGTCATAAGGTAGGGATGGTTCGACCATAGCATTTCATGTTAAATAATCACAATGTACACAGATCTGTGATACCTGTTACCGTATGATTATTTACTATTTCAAATATATTCACTGCTACAGAATAACGAATTTATCTTCCACAAATAAGATGTCGAAAAGTGATGATGAAACTTATCATAACATTAGCCTAAATGTGGCTGTCCAAAAGTGTTAAAGGATTGGTTTTTTCTCCGAAATTAACAAATATATGGACCAGATGGCAACTCAAGTCAGTGCTACCAACCGTCCGTTTGATAGACTGTGGAATATACCAGATGTTTAGCCTGTCAACTTAGGTGTTCACCAAATTTCACTCCACGACTATTGTCTCTCACTGTACAGTCGGTCACCTTTCCGACTGGGCCACCTAATGGTAATTTCGCTGGGTCTTTCGCTCTGGTATTACTAAGATCGCTCACTCCCCCCCACCCTGAATCTGTTGCATATTATGTCCCATAGATGGCGTAGTTAGATTTGCTGGGAAAGAGAGGGATGGGCTACACAGAGAAGGGGGTGGGTGGTAGGGGGTTATTGTGTAGGGAAGGTTGGAAGCAGAGATTGTGTATAGGAGATAGGAGTCTTCCTATGCATTCTATTAATAAAAAGGTGCCTCTAAACGTTGCCAGTTACCCATTTTCGACATTTTTTTTCAGCGCCATCTATTGCAGGGTTCCAGAACTACTCAACGTGAATAAATCTACGGATGTACCCTCCATTCTGTTTTTGTTTTTAATTATATGTACCGGTACACTACTTCTCTCTCTCTCTCTCCATCTCTATGTATATATATATATATATATATATATATATATATATATATATATATATATATATTATTTATGTTTGACCAAAGTTTGAGTGTGGCTGTGTACTTCCAAGTTAGTAACTTATATTACAATGTAAATACTTGTCTTCAATTGAGATTAGTTTTTCATAATTATAGGCTACATTCATTGTTGATAAATTTACAGTCAATATCAAATAATCATGAACAGCCTTCATGATCCATTGCAAACCATATCTTTATTCTTAAGGTCAACCACAACCTCCTTACATCATCACGGAGGCATGGTAAGCTATTTAATTAACCCCTTCTATACCAACGACGTCTTTTGATTTTATTTTGGCTCCTACTAATCGATTGTATTCACTTTAGGAAGGATCTTTAGCAATTATGAGGCTTCGAACTATCTCAATCAACCCTTTTAACTACCACAGATCCTTTCTAAGCTGTATAAAATCGTCTACATATTGCTAGAATAAAATATAACATACGACGACGGTACAGAAGGGGTTAATGGAGTATTGTTCACATTTCAGTGTAGGCAATACTTATCAGTGTAGGCTACTCTTAAATAATTGTATTCATAATGACTATGGCTGATATGGTGATAGCAAACAAGTTACATGAGTTTCTATAGACTCTACACGAGACACGTGTACACCATTGCAGCAAGGGAGAGGAACTGTCAATAAACAGACGACAGAAGTATTTTCCCGCGATAGGGAGGAGCTATGCGCTACCGCCATCTATTGCAGGGTTCCAGCCAAATCCGTAAATAATGGCCAACTACTATTAACACGGCTGATTTTCCAAGACACCCCTCTTCGGAATTCTTACTCTATGGTTGGAAGTGTGTAGGGTGGGGGAGGGCGTTTACGTGAATTATTTCACCAGTTTTATGGTTACTGTTTTATCTCTTGATATTAATTAAGATGTAAATAGTTATTGCTAGTGAAATCTACCTTTAAAAAATATTTGTGTTTGTGTAATTATTGTTTGCAAACCAATGTGTAGGGATTGCTAGATTCACTGTCTATTTAGTAAGACAGCTCTTTCTCACTCATTCACTCACACTATCTATTTATCAATCTATCTATATCTATCCACATTATAGATTAGTCTTTTCCTCAGCTGATGTTCATAATTAATTTGCTCTTCTTTGGGTTAATGTTGGTCTCTTAATTATGGTTGAGGTCCCGGGCTGGCCCGTATTGTCGATTTGTGGCATTTGTTTTGGGGCTCCTCATACCTCTCTGTCTCATGCCTTTTTCTTCAAATACAGCATTATGTGTAGCATTGTGTTGTTACTTAAAATAACATAATGTATTGCATATCCATATCCATCTAGTCGTCATTAGTGAAATTCCCATACCAAAATAACAGCTTTCATAACTAGTCGCTTACACCAAAGAATCCTACACTGTTAGAGAAAATAGGTCATTCAGCAATAGAAGCAGTGCAATATATATTGATATAATTATGATATTCTCCAGATGTGTATTTTGTGTTTGAGAAGGGGGTTTGTAGAAGACAAATATATATATGACTACAATACAGTACAAAAATATCAGACTTTAGAACTGGTAACCTACTTAAATAGAAACAAATAAATGATTTGCTCGGAAATAAGTGCTACAAACTTCAAAGTCGTTATAACTTATAAGAAAAATAGGTCCTACTAAAATGTCATTGGAAAACGCTATATACTTTCAAAGTAGCCCCAGAGAAGTTTTAGTGGTTTGCATTTCCCAATGTTGATATGTATGATAAAGGTGTTTGTTATTACCATATATCTGTGGATAGAGTATTTATTAATCAGAATTATAAGTATTCGGTAATGTTTACTCTATATATTCATCTAAACATATGAAAACAAATTACCCGCAGAGCCTAATAAATAGTTTCTTTCGTATGAAAGAGACAAGAGGCAAAACTACTTATAATTAATTTGACGTCCTATTGTCCCCCTTACCCCGGTCAGAACAGAATGCTTAGTACAGAACTATATTCAAGGTGCACTGGAATGTAACTGCAGGACACACAAAGCTTGAAACAAAGTCATAGGGTGAGGGATAGACTCATTTGCGGAGTGAATTCCATACTTTACTTGTTGAGCTGAAAAATTACGGAAAAATTTAAGTTAACTGTTGGCTTTTAATGGTGGGCAGAAAAGTGGTGGGAGTGAGTTACGAAGCGGGTGGCCCTCTGTCTCTGCAGAGTGAGAGGTATACGCTGGGACAGCTGTGAAGAACACTGATTATAATAATGGCATAACAGTAATATACATGCAGTTTTCACAATGTGGAGATATTGTAGACAATATGGTGGAGAAGAGTAGAGATTACATGCCTTTGACTGCACCCTTTCAGAGGCATTTTTCATATGCGAACAATACCTGATACGCTTACAACAGTGTCCCTGTACGGAGAAAGAGGCTGTACGGGGATAAGGGGGTAACAGACGATTGAGCAAACCTAACCTCTGGGAAACTTTGTAATCAACAATGCTAATATGATCTTTCAAAGACACACACACACACACACACTTGTGTTTCGATAAACACTAATGTTTCACTGCATGCACGCGCATATCAGTATATGTTATGGCTCTAGCCATCTCTCTCTCTCTCTCTCTCTCTCTCTCTCTCTGTAGGAATAGTGGTTTGGCAGGAGAGTCACAGGGCTCGCACTTTCTACCAATTATTATCTTTCGCAACTAACGCAGCGTGTTACAGGTTGCCAGGGTAACTCATGAACAAGATATATCCACTGATATTATAACAACCAATCATGTTATGACTTATACCTATTGGCTTCTGGAAGAGAAAAACATGCGTAGGAACTATTTAAGATATACTGAAACTTAGCAACCACGCTAGGCCTGAAGAGACCATAATTATATCACAATTCCACGTGGCAGCTGTATGTGTGCGAGTGTGTGTGTGTGTGTGGGGGGGGGGGGGTTACATGCCGATATAACTATGTTAACGTTAAATATCTCATGATTAAGTATATGCAAGGGAAACTATACATTATGTGCAGTAAAATGTATAAGTTAGATATGAGACTGTCACCCTATATAATCATTAATAACTACAGTATATGCATAACCATAAACCGAGTGCACTGTGAGGAATACTGGCTAACCTAATCTAAAATAACCTAACCCTAACCTAACCCTAACCTAACCTAACAAATGAGTAATGTCCCCAATTCCTTCTTTGCATCAGTTATTACTACAGAAGACCTCAGGGGTTGGGGGAGGGATGGAAATAAGTGGTAAGCTCCAGGAGTGGTGGTGGTGGGGGGGGGGGGGGGATATAAACGGGGCGAACTCGTTGTCCAAGAGCGGGGCGACTTGGTTTCAGGGCGAATTCTCCTGTAACCACTGTGAGTGATGGCAGATAATATCTGTAGGACGGTGACTCCGAGGACCATTAGTTTGTAAAAACCTGTTGGGTATTGTTAATGTGTCCATTATGTGGGCTGCTGGAACACTATACTCTGTTTCAGCGACGCTGAGGTGAGATGTCAATAAGTCTAGCTGATTGGCTCATGCGACCTGTTCAATGTCTCGTCTTTTAGTAATTATTAATTCTTAAAGGTTTAAATAATCACGGTCGCACAAGTCAATCAGCTGGAACTATTGACATCTACCTGGTCGCTGAAACAGTATAGTCATTAGTATATAACAGACAGCACCTGGTCATGCTAATGCTACCACAGAAAGTGTAACAGGCAGTCAGACAGTCAGTAGCCAACCCTTCATTCCCGTTAAATAAATGGGGAGGATTAGCAAGGGACACTAGAAAGGGAACAATGATGACCGGGAGAAAATGAATACAATAAACACCTGCCAAACAAGTATCATAACATTCGGAACAACATTCACCAGGCCTCAATATCATTGACTGCACCTCAGATGATATACACTTCCACAACAAAGTCTCTTCACAACATCGGGGATGATGACCTTCCAGGTTTGTCAATTAAAAGGTTACAATTACCTTCATAATTATGTTCTTCCTAACAAACCTCCTCCATTCATTCCTGTAACAACAATCGCATATAATATCCGTGAATAATAGTTCATACATCGACCATGGTTCACCCTTATTGTTTTGGCTGCAATCATACATTATATTGAGACTAGTGCTTGATAATTTCATTCAGCACTGGAGCCACGGCGATCGAGTGGCAAGCACGCTCACATGTGAATCTGCTTGACCTGGGTCCGATCCCAGCCAAGGTTGACATATTTAGAGGGTGTGAAACTCAGGTGTCTGAACCAACTGCCATCAGCCCCTTCTCTGTATCCTCCTACATTCTCTATCCTAGTTGCAAAGCCAAAGGCAGATGAACTCACTTGCTCTCGTATTTCCGATTTTGGCTCCTCTGAATTCTCCACTTTTTGGCTCAAACTTTCCTGTCATTCTTATATTAAATATTTATGTGATATCTGTCTTTCCCCTAACTCTACCGACTTTCCCAAATTGTTTGATTATCTAAGCTCTAAAGTGGAACACATTCTAGCCATTTCTCCTTTCTCTGAATCTCCATTTTAGGAGATTTCAACGTTCATCACCACCAATGGCTCTCCTCTAATTCTACTGACCAATTTGGTGAACAAGCCTACGTCTTTTCTATCCTAAATGACCTAGAGCAGTTGGTTCCCGTATCCCGGATCGCCTCGGAGATTGGCCCAACATTCTTGGCTTGTTTCTAACTTCTAACCCTTCTTCTCATACTGTCGATCTCTTCTCTCCTTTGGGCTCCTCCGACCATAAACTTATCTCTGTCATCTGTCCTATCTCTCCAGTACGGCCACCTGATCCTCTTAGCAGGCGGCGCTTGTGGCACTTTGTCGCTGACGACTGGGAGGCTCTCTGGCAGTACTTCTTTGATTTCCCATTGAATGAATTTTGCTTCTGTGGCCGAGGACCCGAGGAGAGTGCTGAACGCATTACCGAGGTAATCCTATCGGGCATGGAGGCATACATTCCATTTTCTTTTTCTTTGACTAGTGCAAAAATTCTTGGTTTACTCATGCTTTTTCTCCTGCTCTCTGCAATAAGGAGGAAGCATTTAAACTGTACCGACGCCTTAAACCTCAAGAATCTCATTCTTCCTATGTTTCTGCCCGGAATCAAGCCAAATCTGTTCTTTGACATGCCAAACAATCTTTCATCAATAATAAATGCACTGAACTATCCAACTCTAGCTCTTCCCAAGCTTTCTAGCATCTAGCCTAAAACCTGTCCGACAATTTTTCTTCCTCGTTTTTCCCTCCCCTTTTCCACTCTGATGGCACAACCATCACTTCTTCCTCTGATAAAGCTGAACTATTCGCTCAAACTTTCGCTAAAACTCCACCTTGGATGATTCCGGTGCTATTCATCCCTCTCCACCCCCCTCTCTCGTACTTATGCCTAATATCCTAATCTCTTCTAAAGATGTACTTTCTATCATCTCTGGGCTTAGTACATAAAAGGCGTACGGTCCGGATGGTGTTCCTCCTGTTGTACTCAAAAACTGTTCTTCCGTGCTGACTCCCTGCCTAGGCAAACTCTTTCGTCTCTGTCTCTTCTCTAACGTCTTCCCTTCTTGCTGGAAGTTCGCTCTCATTCAACCTGTCCCAAAGAAGGGTGACCATTCTCAACCCTCCAACTATCATCCAATTGCTCTCATCTCTTGTGTCTCTAAAGTTTTTGAAACTATTCTTACTTCCAAATTTCTTAAGCATTTATCTTCTCATAATCTACTCTCAGATCGCCAATATGGCTTCCTTAAGGGTCGCTCTATTGGAGATCTTCTTTCATATCTTACTAACTCCTGGTCATCCTTCTTTCGGGACTTCGGTGAGACCTTTTCTATTGCGCTAGACATATCGAAGGCCTTCAATGTAAGAGTTATAGAGTTATAAGGGTTTCTACCGTATTTCGTCATTATTATGTAATTCACTTCCATTCTCTCGTATATTTTTCATGTGTTTCTATGTAATATTCCCTAATATCAATATGTCCTTTTCCTTTATCCGTAAACCGTTTATCCTTAGAACGTGGCGACCACCTAAATTACATAAATGTGTTAATAGTTCTACTCAGTCTTTCTTAACTCCTTTCGTACCGGCGACGTGTTTTTATTTTCTTCTAGCTACTATTAGACGATATTGTTCACCTTAAAAAGGGCCTCTAGCAATTAAGCGGCTTTGAACTATCTCAATTAACCCTTTATTCTACCACAGATCCTTCTTAAGCTGCACAAAATCATCTAAATATAGCTAGAATAAAATGAAAAGGACGTCGCGGTACAGAAGGGGTTAAACCTATCTTACGATTACCTTATCTCAGAGAACCTAATCTGTTTACAATAGGAGTACTCGGCTAAATTATACGAGGTTAAGGGGAGATGGGGCTTTTTTCTGTTCCCCTTTCTTTCTCAAGTTTAGCCCCATTAGTTCTCTGTTCGAGTCATTTAGGTGTCGATTTTTTCCTGGCGAGCGATAGCAATATATTAGTGTAAGTCTGTATGAATGAATGGGTCTTCGTTCTGTAAAGAGGGATGTTAGTGGTAATGTTGAGTTTGGTAGATGTAATAATAGTTTGTAGTACAACCTTTAATACAATTAAATGATTGTATGAATCATTACCATAATTATTATATCTATTGTATATGCCAATACACAATAGTTAAAAGTATATAACTTTAGAAGAATATTTAAATATTTATAATTACATGTTATTCAGACAGTAGCCATCATACATTAGCCAACCTTATTTCACCAATGTGGAGCCTGGTGATTTCGATTTGCTTCATATATATTTGTGCGAGAGATTAGGAATGTCAACGAATCATGCTAAAATGTGAAGTTATGCACGACACAAATATATTGTTAACAGGATTATAAGCATAATGCAAAATAATTAGCCAAAATACAAGTTTCAGTCCATTTTCATAAATATAGATCGGGCACGGATTATGTAAAGTAATCGATAGGTGTGACCCATGGTAGAGCAAGGAAATAATCTGATTATTATCATACGATTGTGACACAATTTGTATAAGTGTACCCAACATGTCACGTTTAGCAAATAAGTAAAAAGGAAAACAAGCAACAACCTATATTTTGATCCTTACGAGGCTGCTTGTAAACATGATTGCAAAAGAGCAGATACACATATAATGATATGGAGTAAAATAAGTCCACATATAACGTCATTATCACCATATAAGGCATTGTTTTTTTTCTTCTGTGTTAGACACATTATACTTGCGTGACCCGCCATCGAATGTTGTCATATTTGATAACTTGCATCTACTATTGGTCTATATATAACCTGTTTAAAATCCATATTATCATTTGGTGTCACATAAGTCGTGGGGATAAATATGCTATAATTAATGATATAATATAGATGTTCGCCTACTCTTATGACTTCAGAAAGCTACCTTACATTTGTTATTTTTTAAAATGTACTATTTGTTTTAACTAATACAGCATTGTCTTTTCTTTTATATGCTGTGCAATCTCAGACAACTAATAACATATTCTCATGCAATTGACAACAGTGATAGTCATTGGTCGACCATCACTCTCTAACCTCGGAAACACAAACTACGTCAACTAAGCATTACTCTTGGCATAATTGGTAATCACACACACACTCAGTATATTGTGTGCCTCAATAAGCATTATCGGAGTGAATATGCTTTTTATAGATAATTATTTTTGGTTGTAACATGGAACACTTAGCAAAGTCATTATTTAGCAACAGGACTAAATGTATGCTACGCAGACTAAATGTGTGCTACGCAGACTAAATGTATGCTACGCAATTGAGATATATATCGTAAGCATATATTGCGTGACACCTCATGTAATAGTGGGTGGACATAACAATAACCATTATGTATGTTTGCGTATGCGTGCGTGTGTGTATGCCTGCTTGTTTGCATATGCTTGTGGCGTGTTATAGTGTAGTAATTATAGTTCAGAAATATATACATATAAGTTATGTTGTAAGAACAGAAATATATATTTATTTGAATATAGTATTTATTCAAGTTCCAAATCAAATTACCACAGTAATCCTTTGTATTTTAATTAGTATAACTATAATAATGGTTTCCAATGCAAGTCACGAGGATATATTGTCTCCAGGCATACCAACAGTTATATTCTGCACATTTTTCTAATCAAAACAACTTCACAGGAAGCACATCAAGCACCTGTTATTTGTTAGCATTGAAAGGTAAGCAGGTGGGTCAAAACCATTATATTGTTAATGACAGTAAAGCTAGAGGGTATATATTGCTATCGTGACACATGTTGGCATGCCTGAACATCTGTAAGTGTGGCATTTTAAGAGGTGTTAGGGTGGCGAGGAATTGAGCCATACGATTTTCAACTTTCTGTCATGAGACAAAAGACGTCAAAATAGCATAAACATCTACAGTGAGGTAACGGAAGTTTGATGATGCAGAGTATTTCAGTCCTTATCTAGCTGTGCAATAGATCGTTAATACAATTCAATCATAAAATACGGTTGCCAGCTTCATTTTAATTTTTGACATACCAATTTTCCTGGATGGCATAGAATACATAGTAATTTGCTTTATTATATATACCTACGGTAGTTCATCAACTAATTTACTTTCGGAATACGATTATCTTGAGTTAAAATAGGCATAGGCAAAACAAATAAACAAAAGTTCATGGCCAGTAAATGTTTGTAAACTGCTTTGTAAAAAGTTAAATGACAGTACAATACTGTACTCAAATAAGATTAATATGTAAATCGCCCATGATCAAATTGTACAAAAGGCTAATAAACTATTTTTGTTTGTTTGTTTTGTTTGTTTTGTATAACGAACCTTTCCTACACAATAATACCCCCCCCCCCACCCGCAAATACGCCATCTATGGGACAAAATATGCAACAGATTCAGGGTGGGGGGAGTGAGCGATCATACTATTATCAGAGCGAAAGACTCCCAGCGAAATTACCATAGGTGGCCAAGTCGGAAAGGTGACCGACTGTACGTGGTGTAAGGCAGCAAATGGTACCGTGTAGTGTCAGCTCATATGTGAAGGTTGGTAGATGATTAATATTCACTATACCGGTACTGTGTGTTGTGTGTTGGGTGTACGTTAGTGACCATATACAGTATAGACTATGTATTTATGAAGGTTTGTGTATGTTGTTAATCTGTGCAACATAGCCACCTGTCAATTAAGACACTCAGCACTAAATTATGTCATAAAACGGGCCCTGCAGAGTGCTACCCGAGCATCGATCCTTGAACCACAAGGATTTACCAGAGATGACGACAAACGGCCAGATGGGATGACCACCTTCCCTTACATTGTTTACAAGAATTTTCCGGTGCCTCGTGAGGGATGCCACGTGTGTTGACATTGTCTCAATAACCAACATCACCAGGAGCGCCAACGAAACAGGTGAAGCCGCCCGGATAGCAGAAAGTAGAAAGTGAGAAAAGTATCAAGCCCTCGCCAGAAGTCATCAGTTCGAGCCTCTGGCGTTCGAAACATCAGGAGTCTTCGGCCCTACCACCCTCAATATGGTGAATGAAATAGGCCGCTAAATCAGAGAAGTTTCAGGAGAACCCCGGGAAACCCTCTGGCTCAAACAACGACTAGGGATGGCTATCCTCCGGGGCAATGCCACCAGCGTCATGAGCTCTGTACGACTGGGCCATGCCACTGAGAGAGGCCCGGGCAGGAGTCGTGTATCCGTAGTCTTTCCGCGGTAGGGTGTAAATATAAATATTATTTGTATGTTGCATGTTGTTTGATGTACATCAATAAAAGGAGATGTGTCTGATGGTTGAAAGCCACAGTTGCTCGCACGTTTGGGGCTAGCAACACGTATTATGAAAAACGTTTATCCACCATATAATTTACTTGTACTCACCCCAGTAATTTACCGGAGGATAACAGATTTCTCATAATACGTAGACAGAGGTCTTACAAAAAAACAAAAAACAAAAATTAATTACCTCTCCCTTACTTTACCGGACACTTATTTTCTCTCTCCTGCCTATACCTATGCCTAGAACTCCCCCCCCCCCCCCAACCCCCCTCTCTCTCTCTCCCTCTGCTTTCTTTAATTTTCTTTCATCTCTTGCTCGTTTATTTCACCTTCCACCTTCACTCCTTTCTTCCATTTTCACTTTAGTTTCTCTTGCTTTACCTTGCTTTCTCTCTCTCTCTCTCTCTCTCTCTCTCTCTCTCTCTCTCTCTCTCTCATATTATTCTTATCTCTCTATATAGCCAACCCCTCGTTCACTGTTGCTTCACTTAGTTGATTGTTCTTCCATGTTCATCTTTTCATATATATTTATTCGTCGTTTCTCAATATCTCTTTTATATTTATCGAACTATCCATTTACCACTCTCTGAACAAAAATGGTCATCAATATAATTATCAATTATCACCAACATAACCTTGCAGCATCACCATAAATATTGCCATTATCTAATTATTTTCATCACCACCATCAGTCTCCATAATTCACTACAAACAACGCCGAAACATGATACTGTAAGTATGGTGTTGGTGTCTGTATATTACTTTCAACAATCTTCACATGTCTAGTGTAGTGTCTACACAATCTATGGCTTCATTACAACCCGCTATCACTGTTGTAACACTCTCTCTCTCTCTCTCTATCTCTCTCTCTCTCTCTCTCTCTCTCTCTCTCTCTCTCTCTCTCTTGTTACACCATGACCTACGTGGTGTAAGGCAGCATATGGTACCCTGTACTGTCAGCTCAGATGTCAAGGTTGGTAGTTTCTAAATATTCACTATACCGGTACTGTGTGTTGGGTGTTGTGTGTTGGGTGTACGTTAGTGACCATATACAGTATAGCCTATGTATTTATGAAGGTTTGTGTATGTTGTTAATCTGTGGAATATAGCAACATGAACTAATATATATTGTGTATCCTTGATGTAAGTAAACAGTATATCCCCAACACCAACAATCAATCAGTGAGGTTGGTAACCTACCACAACGAATGGTGTTCACGCAACCCACTCCCATCATCACCCTCCACTGGTGTCCACGTTAACTAACGTATCTGCCTCCACCTTTGACGTATTCCTGTAATCCGAATACTAGACTGTCCAGTAGCAAGGGTTCCATTGGTTTGGTTCATTTATACCATGCACTACAGGACCGTATATAAGGCTATCGTTTAATCTCTTCCTTTTTTCATTCGCCCACTTGAAATGATGGCCAGTGGAACCTTGTTTTAAAAGTTTACTAAAACCCATACGATGCACATAGTATGGTAAGCTGCAGTTTAGCTACAGTAGCTACATGCAGATGCTTTATATATGCAGTAGCAGACACAGTAAATAACTCTACGGTCTTAATTAGGTTTACATCATCACCACCTCAACATAATACTATAATATACAACACCATAATATATAGAAATATGAGCTCGTTCACTAAAAATAACACCATACAATACAAACTATAACATAGAATGACATACTATATAGTTCATGACATGCAACAAAATAGCCACCCAAAATACACATACAATTATAAAATACAGGTAGAGCACATTTCATCAAACAATACCACACAACACAATTCATTACCGATACACCTTCTATAGTGACAGATACAACACAAACCCACCCATCCTGCACACACACACACACACATACACATGTGTACGGATAGATAGGTATATAACTATATACACACTACAAACCCTGCACACAACACCACACAAACCAATATTTCTGCGACTACCGCCAGTCTGTTATCGCTCAGCCAGTCTGTAAAACTATATAGTACACACTACAGTAGGTTCAGTTACACCCTCACCACTACGGCCATTACCTGTTGATGGTCTGTATACATCCGAGGATCGTGAAGTATTATAGGCTCTTCCATGGTTAAGGAGCCACTCACTCGTAGTATTGGTTGGGGGAGATGGATCAGTAGGTATACGTGCAACCTACCATAACAAACCAAGATGACAAAAACAACTAGATGTTCGGTTATCGGTACATACTAACACTTTTTGTATCATACATAATACATAGATGTATACTTAGATACAAATACAGGGGGGGTGGTTGGGGAGGTATCTATTATGGTAGCCTACAGTATTTCCTGATCTTAAAGCTGATCTACAACTACACTGAGCATGTCATTAACCCGTCCAGCCCCGGCTAGTTTTGTAATGTTTGTTCACCAGAACCCGGCCGGTTTTCAAAAAATTGTTTTATTCCAGAAACAATAGCGAATGGGTTAGGAATGAAGGATAAACCACGAAAAACCGCTCAAAAAGCTTAAAGAATGGTCCTACAGAGCCCCCGAAAACGTATTTTACAAGAGTAAAAAATTGAAGGCAATTACCCCAAAAAACAGGTTGCGCGCTCACGCGCATGCACGTGGACTTTGAGAGTTTTCAACCATCGGCACGGTTGCGTGGGATACGTACACAGTTCCCATACAAATCTGAGCCCTCTTGAGTGGCTACACCTGAGGTTACGGTCGGCGCAATTAGGGTGAACTCTGGGGCTGTGCGTTACATACATCGCCGACGCGTCAGGCGCGTCGCTGGGGCTGTACAGGATAAGATATTATTGAACCTTAGTGCCTAGTGCCATCACATAACCTGATATAGATAATTATAGTAGCTAAGATTGGTTTATGCTTATATGTTAAGACATTTTACCTTCGGGGTTTTAGACAACTCATTCAAAGCAGTAGCTCTCAGCCAGTGTCAACTTAACCAACATTGAAAGGCGAGGTAGGATTAGTACATATACGTTAGACCATCAATTTAACACTAATTTAATTGTCTCTGGTCGATATGGCACTAGTTGAGATGTACTGATTGAAATGACCTACTGGTTGAGTTGTCCAGGAACAGTAATATATAAACTTACCTATCATGTTGTAGAATATCTTTAGTAATATGACATACTGTATAGTCTACCACTTTTATTAATTTATGATTTAGTTGGTCAACCAATTAATTAATTTATACATCCATTGTTAGGGATTTCTATTTCATTCAAGTGTCACTGGTTGTAATTGAGGTATTGTGCTTGTTATGGTGGGTACGATCTTTAATTATTTATGATTGAACATCGTATGCAATGTTATGAGCCCGGTATAATTAATTCAACCTGTAGACAGCTTAGTTTCATATATGAAGATATTTTTGTTCAAGAGTGTACAGGAACGAGTGAGGTGGAATTGGGAGGCTTCGTGCAGACTACCCCCCTTTCGTTCATAAATTATTCCATTCTACCCCCTATCGTCCTACACTCTAACCCTATTCATTCTCCCCCCCTTTCTTCTAACCCCCTTGCTCTTCTTCGTTGCCTGACGTACGAATGATATTGATTATAACTAGGTAATAATGTATTTGGCTTTTCTAATCATAAGTAATGTTTACAAGATATATCATAGTTCTTGGTAAAAGTAATACTTTAATTCAGCAAGTATATAATGAGTTGAGATTAATACAGTTAGAGAAGTTTGTATCAGAGCCAGGTGCGCTAAGGGTATATAAGCCAATAGTACCGTAACAGCAGGTTCACATGACGAAAACATATCAAATCCATGAGGCTCACAACCCCCCCCCCCCCCCCCAGGAGCAGGAGCGTTTGTTACGAAAGCCGTGTTGCGTATCTTTAAGTATGTTATTAGCCTCTAAGTGATTTATGAAGTATCTTATGAGTTTCTAGCATTTTACATACAACTAAGGTTAAGCTAATTGGACGATAGTTACTGGGTAGGGATTTGCTGCCTTTTTTTTAATATCGGTGTTACATTGGCTAGCTTCCACTGATCAGTTAGTTCCCGACGGGATAGGATATTGAATAGCAATGTCAGTGGTTAGAGAGCTCAGCTCTTTAATTTCCTTTAGAACTCTAGGTGAGATTGTATCAGGTCCAGGCATTTACTTTACCTTGAGCTTTATCTAAACACTTCAATACTTCTCTTTCTGTAACGGTGATATTGCTTAGAACTCTGAATTTTCAATACTGAATCGGCGATGGTGTAGGGATATCACTGAGGTCTTCGTTGTAAAAAACTGATGCAAAGAAGGTATTGAGGGCATCACTCATTTGTACTTCGTCTTTGGTGTATTCTCCATGTTCATCGACTATCGGTCAAACAGTTGAAGTAACTACTTTTTTCTTTCTGATATAACTGTAGAATTATTTCGGATTTGTTTTACTTTGACTCACAACATGTAACTCCAGTTTTTTTTTTACTTTGCTTAATTAACTTTTTGGCTTTGCGTCGTAGTTCTACAAATTTCACCCGTTCTTCGTCATTTTGTGAGGATTTTAATCTATCATTAGCAAACTTTTTAGCAAGCAGACAGTCTGAAATATCTTTATTCCACCATTTGGGCTTATCATTATGGCTTGTGCGCCGTATTTTTTATGGTATGCAGTCTTGCACTGCCTTAACACCTTACGAGCGGCCTATGCGGTTTATTTATATGTACCGCACAGCGGGGTGTTTTTAGCCAAAATAGGGCTGTTTACGTGATCATTTTCATGCCTAAATAAGACCCAGAACGTAAAACAAGTACCTATCCCTGAAAGGGCATAAACAGAGCTTTCGAATGACACCATAACGATCCTTGTATGATGGATAGTTTTCTTGCAATAACCGTGCAACGCGAGTGCAAAAAGCAGGTAATTCGTTTTCGGCTACATAATTGACGTATGTAGCGAGTGAGAGAGGGAGGAGGGAGCGGAGATTTGTGTCAGTAGGTTCGCCGCGGTGGTCTGGAGCAGTCATACGCTCGCTAGTCTCCTGCCACCACTTGTCTCTCTCTCTCAGCCACATTACGTGCTGAAATTGCCACTCGACCTATGTCGAGCGCCGCCACATAGTCCAGCTTTATTTAACTCGACTTATGTTGCTCGCCGCTAATTAAGGGTTAAGGTAAGTGGTTGTGAAACACTCCCAAGATGTATTTATGTTGTTATTGTTAGTCAGAAAGCTCCAGTCAGTTTCTTTAAGCATTGATTTAAGTTTATGAAAATTTGCTTTCTTGAAATTAGGGACTTTCTCAATGCTGCTATTTGGTTTGTTACTATTAAACTTTAAATTGAAAGTTATCGTACGATGGTCGCTGTTACTAAATTCATCACCAACATATAAACTCTCTATCAAGTCTTCTTTTGTTGCGAGTACAAGGTCAAGCACATTATTACCACGGGTTGGTCAGAGATTGTACAAATTGAAAAAGTTAACTTCCTTGCAATTTAGCATAGAGGTCGTGTCCAGAATGTGAAGTAAGAATATCTTAGTCATTTAGTCAAGGGTAAGTTGAAATCGCCAAGAATTACGGTATCTTGTATGTTAGTTATTTCTGCAATTTGTTCATAAACTTCACTGTCAGTTTGCACTGATTGAGCTGGGGGTCTGTATAATAAAGCTAGTGTTATTTTAGTTCCTCGGTTATTATTTAATAGTACGCAAGATATGTCTATATTCGCAATTTGAGGTTTTGACATTAAGACGGGATTAATACTTTCCTTTATAAAAAACAGAACTCCTCCTCCATTTCTATTGATCTTACTTTTCTCAAACATAGTATAACCAGGAAGCGTATATTCGCCAAAAAAGTCTCTGTCTTCCGTATTTCACCAAGATTCTGTAATGCTGATTATATCATAATGTTCTGTAAACACGATTTCCTCTAGATCTGAAAATGTATTGCGTATGCTACGAGCATTTACATAGAACACCTTAAGAGTATTAGAGTTGGATGTTATTGACTGCGTATTGTCTGAATTTTCAGTCCGTATTTGACTTAAACTACCCTGCCTGGATACCCCCGGTTGACCCTGTTTTTTTAAAGGAAATCCTTGACTGCATCGTTCAGCAGACGACCAAGACATGCAGCTCCTACTTCATTGAGATGTACACCATCTCCTGAAAACAAAGATTTATCATAGTACAAATTATCCCACGTGTCGACAAAGCCGATGTCCTCCTCCCTGCAGAGTTTGGCTAGTCGGCGATTTGTACTGGTAGCTATGTTGTAGAATCGGTTTTCTACATCAATCCGGGGAACAATTCCTGAAATTAAAATTCTATTAGATGTATCAAGGAATTGTTGTGCCAACAGTGATGTATGGGGCTGAGACATGGGCTCCGAAGAAAAAGAAGAGAAGAAAGCTGGATGTGATGGAGATGAGCTGCTTGAGGAGTATGTGTGGAGTTACTCGTAGAGACGGATTGAGGAATGAAGAGATACGTAGGAGAGTGGGGCAGCAGGAACATTTGTCAGCCAGAGTGGACAGAAGGGTGCTGAGCTGGTATGGTCATGTTCATGTTGAACGAATGGGAGATGAAAGGCTTACAAAGAGAATATGTGAGTCAGATACAAGGGGAGATAGAAGGGCAGGAAGACCCCCATTGAGATGGAGAGACTGTGTAAGACAAGCTTTGGATGATAGAGGAATGACTATAGATCAGGCAAAGGAAGTGGTAATAAACAGGAATGAATGGAGAATGCTTGTGAATAGTTGAGTGAACACGTGATCATTTGGGCGAAGGGGTCGGGCGCAAGTCGGACTAGATAATAGTCCATCAGGCGCCTGGCCCGGGGAGACGATTAATATGAAGGGTGTGCCTGGAAGTGTGGTGGGAGGGCTTGTGGCTTTGGCTCCGCTGCATGTCTGACTGCCGAGATTGGAGCCTCTCCGGGTGGTCGGGGGCCGGGGGAGTGCTGGAGCGACCTTGGTGACCCTGGTCTCTGGGTGTTCTCCTGGGTGACCTAGATGTGAGTGAGGTTTGGGTTTTGTCTGTGTTTGTTCGTTGTTTTGTCTTGTGTATTGTGTTTTCCCTGTTCTTGCTCCGCCTTGGGTCGGCCACCCCCAAGAAAATATAAAGCAAAACATAATAAAAGAGTAAAATAGAAAATAAAAATAAAAATAGGGAAAGTGGGGATTGGGCCTGAGCATATACATACATACATACACAGGACCTGATCAGCCATCGGTACTTGCAAAGTAGTTCCTCTGACCGCATGCGTTGGACATCGTTAGATCCAACGTGAATGACGTACGTAGTGCTTGCGGGGGCGAGCCTGGAAACCTCTTCCACAGCCGCAACAATGATGTCCACGCCGCCACCTGGGATACAGAATCGCTTTTTGGTCCTGGGTGCCCTGGCGCAGAACTCGGCTAGTTGGCCATGGACCATGGAGTCTCCCACAAGCCGAACTTCTTCTGTTTCCTCTTCCTCGTCAATAGCAAGAATTTTGAAGCGGTTTTGGCATGTTGTCGGGATGACCTTCCTGGTACTGGTACTGGAACGCACATTGTTTCTCACTAACTGAAAGTTGTCCTGGGGGGGAGTGAGAGTAGAGTCATTATTATTTTCTGAAAATCTAAGGTAGCTGCTGGTATGGTACTGGTACCGGTTACCGGTACTGCATGCACTGGAATGGCGGTTGACATCGTAGTGGTTTCTTGGGCCAAGGGCACTCCTACGTTGAGCTTGGCAAATTCTTGAAGTGATTCAAGCTTCGTAGTCAGGGATCTTGCGTGAGCTGCATTCAATTCATAAGCCATCTTCTCTCGGAGCTGGCAGAATCTACAAATTGGACATTAGTATCAACAAACATGGTAGTGCCAAACCTACCGGAACAAATCGTGCAGGTTCGTTGCGGCGCCATGACAATATAATCACAATATGCCTGAAAATCACACAAATTTACGTTAGCAAAATGGTACAATTAAAGCCTGAAAATCACAACATAATTATGTTAGCAATGTGACACAATTAATGCCTGAAAATCACAAACAAAAATTGTTAGCAATATGATAAAATTAATATCCCTGTTAATCACAAAAAATATATGTTAGCAATAGAACACAATTTATGCCTGAAAATAAAATAAATTAATAAATAAATTTATGTTAGCAGTATGACAGTTAAAGCCTGAAAATCACAAATAGACTAGAACATTGTTACACAATTTAATGAAAAAAATGGGAGCGGGTTAATTTAGCCAAGTGAGAAAACTGGAAAACAGTATACAGTACAGTAACACAAAATTATGTTAGCAATATGATACAATTAATGCCTGTAAATCACAAAAAGAATATGTTAGCAATAGAACACAATGTTATGCCTGAAAATAACAAAACTTGATGTTAGTAGTATGACACAGTTGGGTTAAAGCCTGTATATTAGTTTATACAGTGGATGACACAATAATAATAATGGAGTTAGCAATATCCCTGGCAAGAGTGTGAGAGGCCTATTAATATGGTGACAAGTATCTGAAATGCGCTTGATAGACTGATAGGCTATCAAAAAGTATTACAGTAACTAAATTATTCTAACCCAATATTAAAACGTTCTTAACAAATGTTAGTGTGTGCGATTTATATAGATAACCAAGATAAAAAGTTCAACCAAGTACAGTATTGGCTAGACTTTGATATATATAATACAAGAAGAGGGGGTGTTTATGCGTACGCAGGTGGCGCTGGTATCGGCGGCGTCTCTCTACTTGACAAATAGAATTTAAAAAAAAACAATCGTTTATCCGTCAAAACTACAGTACAATGTCATGCAAGATAACTACTGGGTGGTTTGCTAAGCATTTAACTACAGTGAAGGCTAACATATCTGCAATAAGTGCGAGAACTTAATAATATGAAACAAGCAAATAGTTTGCTTACTTTAGAGCGTCGGTCGTCACTAACCGGTACAAATGTAAACAAAGGCAGTCTCGACAAACAAACGTTTATCAGTCAAAAACACAGCAAAATTACATGCAAAGCAACTACAGGGCAGTTAACCCTTAAAAAGCGGCTCACCACTTAAGTCGAGTTAAATAAAGCTGGACTATGTGGCGGCGCTCGACATAGATCGAGTGGCAATTTCAGCACGTATGGCCTGAGAGAGAGAGACAAGTGGTGGCAGGAGACTAGCGAGCGTATGACTGCTCCAGACCACCGCGGCGAACCTACTGACACAAATCTCAGCTCCCTCCTCCCTCTCTCACTCGCTACTTACTCAATTATACGAAAAGTACCGAATTACCTGCTTTTTGCACTCGCGTTGCACGGTTTTTGCAAGAAAACTATCCATCATACAAGGATCGTTATGGTGTCATTCGAAAGCTCTGTTTATGCCCTTTCAGGGATAGATACTTGTTTTACGTTCTGGGTCTTATTTAGGCATGAAAATGATCACGTAAACAGCCCTATTTTGGCTAAAAACACCCCGCTGGGCGGTACACATAAATAAACCGCATAGGCCGCTCGTAAGGTGTTAAACTAGCACTTAGCTACAGCTCATGCAAACACATAAGGGGATGAGCAATGGAGTACTCAAGTTATGGTCAAATTTCGAGCAGCAAGAGCGAAATGTTGTTGGCGAAAAGAGAGAGAGAGAGAGAGAGATTAGAGGCAGATCAGGGTAGAAAGAGTTTCGGAGCAGAAAAGTCTTAACGAGAGTAAGGGATTACCATCCCTTGCCCTTTCATTTGATCTTTCTTCTCTCTTTTCAATATATTTGTTCACTTTGTCCTAGTGCACTTTTCGATTTATATATGTTCTCTTACGGCTGTAATCTCTCCGTATCTATCCTTCTAGCATAAATTTAAGTTTATATAGTAGATAACTTTGTTGTAGGCCAACGATCTTCCTGTTATCTGTTGTTGTATTTTGTCTATGTACCACCATTATATACAGTAGTTCTTCAATAAATCTCCAAAATATAATGAGAATGGATATTACTTTGAACACTTGTAAAATGTAAACTGAGACTGGCCTGTGTAGCCTACAATAATTATATATTTATTTACTTACTAATGCATTGTATTATTTATATATCAATACATAATTATACTTTCTTATATTACATGTTGAGTGTCTACCGATTATTATTGTCAATGGGTATGAAGGAGATAACAGTCAAAGCTGTCTGTAACAAGTGTCTCCCCCAAAGTTGAAATAGTGATAGAGAACCAAATTCAAGGTACGTTAGAGACACAATGTCTGGACACGCGGAGCTTGAAGCAGTTCAAGGGAAAGACAAAATGAGAGACAGTTCCAAAGCTTACTTGTTGAGTGGAAGAAAGACTGGGAAATTTGTTTCACTCTTGTGTTAGATACCTGACATAATGGGGATGGTAGTTTGTTGAAAGGTGGGTGCCCTCCACGGGTACCCACTTTGAGATAGATGCAACATCTCTCCTCTTGTCTACGTTGAGGTTATGATAGGAGCCATTTGTAAGGGTAGTAAAGGAAAAGCGGAGAGGAGGTCGGGAGAGTTTGCTGTGGAAGTTAGGGAAAAGTGAGAGGTTAGAGGGTTTTCGAGGAGTTTGGAGGAAGAAGGGAGGTCAGATAAGAGTTAAGAGTAATGTGAGTAGAAGCTGGAACTTCCATATATGTAGCTCAGGCTCCATCCCAGGCATAGGCACGGTGTTTCCTGACCAATATACAGTAGGTATTTATAACGTGCTTAACATATGTGTATATGCTTACCGGTAGCTCCATACGGGAAATACTATATTACGTGTGGTTATGATATTCAGCCAAGCTAAAATATATATATGAAGTTTTTAGACAAGCTAGGCTATGGTACTCATAGTAGGTCGAGTTGAAATGCAAACAGTCGATCCCCATGAAACAATATTAGGTTGTGACAGGAGCACACATGACAATAAACAACAAATTATTTATTTATGCTACCGATACTTAAATTAACTAGTTAATGAATCTAGCCCAAAGTGACAGATAATAGATATAATAAAGCAAGACAGATGACAGGAATCTGAGACATCATGAACCCAGATCATCCAACATAATATATCCTTCCAATGAAGTTAGTGGTAGCTTTTGGGCTCAAACGGCTTGGTAAATTAGGCTAATCTGTAATGAACTACTCTATATTAGCTTGGTAGAATGGAAAAGTAGGTTATGAACTTAGGCTAAGGTAAAACACAAGAATATTGTTTACACAAATGATCTACGTCAAGGTTATATTTGCACTGTTTGTCCTGTGTAAATGAAGGGGACAAAAACAAAGGTTGCCTGTAGCGAGTGTCAAATTTTCAAGGTAAGTTACAATCAATTACGAATCAAAATGCCCGGACACACGTTGTTTGAAGGGTTTCAAGGTAAAAGGATATTTCTTCTGAGATAGGTTAGGATAGGATATTACAGTTAACATGAAACCATAACACTATTATGCTGTACTGACCTCCATGTAGATGTGATATTGGTGATCTCTAACCCAGGAGTTGACCGTTACGAGGTCCCTGACGAAGGATGGTACCACACACCGCAGTAAACCAGTATTTCTGCCAATCACGTATTCGTCATACACACGGACCTCAAACTCTTGCACCACCACTGGAACAAGACAAATAAGTGTTGTTCAATACTGCGGTATGAATATAAATGTATTTCATGAGAATGGCATATGCATGTCATTATGTGTACTATGTATGCAAAATCTGCCATCTTGGTTTCGAATCCCATCGGTATAGAGTAACAATTATGTTTGTGTCCGACGGAACGTTTCTGATCAACTCACTCTCACAAGCTCAGTCACTCTCTCACACTTTCTCACTTCTAAATAACAGATACATAACAACGTATCATAATAAAGAAGTACATAAATATATATTTCAATTTTGAACAAGCAAATATAAAACTGTAAGAGTAAATTGAGAGCGACAGGGCCAGGCGTATAATCAATAAAGCGTAAACGTGACGTAAAGAAGAAAAATATAAAGATGAAAGGAGGACCCAACGGGGGTCCCGTAAGTGGGGTGGGGGGGAGGGGCTAGGAGATGAATAGCTCAGTGGGGTGGGGGGCGTGTTTTGGAGAAGGAGAGAGAGAGAGAGAGAGAGAGAGAGAGAGAGAGAGAGAGAGAGAGAGAGAGAGAGAGAGAGAGAGAGAGAGAGAGAGAGAGAGAGAGAGAGAATAAGGATATAATCGAGGGCCACTGTACACACTCACGAGAGTAAATAAAACCTATATCGCTCGTGTGTACAAACAGACACACAACCACTTACCGTGGAAATCATACACAAAGAAACATAAGGATCTACACAGACATAATACATTAGCTCGCTCAAACACACACACACACACACACACACACACACACACACACACAAACAAATGCAGGGAAACTGAAGGAAGATAAGGAATACGAACATAATTCTAAAGCTGCGAAGGGATATAAGCAAGGAAGACTGAGACATTTTGAAGGGAAAACTAAACGAAGCCAAACAACTTAACGATGAACGTTCTGAGAATGACAAAACAAACATTTCAGTGTGTTGGGACTTCGGGTGAACAAATGGTACATCAAACAACAAGAAGATGAGCACCACAGAACAATTATTGTGCAAACATTTCTATTAGATATGTAGAAACCAAGAACAATAGCAGGTTACGTATAATGTACACAAACATAGACTGTTTTATATCCAAGGTTCTAGAATTAAAGAAGCTATTAATTGATACAAAATTATCGTGTGATATGTTTACTGAAACCAAACTCTAATCAACAAATCTGGAATGAAGTTCTAGTTGCCGAAGGATACGATGTTTGGAGAAATGACAGAGTAGGTAAAAGGGGAGGAGGAGTAATCATTATCACTAGAAACGATATATAACCGAAACAAATATTGACTAATGATTCCCACATGAGTGAGACAGTAGCAGTAGAGATACAAATGGAAATTAACACATCGTAATCATTAATGTTTATATGCCTCCTTTAATGAACGCATGTAACAGTACTGAGTATAAAGACAAAATTAATGCTACCATATGTGATCTGCATAGATTCCTACAGGAAGTGGAGGATAAGCAAAATAGAGTAATTCTAACACGGTATTTTAATAGTGGTAATATTGACTGGGTGGAACTGGATGCAAGATCAAATTAACATAGTTGGAGTCATAGGTTGCTAGATTTAATGATGGATTTCTTTATGCATCAACATGTAAACGAACCTACGCAAATGAGAGGACAGGATGAACCATCAACCTTGGATATATTCTTTGCTAGGGATAAAGAAGAGGTAACATCAATAGAATATTTGCCACCTTTGGGGAAAAGTGATCATGTCTTATTAAGATTTGACTTTATTATTAACTATGATATTGATGAAAAAAGGAAGTTCACAAGGAAGAGAGGCTCATTTTTGGAAAAAGGAAGCTTCAGTATGATGCAGAAATTATTTCAAGGAAGTAATTGGGAGCATGAGCTTCAGGACCAAGACATAGACCGACAATATGAACGTTTTTGTGAGGTTATTAACGACGGAGTGACAAAATGTATTCCAAAGTGGAAAACGGGAATTAAACAGAAAAAACGGTGATATAACAAAACATTTAGAATGGTAAAAGAAGAAAGAGACCTTCTATGAAAAAAATACCAAAGACAGAAAACAGAACAATCATACCAGCGATACAAGCAAACAAGAAATGTTTACACCAAAGTGAGGAGAGAGGAGGAAGAAAACTTTGAAAATAATATTATACAGAAATGCGACAGTGATCCATATCTATTTTATAACTATGTAAGAGGGAAAATGAAAGTCACGGATAAGATAGAAAACATCGGTGGTTGATGATGTTACTTATGACAAAGAGGAGAAGATGAGCGAGATACTGAACACAAAGTTTCAATCAGTATTTGTAAACGAAACCGAATTTGTAAGGGAACCCGCAGGAGCTGGAGAGCAATTAACCCGTACAGCCCCAGCGACGCGCCTGACGCGTCGGCGATGTATGTAACGCACAGCCCCAGAGACGCGCCTGGCGCGTCACCCTAATTGCGCCGACCGTAACCTCAGGTGTAGCCACTCAAGAGGGCTCAGATTTCTATGGGAACTGTGTACGTATCCCACGCAACCGTGCCGATGGTTGAAAACTCTCAAAGTCCACGTGCGTGCGCGCGAGCGCGCAATAACCTGTTTTTTGGGGATAATTGCTTTCAATTTTTTACTCTTGTAAAATCCGTTTTCGGGGGCTCTGTAGGACCATTTTTTAAGCTTTTTGAGCGGTTTTTCGTGGTTTTTCCTTCATTCCTAACCCATTCGCTATTGTTTCTGGAATAAAACCATTTTTTGAAAACCGGCCGGGTTCTGGTGCGCAAACATTACAAAACTAGCCGGGGCTCCACGGGTTAAGAACGGATAACATACTGGTCACCAAGGAGGACATTCAAGCAAAGATAAATAGTTTGGACAAAAGAAAAGTGATGGGCCCAGAGAGTATCTCGTGCTGGGTATTACATGAATGTGTTGCAGAATTGAGCTATCCACTATGGCTGATTTTCAGTAAATCACTGAGAGAAGGTAAGCGGCTAACATCATTCCTTTGTATAAAACAAGGTTCAAGAGAATACCCTCTGAACTATATCCCTCACAAGTGTCATGTGTAAGGTTATGGAGACAATTATTAGAGATAGATGGATACAGCATTTGGAGGAAAGGAAAATATTAACAGACCAGTAGTTTGGTTTCCGATCAGGGCAATCATGTGTGTCTAATCTACTCAATGTTTATCATCGTGTTACAGAGATAGTTCAAGAGAGAGATGGATGGGTAGATTGTGTTTATTTAGACTTTAAGAAATCCTTTGACAGTGTACCACGGTTCCATAGGGATTGGGCCCATACGGGATTGGGTCCATATGGAATTGGGCCCATACGGGATTGGGCCCACGGGATTGGAACCTAACCTAACCTAACCTAACCTAAGTGGGCCCAATCCCGTATGGGCCCAATCCGTAGTCAACCGTGAACCACACCAGAAACTTGTATATACAGGTATATTAGAGAAAAAGGGAGGAATCTCAGGACAGCTTTTGAAATGGATGATGGACTTTCTAATTGGAAGGAAAACGAGGACAGTCATTAGAGATAAGTATTCCAGTTGGGTAAATGTAACAGGTGGGGTGCCACAAGGGTCTGTATTAGTTCCTGTACTGTTCCTGATTGACGTTAATGAAATGCCTACCAACATAAACACTGGAAGCTACATTAGCATGTTTGCTGATGATGCCAAGATATTAAGAAGAGCTCAAGATAAAGAGTCCTGCACAGCCTTTCAACATTATATAACTAAACTGTACGAATGGAGTCAAGCATGGCAATTACAATTTAACGCAGACAAATGTCACATAATGGAGATAGGTGATAGCACTCGACGACCACACCGACAATGCAAAATTGGAGAGATTTATCTTGAAAAGTTACAAAAGAGAAAGGATTTGGGTGTCATGATAAGCTCAACATTATCAAGATCATGTAAATGAAAAGGTGAGAAATGCATATTCATTAATGGCAAACACAAGACCCATCCTGGAGTATGCTGCTGTGGTGTGGAGCCCTCACTTTAAAAAAAAAAACATATTAAAAAGTTGGAAAAAAGTACAGAGAGCCTTGACACGATGGGTACCAGAACTACGAGGATTAACATACAAGGAACGACTGGCAAAAATTAGCTTAACCACACTAGAAGAGAGGAGAGAGAGAGGGGGGACATGATTACACTTTACAAGTGTGTCAATGGACTTGAATTTTTCGATCGGGATAACTTCATCACGCCAACGTTGTGAAGGACAAAGTCAGAAATTGGCAACAATGCGAGGCAAGAAGGATGTCAGAAAAGTCAGCTTTACAACAAGGTCAATTGAGAAGTGGAATGCCTTACAGGAAAAAGTAGTGTTTGCCAAAACTATCCATAGCTTTAAAGAGAAATATGATCAAATGAAACAAGCAGAAGGAACACCACGAACTTAAGCTCAATTCCTGTAAACTTACAAATAGATAAACACACACACACACACACACACACACACACACACACATAAATAGATAAAAAATACTGTTATCATTGTTCAGTATATTACAATAGAACAAGTTATTTATACACTGTATACACTGCCAGGTATGATGTATGTAAGCTCTTTTTTTGCGAGTGCATCATGATTTAATATGAACAATATATTCAGTGTTTAGGCCAGGGTGAATTCTGGTGGTATTATTTATATAGCTTTATCATGATGTGCTTCTTTTTATGCATGCTGACACACTTATTTTTGTTTTAATTTAACACTCAAGCCGCGGGACTCGACAATAGTCGAGTGAGAGAACCATGGCCTATTCAGCGGGACACGACAATATATGGGTGGGATTTTGAGCACATTATCGGCTCTGAGAGAGAGTCCATGCGTTGGGAGGACCGCAGGCGGGTTCTGACCGTTCGGCATGGACCTAGTTCCGCCACTGACAGTCCCACCACACCTCTACACATCCCTAACCTCGCGAGACAGGTTAAATCTGAAGAAATTACTGTATTTTAGGGTTTTTGCACTCGTGTTGCAACATCATTGCAGGAGAACCCGTTGTCGTAGAAGGATGATTCAGGTGTCATTGGAAAACTCTATTATCGCCCTTTCATGGATACGTAATTGTATTACGCTCTGGCTCTTGTTTATTCATGAAAAAGAACATGGAATGAAGCTCGTTTAGGGAAAATATGCCCGCCACACAGGTTGTATAAATCGCAAATATCCCCGTCCGTAAGGGGTTAAATACAACACCAATTTTTTAAACAGAAGGGCTATATGATGGATGGTGAATTTTCAAGGTATAGCTATTAGCAAGACAGAAAAATAATTAAAATATAGAGATAAAGCTATTGGAGGCACTTCAATTGCAAAACACATAAAATGGAGGGGGAGGTGTGAAATGAAAGAACTAGCAAACAGACACAACCAGACACAACCAGACATAAACTATTATAATACCCTGCACCACTGGATATTTATCGATCAAGGGAACTAGAACATTTGACCGGTATTGTGTGTATATCGGGAGTCAATCATAAGATAAATGGTGATGGCTTAGGAACAGACTCCCTCATATTACCCATGTGAACAATCATTCTACAAACAACCTCCCCCTCGTTTCCCCCAGCCAAACAACCTTTCATCATGACCCCCACAAATGGTAACACACCACTCTATATTTGTCACCCAGACCTTCCACTATAACCCTCAGTCCTATCTCACTCCACCTACACTTTTACGCATCTATCATCCTTCAGTGTTCCATTTACCAAAGTGAAGAGCAAAAGCTATTAGCCTAAGTTATGGTCACAAATACAGAGGGTCTTCGTCTTGTTTTATTATGATGCTTTTTATCGAAGTCTGTACCTCGGTCTGGGTCCCTCAGGCATCTGGGACTCGTTCCTTCTTTACATTTCCCTCAGTTCTTTTTGCCACTTAGGTACCATATCCTGTTGTTTTGTATATCTGGATATGCAAGCTTCTCATTAATCTAGTTTGACACACCTTCCCTTATATAATGCGTAATGCATAAGTGCGCGGAATTTCGATGTGAGTATCCGAGGTTCGAGTCTTTGGAGTGCCACATGTATTTGTTGATTTCATTAATTGAGTTAAGAAGTGAAGTTGGTTGGTGGAAAAAACATAATAATTAATTCTGGTTCAGGAGCAATTTATAGCAGGCCTTTCAAAGGGCTAAGTGCCCCATTAATTACTCCTTCCATTCGTCTATACATTAGGCTACCATAGCGCAGTTGGAATATGTGTACATGCTCAGATTAATATGCAGGTTTCGAAACTGCATAATAAATCATAGGCTTGTGCATATTTCTGTAACTGTCGTTATAGCGTAATGCATAAGTGCGCGGAATTTCGATGCGAGTATGCTAGCTTCGAGTCCTTGGAGTGCCACATGTATTTGTTGATTTCATTAATTAAGTTTAGTGGTGGAGTTGGTTGGTGGAAAAAACATATTAATGGTATATATATATATATATATATATATATATCTATTGCCTGAGGCCGTGATCCCCAAAGGGGTGGCCACGAACGAACCGCTCCCATGCACCTCTGTCCCCAGTCAGTCGACGCCCCTCCCCCCTAACCAGCACCGCCTTCGTTCATATACTTCCTCACTCCATCCCTCCCCCCCCTCCGTCCCCCCACCCCGCCCTCGCACACCCCCCAGTCACTCTCTCGCCCTCCACACATTCCACATGGCCTAACCATCTGAAGTTGCTCCCCTTCACACCCTCCAGCACATCCACCTCCACACCACACCTCCCCCCCACCAGCCCGTCCATCACTCCATGCAATTCCGCACGCACCCCCCAAGTAACTCACTTCCACCGCTCCCACTCCCGGTCCGAGTCTCCCAACCAACGTCCATGCTTCGCTTCCGCAAGTGAGTGCCGGGATCACCACACCGTCACGCAAGGACCCCCCCACCTCCACACTGACCACCCTATCTCTTGTTACTGCTTTCAGCGCTCCCACAACCATCCTCCCCTGTTGCACCCTCTCCCGCACTTCTCCATAGTCCCACACTTACTCAACACACTGCCCAGATACGTAAGAGAGTTGACGATCTCCATAGCCTGACCGTTCAGCTTCACCTCACACTCTGTGACTTCACCCCTTTCGAAGACCATAACCTTGCTCTTTCCCGCATTTACCTTCAAATTTCGTTTTTCGCACACTGTTCCAAACTCATTTACCAGACCCTGCAACTCCCATTCATAATCACTCATCAGAACTGTATCATCTGCAAACAGCAGTATAGGTAGCTTCCACTCATTTCCCTCCCTTTTCAGCGATACACCAACATCCACTGCTCTTGATAGTATTTCTTTCATGACTCCATCCATATATACAGTAAACAACCATGGGGACATCACACACCCCTGTTTCAAACAAATATTCAGGTCAAAGAACTTGCTCTGCTCACTCTCCACACGTACTGCCGCTTTACACCCTCATACACGCTCTTCACTGCCTTCAGCAACTTGCCATCTACTCCGTATATTCTAAATACTTTCCACAAACCTTTTCTATCCACTCTGTCATAGGACTTCTCCAAGTCCATAAAGGCAACATACACCTTTTGTTTCTTCTCCAGATATTTCTCCACAACACAATTCAGGGTATAAATCTGATCTACACATCCTCTTCCCTTCCTAAAACCTCCCTGCTCGTCGCCTATCCATTTCTCCGTTCTCACTCTCACTCTCTCAATCACTACCCTACTGTATACCTTCCCTACTACGCTTAGAAGACATATTCCTCGGTGGTTACCACACACTCCTCTTTCCCCTTTGCCCTTATATAGGGGGACTATTTTGCCAGTCTTCCAGTCATCGGGTGCACTCCCCTTCTCCCATGCTAGTTTGCACATTTTCCATACCCATTCGATCACTATCTCACCACCATACCTCAACATTTCCCCACATACTCCATCTGTTCCTGGTGCTTTCCCCAACTTCACTCTTTTCATGGCTTCCCACACTTCTGACCTCCTGATACCCACCTCCTCCTCCACTACTTCTCTTCTCCCACCCATACCATATCCAACTTTGTTTGCTGGCTCTCCATTCCTTACCTTTAGCAACTCATTGAAGTACTCCCTCCATCTTTCGACTCTCTCTCGCTTCTCGGCTAGCATTCTCCCATTCTTATCTTTCACACCCTTACTGTTTCCCTTGCTACCTTCCCTAACTTTCTTGACTTCTTTCCAGAACAGTTTCTTACTCTTCCTCCATTTTACACTCAGATTCCTTCCAAATTCCTCATCTACTCTTCTCTTACTTTCCTTCACTACTCTCTTCACCACCCTCTTTCTCTCCACGTACCACGCTCGTTTCTGTCTCTCGAAATCTTCATTCCCTCTACTACCCAACCACTCTCTATATGCTTTCTTCTTTTCTTCCACAGCTATTTTATACCTCTTCTGTCCACCATGCTGTACCTTTCACTCCCCTCCCTCTTCTCCTCACTCCACACACCTCCTCACATGTTGAACAGATCTCTTCCTTAAACACCTTGCTCATCTCCTCCACTTCCTCCATAAATTCCAGGTCGAACCCACCTAGTCGTCTTTCTACTGCTCTCCTGTACTCCTCCCTGATTTCCTCCTCCTTTAACCTCTCCACCCTCCTCACCATTCCACCTTCCTCTCGCATCCCTCCAGCTCTCCTCACCCACTTCTTTTGTATCCTAACCTTAGCTACCTACTACTATAATATATAATATATTATATCTGTAATATATATATATATATATATATATATATATATATGAAATGACGGGTCTGAAGATAAGCCCTGCAGGAAACAGATGCAGGATAGTCAGAATACAACTTAAAAATCCCAAGACGACCGGAGAATGAAAGGAGAGGAAAAGGAGAATGGCAGAGCCACCCATGTTTCCCCATGCTCTAACCACCACAAGTATGGAAAACCTTCCTCTACAAATATAGGAGTTACACCTGTTTCCCCCTCAACAAATACAGGAGTTACCCCTGTTTCCCCGTGCTCTATGGCATCAAGCACCAGCCACAAGTATGGGAAATTCTACAAGTATGGGAAATTCTATCAGCCAATCCCCTCCCGGCTTTCAAATCAGGCCAACCAACCACAGCACAGCATTTCCTCTCTGCCGAGATCTACAATATGACAAGACGATGCTTGCAAGTTGCACATCAACGCCCTGAGTCCTACAGGAGTAAATGGATGTGAACAAGAGCATCAGATACGACAGATATAAAGATGCCAGAACCTCCCTACAACTATGACTACCAAGTGAGATATAAACACATTCACCTCAGATCTCGAATAATGGTCTCCACATATTTAGGGAGATTTCTCTGTTAGTAAGAAAATTAAACCTTAGGTAAGTGTTAATTATAACACCTATGAGGTAAGCCATCATGTAAATATTAAACCTCATTGCCTAGACTAAGTAATTTACCTTACAACTTCATCACAACGAATTCCCCATATTCCTATGACTTCGAGTCCGTGTAATCGAGAGTCAAGAATAAAGCCGCATAATACCTCCAAGAAATTATAGAGAAGTATGCAAACCTCAACTGCGGTAATACCCTACACCTGGACAAGGAACAGGGTAGCTAATCACAGTAGTGGCTTTGTACCAGCCTGCCCCTACCCTGCCCGGAGAGTGTACTTGCCTGAAGTACCCCTTGAAGCCCTGCTCGAGTGACGCCTTACACACCTGAAGTCTGGAACCTGAAGTACTGCTCGAGTGACTCCCTACACCCCTGAAGTGCTGCTCCATGGACCTACGATCTACGTCGGCCAGACTTGTACTCTCTCTCTGTCCTCCAACATTCCCCTAAGTGTCCCTGTGTATCTTACGTTGTGTTTATTGTTGTAGAGGTATAGGTAAAATATGAGAATCGTGTTGTGATTATTTATTCTGAGATCTGTGCCTAAGATCCTTGATTGTGTACTGTGTAATCTTTCTGAACCTGATATAAAGTCCTTGCTAGATCTGTTTATAAGTCCTAGCTCTTTTACTTAATTTATCTTCTATAGAACGTCTTACGCATACGTTATATAATTGTGTTCATTAATTCACCTCGCCACGCACTCACAGATTTTCCTAATATATGTATTCTGTTATATGTTGTGAGTTGAGGTCGAAGTGTATTTCGTGATTTAATTCCCCTTCTTTATACATAATCATTACCTGGAACCTACGCCCATTTTCATAACTAATTTATCTCGGTATATTCAAGTATAAGTATTATAATTTACATAAACTTATTTCTTTCCCGAGCTCCCCAAACATATGTTCGATTATATAATCGCCTTTGTAATTATTTTATGAATTGGTATTGACGTTCATTTGATTACTGATGTAAGTAATTTTGATTCTTCATGCCTAGGAGTTCTAGCATTGCATAGATTCTATTACTTAATTATCCATCATCTACCATACACATAGTATTCCAGTGTATGTTTATTGAAGACTCTGTTAACTCGTTCAGACCTCTTAGTTATACTGCAATTAGTATTTCCTTAGCACAGCTTCGTCGTGTGCGTTCATTTTCTTTTATAATTAATAATGTGTTAATTATCACTTTATGCTTTTAAATCATAAGCATTTCCAGAGCATTCGTTGACTAAGTTCACTTATTGGATTAAAATTGGTTCTCAAGTACAATTAGTAGATATTATTCTATAGTTAATTCATAATTGTACGCCAAACTGTACATCTGAATTCCTCGGCTTGGTTCGTTATTATTACATACGATCGTTGACGTGAATATAAGATTCCCATCATAAATTACATAATTCATGTTACAACTATAATAATTTGTGCAAATAATTAATTAATATTGACTCACCCACTAAACATGTGTGCTTATTAATTTTATCCTCTCAACTCACCCAGTATCTCTTGTATCGAGATGATTGTGTTCTAGTATCGTTATTGTTGATTACTCACGGTCGGTCCACGGAAGACACTCGACTTGCATCATTATTATGATTAATGGTTGATACTATAAGTCACGTATATTAATGGTTGATACTATAAGTCACGTATATTAATGGTTGATACTATAAGTCACGTATATTAATGGTTGATACTATAAGTCACGTATATTAATGGTTGATACTATAAGTCACGTATATTAATGGTTGATACTATAAGTCACGTATATAATGGTTGATACTATAAGTAACGTATATTAATGGTTGATACTATAAGTCACGTATATTAATGGTTGATACTATAAGTCACGTATATTAATGGTTGATACTATAAGTCACGTATATTAATGGTTGATACTATAAGTCACGTATATTAATGGTTGATACTATAAGTCACGTATATTAATGGTTGATACTATAAGTCACGTATATAATGGTTGTTACTATAAGTCACGGATATTAATGGTTGATACTATAAGTCACGTATATTAATGGTTGTATACTATAAGTCACGTATATTAATGGTTGATGGTATAAACGTATATTAAGGGTTGTACTATAAGTCACGTATATTAATTTAGTTGGTATTTATTTGATTATGATTAATGGTTTTTGATACTATAAAGTCACGTATATTAATGGTTGATACTAAAAGTTCACGTATACTTAATGGTTGATACTATCAGTCATTATATTAATGGTTGATACTATAAGTCACGTCCTATTAATGGTTGATACTAAAGTCACGTATCATTATATGGTTGATACTATACTTCACGTATATTTGGTAACTATAAGTCACGTATATTAATGGTTGATACGTCATAAGTCAACGGTATATTAATGGTTGATCACTATTAAGTCCCGTATATTAATGGTTGATACTATAAGTCACGTATATTAACAAAAAAATTTTGGTTGATACTAAGTAACGTTATATTTCTACTCCCCTCGCCCCTATGAATGTAGTTGGTATTTATTCTATCTATCTATCTATTGCCTGACGCCGTGATCCCCAAAGGGGTGGTGGCCACGAACGAAACGCCCCCATGCACCTCTGTTCCCCAGTCAGTCGTACGAGCCCCTCCCCCCAATCCCAAGCACCGCCTTCATTCATGTAGTTGCCGCACGCGCATCCTTCCACCTCATATGCGGTCTACCCTCTCCCCCTCTCACGGTTCCCTACAGCCTCGCTCTCGTACACCCCTCTTAGTCCAGCTCTCCCTACCCTCGCTTTCCATACGCACCATACGGCCGAACCATCTCAAGTTGTTCCTTTTCCACACTTTCCAGCACCTCATAACCTCCACACCACACCTCCTTCTTACTTTCCTCATTAGTCTGTCTAGCCCTCCATGTAACTCCGCACGCACTCCTTAGGTAATTAATTTCCACTTCTCTCACTCTTGGTCTAGGTCTCTCAACCAACGTCCATGCTTTCGCTTCTTTGCCGGAAGTCAGTGTCGTATTACCACACTGTCCATGCAAGGACCTTCTTCACTTCCATACTGACCACGCCTAGTTCTTGTGACTACTGCTTTTAGCGTTCCTACAACACCCCCTCTTCTTCCCCTGTTGTACCCCTCTCCCGCACGCTCTTCATCCATAGTCCCATCTTTACTCAGCACCCTGCCCAGATAGCGTAAAAGAGTTGACGATCTCCATAGCCTGACCGTTGGTCAGCTTCACCTCACACTCTTTCTGTGGACTTCACCCCTTTCCGAAGACCATAACCTTGCTCTTCCCCGTATTTACCGTCAGAATTCCGTTTTTTCTCGCACACTGTGTCCAAACTCTTTTACCAGTACCCTGCCACTCCCATTCATTATCACTTCATGCCAGAACTGTAACATTCCCTACCTCAAACATCAGTATAGGTAGCTTCCCACTACAAGTTCCCTCCCTTTTCAGCGCTACACCAACATCCACTGCGTCTTGGTAGTATTTCTTTCATAACTCCATCCATATATACAGTAAACAACCACGGAGGCATCACACACCCCTTCTTTTCAAACCAACATTCAGGTCAAAGAACTCGCCTCTGCTCACTCTCCACACGTACTGCCGCCTTTGCAACCCTCGTACATGCTCTTCACGGCTTTCAGCAACTTGCCCTCTACTCCGTATATTCTAAGTACTTTCCACAAACCTTCTCTATCCACTCTGTCATAGGCCTTCTCCAAGTCCCATAAAGGCAACCATACCCCTTTTGTTTCTTCTCTCCATATATTCTTCACCACAACACACTTCAGTTTAATAATCGGATCTACCCATCCTCGTTCCCTTCCTAAAACCTCCCTGGCTCGTCGCCTATCCATTTCTCCGTTCTCCACTCTCACTCGCTTCATCACTACCCGACTGTAGCCTGCCCTACTACGCTTAGAAGACATATTCCTCGCGTGGTTACCACACCCTCCTCTTTTCCCCCTTTGCCCTTATAAATTAGATGGGGGGGGACTATTATGCCAGTCTTCCAGCCATCGGGTGCACTCCCCTTCTCCCATTCTAGTTTGCACATTTTCCATACCCATTTCTATCACTATCTCACCACCCTAAGGACCGTCGACATTTCCCCCACACACTCCAGATCTGTTCCTGGTGCTTTCCCCCAACTTCACTCTTTTCATGCTTTCCCACACCTTCTGACCTCCTGAATCCCCACCTCCTCCTTCCACTACTTTTTTTGTTTTTTTTTGATTTTTTAAGGAGACAATGAACTGTATGAAGGAAAAACACAGATAAAACAACAAAAGGGCTCATGTGCCTAAAGGCGTCCTCCATTCATAAAATGTGTTTGGTAACAACTGGATTTAAACATTTGTAGATTGTAATTTTGTGGGAAAGCAATTCGAGGGAAGTGAATTCGGCAAAGAGTAGTAGCTCTGGGGATAAATGAATTCTGATAAGCAGAAGTTCACTGCATTGTGGAGGAGAAAGTGTAAATTCATTGGGCCCCCTCTCAGCTGCCCTAGTGCTACGAGGAAAGATGTGGAGAGGCGGCACAATTGAAGCAGGTTCCTCGGAACAATTGCTATGGAAAATATCTGTAGAATACTGCAAGGGATGCAACGTTCTTTTCTTGCGTATGGCTAATGTAGGATGGTCCTGTGTGATTGCAGGGTTATTGATTAATCTAATAGCTTGATTTTGAATTTTGTCCAACTGCCTCAATGAAACCACTCCACGTCCACGCCCACAGAAGGTGACCAGTAAACCATCTGAGAGCGCACATGACTTTTATATATCCGGGCCAACTGCTCGTCAGTGAAGAATTCTCGAACTCTGTACAGGAGTCCCAGTTTTGTTAGAGGCCTTCTTAGCAATGCTTCTAACCTAATGTGGCCCCCTCAAGTTAGTAGTTTAATGTTACAGACCGAGAATGTCAATACTAGGGGAAGTGGTAAATATTTACATCATTAAAAAATTTATATGGTGAGTCATTGAGATTCTGGTCGGTTAGAAAATTGACGTACTTGGTTTTCGTGTGCATTAAAGGAAACTAGGATTCTCTTGTCCCCAGTCATTAATTCTAGAAAGGTCTGGGTTCAGAGAAATTGCAAGTGTTTATTTTGTGAAATGTATCAGATCGTGTTGGGTGCAAGAATTGGTAAAATGGTGAAGGAACTGTGGAGTGTTGAGTCATCTGGCGTTAGGAATGTATTGCTTATTAGTGGTAAGATATGAGATTATTGATTTATGAATGAGGAACAGAGTTGGGGCCAAAACTGATCCCTGGGGAACACCATCATTTATTGAGTGAAATTGAGCATAACGGCCATCTACCATTTACACAGATTTTTCTGTTATGAATATAAGAAGACATTAGGGGAACTAATGATGCAAGGCCATAGTGTAGGTGTGACATCTTCGACAATAAGGAATTGATGCCAAGACTCTCTCCAATGCCTTTGATATATCCAGTGCTATTGTATGTGGTTCACCATGTTGGTCTGGTAGCTTGGTTGATTTGATGCGTCAGAAGGCAAAGAATGTCTTGCAGTTGATCGACATCGGTCTAAAACCATATTGCCTATCCACTGATTAATTTGTGATTCTCCAGATGCTTAATTATGTGATTAATTTAATATAATGTTCAAAGACTTGCCATAGAGTGGAAGTTATAGCTATTTGTCTGTAGTGGTTGATGGATCTGAAGAGGCACCTTTTTTTAGGAACTGGATGGATGTTTTGCTTCGTTCCAATGGTACGGGAAAGCATGAGGTATGAGTACACAGACGGCAAATTTTGCCAATACAGGATCGAGTCTCAAGGAGCAATTCTTAAGTACTATTGTAGGAATTTCATCTGGACCAGGAGTCCTTTAGTCTACTGAGAGATTCTGCAAAATAGTTTTGACATGTCTGGTGTGGATCTTCAGTGGAGGGAATTTCAGTGAAGTACTTAAGTACAGGGACCTGATCTTGATTTTTTTCATCTAAGGTTGGAGTTTTGGGGGAGAAAATATCCGCAAGAAGGTTAGCTTTACCTCGTGGTTCACTTACAAGATTGCCAGTCGTGAGATTTTAATGGTGGAATGGATGAAGCAGTAAGGAAGTTTGGATTGTGAATGAGTTAAGAGATAGAACCAAAATATTTTGTTATTATTTTTGATTATTTAGAAGTTGATTTGCCTGCTTATGGAGAACGGTTGATTTAGGTTAGGTTTAATACAGTTTTGGCATGGATTTCTGAATGTTTCTAAAGTAATTAAAGGCTTCATGTTTTTATGATCTTGTGTATGCATTGTAGGCTATTGCTTTTTTGTTGCAGTTACTCTAAGCACAATTATGGTCAATGACCATTTAGGTGAATTAGATATTTTTACTGTACTTTTGATGAGAAGTAAAAGTTCTCATTCCAATTTTTACAAAATCCTGTATGTGGCGTCCAGGTGGCTGTGCATCATCAGAAAAGAAATAGGTCCAGGGAATATCAATACAGAACACCTGGCAAGACCCTCCCCGTCTGCCCTATCGTAATGCCATTTAAGGGTCAACGCACAAACAGGTTCAGAGTGGGAAGGTTTGGTAGGTGATAGACAGGTGGCCTTTAATCCGACAGTGATCAGAAGATCCAAGTTGTGGACCTCACTGTAACATCATAATTCTCTTCTCTCTTCTTCTCCCTCCCATACCAAATACAGCTATGTTTGGTGGCTCGTCATTCCTCCTTTCATTTAGCAACTCACTGAGGTACTTCCTCCCTCTTTCGACGCTCCGTGGCTTCTCGGCTAGCATTCTCCCATTCTTATCTTTCAACACCCTTAGACTGTTTCCCCCTTGCTCCCTTCCCTAACTTTTCTTGACTGCTTGCCAGAACATTTTCTTACTGCGCCTCCATTTTAAACACTCAGATTCCTGCCAAATTCCTCATCTACTCCTTCTCTTTCCGTTCTTGCAGTACTCTCTTCCCCCCCCGCTTATACTCTCCACGTACCATCCCTCGTTTCTGTCCTCTCGGAATCTTCATTCCCTCTACTACCCAACCACTCTCTATATGTTTTCGTCTTTTCTTTCCACAGCTATTCGTACCTCTTCTGTCCACCATGCTGTATCTTTCACCCCCCTCCCTCTTCTCCTCACTCCACACCCCTCCTGCACATGCTGCACAGATCTCGCCTTACCACCTTGCTCATACTCCTCCACTTCCTCCATAACTTCCAGGTCGAACCCAGCTAGTCGTCTTTCCATTGATCTCCTGTACTCCTCCCTGGCTTCCTCCTCCTGCAACCTCTCCACCCTCCTCCCCATTCCACCGCTCTCGCCTCCCTCCCGCCTTTTTTCTCCTCACCCACTTCTTTTGTATCCTAAACCTTGGCTACCACTACATAACTGATCAGACAGACCCCCTTCCAATCACCCTATAAAGCCCTAGCATCCATCACAGATTTCTTCATTCGTTCATCCACACATACATAAGCAATCAATGGCTTTCGTTTCCACCACTGTCTTATCCGTCATCGTCACCTGCCTGTTTCCACGTGTACCTGTGGATCATTCTGTGTCGGAAGAAGGTGTTGGCTATCCCCAGCCTCCTCCCCACACCTACGTCCACAATTGCACCTACCATTCCCATTCACCTCTGATGGTACCCCCCACCCCTCCCACCACTCCGCAACTTTCCTATCACCCACCTTACCATTTCATAGTCCCCAATCAAAAATATTCTTTCGTTCTTGTCAAACTTCTCCAGCCACGCCTCCAAATTCATCCAGAACTCCTCTTTCTTTCTTGTTCAAGTATATCCTCTGTCGGGGCGATACACGCATACACTCACCCACGTTTGTATTCCTACTTTTCAATCTCAACCCACACAATCCTTGAACCCACAGACCCATACTCTCTTAAAAACATTCCGTCCATTTGCTTACTTACAAACAAACATGCACCTCCTCTCGCTGTTCCTTCACTCACTCCCCATCACACACATCCCATTCCACCCCTCCCACTCTCCTCACATCTGAACCTTTCCAGTTGGTCCCTGTCGTTCCACATACATCCAGCCTGGCATTCACTAACACTTTCAGAACCTCTCTCTCTGTTGTGCCAGCATTCATGCCACTAACAGCACCGTAGCCATTCTCAGAATGTCCGAAGGCATGTACTTAGTCTGATCGTGGTTCGTCAACGTTGGTTCCGTCCGCATCCGAGGCTGTTCGTTCGTTGTTCCTTTGTCTTAGATATTTTTTCCGGGTGGGGGTCCCGCAACCCACCGACCCAACCTCTTTATGTCGCCTCTTACGCCACGCAGAAGGCACCGTGGGGCATATTTCTAGTCCCTAACCCGCCGGGGGGTTTTATTGGAATTATTTATTGATTATGATTAACTGTTTGATACTATAAGTCACATATATTAAATTTCAGTTGGTATTTAGTACCTTATTTATAACAACATTTGTTTCTGGTTTGAATCTCATTTATGTCAATTGCTATTCATTGCCTTATATTCCTAATAATTATCCAGGTAATACTTCATGCCTGGATTACGGGATCTATATTCGCGAAGCTGGAAATATAAATTATTTATTTGACAAGGTCCTATATGCCTCCATCAAGCTAGAACGATATCTTAAATACACCTATATTGTGAATTACATGTTGTGTTTTTACTGAGTTCTGTAATTACCTCAATATTACCTGTAAATACCTATTTTACGCTATTTAAGAACGTGTTAGGTGTGTCCCCTGTTGGGCTATACTACGGTCTATAAGTCCATACACTGGATTTTAGTACATAACCTATATCACGAGTTTAAATATTATACCCGCCATAACAATATATACTGTATAAGATGTATATAATATAATATAATTATATATATATATATATATATATCTGTATTCTCTCTCTCTCTCTATTCTTCCATTCCCCTTTAGATTACGTAATAACGGATTTGACGAGTCATGATCTTGTTGCTCGCGTACCGACAAAGCTAGATGTAGCCTTGGGCCCACAAATAGTTAGGGTTTACTCACGCATC
>CM064523.1:45416214-45479103 GCA_032716605.1 Paralithodes platypus | reverse complement strand
CAGGCTATTTCAGCCTATGCCCGAGAGGGAGTAGTGGGAAATTTAGGAAGACAAATAAATATAGTAATAAAATTTATATTATATATCTATATATCTCTCTCTATAATATATCATTATCTTATATAATATATATCTATATTAGAGCTGGAGGAGAGATGAAGAGAGAGAGAGAGAGAGAGAACGAAGGGAGAGAGAGAGATGCGAGGACAGAGAGATGGAGAGAGACGAGAGAGGGAGCGGACAGACGACGAGGCAAAGATATACTGTACAGTATAATTATGCAGTATATATAATATATTGTGTATTGGGCGGGAAAGAAAGACCGGAGAATGCTGGGGCATGTACTCGTTAACTTACCACATGATACCTCCTTTAATGCTTTACTCTATTCCCACTTCACCACTCGTCTGTCATGTCTTCATGAATCTCCTTTTCTATGTCTCCAGCAGGGAGGAGATGAGCTGTGAGAGAGAGAGGGAGAAAGAGAGAGAGAGAGAGAGAGTATTTGAAGAGTACATTCAAAATGCGCTCTTTACAAAGAATGCTACGGGAGAACATATTGTATTATATTTAGCCTGTTATGGATATACAGTATGCCAACATGGAACACAAAATGCATATACTTAAAATAGGTAAATACACTCTTCAAACTATGATAATATAAAGTAGAATTCGAATATTATTCAGTTAGGATGTAGTATTCAGGTGTACCCACTACTCACACGCTCGCGTTTATTTTAACTGCCGTTGGATACAATAATTGGTTGTGGCCTAACCCTTCCATGACTTATTGTCATCATCATATATATTGCCAGCAGGGGCAAATAACAGAAACAAATACCCAACAAAATAGACAGGAACATAACCGCAAGTGCACGATCTAAGTAAACATGACGACCGTAAGCCCGGATACATCCTTCCCTATTATTCTAAACAAGATGCGGACGGAAGGAAGAATAATGAAGGAATAAAGATAAGAGCAAGACTACAAACATGAAAAATATAAATTGAAAACGATAAGGGAAGAGGACAACAGGTGAATAATGACTGTGGCTGATAGGGTGGTGGGGAATATGAGAGAGAGAGAGAGAGAGAGAGAGAGAGAGAGAGAGAGAGAGAGAGAGAGAGAGAGAGAGAGAGAGGCAGAAGGAAGATAATACTGTATTGAAACAATAATAGACTAGAAGACACTGGTGACATCATAGCTACAACAACCTATTCCTGCTTACTAGTTTCGTTATACGGCAAACTAAGCACATTTTTGAGAGTTCATCACAAACTACGGTACTATAAAACAAATGTACCCTAATTTCCAAGACTAAGATATATACAGTCTAGTGCTAAGCTTCCCTGCAATAGGGCTAAATTTTTTCATTGGCAAAATAACTCCAGAAATATAAGGATTATTCTAAATATTAATTAGTCCTTATGTACATATTATGAATGTCATTTACTTTAGGATAATTCTGGATTATGTTAACGCCTTTCACGCCCTCAACAACCGACACCCACTGATTTGGTTGGACCCTCAACCATACTGCACCCATCATTCATCTTACACAGCCACCATAGTCTAATTTAATGAACAAACTAACACACATATAAACGTATATATGCCGCTCATAATGACAGAACAAAGAATTATAAAAAACATATTTGTGGACATAAGTAGAGAGATAGAAGGAGTCAGAGTGAGTGAGTGCGTGAGTGTTAAAAGAGAAGCAACCAAGCGAGAGTGCGCGCCCAAAGATTTGTTGGCCAAATATTTGGGGACGACTGAAGCAGGTGGGGAAAATATGTGTGCTAGCCTCTCATCATCATATTTTCTATACCAAATATGTGTGCTAGCCTCTCATCATCATATTTTCTATACCAAATATGTGTGCTAGCCTCTCATCATCATATTTTCTATATCTATTTACTTTTTGTATTTGGTCGGGAAAGGATTATATGGTATATACTGGAATAGAAAGCAAGGGAATAGATGGAAGTTGTTTGCAAGGAAGGACACTTGAAAACAGATATATATAATGAATTAATGCAAGGTATTAAAGATAGGGAAGTTGAAGAAAAAGACGTAAAATAAAGTAGCCAAAATATAAATAGGAACTCATATTGTGGAAAGGATCTGAATGTGCTTGTTAGCAATGATCTGAAGCCTAGAAAACAATGCCAACTGGGTCCTGGGATTCATATCTAAGATTGTGAGTAACATAACTTTTTTTTTTTTTTCTGTGATTGAGGGAGGCAAAAGGTATAACTGCCTATAGCGAGTGCCTCCCCCATAGTTGAAAGAGTGACAGGGCCAAAATCAAGGGACGTTCGAGCCAAAATGCCTGGACACACAGAGTTTGAAGCAATTTAAGTCATAGGACAAAGTGCAAGGTTGAGTCGTCTGCGTATGAATGGATGGGAATTAAGGTACAGTTAAGGAGATCATTTATAAAAAATTAGAAAGAGAATAGGAGATAGGACAAAGCCCTGAGGAACACCGGAGTTTATAAGGTGAGGAAGTGAACAATGGCCGTCCACAACCGCGGCTATGGAACGGCCGGAAAGGAAATTAGAGACAAAGGCACAGACGGAGGGATAGAAACCGAAGGAGGGTAGTTTAGAATTTAACCCTTAAAAAGCGGCCCACCACTTAAGTCGAGTTAGATAAAGCTGGACTATGTGGCGGCGCTCGACATAACTCGAGTGGCAATTTCAGCACGTAATGTGGCTGAGAGAGAGAGACAAGTGGTGGCAGGAGACTAGCGAGCGTATGACTGCTCCAGACCACCGCGGCGAACCTACTGACACAAATCTCAGCTCCCTCCTCCCTCTCTCACTCGCTACATACTCAATTATGTACCGAAAGTACCGAATTACCTGCTTTTTGCACTCGCGTTGCACGGTTATTGCAAGAAAACTATCCATCATACAAGGATCGTTATGGTGTCATTCGAAAGCTCTGTTTATGCCCTTTCAGGGATAGGTACTTGTTTTACGTTCTGGGTCTTATTTAGGCATGAAAATGATCACGTAAACAGCCCTATTTTGGCTAAAAACACCCCGCTGGGCGGTACACATAAATAAACCGCATAGGCCGCTCGTAAGGTGTTAAAGATTTATGCCAGACTCTATCGAAGGCTTTCGATATGTCTAGTGCAATAGAAAAAGTCTCACCGAAGTCCCGAAAGGAGGATGACCAAGAGTTAGTAAGATATGAAAGAAGATCACCAGTAGAGCGACCCTTAACACCTTACGAGCGGCCTATGCGGTTTATTTATATGTACCGCCCAGCGGGGTGTTTTTAGCCAAAATAGGGCTGTTTACGTGATCATTTTCATGCCTAAATAAGACCCAGAACGTAAAACAAGTACCTATCCCTGAAAGGGCATAAACAGAGCTTTCGAATGACACCATAACGATCCTTTTATGATGGCTAGTTTTCTTGCAAAAACCGTGCAACGCGAGTGCAAAAAGCATGTAATTAGCCACTTTCCCGATACAATTCCTTATATAGCGAGTGAGAGAGGGAGGAGGGAGCTGGGATTCGTGTCAGTATGTTCGCCGCGGTGGTCTGGAGCAGTCATACGCTCGGTACTCTCCTGCCACCACTTGTCTCTCTCTCTCAGCAACATTACGTGCTGAAATTGCCACTCGAGTTATGTCGAGCGCCGCCACATAGTCCAGCTTTATTTAACTCGCTTATGTGGTGAGCCGCTAAATAAGGGTTAAGGAAGCCATACTGGCGATCTGAGAGCAGATTATGAGAAGAGAAATGCTTAAGAAAATTGGAAGCAAGAATAGTTTCAAAAACTTTAGAAAGACAAGAGATAAGAGCAATTGGACGATAGTTGGAGGGTTGAGAGCGGTCACCCTTCTTTGGGACAGGTTGAATGTGAGCAAACTTCCAGCATGAAGGGAAGACGTTAGAGGATAGACAGAGACGAAAGAGTTTGCCTAGGCAGGGAGTCAGCACGGAAGCACAGTTTTTGAGAACAACAGGAGGAACACCGTCCGGACTGTACGCCTTATTAGTGTTAAGCCCAGAGAGGGTAGAAAGTACATCTTTTGAAGAGATTAGGATATTAGGCATAAGTAAGAGAGAGGAGGGCGGAGAGGGAGGAATAGCACCGGAATCATCCAAGGTGGAGTTTCTAGCAAAAGTTTGAGCGAAGAGTTTAGCTTTGTCAGAGGAAGAAGTGATGGTTGTGCCATCAGAGTGGGAAAGGGGAGGGAAAGACGAGGAAGAGAAATTGTTGGAGAGGTTTTTGGCTAGATGCCAGAATGCTTGGGAAGAGCTAGAGTTGGATAGTTCAGTGCATTTATTATTGATGAAAGAGTGTTTGGCAAGTCGAAGAACAGATTTGGCTTGATTCGGGGCAGAAACATATGAAGAATGAGAGTCTTGAGTTTTAAGGCGTCGGTACCGTTTGAATGCTTCCTCCTTATTGTGGACAGCAGTAGAACAGGTGTGAGTAAACCAAGATTTTTTAGCATTAGTCTGAGAGAAAGAGAATGGAATGTATGCTTCCATGCCCGATAGGATTACCTCGGTAATGCGTTCAGCACTCTCCGAGGGTCCTCGGCCACGGAAGCAGAAATCATTCCATGGGAAATCAAAGAAGTACTGCCGAAGAGCCTCCCAGTCGGCAGCGCCAAAGTGCCACAAGCGCCGCCGGCTAGGAGGATCGGGTGGCCGTACTGGAGAGATAGGAAAGGTGACAGAGATAAGTTTATGGTCGGAGGAGCCCAAAGGAGAGATAAGATCGACAGTATAAGAAGAAGGGTTAGAAGTTAGAAACAGGTCAAGAATGTTGGGCCGATCTCCGATGCGATCCGGGATACGGATGGGTTGCTGAACTAACTGCTCTAGGTCATTTAGGATAGAAAAGACGTAGGCTTGTTCACCAGGTGAATCAGTAGTGTGAGAGGAGAGCCATTGGCGGTGTTGAACGTTGAAAACTCCTAAGATGGAGATTTCTGAGAAAGGAGAAATGGATTGAATGTGTTCCACTGTAGAGTTTAGATAGTCAAAGAATTTGGGAAAGTTGGTAGAGTTAGGGGAAAGATAGACAGCACAGAAATATTTAGTAAGAGAATGACAGGAAAGTTTGAGCCATAAAGTTGAGAATTCAGAGGAGTCGAAATCGGGAACACGAGAGCAAGTGAGTTTGTTGTGCACATATGCACAACATCCGCCTTTGGCTTTGAAACTAGGATAGGGAAAGTAGGAGGATACAGAGAAGGGGCTGCTGGATGTTGCTACAGACACCTGAGTTTCGGTGAGGAAGAGAAGATCAGGTTTGTAGGAGGAGAGATGGTGCTCAACAGAGTGAAAGTTAGAGGAAAGTCCACGAATGTTGCAGAAATTAATATAAAGAGTAACAGGCCGAGGTCCAGGTAATTGTGTGGGGTCGTCAGGGGATGGTCGGTCGGGTGTGGGGGCATTTATGGTCCCTCCCCCTGGGGACTCCGAGGCTGGGTTAGAATTCATATTTTTTTTTTTTTTTTTAAATGAAGGAATGAAGTGTGGTGTGCATGTTTAGTGTGGTGAAGGGGATAGGAGGAATAACTAAAGTTATTCCAACATTTAACTTAGCCTTGGTGAAACTTCATTTGGACTATCCTGTTCAGTTTTGGGATCCCTATTGTGAAGTGTATTGTACTATATGAAGGCAATCCAACATAGATTATCCATACTATTAGTAATGTATTGTGTGACGAGAAGTTGAAAACCCGTGGCCTGTATTAATTAGAAAACGAAACTCAATTGGATATGATTGAGATGTTTAATCCACTGGACCGCAGCGACGCACGTGATGCGTCGGCAATGTATGTAACGATAAACCCCAGCGCTGCATAGGGTGCGTCGCGGTTAATTACTCCGGTCCTATGGCACCTAGAGAGCTCAAAGTTTGTATGGGAACTGCATAAGTATCCCACGCAATAATGCCGATGGTTGAAAACCCTTAATGTCCAGCCGTGTGTGCGTGAGTGCACAAAAACCTGTTTTTGCCTACCCATTTCCCCATGTTAATTCCGACTTTCGGGCGCAGGGCGTAGGACCCCTTAATGACTTAAGGGATCGTTTTTTTTTGTTTTTTCCTTAAATTCTAACTCATTCCATGTGTTTTCTGGAGATTTTTTTTGTTGACAACCTGCTGCTCCTGGTGTACATTTATATTATATTGTCTGGGGCTCAGTGGGTTAAGCGGATGAAGGGTATTTCTAAAGAAGATAGTAAAGTTATTCTAGGTTCATAATTGTGCGGTAACCCATATAATGGTTTCACATAAGATACCTTCTGTATTAGGAAAAATAGTTAGCAGCAGGGATGTAGATAATTATGTGAATTTGATTGTATCGTTCAGTTATCACCTCAAGGACGGAGAGAAGTTTCCAGCGTAAACCGGAATAGCCATATGAATGACATGGGTTGGGTTTTGAAAGCCTTGTTAAGAGCGGTCATCTTTATAAATATGCTTGTGTTCTTATGTTCTTAAAGTGGATAAGTAGACAACACGAAACATACAGGTAGAAAGACCAGCGGGATAGATGTGAAAAACAAGAAAGAGGATGGACCTATGAGTGGAAAAGTATGAAGATAAAGAGAAAGTAAATGGGATATTTGGAAGGACAAATTAATAGACAAATAGAGAAGTGGACGTGCATAGTATACGAAAATGGATCGTTGACTTAAAATATATTGTATTGAAAATAACTACGTTTGAGAGAAAACGAAAGATTCATAAATAATTATGAAGGTACATACTATCTCAGATAACCCTCTGACTTCCATATACCCTTCCTAATCTGAATATATTCGTCTAATAGCAGACATATTCAGAAAATAAATGCATAATCATATACTGAATGGGGTAAGGCACGCAAAGCCATATAATGAAAATGGACACAAATATAATAGTCAAATATTTAAATTAAAGAAATATGAGGAGACTATTGAACATGTGAAAGTCCATAATTGTGCTGATGATAGTGGACAAGTTGATAATGTTATAGATTCCATGGTATTCAAATAACTTATATTTTGTGTGGGTTTGGTTTATTAATTTGGTTCTTCTATGAAGAAGGAAAATTACGTGTTTACGAAGCTTCAGAATAAAGAACATTGCGACAAATACAATTAATTGTTTCTTTAAGTTAAGTGAAATATATCTATTATTATGAATTTAATAGTCAGTTTTCGTTGCACTGTGCATTGTGCAACCAATTATATATGAATAGAAATACTCCACATTAAGGAACGTCGGAAAAGGCTGGGTTTGCATTCGTTAGTAGGACGTACACATTTAGAGGGTATGTTGTAGAGAGAGTCAAGCTAGTCGAGTTAATATAGATATAGGAATATGAAGAATGTATTGAACATTTGAGTAATTATGAGACAACAGGAACAAATTGATTTAATTAGAGTAATTAGGTTTCAAAATATAGACCAAGACAGGCATGGTAATAGAGGGTTAGATATGTAATACAAATTATCGGTTACCGAACATCATAATATAAGTTCAAGAATGGTAGAGAATTACAAATATTAAGATACAATATTAAGTAGGATAGAACATTGTAAAAAGAGAGGTTGGTTGGTCAAGTTCTTAGTTAGAAATAAAGGTATTTGTAAGAGAAAGATGGTATAAAGAGAAGAGGTTGTGGAGAAGATAATGTAGGCAAAATAGAAGGTAGAAGGTTGAGGGATATAAAGTAAACAGAGAAGAGGTTGGGTAGAAGGTTAGTAGCTAAGGAGGGAGGCATTAGCAATGGTATTGACCAGGGATTTGTCAGCAGGATATAGAAAAGAAGTTAGGAAGGATGCAGAATATATAGTAAACAGCCGATACTACTGTATACTTATGTTGAACATATATAATAAAACAAAATAAACAAATATAACAGAGAAAATAAGGGGTATGAACAATAGCGGGCAACAGAAGAAAGTACACCAAGGTGATTGATGAGAGATAACAAAGGGAAAGAGATGGTCGGCATTTGAGAGGTTATACTTAAATCAATGGAATGTAAGGAACATGTAAACCAATGAATAAAGACAAACTAAACGGGAACAAATTTACTACAAACTTAAAAAGGAGCAAACACAAAAGATAGGTAGGCTAAGGTAGAACAAATACATTTTTTTTTTTTTTTTTAGTTTTTGGCTGAATACATTTAATTTAATTCCGACACTTGCCTAATCAATCAGGAGAGCCTGAATGAGCCCTAATATGGCGGAAATAGGCGTATATACATGCCTGCAGCCAAAGAGTTGAATACATACATTAATAGGCGTATATATATGCCTGCAGCCAAAGAGTTGAATACATACATTAATAGGCGTATATATATGCCTGCAGCCAAAGCGTTGAATACATACATTAATAGGCGTATATATATGCCTGCAGCCAAAGAGTTGAATACATACATTAATAGGCGTATATATGCCTGCAGCCAAAGAGTTGAATACATACATTAATAGGCGTATATATATGCCTGCAGCCAAAGAGTTGAATACATACAGTAATAGGCGTATATATATGCCTGCAGCCAAAGAGTTGAATACATACATTAATTGTATCTGTCGCAGTGTACTTTACTTTGAAGCTTCGTAAGCATCCTATTTTTCTTTTTCATAGTATTATTCATTAAACTAAACATACAACAAACATAAGTTATTTGAATACCATGGAATCTATAACATTATCAACTTGTCCATTATCATTACAATTATGGACTTTCACATGTTCAATAGTCTCCTCGTATTTATTTCATTTAAATATTTGACTATTATATCTGTGTCCCTTTGCATTACATGGCTTTGCGTGCATTAACACATTCAGTATATAATTATGAATTTATTTTCGGATTTATGTCTGCTATTAAATGATTATATTCAGATTAGGAAGGGTATATGGAAGTCAGAGATAGTTGAGATAGTCTTTACCGACATAATCCCAAAGATCCTTTCTAAGCTATATAGAATCGTCTAATGCTAGTCAGAATAAACTGTCAATATGCGTCATAATCTTCAAAGGGTTAAGTTTGCTGAATTTAAAAAAAAACTGACGTAAACTTCATTGCATGTAATGTTTTCCTTTTAATTTATTTTCCTCTCCCGCTCAGTCATTTTCAATATATATTATATCTCAACGCTCCCTATTCGTATGTTATGCACGTCCACTTCTCTGTTTGTTTCATTCTCTCGCATATAATTTATCTCATTTACTTGTTCTTTATAGTTACATCCTCTTTCTCTTTCTTCACATCTCCTCTTTCTATCTGTATGTATTGTGTTGTCGACGTATCCAGTTTAAGAACATAAGAACACAGACATATGTATAAGGATAACCGCTCCCACGAGGCAGATACCTTTCACACCGAACCCATGTCATCCATATGGCTATTCGGTTTACGCTTGAAATTTTCTTCCGTCCTTGAGGTGACAACTGAACATACAATCAAATCCACGTATCTACACCCTTGTTGCTAATAAATGTGTACCTATATCTTTCCTAAAGCGGAACGTATCTTATGTGAGGCCATTATATGGATTATCTCACAGTTATTTAACTTTACTAAGTTGTTAATATCTTCCTTAGAAATACCCTTCATCCACTTGAACACCTCTATCATATCCCCTTCACAATTTCGTGTTTTAATTACTACAGGCCACGGGTTTTCAACTTTTCCTCACACGATCAATTATTAACTAATATAATGAATAATCTATGTTGGATTGCCTTCATATAGTATAATCTATGTTGGATTACCTTCATATAGTATAATCTATGTTGGATTACCTTCATATAGTATAATCTATGTTGGATTGCCTTCATATAGTATAATCTATGTTGGATTACCTTCATATAGTATAATCTATGTTGGATTGCCTTCATATAGTATAATCTATGTTGGATTGCCTTCATATAATATAATCTATGTTGGATTGCCTTCATATAGTATAATCTATGTTGGATTACCTTCATATAGTATAATCTATGTTGGATTGCCTTCATATAGTATAATCTATGTTGGATTACCTTCATATAGTATAATCTATGTTGGATTACCTTCATATAGTATAATCTATGTTGGATTGCCTTCATATAGTATAATCTATGTTGGATTGCCTTCATATAGTATAATCTATGTTGGATTGCCTTCATATAGTATAATCTATGTTAGATTGCCTTCATATAGTATAATCTATGTTGGATTGCCTTCATATAGTATAATCTATGTTGGATTGCCTTCATATAGTATAATCCATTGAACAATAGGGACCCAAAAAAACTGAACAGGATAGTCCAAATTAGTTTTCCCCAAGGCTAAGTTAAGTGTTTGAATAACTTTAGTAGTTATGTTACTCACAATCCTAGATATGAATACCAGTATCCAGTTTCCATTGTTCTGAACGTGTATAATTTGTTTTCTATGCTTCAGATCATTAATTGTGTCGCAGGAGCGTGTAATTACTCCTGTGAGGTTATGACAAAACGATTATGTTTCAGACGTACAGGTACATTCCCATACTTTGTGTCTGTAGCCAACCTATGTATTTATACCTGATGTATATCTGGATATTTCTAGTCAGATTAGGAGGGACGTCTTTTCTACCTCCTTTATCTTTCATCGGATCTCCTTGATATTTTAACACTAACATAATTAATTTATTTGCGGCACTTATTTTTCGATGACCCTATTTGCTAGTAGTACTAGAAATAGAGTAAATGGTATCTTAGAGACACTCCAATACCCTTGTCAATCGAAGTGAGAGGGAGCGAATACCGACAGATAAGTAGTTTGGTAGTTTGACTGGTTATAAGGCATATCCTTATAATTCATCGATAATACTACTGAGTAATATCTTGCTTTCTGATATCATTGGGGACAGATTAAGGGCCATATATGGGTATAGTGCTTGGGGGTAGTGAATCAGGTGATGAATAAAGTGGTTTCATTTGGTGTAGAGGAACTCCCCTATCTGGTAATGGATTAGCCCACCATCTTGCTGTAAGGCCAGGATTGAATAGTTCCTCACTGTATTCTCGGCTGTGATAGTGATAATAGCTCCCGTAGTGTGTCCCTGGATTTACACCATATACCATCATACCAGGATATTTTACTGCCACGGATATATAGGAGAGCTGTCACCGGCCTGGGAGTATAGTCCGACTATAGCTGAGTGTTTTTTTCATACCCCCTTTATTAATTAACCCCTTCAGGTGCAGCCATATGTTTTCTTCCTTGCGTACTTGCTTTCATTAATTGCGTAATAATTTTAATAATTAATACTATCAATGGTTAGTAACCTAATGCATATTGTTTGCTCAGTTTCATAATTCACTGCTTAATCTAAAGTTTAACTTAGTGAGTCAGTTATTAAGTAATTAACACCTGGTCACCCAGATAGTATTTGTGCCGTATTTTTCGTGTGCCCGCTATTATTTCGGTATCCGTTTATGTACCTCCGGGTACGTGCCGACACTGTTATTGTTCACCATCTTTGTTGATGCCGTAGCCTAACTAGACTATTGTTGCAAGGGTCCGCCAGTATTAGACCAACTATTGTGAACCAGTGAAGGGGGTTGTGATTGTGAGAGTTCAATTAGGAAATACTATTATTTTCGTATCGGGATATACATGTAGACTCTGCCTGGTTGCGGTGTTCTACTTGCATATGACTTTACCGTAATTTTCTTCTTGTGATCCTTTTGTTGGTCTAGTAGCCGAGGGAGTCCTCGACCAGTGTGATCCAACCCTAGTTTTTGTGTCCACATTTCAATCACCCGGAACGGTGTTGCAACAATTTACTACTTTGGGCTGGTGCTTTTGATCACGGCAGGGTGACATACTGTAATAGAGGAGGGGTGGTGCCTCTTATAGAGGTAACCGTTACAGGGTGGTTTTCCCTAGTACAGTCACTGCACCCTTCTTGATCATAGCACGGCACTGTTGATAATATAGTAGGTAGGAATCTGTGACCAGAGTGATTGTTCTGTGGTGTTATGATCTGAATTTATCCTCGTTGGGACGGAGTAGTATCTCTGTCCATTTGGCCGGACGAGTAAAAGACAGCGGCCTAAAAGTGTATCGGGAATCCTACCCCACTTGTTGTGGTTCCAGAGATCCTGGACCCAGTAGTGTTACGTGTAGTAGTGTCTGTTTACGATCGGGGATACTGGAGGTTATAGAGAGGGTATTGCGTTACCGTTAGGCAGGCCCGGGCCCTTCTCTTACAGTACCCTCGTTTGTGACAATTGTTAACAAGCACATTCAAATCCTGTCCACAGTATGAGTCCCTAATTCGGTAAAATTCTAGTTTCACGTACACAGCGACAAAAGGGAGGCGCCGTTGTAAAGGCATAGCTTCCCGACCAACTATGAAGATCAGGGAAATTGCTGGGTAAAAGACGTAATATAATGATAATAAACTACATTAACGACATTAGCCTAACCTAACAACCTTACCTAACCTAACCTAGTATTATGTAATAGCTATGGCAGAGGTGCCGCATATGGGGAGATTTTTGTTTTGTTTTTACAGTAGGTATAATTCCTTATAATGCATTTCCGCCGTTTTGGACATATATAGGAATTAAGTATGGCATATGACAACTCTAAAGTAGCCATAGAAATTTATGAGTATGCTGTGAAAGCGAAACTAGAATTAAACCCCTAATTCTTGTTTGGCTACTTTATTTTACGCATTTGTCTTCAACTTCCCTATTTTCAATATCTTGCATTTATAACTGATTTAAAATGTGCTTCCTTGCAAACAACCCTCATCTAATCCCTTGCTGTCTATTCTAGTATCTACCATACAATCCTTTCCCTCCTCAATGTCAAATAATAAACTAAATATCCATGGAAATAAAATGATGAGAGGTTAGAACAAATATTTGCCCCAGCTGGTTCAGTCGTCCCCAAATATTTGGCTAACAAATCCTTGGGCTCGCACTCTCGCTCGGTTGCTTCTCTTCTAACACTCACTCGCTCACTCACTCTCACTCTTACTCTTTCTATCTCTCTATTTATGTCATCAAAAATGGTTTTACAATTCTCTGTTTTGTCATTATGAGCGGCATATATACATAAATAATGTGTGTTGGTTTGTTCAATAAATTAGACTATGGTGGCGGTGCAAGATGGATGACACGTTGTTTTGTACAGTAAGCGACCTGGGCCCTTTAAATGGAGATGTCGCGCAGTTCTTCACCCTCCCTCTCCATCAATAATTCTTAATTATAAGCTATATGTCTTACTTTCTATAGCTGACACACATTACAGTCATTGCATATTGATGCTCATTATATTTTAAAGTCACCCATAATATTAAATAACTTATAAATATATATACTGTATAATGAAGAAGGTATTTTTGCGTTTTTTTGTTATGATAGTTCATCCTCCATATAACTTTGCTTATAGTCAATTCTTGCTACATATGGACATTCCCACAACTACCATACGCACTTAGTGTAGCCATCTACTATATAGTAAAAAAATGCAAAATCGTAAGAAAGCGTGATAAACTTTGCATAGCCTAGGTGTTGAGTATTGTTGATGTCGACAGACGTAGCTCTGGCGTTACTTCGGAAGCGTCCACCAGAGGTCTCTAGTGAATTCCTGGTAGGGAAAATTCAGTGGGTGTCTGTCGTTAGGGGCGTGACAGGCGTAAACATCATCCAAAATTAACCTAAACTTTATGGCAGTCATAATATGAACGTAAGAACTAAATATTATTTAGAATATTCCATATAATTTTCAAATTATTTTGCCAATGAAAACATTTACCCCTCTTACAGGGAAGCTTAACATTAGACATGCTATTTCTTATTCCTTGAAATAAGGATCAATTTGTAGGTTTTGATTCATTCTCAACATTTTGCTTAGTTTGCCGTATAACGAAACTAGTAATTAGGAATAGGTTGTTGTAGCTCTGATGTCACCAGTGTCTACTAGTCTATGATTGTTTCTATGCAGTATTACCTTCCATCTGCCTCTCTCTCTCTCTCTCTCTCTCTCTCTCTCTCTCTCTCTCTCTCTCTCTCTCTCTCTCTCTCTCTCTCTCTCTCTCTCATATTCCCCACCATCCTATCGGCAACAGTCATTATTCACCTGTTGTCCTCTGCCCTTACCGTGTTTGTATTCTTATTCTTATCTTTATGCCTTCATTATTTTCCCTTCATTCCGCATCCTGTTTGGAATAATACGGAAGGATGTAGTATCCGGGCGTATGGTCGTCATGTTTACTTAGGTCGTACGCTCGCGGTTATGTGCCCGTATATTTAGATGGTTATTTTTTCTGTAATTTCCCTCTGGTGGCAATATATATATAATGACGACAATAAATCTCAACCTATTATTGTATCCAACAGCAGTGAACATAGACGGGAACATAATCGCGAGCGTGGGAATAGTAGGCGGTACACCTGAATAATAAGTCCCTACCGAATAATATTTTAATTCTACTTTCGATTATACTAGATTGTAGAGTGTATTCACCTATTTTAAATATATGTATCATGTGTACCATGTTGACATACTGTATATCCATAATAAGCTATAATAATACAGTATAATACAATACGTTTTCCCATAGCCCATAGCATTATTTGTAAAGAGCGCATGTTTTCATTTCTTCTACATATACTCTCTCTCTCTCTCTCTCCCCATTGTTGTATAGTTACATAGAACACGAGATTAAAGACAAGAGAGATGTGGTGAAGTGGAATAGATAAGAATTAAAGGAGGGATCAATGTGGTAAGTATATAAATAATGCTCTAAAGATAGCCCCCTCCCCCCGCATACACAACATATGTACACTTTATATATATATATATATATATATATATATATACAGGGTGATTCAGTAACCCTTTTCATATATTTAATGGCAAATTCGGGAGACAAAAATAAGACTAATTTACTCTATGACCCTTAGGGTGAGTCTTTGATATGATGGAGATATTACACCTTTAAAGTTATCGATAGATAAAAAAGAAAAAAATCTAAGGAATGAGAATGAAAATGTCGCTGCTAACTGGCAGGGTAGCGTAACCAAGACTTGGTATCAAAATGGCTGCATACGTAGCTGGATGCAGTTGGTTTCCCAATTTACAAAGGTACATTACTATTTGTACTATCATCATCATCATTATTATATGTACAGTCTACGACAGAACTTGTTGTCATGGCCTGAGGCAATGTGTTAGTTCACTTATCTGTTAATAGATGGCCCTTTAATCGCTTCTAATAAAAGGGGCGGGGTTAGTATAGAGGTTGGAAGGAGGAGGAGTCAAACGTGTGTGTGTGTGTTCTAGAACAGCACTCAGAATAACTTTATTTTAACATAACACACAGGCTATATTATTAGACTAGCCCATGCCGGATCACAAATAAGTAACACACATCAGGTGTTGTGTTATTTATGGAATTTAATATACAGACAATCAAGTTTCTATCCTTCGAACTTCCCATTCCCCCCTCCTCCCCTTCTCTCTGCTGCCTTCCCCTATCTCCCCCCTTCTCTCTTTTTCTCTCCCCCATTCTCTCTCCTAACCGAATATATAATTTACCTCATCGTCGTGTTCAAAGCTGTCCATAACATTTGTTTTGGTGTTTTAATAATACGGTTCTTTTTACCTCTACTGATTCTCAATTATTAACTCGTATTCTATTATTTACCTTATACAATGTGTTATAGAAAATAAATATATACAGTATGCTCCGTTGCAAAACACTCAAAGTTGCCAACCTTGGCGTCCTGGTTAGTGTAAACAATCTTATAAATATATAAGTAATTGAAACGGGATGTTACAATCCACGCATCAAGACAAGTTGGATCACATTGTAATCTAGGTTTGACCAAATTATAACCAAATATATATATCATAAAGACAAGATAACATCGGCCCAGTTAGAGAAAACACTTTAGATGAGCCGAAACGTGTTTTTTTGTAATAAAAACAAATGTTCATATTAGAGTAAATTTTGTTTTCTTCCATACCACTATTCACAGCACTGTGGTTGACCAATTCATAATCTACCTTAACATGTTGTTGTTGTTGTTCCCCAAGCTGCCTGGCCGAACAGCCCCAAGGCCCCGTTGAAGGCCAAGGCCATAACCGAGCGCCCCCACAGAACCCTCCCTGCCGACCACAATAAAGCCTGGGTGACCGAAGCCACTCCATGGCGGGGAGCTAAGGAGGGTGCTGAAACGCCCGGGAAACCAAAGACCCACCCAGGGCCCTGTGCCCCTCAGCAATTATGAAGAGAAAGTTGAGGGGCAAAGGAAAAATGTGACGCTTTGGCTTCCAATCTTGGTGGATTGGGAGGTCAATCCACGGAAGAGGCGCCGTCACTTGAGATCTAGAAAATATATAAGTAAAAGGAACAGTCAGAGTAAGCTATGGGTATGGCAGAGATCGCTCAGTTCTCACTCTGATAGACCAGCCCATCACCACATGACTAGAACCCAATCCTCTCAGCATCACCTAGGAAAGGCCCTAGAAAGCCGCCTTTGGCGGGGGGATAGCTCCCCTATTTCAACCCCTTTCGGGGTTGGGCATCCGCCTACCTTAACATGTAATATGACACGCTATGATTATTGCATTATACTTTTCTCAGTGGATTCTTAATTACTATCTTAATTACTGTGGCTTCCCATTATCAGTAAACAGTTCGGCGTTACCCATTGTAATGATTTACTATAAAGTAAGTCATCGTCCAAACATAATTAAAAGTATACTAAAGCTCTGTGTATGTTACCTTGAATTTAATTTAATATGTATTATTTCACCGTCATTATGTTACGGTGAACATTGGAAACACATACACATTATATAATACATATAAAGGGATCTTAAAAGTAAACATTTACAATTTATATTTATGAAATCAATATGATCTCCACCCACAAGCTGCATCAACTACCTCCTGTATTCTCGCTGGAGCTGATTTAAACATTTTCCAACTTATATTAGGGCGGCGACGGATCCCCCCCCCCCCCCCCCCTGCCCCCCGATCCCACTCCTCCCGCCCTTTCCCATCCTAACCTGAACCACATTCCACTCCATGACATGATGGCCCACAAATTCTCTATTGGGTTCATGTCACACACCCTTGTGGACCAGCTAAATCCCGGATGGGGTCAGGTCAGGTGAAGGTATTGAAGGATAAGCCTTCACAACGGCACCTCGTAGCTACTTTCTACTTTTCCTATTTTCTGAAGAGTGTAGAGAGGGGAGAAGGGGTGTTGGAGAGAGACGAAGTTGTTATAGTGGCTTTGTTATGTGTGTTATTAGTCTGTATACGTCGTAAGGCTCAGGATGGCCATGATACGCACTGAAGACAGCAGCATCTCCTCAATAATGCTAATACCTTTTCTAGTTTGCCTGGACCAGTGTGTGTGTGTGTGTGTGTGTGTATGTGTGTGTGTGTGTGTATGTGTGTGTGTGTGTGTGTGTGCGTTTTATGTTATCATGTGTGAGTGATTTGTGCCCATTACGATGTATGTGATCATGTGTGTTTATGTGCGTTTTATGTTATTGGGTGTGAGTGTGTGTGTGTCTGTTTTGTATCCTGTGTTAGTGTTGGTGTGGGTGGGTTGGTGCTTGAATGTGATGGACAGAGGAGAGAGGTTGAAGCGCCGTCTCCTCAAACATTACAAATTGTGGAGGTCACAAGTATATGTATTATCCAACTTATTCCTTAAGCCAACACAAATAACGTAAATCCTAAGTGTTATTGTTACACTTAATATATATATAAACAAATATAGACGTGTTCTTCGGGAATCGTAGCTTAATTAGGAATAGGATATCTAGCGAAGGCAGCGAGTAACAGGTGTTGTTCGCTGCCTCGCTAGTTATCCTATTGCTAATCAATATATATGTGTTACTTTTGTCATCCCTAACATTTATTATTTATTTCATAAGTCGTAGGCGTGTGCATAAACCTTTAACCGTCTTTGTGGTGTAATGGTTAAGGTGTCTACAAATCTGTGTGTGATAACCCAGGTTCGAATCCCGGTGGATCACATACATGCTTTCATTAATTTCATTGGAGGCGTTTGGTGGTGTGGTGAAATTAATACAAAATAGATTATGTATATGTAAATTCAAAACAATCGCATAGTATTATTCTGCGTATTTTAGAAGGTATCTTTTATGTCCTTGAGAGAGAGAATGAGAGAGAGAGAGAGGTGGGAGGGAGGGAGGGGAGAGGAAGCGGGTGAAGAAGGAGAGAGTTAGGGTGAAAGGGAGATGGGGAGGAGGGGGGAATGGAAAGTGCGAAGGATAGAAACTTGATTGTCTGTGTATTAAATTCCATAAATAACGCAACACCTAATGTGTGTTACTTATTTGTGATCCAGCATGGGCTAATTTTATAATATAGCCTGTGTCTTATGTTAAAATAAACTTATTCTGCGTGCCGTTCTCGAACACACACACACACACACACACACACACGTTTGACTCCTCCTCCTTCGAACCTCTATATTAACCCCGCCCCGTTTTATTAGAAGAGATTAAAGTGCCATCTATTAAAAGGTGAATAAACTAACACATTGCCTCAGGCCAAGACAGCAGTTCTGTCGTAGACTGTACATTATTCATAGAAGTAGTAGCAGTAGCAGTAGCAAGAGTAGTTGTTGTTGTTGTTGTAAGGGGAGAAGCCGGCGGAGGAGGGATAAGTGAAGGAGGAGGGATAAGTGGAGGAAGAGGGGTAAGTGGCGGAGGACGGATAGGTGGATTAGAAGGGAGTTACCCCTCTTCCACCACTTACTCCTCCTCCTCTTCCTCTTACTTATCCTCCGCCGCCTGCTTCTCCCCTTGCTACTACTACTACTAATACAATGATTATTAATAAAAATGATGATGATAATATAAATACAGTAGTAATGTACCTTTGTAAATTGCGAAACGAACTCCATCCAGCTACCGTATGCAGCCATTTTGATACCAAGTCTTGGTTACGCTACCCTGCCAGTTAGCAACGACATTTTCATTCTCACTCCTTAGATTTTTTTCTTTTCTATCTATCGATAACTTTGAAGGTGTAATATCTCCATCATATCAAAGACTCACCCTAAGCGTCATAGAGTAAATTAGTCTTATGTTTGTCTCCCGAATTTGCCATTAAATTTATGAAAATGGTTACTGAATCACCCTGTATATATATATATATATACCGGTACATATATATTTTCTTAAAGGCAAACTAAGTTAAAGGAAATAGCAATTTCAGGATTAGATATTTTATTATTCAGAGTTTCTAAGTTTCTGATTAATCTTAGTTGAGGTTCAGTGAGCAGGTGGATAAGGTTAGCAAAGTTCATGGTGGTTCGACATTTCGCTAGGCATCAGGCATCTTCAAGGAATGATTACATTGTTCAAAATTATGGGTATATATACACATGAGGGAACAGGGGGGCAAGGATTGGGCGGGCCTACTGCGTGTTTGGTGGCCTTCCATTAGTTGAGAGTAGTCGCAATGCGAGTCAAGTCGCGCGCTGCTCCCGGTCTGTGGTTGGCTGGGGGTGGGCGAAGTTGACGTTGATTGGCTGCTGGAAGTCATCAGGGCAGAGGACTGCATTCTGGGTTGCGTGGACGACTGTGGCGGGGGAGGAAGGTGAGGGGCAGTACCCGTAGCGGGGTAGTGGCGTTCAGCAGAAGGTAATCTATGTAGATCCAGTATTTTGTTGTTTATGGTGGGGCTTAAAGCTTGGATATAAAGAGCTTCAAGTATAGAGAGTTTTCTGGGGTAATTTTCTTTGTCAATTATGGAAGAGTGTTCATTTAAATTGTTGCGGGTAAGGGAGGGGTGGTTATGGGAGAGGTTGTGGTCTTTAATAGCTCCAGACTGAAAGTGGAGAGTTAGCTGGCAGGACAGACGAGTCTGAGTCATACCAATCTAGGAAAGGGGACCACAGTCCCCATTATTACAGGTGTGTTGGTATATCACATGATCGTCATTCATCGGGCTCTTAGTTTTGGTGGAAGTAGGTCTGTTTCGAAATTAAGGTTGGAGATCTTAGGCGACTTGTAGTAAATGATGAGTTTAATTTTGTTGTCAGGGTTGGTGGGTAGGACATTTTTGTTGATTATTTCTTTCATGATGGATGCATCGGTTTTGTGATCAGAAGACATGTAATTACAGTAGAAAAATCTACCCCAGAAGACTCTCTATACTTGAAACTCTTTATATCCAAGCTGTAAGCCCCAACATAAACAACCCAATACTGGATCTACAAATATTACCTTCTACTAAATGCCACTACCTCGCTATGGGCACCTCCCCTCACCTCTCTCCCCGCCACAGACGTCCACGCAACCCAGAATGCAGCCTTCTGCCCTGATGACTTCCAGCAGCCAATCAACTTCGCCCACCCCCAGCCAACCACAGACCGGGAGCAGCGCGCGACTCGACTCGCATGGCGACTACTCTCAACTAATGGAAGGCCACCAAACATGCAGTAGGCCCGCCCAATCCTTGCCCCCCTGTTCCCTCATGTGTATATATACCCGTATTTTTGAACAATGTAATCATTCCTTGAAGATTCTAGATGCCTAGCAAAACCTTGAACCACCATGAACTTTGCTAACCTTATCCACCTGCTCACTGAACCTCAACGAAGATTAATCAGAAACCTAGAAACTCTGAAAAATTAAATATCTAATGCTGAAATTGCTATTTCCTTTAACCTTGTTTGCATTAAAGGAAATGTATTACCTGGCTTTACTAACATATATATATATATATATATATATATATATATATAGGTGTGGCAGAGTGGTCTAGCCAATGGTCTGGTAATCCAATGGACCCGGGTTCGAATCCCAATATGTCAATGGGAAGATATTATTGGGATGGAATTTGTGCTGTACCTAGTTTCAGTGCATTACCACAGCACACCGAAATGCCAAAACAAAAATGCCCTCATTGTTCCCTGATTAAATAGCACTGTATGAATATTCCCATATTCAAAATATGCTACAGGGGGGCAATGCCTAGTGAGTTACTTGCTCAATAGGTGGCGTTCTAAGAGTGAGGGTCCGAGCCTGGGGAGTGAGACTGTGAAGCGCAGAGGCGAGGCAGTTTCAGAGATGGAGTTGGGTTCGAGCTGTGAAATAGGTGCTTCGCATGTCTCACTCCCTAGGTTGGAACAAGACCTCACGGGCCTCACCGTGTTCAGCGGTAGAGTGTAAAGGCTATCAGCCTATGCCCGAGTTGGAATATAGAAAAAAAAAAGAAAAAAAAAAAATATATATATATATATATATATACAGTATATATATATATATATGTATATATTTATATTATACTGTATATATATATATAGTATATATATATTAGATAGATATAATTTTGTATATTATATATTGTGTATTCGGGGTTGGAGCGGGGGGGGGGAGGCGGGGGATATCTGTAAAGCAGGACCACATTGATCCCTCCCTTAATTCTAATCGCTTCCACTTCACCAGAGAGAGAGAGAGTTACATAAATACAAAGACTACACAGACCTTGCGGTCCCTACTAGGTTGTCCGGGCTTAATGCTAACATATAATTTGCTACAAAATGGTTTCCAAGGATAGCAAAGCAGAAGGCTCTCTCCCCACCCACCTCTCCCTCCGACTGTTGGTCGGCATGAAATTAAGTTGGGGAAATCAGTCTCCCAGCAGAATGAGAAAAACTTCTACTGGGAAATTTATAGTAAGGAACGAAGTTGAGATATATTATATACTACTAATAGTAGAGTCATTTTCCTGGAATCCGTGACCACTTTTCGGATACCTTTTGTTCTTGATGGATTTGACAAATAGGACCAATTATAAGAACAATTAGCTTCCATACACCTCCCAAAAGTGATGGCTAACTTTTTGATAGCACATTTTTCAAAATGGCAGCCGACGCCATTTGGAAAAACATTATAAGTTATATCTCTGGCATCAGATGAGCTATAACAATGAATGAAGTCTCACTTCCCACTATTTCTGGTATAACAAATATGTTAGAATGGTATTCATAACGTTTTGGGACCACTGTGACCTCAACATACTACATGGCAGCTGGAAGCCATCTTGAAAAATTACAAATTGTTGGATCGCTGGCCCCAAAGGAGCTAAATAGACAAATAAATAATAATAATGCGCTCATTCTGTGGGACTGATATCCAAATTGGGCATATTATATTATAGGCCTTTACCGGCTGCCTATCAGCCTCACTGCTGGGACTTCTGAAACAGTGCGTCATGAAGTAGGGTTTTATTTTTACCAGCGATGGGCCTCTTACCTACCCTCAGCAGTGTTTATAGTCATAGAGCATTATGGTCAATGCTTTAATCTATAATTCTACAGGTGCTTATTGCTCATTTGTCAGTTTGAGCAATTTGTGTCACATTAATAATGCATAGTCTTCTAATTGTCCATATTTACTTAGCCCTGGTATCACTACAAGATTCGAGGTATGATCCACAGCTGTCGGAATCACTCATCACTTTCGCTGCTGGCATCTGCCTGTATGGTTCTGGTTGTAGGAAGCACAATAGATAAGGAAGTGCGGCTTGGGTGTAACAGACGGGTAGACATAGGCGATTCACAAGGTGCCATCCATGACCAATCGGTGACGGGTGACTCTGAAGTTGGTAATGCTTCTGCAGATATGCGAGATAGTTTGCACACTCTAAGTGCAGATGTACAGTAGACTGTCCGAATCAGGCACAAGCCGAATAATCTTCTTGTTCTTCAGAGCTGCCCACTTTTCTGCTCTCACTTCTGCAAGGGTCTTGTTTTTGGTATCACAATAGACATATCTAATGACAAAACGCTCCAAATCATTGATGATCTCTAGTGTTACTGGAAGCTGTGTACCACATGCTGCTAGCAAATTGTGTGCTTCTTCAGACTTCTGCAGACGATCTGCGATGACCTTCTTGCCTTCTTGCCTACTCCATAGAAGCCAGAATTGTGGTCACATCCAGTGAGAACATGTAGTGCTATGATTGATGTAGCCATTGCATCATCGCACATACACTAGGCATTGATCAGGTGACAATTGCGTTTCACACCCTGGTGTCCTCTGGGCAACATATACTGCTTGTACAGTTGGTCAAGGATGAAAGTATACAGTTTTTCGTCTGCTATAGCCACACATGGTTTGTCATGTTGGCAGCCATGACAGCCTTTCCACTAGCCCAAACCATCCCAACACACATGGGGTTTATTATATTGATACATTAATTAATATACGGAGTGCTTCGAAAAAACGTTTCCATAAATATCAAAAGTTAGAGAATTATTCATAAACCTTCAGGGTGACTAAATACTGTTATGGAGATAGCAAAACAAAGCTGGGGGCATACGCTGGAACAGCGCATAGCCGCGGCGCTCGCCTCCGTTTCATTGCCCTTTGGATCACATATAATCCAGTCTTGGGGATGAAAGTGAAATATTAATATTTACCTACTTATTAATTAACAAGTATTATTAGATTCCTCTTTCTACTCATTATTTATTATGAATGATATAATGTTAAGTGTATATCGTAATATCTGTTATAGCCACTCCATATTCGTCTACTTTAGATACACAAAAATCTAATTCCTAAACGTGGACGTAAGGAAGCCTGTGTGTTCAATAGGGTAATGACCCAGCAATTTTACTCATCTTGTGAGCGCCATTGCTTTATGAGTCAGTCCTCGAAGCATAATGAGGCTTTACTTGTGATTTTTATTTATTAATTTATTATTATTATTTTTATTTTTATCAGCAGAACACCTGCAAACCAACTGCAACATTGATATCACCATACCCTACATTATTAGCCACATATTACCACGTGTGAAAATGGACCTGTATTCCACTGAAATATCGTATATAGGTAGACGTTTTGATTTTCGTTTTCACTCTCGCATTTCTTGTATATCTATCAATAACATTAAGTGTTAAATATCTCCGAAGTGATATTCACGTCAAAGATTATAGAACAATATATTCATATTTCCGTCTGACAACTAAGTCCAGGAACACGTTTTTAAACACCCTGTATAAGGTGGGCGGGCTCTGAGATATGGCTACCAGGGCTGCCAACATGACAAACTATGTGTGGCTATAGCAGACGAAAAACTGTATACTTTCATCCTTGACCAACTGTACATAGTTGTCAGTGTCCTCGGTGTCAATAATAACAGCGGCTGTGTAACCCTCTGATCGGCTGTGTAACCCTCTGATCGAAGCATGCTATAAATGGTGAACATGGCTGTGTCTGCCTCTGCATGGAAGCGAGTTAACTCAGGAATAAGCTGACCCGTATTGAGATTTTTTGCAGGGTTGCTCACTATGTAGTAAATTATCTCAGTGCTAGATGACGCTGCTGTTCTCTGAAATGCCATTAAAAGAAATGCTTGAAGACGGATCTTGTTCTCAGGCTTACCAAGGAGTGTATGGAAGTCTTTAGTAGAAGGAAATTTATCTTCTGACTTCATGAACACGTTGCGGATTGACTGGTTGTTTTGGCGTAGTAGTCGTGCACTGTCTTTGATTGAGCAGCTCTGTTCATAAGAATCATTCACTAAAATGATCCGTTCAGAATTCTTGTATCTTTCTTGAACAAAACATACCAGTTTCTCAGCATAATCTCCCTATGTCTTCCCCATATCAATGATGGATGTGTATACTTCAGGTTCTGATATGATAGTCATATTTAGTTTTTGCTGCAACTTACTTTTTTGTGTCTTGCGCATGCTTCCATTGGCATTGAAGATGGAAAGGCATTCATTTGTGACACGATGCTGCAGTAGGCTACATGTTTCATTTTTATGGCATCTTTCATTTCACCCAGTCTAAGAACAGAGGCAAAAGCTTTACTTTGCATTTCCTCGGTCTTTTCCTTCACGTTTTCAGTGTCTCGTTTCTTTAGTTGTTGGGTTGAAAAATTTCCAAGCTTGCTATGTGGAACTCGGTCATTGAGAGACTTTGTTTTGGCATTGACCCTTTCATCCAGGAACTCTTTTACTTTCCTATTGCAATCATCTTTTGCGGATTTCAAATCAGCACTGAGAACCTTGGAGGCCGGGATTCTTGATTGTAGGGATCGTAATGTCTGGTTTGTCAGGTCAAACGGATCACGCTTGAATTCATCAAGACATGCACTGATATCCTGTTTAGCTTGTTCGTCTGTCTTCATTCTACTTGTTGAGGAATCGGCATGCTTCTTTTTACCTCTTTTAAAAACAACCACTCCAAAAAGTGTTGTAGTGCAGACATTTAAGGGAATGAAACCAGCACAGCACATACAGCAGTTGCAAGACACGGCACTTATCTAGAATTTGGTGGATATCGTAGTCACTGAATGTCAATATAACCATTCCAATAGATTATTAATGCCAGAATCCATAGAAATTGACACCTTATACTATATGTATTTAGCTCCTTTGGGGCCAGAGATCCAACAATTTGTCATTTTTCAAGATGGCTTCCAGCCGCCATGTAGTATGTTGAGGTCACAGTGGTCCCAAAACGTTATGAATACCATTCTAACAGATTTATTATACCAGAAATAGTGGGAAATGAGACCTCATTCATTGTTATAGCTCATCTGATGCCAGAGATATAACTTTTAATGTTTTTCCAAATGGCATCGGTGGCCATTTTGAAAAATGTGCTATAAAAAAGTTAGCCATCACTTTTGGGAGGTGTATGGGAGCTATTTTTTCTTATAATTGGTCCTATTTGTCAAATCCATCAAGAAAAAAGGTAGCTAAAAGTGGTCACGGATTCCAGGAAAATTACTCTACTATAATGCTTTACTTTGTTTTTGTTATTTTTTCTTTACCTATATTATTTCCACTTCCTCAAAATGAATGTCTAGACTTCTTGTGAATGTGTCAATTTCCTTACAGTACCTACCCGATAGCACTATCGTTAGTGAGTGATGTTTTTTTTTTTTTTTTTTATACTTTTGTGACATCTTGTCAAATTGTAAATTTAGCTTAATATAAAATTTGATATAAATTGTAGTTTCTTTATTCATACAGAATTTAGTAAAATTTACCAGAACGTCCCGGGCTTCCCAAATTGACTAATTCCTTGAACATGACGATGGTGCATTGCTTTATGTGCGATCAGTTGGCATGGGAACCAAATTGACTTGCTCATGTAGTTGTGTACACCCATGTGGTGGAATGTGTTCTTTTATTTCAAAAATTGTATTTTATTAAGTGTTATTTCCACATAGCGATTTTGATTAGTTCCTTTGCATTTATTTTGTGTCTTCCCAGTTTTGGTTTTGTTGTTTTGCAAGTCTTACATTATAATTATACCACTTTCTCTGGCAATTTGTTCCACTTGATGACCACGCTGTAGGTGAAGAGGTGCTTTGTGACATCGAGATTCGCCCTCCTCGTTTTGATTTTCATTACATTTCCCCCAGTTATTGAACTATTATCTATTTTGCAAAGTGAATCTACATCAATTTTATAAAATCACTTTAGTATCTTGAAACACTCGATTAATTGACCTCGCAATCTTCTTTTCTCAAGTGAAACACATTTAATTTGTTTAGTCTTTCATGATAAGATAAGAGAGAGAGAGAGAGAGAGAGAGAGAGTAAAGTAAATAAACCCTCTGCCAATCACGGCACTCCCTTTTACTTACTTGCACAGCCAGCTGATTTTGACAGCTCACGGCTGCAACGTGCCACGCCCCGCCCACCAGCCAATCAGCGGCCTCCATTATCGGAGCGCGAAGCTGGACTTCTTACTCCACCTCAAAAGTCACTCTCTTTCTCTCCCCGAAGAGCTCCTTCTGATTATCCCCTAAGTAATACCTCGGTGCCAGCCCTGTACTCCCGTAAGGCACGAAAAGAGGTTTATACTCAACTTCCTGGAACTTACTATGAAGAGGAGAGAGAGGAGATGAAGGAAGCAAGAAGTCAGTGCGAGCGGGATGCCATGCAGGTCACTCAGCCAATCACAGCGTGGGAAAGCGGGGGGCAGGACTATAAAGGGAGGGGGGGGGGAGCGTGTTGCAAAAGGGGCAACCCTGCCTACACGCTTGCAACCCTGATAATAGATCAGAAGGTTAAGCAACGTAGGGTCTGGTCAGTAGTTGGATGGGTGACCGCACCTGTTGGGTGATTGCACCCGATACCGACATTGACCAGATGTTGCCCTATGGGTGGGTGAAATTTCCCTGGCTTGCCACCAGGGTTCAAGTAGCCCAGGAGTGTTGAACAAACTCCATTCCCTGTCAGTTCCGTCTCACTCAGACGAAAATGAGTACCTGGATGCATGGTGGCTAAAATGAATTCAGAGGCCTGATTGGTGGCTTCCTACAACCAAACAAGACACGAGACTGAAAACTTGGTTAGCCACCAGGATTGCTCAGTGGCCATTGGGCAGGCCTTCTCTCATGCTCGCCTCGTCCCACCCATACGTTAAACCGGGTACCTGGAGTGTAAAATCGGCCTTGGCGTAGGTCGTATCACTAGGGTAAATTTGATTACTTGCCTCAGCTTTACTATATACTTCCGTTCCCTATGTGTTGTCCGTCCTGTCCCCTCTCGAAAACTATCCTCAAACTGTCTCTCCAACAAAAACCAGCTCACGCAAGTTGGGTCAATCCCCGACGCCTTCATCTCCTACTAAAATTCACTTCCTCACCCCCTACTACTTCCTCTGTACCAACTCTAGTATTCGAAGCATAAGAGTGATCAAAATTATTACTTGCCCACCTTTACTATATACTTCCGTGTTGCAAAGTCATTCGCCGGTCGGACGGCGCTGGACTCAATTCTCTCAACCTATTTACTCTCTCTCGCTTGGGCACTCACGGCTCCAGCCTCCCAGCCCTCGCCTTTTTGGTTCCAGCAGGCACACCTCAGGCCTATCATCAGCTCTTCCCTACTAAGGCAGATACACCCTCAGTATCTGGCCGCCTGTCGTCGCATCGCAGGCTTGCATACCACTACAGCCAAGCGATTCAAGAGGACGACAGATAGTAGAGGGAGAGCAAAGATTTCCAGTTGAGATAAAGAAAGAGAGAGACTGCAGAACTAACCCGGTGGCCACCACTTATAACAATTAATGTGTCCTTCTAGGACAAGTCTATAGGAAAGAGAATTTAGACTCCCCTGTATATATAAAGATGATGATGTGTTGTTAATTAGTTATATTTGTTAGCAACAGCGCCATGCCGAAAGAGTTATTATATAGGATCTGATAGGAGAGATTAAAGATTAAAAGAGTAAAATTAAAGAGGGGAGGGAAAGAATACTTTTGTTAATAAATGAGGCAACCAGTAAATTAAAGAGGGAAACTGTGTTTAGTTGTCTAATAGATTAGCTATAGCTAGGAAAGGACACTAGTGCACGTGAATCATTCATTAAGTTGTAAAATAAGGAAACTGAAGAAGGACACTAGTCCAATGTGAAGTTATTATTATTAAGTCAGTTATTCCATGTATGCGTCTGAGGCACGGTTCATCTTTTGTTAGAACGATAATTGATTAAGGTGAAAGGTAACCTAGCGTGTTTGTAACCGGGTTACTTGAGGGTAATATCGGAGGGGTAATTGAGATCACGATTGTAAACCCATATGGTGAAGTAACTGGGTGACGGAACCCAATAGTGTCATTGAGATAAATCTTGTAAATCTATATTGTGAAGTAACTGGGTGACGGAACCCAATAGTGTTATTGAGGTAAAGATTGTAAACCTAGATTGTGAGGTAACTCGGTGGCGGAACCCATATTATATGTGAGGGAGACTTTGTAATCTCATTCGGTAATTTGTAGCGATTTTATGTCATGATGGAGGTACTCGTGTAGTAACGACGGTTGTGTCAAAGGAGTAAATAGATTCTATGTATTGAGGAGATAGATTATATGTGTTATAGCTTTGGTATTGAGAAAGGATACAAAAGGCTCAGTAAACTTGGGAAAACCTAAAGAGTAGAGGAACGAATATCACTTTTGTTTTAGTTAGGCAAAGAGCAAATTGTTCATTAGGCCCTGGTCTCAATAAAAGACACAGCAGGGTTTTGATTTAGTTATTTAGGATTAATCACTAATATCGGGTCGGAGGATCGAAGCTGACTTGAGTCAATACCTGAATAGCGGGCATTCAGTTAGGGGGTAACGGGAACTTTAGGGGTCCAAAGTGCAACCTAGCATGAATCGACGTAATATTCAATTTGTGTCTTGAACTCATCTCGGCCCGAGCCAAGAACCTATTATTAGAGTAGTTAGGAAGTCTGTTAAATAAAATATACGAACTTCTAAATGACTGTCGAATTATCCCCCGTAGTAGTAGTAGTAGTCTAACCGATTTAAAATTAAATACTACATTTTGGTGGCAAGCGGTGGGATTCGACAAATAATTTGGATTGAGTATAATTATCTAACAGAACAGATAGGATGGCGGGCGTGTTACCATTCAGATTATGGGAAGAGGGAAAGGAAGAAATCGATTTTTGGATTGAGCAGTTAGAATGTCAGTACACACTACTTGACGTAGGGGAAAATGGGAAGAAAATCGCCTATGGAAAGGCACACTTAGGTAAGGCCCTGAATGATGTGAGAATACGTCTGGAAGGACTAGTATCGTGGGCCGAAGTCAGGAGCGTCTTAAACGAAGAATTTGGCCGAGAGACTTCCACCAGAAAAGCCAGAGACAAACTGAAGAGTTTGAAACTTGATGGCCAAAATGTGAGAGCCCTGAGGAGGGAAATCACTAAGAATGTGAAACTAGCGTATCCCCATATGAACCAAGAGAGCCAGGAAACTGAGATCAGGGAGATCATGATCCATGCCTGCCCGGTAGAAGTTAGGAAACACTGCATCATTCATGAGGTTAACACTACCAAGGAATTGATGGAGGTCATTAAAAAGATTCTGGAGGCTAGAGAAGTAAAAGAGGAAAAACAAGAAGGGGAAGGGGAGAACCCAAAGAAAGGGTATCCAAAAGCCCTGATTCGATGCTTCACTTGTAGACAGACCGGACACCTAGCTAGGAACTGTACCAACCGTCCACAAGCCCCAACCTCTAGATTTGACCCCAGACTCTCACTCCCAAATGATCGACCTCTACCCAGGGGAACAGATCCGGACCGGAGAGGAATGCTTCCGGTAGAATACCGGGAGACAGAAAACCAGCCAATAGTGACGACGGAGGAGGGAAAAAAAAAAATCTGTTAAACCTCACATAGAAGGGCGGTATAGTGAGGTCAATATCTTAGAGAGACAAACGCCTTGTGAAACTGTAGTCATAAATGGGAAAGCTGCGAACATGTTGATTGATACGGGGGCAAACCGTAGTTGTCTCCTGGAGAATTTCGTAAAACAAAATCAGCGAGAAAGGGGCCCATTAAATCAAACCAGTATTCAGTTGTCAGGAGCCTGGGGTCAACCACTGACAATCCTAGGAAAAACTAACGTGACGGTATTGCAGTGGAAGGGAATTACCTTCACCACCGTTTTTTTGTGTTTTATCAGGAAAAGCCAGTAGTGGAGTCGATGGGTATCTCGGGATAGATCTCATGAGTCAGTTGGGAGTAACTATTCGGAGTGGGCCGAAAGACACAACGACTACTATCCAACCTCAAATAGTAGCTTCCACAGGAAAATAATCTATTCCTCCTAGATCTTGGAAAATGATAGAGATTCCCCCAGACCCATTCATGACTGCCGGGATTTTGAACCCGATGCACAGAATGGGGTGAGAATATCTCCCACCTTCATTACTGCCGACCAGAGGAAACTAGTTTTAGCTAATTTTGGTGATGACACGATTAGTTATCAAAAAGGGAAACTGTTAGGACAAGTCACACCCGCTCAACCCACTACTGTTGGTACTGACGGACCCGTGAACTTTCCTGAGATCCGAAAAAATTAACCTCAAGTCAAGCCAGTACCTTACATGAATTGCTCTGGACGTACCGGGATGTGTTTTCTCAAAACGAAGGGGACCACGGATCGGATCGAACCCGACACACCCATGAGATACACACACAAGGGCTTCCTATTAGACAACCCTACCGATGACAAAACCCTATTATGGGACAAAAAGAAAAGGAACAAGTTGAAGACATGATTAAACAGGGGCTAGTAGTGGAATCATACAGTCCGTGGTCATCTCCGGTAGTCCTAGTTAGAAAAAAAGATGGGTCTACTCGGTTCTGTGTCGATTATCGAAAATTAAACGATGTCACCATCAAAGACGCGCAGCCCCTACCTCGTATTGACGACTCGTTAGAGTCCTTCAATGGGTCGACCTGGTTCTCTACCCTAGATCTACAGAGTGGATACTGGCAAGTACCAGTTCGGTCTGAGGATCAAGAGAAAACCGCACTTGCCACGAGCGAAGGCAAACTCTACCAGTTTAATGTCTTGCCGTTTGGAGTTTGCAATGGCCCCGCCAGTTTCACTATCGTCATGGACGAAGTATTGAGGGGATTAACCTGGAAAACTTGTTTGGCGTACTTAAATGATATCATAATCTTTTCTGCTAGTTGGGAAGAAAATAATTATTCACCGACTCCAAGAAGTGTTAGAAAGAATCAGGGGGGCAGGACTTAAACTGAAACCTTCCAAATGCCAATTAGGGGCCCGTGAAGTGGCATATCTAGGGCATGTGGTTTCCAGTAAAGGTATTCAACCGGACCCACATAAAGTGAGATCTATTGCCGAAATCTCATCTCCGTCCTCTGTCAAAGAGATTCGAGCGTTTCTGGGAATGGCCTCCTACTATCGAAGGTTCATACCTAACTTTTCTATGATTGCTCGGCCCATGACTCAGAGACTAGAAAAAGGAATGAGGTTCGACTGGGATCAGAGTTGCCAGGTAGCTTTTGATCACTTGAAGCAAAAATTTACTTCTAATCCCGTAGTTTGTCATCCGGATTACACCAAGCCGTTTCAACTATACACCGATGCTTCTGATGAAGGGCTCGGAGCCGTTCTGTCCCAGAAAGTGGACGGAAAGGAAAGCATAGTGGCCTGTGCTAGCCGAACACTGAATAAGGGCGAAAAGAATTATAGCGTTACGAAAAAGGAATGTCTAGCTCTAGTGTGGGCTGTACAATATTTCCGTCCGTATCTAGCCGGGGTCCACTTTGAAGTTATTACGGACCAACATAGCTTACAATGGCTCCGAAAAATGAAAACGGAAGACGGACTATTTGTCAGGTGGAAGGGGATTTTGGAGGAGTACTCGTTTGAAGTTAGACATAGACCCGGTAAATTACACACTAATGCCGATGGCTTGTCTCGACTATCGGTAGCACCCGTTCAACCCACTGAACCTCACGGGGAAAAACATGACTCTAGACCTAGTAATAAAGTAAAGTTTTCGGAGGGAGCCTGGAGGGATTCTCAAGATCGGGTCGTACTTTATTATTCAGAGACAAAACACATGATCCAAATCCTCCACGGACAAAAGGGAAGGGGTGCTCATTTGGGACAGTCTTGGGTTCTCCAACAATTCAATGAAAGGTACTGGACCAAGAGGGCCGACCAGATTGTTAAAGAAGTCGTTCAAAATTGTTTGGGATGCCAGAGGGGCAAAGATGGAAGGGGACCTAGACAGTTGCCCGGACATATTACCGCTGGTACACCCTGGGCCAAATTATCAGTGGATATTATGGGACCTCTGCCCAGACAGACAAACAAAAGGTATATCTTGACCTGTGTCGATATTTTCTCTAAATACACGGTTGCTTGCGCTATCCCGGACAAGAAAACTGAAACGGTGGCCAAGGTTATCCTGGAAAAGATAATTTTTGTGTATGGCACCCCTGGAGGTATTCTGAGTGACAGGGGAAAGGAATTTAATAATGAGATCTGGCAACACTTGGGAGAAACCTTGGGGTACCAGATACAGCACACCTCCCCGTATTACCCTCAGGGAAATGCTGTCTGTGAAAGGAATCATAGAGTGTTAGCCAACTGTATCTGGGCAAGTCTGAGCTCACAAGGGGAGAAAATCGTCCGGGGTTGGCCGGAACTTTTTCCTGAAATTGTCTGGGGAATAAATACCACAGTCTGTAGAACTACGGGGTATTCTCCCTATGAGATTATCTTTGGCGACATACCGAGATTGCCTCAAGAATGATTATTGCCCTACCCCTGTTCCTACACGCAGTATTCCCAACCCGGAAAATATTGGAAGGAACAAGGGGAGAGACGACAGCAAGTGCATGATCATATTGCTCAGCAACAGCCTAAGAAAGTTTCTCTAAATAATCCTTATTATCGGGGGGATTATATTTTGGTCAAGAGACATGACCCCACCTGAGCTGGTAAACTGGAGGAGAAATACGAGGGTCCTTTCAGGGTTGTCGAGACAAACAGGCCCTATCAAGAGTTATACTTACATCATGGATATATCGTGTCAGTTACTCATATTCGTCATACCAAACTATATGAGGGTAATTTTCCCCCAGAGATGAGCGAGTGGAGTAGCGAGGAAGGGAGCGAAGAGGAAACGGAATCCAGGGTCGACGACCCTGATACTTCCTCAGCTCGACCCAACGTTAGAGGTCTTACTCCGACTTGGGACTAACTAGAGTATTCTCCACTCTGGTGGTAGTTTCGTCGAAAAAACCGAGAGGGTCTTCCTGAGGTTGAGCCAGAAGGAGATATAGGAAGCGAAGAGATCGTATGTATTGGGGAAGATAATTTCTATGAGCTTACCGAGGAGGAAAAGTCTACGGTCCCAGACGGCGAAGTTTCAGTTTCCCCGAGAGATTTATATAGAACTTTAAGTAGTGAGGAAGAGTGTCCTAAGGACGAGGTAGAACCGCAAGCGCGTATCTTTTGACGGAAACCGTATGAACGGTTCTCCCACAGCTAAAGTAAAAAAATCTAAAGGAACTCCCTTGCTTAACGTTCCAGATAAGACCTTCGCTAGAGCAACTAAGTTCACGGGCCCCACCGAAACTCTCACTCGTATTGGTAGAATTAGCCGGTCGGACGGCACTGGGCTCAGTTCTCGCAACCTATTTACTCTCTCTCGCTTGGGCACTCACGGATATTCGGCTCCAGCCTCCCAGCCCTCGCCTTTTTGGTTCCAGCAGGCACACCCCAGGCCTATCATCAGCTCTTCCCTACTAAGGCAGATACACCCTCAGTATCTGGCCGCCTGTCGTCGTATCGCAGGCTTGCATACCACTACAGCCAAGCGATTCAAGAGGACGACAGATAGTAGAGGGAGAGGAAAGATTTCCAGTTGAGATAAAGGAAGAGAGAGACTGCAGAACTAACCCGGTGGCCACCACTTATAACAATTAATGTGTCATTCTAGGAGAAGACTAAAGGAAAAAGAATTTAGACTCCCCTGTATATATAAAGATGATGATGTGTTGTTAATTAGTTATATTTGTTAGCAACGGCGCCATGCCGAAAGAGTTATTATATAGGATCTGATAGGAGAGATTAAAGATTAAAAGAGTAAAAGTAAAGAGGGGAGGGAAAGAATACTTTTGTTAATAAATGAGGCAACCAGTAAATTAAAGAGGGAAACAGTGTTTAGTTGTCTAATAGATTAGCTATAGCTAGGAAAGGACACTAGTCCACGTTAATCATTCATTAAGTTGTAAAATAAGGAAACTGTGAAGAAGGACACTAGTCCAATGTGAAGTTATTATTATTAAGTCTAAAAGATTTATTCCGTGTATGCGTCTGAGGCACGGTTCATCTTTTGTTAGAACGATAATTGATTAAGGTGAAAGGTAACCTAGCGTGTTTGTAACAGGGTTACTTGATGGTAAATTCGGAAGGGGTAATTGAGATCACGATTGTAAACTCAAATGGTGAAGTAACTGGGTGACGAGACCCAATAGTGTCATTGAGATAAATCTTGTAAATCTATATTGTGAAGTAACTGGGTGACGGAACCCAATAGTGTTGTTGAGGTAAAGATTGTAAACCTAGATTGTGAGGTAACTCGGTGGCGGAACCCATATTATATGTGAGAGAGACTTTGTAATCTCATTCGGTAATTTGTAGCGATTTTATGTCATGATGGAGGTACTCGTGTAGTAACGACGGTTGTGTCAAAGGAATAAATAGATTCTATGTATTGAGGAGATAGATTATATGTGTTAAAGCTTTGGTATTGAGAAAGGATACAAAAGGCTCAGTAAACGTGGGAAAACCTAAAGAGTAGAGGAACGAATATAACTTTTGTTTTAGTTACGCAAACCGCAAATTATTCATTAGGCCCTGGTCTCAATAAAAGACACATCAGGGTTTTGATTTAGTTATTTAGGATTAATCACTAATAACGGGTCGGAGGATCGAAGCCGACTTGAGTCAATACCTGAATAGCGGGCATTCAGTTAGGGGGTAACGGGAACTTTAGGGGTCCAAAGTGCAACCTAGCATGAATCGACGTAATATTCAATTTGTGTCTTGAACTCATCTCAGCCCGAGCCAAGGACCTATTATTAGAGTAGTTAGGAAGTCTGTTTAATAAAATATACGAAATTCTAAATGACTGTCGAATTATCCCCCATAGTAGTAGTAGTCTAACAGATTTAAAATTAAATACTACAGAGATCCACTAGAATTAATACTATTCAGTCAAATTGATGACAATGGTCAAGGCATACTATGTTGTGGATGCTACTGCCCTCCATCACAAGGATCCTTAATCATTGATTTTCTATTGGACAATCATGATCAACTCTTAGCGAACAACAAAGGTGAGCATATATTATTGTTTGGGGATCTTAGCCAGCACAGAGTTCAGATATCTCTTGATCATCTCATGTCAGCATATGATCTAAGAAATCACGTTGACTTTCATACTCCTAGATCTGGTTCATCACTTGATCCCGTGGTAACTGACATACCAAGGAATATGATCAAATGCTCACCTCTCGGCTATGTATCGGAACATCAGACCGTCTCGCAGTTCTTAGCAAAATACAATTCAAGATGACAAAAGAAGAGAATCACCATTGTAAAATATGGAAGTGGGAAAATGCTGATTGGGATAGTATTATATATACCCTATCCAAGTTAAATTGGGATATCATTCTACAAGGAGATGTCAACAGCCAAAGAGACAATATCACCTATGAACTGTAAAAGATGTCAACATTAATTTGTGCCACATATATTATCCAAAAAAAAAACATCAGGCCAGCCCTGGTTTGGAACTCGGTGCAAGGCACAACAAACACCCCCATGAAAAGGCAACAAGAAAAATGGAACAGGTACAAAAAGTGGGCCTTTAACCCTTATTTAGCGGCGAGCAACATAAGTCGAGTTAAATAAAGCTGGACTATGTGGCGGCGCTCGACATAACTCGAGTGGCAATTTCAGCACGTAATGTGGCTGAGAGAGAGAGACAAGTGGTGGCAGGAGACTAGCGAGCGTATGACTGCTCCAGACCACCGCGGCGAACCTACTGACACAAATCTCAGCTCCCTCCTCCCTCTCTCACTCGCTACATACTCAATTATGTACTGAAAGTACCGAATTACCTGCTTTTTGCACTCGCGTTGCACGGTTATTGCAAGAAAACTATCCATCATACAAGGATCTTTATGGTGTCATTCGAAAGCTCTGTTTATGCCCTTTCAGGGATAGGTACTAGTTTTACGTTCTGGGTCTTATTTAGGCATGAAAATGATCACGTAAACAGCCCTATTTTGGCTAAAAACACCCCGCTGTGCGGTACACATAAATAAACCGCATAGGCCGCTCGTAAGGTGTTAAAACCCTGTACAGGATTCGTGGGGTCATTTAAGGAACGCGAAAATCCGCCTTTGTCTATGCTTGCATGTCACCTGACCGGGGGAGCCAATCGGAGGCTGAATTTCCTGGTGAGGCAAGCCATCTATCAGTAGGAGCTGGGACCCCACCAAAGACAGACCTGCGCCGCTCGCTCCTCCCACCACAACCCTTTCACCCCTTTTCCGGTGCCACATATGACCCAGTAAACACAGTAAGTTTTTGTACCATATTTGTTGAAAGTTACAGTAATCATATGTTTCATGCCTTTGTATTAGACTTAGGACTCTCAGTCTTCTACACATGATGGCTAGATTGTGTGACGTCGTGTCCTGACTGTTGCCAGATATCTTAGTTGCCATATGCCGCCACAATTTTTTTTTTCTTGTTTTTGTTTTCGATTTTTTTTCTGATTTCGCTATTGGTGTATTTCCTCATTGAATTTGACAAAGTACTTACCTGTTATGCCCCCAGTGACTACCTACCCATTTCCTTATAATTTTACCTGGTTTCTGCTGATTGATTGGTACCAATTAGTTACCTGTCATGCCCCCAGTTGCCCAGGGACAAGCTACCCATTTTATTACCATTTTACCTATTCCTGGTGATTGAATTTGACAAAGTACTTACCTGTTGTGCCCCCAGTGACTACCTACCCATTTGCTTATAATTTTACCTGGTGTCTTCTGATTGATTGGTACCAATTAGATACCTGTCATGCCCCCAGTTGCCCAGGGACAAGCTACCCATTTTATTACCATTTTACCTGTTCCTGGTGATTGAATTTGACAAAGTACTTACCTGTTGTGCCCCCAGTGACTACCTACCCATTTCCTTATAATTTTACCTGGTTTCTGCTGATTGATTGGTACCAATGACTTACCTGTCATGCCCCCAGTTGCCCAGGGACAAGCTACCCATTTTATTACCATTTTACCTGTTCCTGCTGATTGAAATTTACCAAGTACTTACCTGTTATGCCCCCACAATTTTTGTTTTATATATTTGTTTTCGATTTTTTTTTTCTGATTTCGCTATGGATGTTTTTGGTGATTGAAATTTACCAAGTACTTACCTGTTATGCCCCACATTTTTTTTTCTTTTTTCGATATTGTTTTCTGATTTCGCTATGGGTGTTTTTGGTGATTGAAATTTACCAAGTACTTACCTGTGATACCCCCAGGGACTACTTACCCATTTACTTACATTTTTACTTGTTTCTAATGCATTATTTTTTCAGGTTTTGCCATGGCTCGCAAGGGCTTATCCCCGGAGGCCATCTCAAGCATCCTGCTGGAGGACTGGGATGGTGATGCTGACGGTGCTGATGATGATGAGGTGTTCGAAGATCATGTGGAAGAGGATGACATCCAAGACGACATGATAAGCCACGCACCACATGACGACTCTCTCGAACGTGAGACCACCCCCTCGCCCTTGCACACAACCTCGCATTGCCACCACCCTGTGTGTCACGAGGAGGACCAGCACCTTAGCGACACTGAGACGCGATTTCTCCTTCCGTGGGAGGGAGGAAAGGAACACCAGGGCCGCCCACAACACCACTGCACCCACTGTCACTGTCGCCAGGTCTCCACCCCTCGCTACCCCCACTGTCACTGTCGCCAGGACCAGGTCTCCACCCATCGCTACCCCCACTGTCACAGTCGCCAGGACCATGTCTCCACCCATCGCTACCCCCACTGTCACTGTCGCCAGGACCAGGTCTCTACCCATCGCTACCCCCAGAAATTCCAGGACAGGCTTGCCTAGGCATAGGGTCAGGGTTTCCTCCAATGATGACGACGATACTGACGAAGAAGTTGACGACCCCCACTAAATATCTTGCCGCCGCCAAACGCCACTCCGCGGGGCACTTCAGCCATGTGTCGCAGACCTGCTTGAACTGCACAACATAAAGGTAAGGGATTTTAGATTATTATTATACATTGTTATTGTGTTTATAAGTTTATATAAAGTAAATAAGGTTAATAATTGCCAACCTCATTTCTTCAACAAGTTTTCCCTTGCAATGTAACATTTTTTTTTTTTTTTTTTCGGCATTTATGTTATGCCTATTTAATTTTTAGGGTGTAGTATGTATTATTCAAGCAGTATTCATCATGCACATGAGTTGTGATCAAAATCCATGCATTTATAATCATCCTATACATTGTGGAAAGTGTTGTCTACTTTCAGAGGGTTGCGGCCGGAGCGGTGCTGGGAGATAAGGTTAACCTTTTCAGTACTGTGTGTGTATAACTACTCCAAACCCCCATTATTCATACTGATATTGTTCATAGGTTGTTTAGTAATGTCCATGATGATTTATAGGCAGATTCATAAACAATTTGTTCAGTTATTAATTTTGTTCTCTCAAATTTTTGCCGAAAACTGTCTGACGTCTCGGAGTTAAGTGTACACAATGCTATGTCATTGCTATTTACTAGTTCTGATCTCAATATTTAGGATTTCCCTGTGTTCCAGTGTTGTTTGGCACTATTCTGACAAAATTTCAGCTAAATCCATCAATATTTAGGCACCCTAATGATTTTTTGTAAACCATTGATCATTTTTTTTAGTTTTCGAAATTAACCCTTTTTATTCTTTGCACAGATCGCGCCCTATGGGACCCAGGTCGACAAGACTGCAGCTGATGAGGTCCACACCATCCCCCTACTAGTCACCAGAGTTTCACTATCCTCAGGGAACTTTAAGTATTTATTTTTATTTTTTAGTAAACTTAGTCATTTTCTTAAGTTATTTTTCTAGAATAATCATTAAAAATATAAAAATCAGTCTGATTTTCAATTCCACTTCACATTAGATTAAGCATTCCTTATATTACATGTTCAAATGTAGACAAAAAATCTATCTCAATTACCTGATATTTGGCGAATATTTTAGTGCGGCGTGCCACTTTCGACCATCGTTTCCTTTACTGTACGCGTTAGAACGCGAAACCTGTCCAGGGTTAAGAAATGGGAAGACAACCTAAGAAATAAATTAAAAGGTGGAAAAGTAGGTAGCAAAATGTGGTGGAATATAGTAAAAGAGAAACTGGGAATATTTTGTGAAGACAAAATTCCGCCTCTAATAAGTAGAAATGGCAAAGTGGCACAAACTACAGCAGAAAAATGTAATGCCCTACCTCACCACTTTGCAAACAAGATGATTGTACCACTCACTGATCATCAACCACCACACATCCTACCAATAACTTAAGAAAAGGTAGACTGTTTCAAAACTAGTAAGACTGAAGTTTATGGACTGCTACGTAGACTAGATGAAAAAAAAGCTGTGGGACCCGACGGTATAAGTCCACGACTACTCCATAAATGTGCAAAACTACTCACACAGCCTCTTACTTTGTTTTTTTAATAACTGCCTGAGAACAGGTATATGGCCAGACAAATGGAAAACAAGTAACATTGTGCCAATACATAAGAAGGGCAGAAGTCACTACCTATCGCCCAGTACCTCTTTTATCTGATCTTAGTAAAATTATTGAGACACTTTCATACGAACCATATCCTTAACAACAGACAGTTTGGTTTCCGTAAAGGTCACTTGGCTGCAGATCTCCTACTCCTAATGACCTCTGACAAGACTTCTGCTCTTGACAAAGGCCAACGTACCTGTATTCTCACTTTGGATATTGAAGGTGCCTTCGACATAGTCTGGCACAGAGTGCTCTTGGAAAAATTTAAATCAGTTGGGATTGAAGGGCACGCATACAAACTACTAGAAAACTATCTCAATGATCGACAGCTGAGAGTAGTACTAGAAGGAAAGGAGTCTTCTTCTTTCAATGTCAATGCAGGTGTACTACAAGGAAGTGTTCTCGGACGGTTGCTATGGAAAATTTTCATAAACGACTTACTCACTTTATCCCTGAAGCCAGAGCCTTTGCCGATGAAGGGGCAGTATCAATAAGCTACGACCAAGCACAGGAGAAGGCAGCAATAAAGTTACTCGACGCCAGGCTCAAGACCATAACGGAATGGGGGAAAAGGTGGCAAGTCAAGTTTGCTGCTTAAAAAACACAGTTCATGCTATCAACAAGATCAAACAGTAATGTACAAATTAACTTCAATGGTAAATTACTAAACTCACAAGATAAATTAACATCCTGGGTGTGACTTTTGACAGAAAGCTAACTTTCAAAGTGCACATCGAAAATGTTGCTTGAGCTGCTTCTAGGAAATTAGCTGCATTAAGAAGAGTTCCCTGGCTTTTGGACAGAGAGGGAAGGGAAGTGCTTTACAAGGCACAAATTAGATCTTCAGTGATATTGTTTTTCACTCTCATGGGGTGGTGCAGCCAAGAAACACCTTGGCCTTCTCGACAAAATTCAAGACCGCGCCAGACGCATAATTGAAGACAACCAAACACCAACTCAAAATTCCATCGATAGTCTTCAGCACAGAAATGATGTGGCAGGACTGTGCACACTATTTAAGATAAAAAAAAATATATATATATTCCACACTTACAGCCAATGAGACAACAACAGCGAAATCCTCCGCGTACCACAAGAACATTGGAACAAGCACCATTTGCACTTGAGGAGCCTCGCTGCCATACCTCTCATTACCAATGGAAGTTTTCGTGCAGATACTCCATATTGTGGAATAAATTATTAATATTTGGTATAAACCCACATGAATACACACTGCAGGGATTCAAAAGTAGTGTCCGCCCTGCTCGTCACCTATCCATTTCTCCGTTTTCGCTCTCACTCTCTCAATCACTACCCTACTGTACACCTTCCCTACTACGCTTAGAAGACATATTCCTCGGTGGTTACCACACACTCCTCTTTCCCCTTTACTCGTATATAGGGGGACTATTATGCCTGTCGTCCAGTCATCAGGTGCACTCCCCTTCTCGCATGCTAGTTTGCAAATTTTCCATACCCATTCGATCAATATCTCACCACCACACCTCAGCATTTCACCACACACTCTATCTATTACTGGTGCTTTCCTCAACTTTATGCTTTTCATGGATTCACACACTTCTGACCTCCTGATCCTTACCTCCTCCTCCACTAATTCTCTTCTTCTCCCTCCCATACCCCATCCAACTATGTTTGGTGGCGCTTATATTCAGCAATTCGTTGAAGTACTCCCTCCATCTTTCGACTCTCTCTTGCTTCTCGGCTAGCACTCGCCCATTCTTATCTTTCACACCCTTACTATTTCCCATGCTACCTTCCCTAACTTTCTTTACTTCATTCCAGAACCGTCTCTTACACTCCCTCCATTTTACACTCAGATTCCTTCCAAATTCCTCAACTACACTTCTCTTACTTTCCTTCACTGCTATCTTCAAAACTCTCTTTTTATAAAAATATACTTTGAAAATTAGACAGAATGAAAATAAACACCATGTGAGGAAGAGCACTTTATTGACAACGTTTCTCATATAGCTTTATCATGCCAATGCCATACACCATAAGATTTTTCCGGTCAACAATTTCTTTTCGGACGGAGAAGAGGGAGGGGGAGGAGGAAAGATAGAGGGAAAATTCATGCAGAGGTCAAGTGAATGGTGGAGTCAAGATTAATGGGCGGAGTTCTACGTCTACTCTGTAATAATAATAATAATAATAATAAACGGTTTATTAACCCTTATTTAGCGGCGAGCAACATAAGTCGAGTTAAATAAAGCTGGACTATGTGGGCGCGCCCGTCATAACTGGCGTGGCAATTTCAGCACGTAATGTGGCTGAGAGAGAGAGACAAGTGGTGGCAGGAGACTAGCGAGCGTATGACTGCTCCAGACCACCGCGGCGAACCTACTGACACAAATCTCAGCTCCCTCCTCCCTCTCTCACTCGCTACATACTCAATTATGTACTGAAAGTACCGAATTACCTGCTTTTTGCACTCGCGTTGCACGGTTATTGCAAGAAAACTATCCATCATACAAGGATCGTTATGGTGTCATTCGAAAGCTCTGTTTATGCCCTTTCAGGGATAGGTACTTGTTTTACGTTCTGGGTCTTATTTAGGCATGAAAATGATCACGTAAACAGCCCTATTTTGGCTAAAAACACCCCGCTGTGCGGTACACATAAATAAACCGCATAGGCCGCTCGTAAGGTGTTAAAGAATGTGTGTGTGTGTGTGTGTGTGTGTGTGTGTGTGTGAACGTATGGAAATAGTAAAAGAAGTTTAAACTAAATATGTATATAAATTAGATACAAAAATAAATAATAATCATCATAATAAAGTTAAAGGAAACGTCACTCATCATTAATATTAATACAAAGAAGAAACACTAAATAATAATATAATACAGACTAAATTACTACTACTAATAATATTATTATTATTAATAATAATAATAATAACAATAATACAATAAAACAAATAAAAATAATAATAAAGTTAAAAAACAAATACAGATAAAGATAACAAAGGCAGAGAGAGAGAGAGAGAGAGAGAGAGAGAGAGAGAGAGAGAGAGAGTATAATGACAGCAGCTGAGGTCACATCTAAATCTCTCACCTATAAGGTAATTACTGAAAGTCGCAGTGCAGTCAAGTAAAAGGGCAAGTGGAGATTAGGTTGAAAAGGGATGGGTGAGCAGTTTTTTACAGGTAAAGGCGTAACGAGAGTACATGGTACAAACATAACTAAACATAATTAAACATGTACATACAGTAATAGCAATAATACAAACAAAAAACAGGAAGGTATAGACAGCTGACATGTACACACAAACGAGTAAAGAAAGAATCACAAATAAAATGCACATACATACAAAATGCATACAAAAACAAACACATACATATATATACATACACACAAATACACATTATACATACCTCCATACATACATTAAAACAAACATACATACACAGACACACACTCACACACACACACACACATACACATATATGGGGAGGTGTGGTGGAGTGGTCTTGCCACTGGCCTGGTAATCCAAAGGTCCCGGGTTCAAATCCCGATGTATCAATGGGAAGATATTATTGGGATGGAATTTGTGCTGTACCTGGTATCAGTGCATTACCACAAGCCCACCGAAATGTCAATAAAATACCCTCATTGTTCCCTGATTAAATAGCACTGTATGAATATTCCCATATTCAAAATATGCTATAGGGGTGCAATGCCTGGTGAGTTATCTGCTCAACAGGTGGCGTTATGTGTGTGTGTAAGTGTGAGAGTCCGAGTGTAGGGGGTCAGACAGTGAAGCACGGGAACGAGGTGGCTTCAGAGATGGGGTCGTTTCGGGCCATGAGTGAGCACCGTGCCTCATGTGAAGGCAAGATGGCAGGTGCTCGTTGTACTCTACGTGCTTCACATGTCTCACTCCCTAGACTGGAACAAGACCTCACGGGCTTCACTGTTCATTGTAAAGCGGTGAATGTTAAGGCTCTCAGCCTATGCCCGAGAGGAAGTAAGTTGGAATATAGAAAAAAAAAAAAAAAAAAAAAAAAAAATATATATATATATATATATATATATACAGTATATATATATACATATATATACATACATACATACTACATACGTAGTGAAAATGTTAATCACAATGAAGTTGTTGAAAACGTTCATCATCAAAAACATATACAAATATACAATAATACAAACAAAATAGTACAAATACTAAAAGAAAAATTAAAATAATAACGACAAAAATGAGAGAGAGAGAGAGAGAGAGAGAGAGTCAGAGGCTTAAGTATGGTAGAGATTAGTTAATTGTAAAACGAAAACAAGGGGCTAAGGCATTTAGGGGGTAGGTGTGAAAAGCTTAAAGAAGAAGGGAGGAGTTCTTCAAAGGCAGATTAAAAGGGTAGAGAGAGAGAGAGAGAGAGTGCAAGATTGAGAGAGAGAGTGTTAGGGAGAGATAGAATGGAAAGAGGTAAACTGTGATATGCAGATACAATTAATAGTATTGACTACAATAATATTTATATTAATAATAACATCATAACACAGGTAATGATAATAATCATACAAAAAGAAAACACACACACAGAGTAGACGTAGAGCTCCGCCCATTAATCTTGACTCCACCATTCACTTGACCTCTGCATGAATGTTCCCACCCTCTTTCCTCCTTAGTCCGGTAATTAAAGGTGGCAATACATAGGGATGTTGAACAAAATTGGAGGAAAAGATTTTGCAATTTATATTAGTTTATTGAGGTGTCTAGAATGTGTACAAAAAAGCCCCACAAAATCCGAGCATGGGAAATGCCTGAAAATTTGTGAAATCCAAGATGGCCGGCAGACAAACAGCGGAAACATGAAAACCGCCATAATTAACCCATAACTATCGGCGCGCAACATAAGTCGAGTATAATAAATCTGGACTATCTGGCGGCGCTCGACATAGGTCGTGTGGCAATTTCAGCACGCAATGTTGCTGAGAGAGAGAGACAAGAGGTGGCAGGAGAGTAGCGAGCGTATGACTGCTCCAGACCACCGCGGCGAACCTACTGACACGAATCCCACCTCCTCCCTCCCTCTCTCACTCGCTACATACGGAATTGTATGGGGAAAGTGCCGAATTACATGCTTTTTGCACTCGCGTTGCGCGGTTGTTGCAAGAAAACTAGCCATCATAAAAGGATCGTTATGGTGTCATTGGAAAGCTCTGTTTATGCCCTTTCAGGGATAGATACTTGTTTTACGCTCTGGGTCTTATTTAGGCATGAAAATGATCACGTAAACAGCCCTATTTTGGGTAAAAACACCCCGCTGGTGTCTACATATTATATACCGCCTAGGCCGCTCGTAAGGTATTAATAAACTAAGAATGCTAAATTAAAGTGTAATATGTCTAGTCACACTAGTTTGTCAAGCTGCATGTGATGATGCAGTCTCAAAACTGTTAAATCAAAAATAAATTATATGTCTGACATATATTACTGAAAATAGAGTTTTTACTTGTATTTACATAAGAAACATTAACATGGGTTCACAGTATCTTCAAGTAGAGACATCACTTTGAGCATCGCAATCAGAGTCGTCATCATCATAACATTGTCTATTTGTACATGTTAAGCCTTTGCATATCAATGGAGTACAGACTCTGGGAAAAAAGTAAAATAACCACATCATACTTAAATGAGGATGTAAAACGTATTGACATATGCCTGTAATGAAGTCATTAACATATCAATGGACTACAAACTCAGAAAAAGTATAAAAACAGTATGATATATACATAAGGATGCAAAACATATTGACATATACCTGTCTGACTGTTGCTATTTGTAGAGCATGTATTGGGCTTCAAAGGCTGATCTTTGAACTCATCAGGAGTAGGAAGACTGAACATCTCCGAGATAGCGATAGCATTCATGGCACTGTCCACCAGAAAATTAGCCCTCACAGCTCGTGCAACCGACTTGCCTGACAACATCTGGTCCACACTACATTCAGCATACACCAGGGACATGATCTCCTTCAAGCCAGATCCAGCTATCAAGCTCCCAATTGTGCCCAGGAAGCTCATTTCAGTGTGGAAGCCGCCTAGGATCAAGATGATGTCACGCAGTGGACTGTCAGATGGTTGAGACTCAATGGCTGTGTATGCAATCCACCATAGCTGCTGGTCAAATGTAATGACTGGTGTTAGACCATGTCACATGGCGTGATTGGACAAGTACTCCAATGTTGAGCGCACACAAGTAGGATCACTTGGCGTCATGTCGATAAGGGGCAAAAATATTTCGGACCTCTTGCCATGGTGGAGGACCTCCGAGTGCATCATTTGCATCCATCCTGACCAGAGTTGCCTTGGCCTTCGCTTCGGAAAATAAAGTGACATGCGCCACAGAATGTCAAGTCTACTGCTATTTTCATCACGACTGAATTCTTCGAGTTTTGTGTAGATTATCTTTCCTTCTACGGCCTTTGGATTCTTTTGTGAGATCAGTTTAACATGTCCAATTTTCTTCAGATCCTCTAAGTTCACATTTGCACGGGGTATCTTCCGTGTGACCTTTATTGCAGGGGTGAATGTAGCCATCTGTCCCATAACATGGATTGTGTCACTACCGTCCAATGTTCTGCTGGCATGGTCGACGTTATCTGCTTGGTATTGTCCGAATGTGTCTGAAATTTCTCCAATCATATCTATACCCTGTGAAGATGCTGCATTCTTTCTATACTTTGATGCCTCAGTGTAGGATAAGCAAAAACCGAACTTGTTCATCATGTCTACCAATTCTCGGTGGCAGTATTTGTGTTCCAATGTCACACAGAGTCCGAGTTGCAGAGGTGGAAAAAAGGATCGTGGACATGTTGATTGCATTATAGACTGGCCAAGTGATGCAGTGTGCAGCTTTGAGTTTTTACTCTTTATTATTGACTACAGAAGGGTTCTCAAACCATGTGGGAGGTAGTCAAGATTTGCATCCATTGACTTCATCTGTTCAGTGTCAGGATACATGTTATCATGTTTCTCTATGCACATGATCTTCGTGCGGATGTACTCACCTACGATTTTGATTAAACTATCCATATTTGATTGCTCTAAGTTTGAACCTCTTGTATGTGCTTCCTGAATGATATCTTTCACATTTGATGTTAGAGTTACTATGTTGGGTTGTTGTCTAACCGTGGTGATGGATACCTTTTCCCCACAGTGATCCAAAAGACACCTTTTCAGCTGCACCTTAGTATAGACTTCATCATCACTCAGTCCAGTGTTTATCTTCATTATGTGATGTAAGTCATCCAGTGTGATCGTCTCATCATCATAGTCTTCTAAATATTCAATTGCCTTTTCAAATGCCATACTTTGTGTTGAACTCTTCGGTCGACCAAGCTTTTGTTTTTCCTTGGGACTTCTTCCTGATTATTGAAGACTGAAGGGATGTTCTTCCCTGCACGAAAATGCTTGTCACATTTATGGTAATACATAGCTTCTGCAGCTGGTAAATCAAAGACGGGCAGAATTCGTGACTGTACCTCAGTAGCCCATTCATCATTCCTCTTGATACAGTGTTCTTTGATGCTCTCTTCAAAATTGAGCTCCATCACATGACTGAACCGTAATGCACGTTTTTCTGGATATTTGTATGCAGGTTCCATGTCAATAATCATGCCACACAGAACACATTTCTGTTTGAAGTCAAAAGCTGTGGCATGTGATCGAAGATGGGTAGAGGTTCCCGTTGATGGACCCTGTTGCTGAGCCGCCCTGATACTAGTTGGATGTGTATGATTGCATCTGCCTTAGTAGCTTCATTGATCCTAATGCAGCCCTTTTCTCGTAACAGTGATATATATTGGGGCTTATCCAAGTCAACTGTATTCATACACAATACACATGTAGCTTCATCCGATACAGAAGCCATGTTTCATTAATTAAGAGGATGCACCTGCAAAAGAAAAACATATTAATGTGACAGTCCACAGACAAGTTGTAACAATATGTCAGCCATATAATTTATTTTTTATTTAACAGTTTTGAGACTGCATCCATCACATGCAGCTTGAAAAACTAGTGTGAATAGACATATTACACTTGAATTTAGCATTCTTAGTTAAAAAATTATGTCGATGTTCATGTTTCCACTGTTTGTCTGGTGGCCATCTTAGATTTCACCAATTTTCAGGCATTTCCCATGCTCGGATTTTGTGGGACTTGTTTTTACACATCCTAGAAACCTCAATAAACTAATGTAAATTGCAAAACCTTTTCCTCCAATTTTGTTTAACCTCAACCTTTCGCTGACTGGACTACCTCCCCCTCCCTCTTCTCCGTCCGAAAATAAATTGTTGACCGGAAAAATCTTATGGTGTATGGCATTGGCCTGATGAAGTTATATGCGAAACGTTGTCAATAAAGTGTTCTTCCTCACATGGTGTCTATTTTTACTCTCTTTTTCTCCAAGTACCTCGCTCTTTTCTGTCTCTCCAAATCTTAATTCACTCTACTACCCAACCAATCTCTATACATACGCTTTCTTCTTGTCTTCCACAACTATTTTTACCTCTTCCATCCACCATGCTGTACCCATCACTCCCCTCCCTCTTCTCCTTACTCCACACACCTACTCACATGCTGCACAGACCTCTTCCTTAACCCTTCTTTGGCGGCGCGCAACTTATGTCGTGTGAAATAAATATGGACTAAGTGGCGGTTCACAACTTATGTCGTGTGCCATTTTCACCACGTAATGTTGCTGAGAGAGAGAGATGAGCGGTGGGAGGAGCGTAGCAAGCGTATGACTCCTGCAGACCACCGCGGCGGACCTACTGACATGAATCCCACCCTTCCCTCCCCTCTCACACTCGCTACACAGGGAATTATGTAGGGAAATTTCCTAATTACAGGGTTTTTGCACTCGTGTTGCACGATCGTTGCAAGAGAACCAGCGGTCGTACAAGGATGGTTCGGGTGTCATTGGAAAGCTCTATTTACGCCCTTTCAGGGATAGATACTTGTTTTACGCTCTGAATCTTATTTAGGCATGCAAATGATCACCCTATTTAGGGTAAAAAAAAAAACGCTGGGCGCTACAGTCCCCTAGACCGCCTAGCCTGCCGATAAGGTGTTAAACACTCTTTGCTCACCTCCTCCATACCTTCCAGGTCCATCCTACATAGTCGTCTTTCTACTGCTCTCCTGAACTCTTTCTGCATCCTCTCCACCCTCCTCGCCATTCCACCTTCCTCTCGCCTCCCTCCAGCTATCTGCACCCACATCTTTTGTAACCTAATTTTAGCTACTACTACATAATGGTCAGACAGGCCCCCCACCCCAATAGTCCTATACACCCTAGCATCAACTACAGATTTCTTCCTTCGTTCATCTACACATATATAATCAATTGGTGCCTTTTGTTCCACCACTGTCTTATCATTCTTCCTCAACACCATTTTCCATGTGTACCTGTGTATCATTCTGTGTCGGAAGAAGGTGTTGACTATCCACAGTCTCCTCCCCACACATACGTCTACAAGTGCACTACCATTCCCATTCACCTCTGACGGTATACCCCACACTCCCACCACTCCATCAACTTTCTTATCACCCACCTTCCCTTTCATATCCCCAATCAGAAATATTCTTTCGCTCTTGCCAAACTTATCCAGGCACGCCTCCACATTCACCCAGAACTCCTCTTTCTCTCTTACCGTGTTATCCTCTGTCGGAGCATACACACACACAACCACCCATGTTTGTATTCCTATTTTCATTCTCACCAACACAATCCTTGAACCCACAGACCCATCTTGCATTTGTTACTTAATAACTAACACGCACATTCTTTCGCTCCCTCACTCACTCAGTACACACACCCATTCCACACTCCCACTCTCTCACATCTGTACCCCTCCATTTGGTCTCAGTCATTCCACATACATCCACCTTGGCATTCACTAACACCTCCGGGACCTCTCTCTCTTTTGTGTCATCATTCAAGCCTCTTACATTCCAAGTCGCTATTCTAAGACTGTTCATGGTAGGTCGGGGTTCGTCAACATTACTGTAGGTCCGTCCACATCCAAGGCTGTTCGTTCGTTCATCGTTAGAGTAAGTACTTTTCACGGGTGGAGGGTCGCAAGTCCACCGACCCAAGCTCTTTAGTTGCCTTTTACGACACGCAGGAGGCACGTGGGGCATATTCATAAGAAGATAAGAACATAAGAAAATGGGAGTCTGCAAAAAGCCGATCGGCCCACACAAGGCAGATCCCTGTCACACCCAACCCCAATTACAAGGCCCAATTATAGGCCCAACTCACTAATACCTTGAGTACTGACCCCACCAAAACGGTCAGAGATTAACACATTCCCTTACACCCAGGGGGGCAAGTACTGAAAGATTTTTAGGAGGGTGTCATATATAAGTAAACGAAAGATTTATAAAGCAAACGGGAATGTATATAGGGATGAAATATTTCTGTGTCAATGTTCTTAACCAATAGATAACTAATGTAACAACATTCTGGAATTAAGCACAGTACAAGTACAATGTTTAAACTATATATGTCATAAATGTCTAAAGTATAAACACAAACACAAATAATAATTTAAATAATGTGTACACGAAAATAAGAACACAATTCAAGCGAGACAGCAAGACATTAGAAAGGATATAAATAAATATACAATGAGTAGAAAAAAGGGAAACTGTAGATGTATAATTTACAAAACAATTCATGTTTGGAGCTACATCTCGGTGGAAATGAAAACCGAGTAAAAGGAAATCATGCTTAAATTAAACGTGGTATAAATAAATGTTTGGACAAATATTATATGAATGATATGAAAGCTTAGTGACAAACAGGATGTACTGTAGGTATACTGTGATAATTAATATAAACAAAAATATAAAATGATAATGAATGCAATATACAAAACGATAGAGAGAAAGTGAGAGTGAGTGAGAGTAATAGAGTAAGAAATTGAGTAATCAGATGTAAATGACCAAAATGGAAACGGAATGTGAAAACATTAGCTACGGTTTTGCTTACGATTTCTGTTTGGTTGTAGATATATGTGTATGTTCGTGTGAGCGAGAATGTGCATGTGTATGTGGAAGAGGAAGTGTGTATTTGTACGTGTCCGTTTGTGTGTGTGTGTGTGTGTGTAATAGACAGCTCGTATATAATTATCATGACTATTACATTAAAGTAATAATGTTTTATATGTGTAAATACGCAGTATAATTACTACCTCATTGCTTGTAATATTTTATACGTACCTGTAGGTGTAAATATCAATGTTTGCAGGCCCATCGATACGCATTATTTGAAACGTGTGTGTAACACCTGTTTTACTGCTAAGTGGCATAACTCTCACAATAGTTTGTTCCCGAGAGTGTGCATCTTTATATTTGTGTTTAATAATTAATTAGTCTCATTTCAGGAGACTGTTCGGTACTTGCACTCACAACTTGATAATGCTAGTGTAAATAATTGGTATGACATGAGCAGCAGGAACTGTTATGATTAGTGTTCCCAAGTTTACCGAAAGTATATGTTCACAATCAACAATAAGCACATTATGAATCATATATGATCTCTCCTCCCACCCCCCCCACCCCCCTCCCCTTGCACACACACAAACACACACACACACACACACACACACACACACACACACACACACACACACACACGTGACCACTCAGACAGATATAAATATTTTTACAATATTGTACAGTTGAAAAATACTTGAAATGTAACTAACAATGTCTTTGTTAACTTTCCCAAGCTTTTCCCAATTAGTATTTAGCAATTTATAATAATCAAGACTCATCATCACAGTTATGCACATCAAATAGTTCACAACATTATTGTTCTGGTTCAACGCACCTAACAATGCACAACATTCAAACCAAACTGGAACCCAGAAACTGAGCAAGATCATTTCCGTCAGCACCCAAACAGTCCCCAACATCTACTTAACACAGGATAGTTAACATTAATTTGGTTGGAACTACTAATCACTACTCACCATTGTTGATCCCAACAAATTTGATTGGAAGTACTCATCAATACTATTTATGAGTTAGACTGTCAAGGAATAAGAGCCCTATAGCTGTCAAAGATTGCCCCCAGGTTACCCAATAAGTTAAATCCGGATGCCCCACTATTTTTTTAGGAATACCCATTAACCCACTGAAGTAACTACCCATCGAAGATAATGTACATCTCAATTTTCCACCAAAATATTATGCTACCAGCTAAAGTTTATTTGATAGCAAGTAAACTTTAGAGCAGCTACATTATATCATGTTTGTACCACCAAACTAGTTACCCGTGACTAAATGAGATCCCAGGTCCACCTACTTACACGCCTTCACCTCATCAAAGTAGACCCAATTATATTATATCCTAAAATGTCAACAAAGTGAGTCCTTGGTGATGGGCTGGTCTATCAGAGTGAGAACTGAGCGCTCTCTGCCATACCCATAGCTTACTCTGACCGTTCCTTTTACTTATATATTTTCTAGATCTCGAGTGATGGCGTCTCTTCCGTGGATTGACCTCCCAATCTACCAAGATTGGAAGCCAAAGCATCACATTTTTCCTTTGCCCCTAAACATTCTCTTCATAATTGCTGAAGGGCACAGGGCCCTGGATGGGGCTTTGGTTTCCCGGGCGTTTCCGCTCCCTCCTCAGCTCCCCGCCATTGAGTGGATACGGTCACCCAGGCTTTATTGTGGTCGGCAGGGAGGGTTCAGTGGGGGCGCTCGGTTATGGCCTTGGCCTTGCTCGGGGCCTTGGGGCTGTTCGGCCAGGCAGCTTGGGGAACAACAACAACAACAACAACAAAGTGAGTCCCAAGCAGCTCACCACTTTACAGAAGAGTCCAACCTTCTACAGCCCAACATAAAGCACCCAAACTGCTCACCCCTTTATACAGTAACATAGAATAGACCCAACATTTCTCCAATAGTCCTCCAAATAGGAGTTTAAAAACAAAACCCTCTGCAGTAGTGCTTTACATAGATTGGCATCTATTGAAAGCGAGGAATGTTCAGTTTTAGCATGTTAATACAGATGTGGTGAAAACACAGTATTGTCTATATTTTGTTTTCCAAGCTAGCATGTATTGGATTTTTTTTTGGAATACATGTTCCACTTGGTATTAGCATTTCGGAGGTTCGTTTGGGAAGTTCGAGAGCATAATTTTCAAAATAATTGTTACCAACTCTCCTCAGTTGGACGGTGAAAGTTCCGCTTACGTATTCCGTCAGCCTTCCCGATACCTTGGGTAGCATGGCGGGGTGGGGAGAAATATGCCATCACTGATGTTATCCCAATCCCATTACAGATCCCCGGTGGGGATGTGTGGCCGCCAATATTTCTCCACCCCCGAGGTGCCCTAACGCTAACACCATCCTTCTAGAGCTGGTGTGTGTGTGTGTGTTAGTGGCCGCCATTCGTTCCACACCACCGAGGTTCACAAACGCTAATAACGCAAAGGTAATATTCACCATTTACTTGTTATCATCAGAGGGTGTTCAATTTTTCCTGACGAAAGTTATAAAGTACTCATTGTACAGTCAGTGGCATCAATGTTCACCTATATTTGTTTAAGGTACCTCAATATATTAGTTGGTATTTATATTTCAGAGATACATTTATGCCGGTGTTACATGAGCACTCTAGCGGCAGTTATTCTCGGAATTATTGTTTTGGAATAAGAAATAATGTAGTTACTAAAATAAGTATTAGATGACGATTATCACATCCATTATGCCTGAACGGATCCAAGTAGTTGTCTACAAGTGGACCATCGCTTTCAATTGTCATGACCAACTAACATAATATTAATTTGCATGCATGACTTTACCCACTTATAACATTATTACAATAGAATAAATTAATTAAATGAACTGTAAATTGTAAATTAATCTGTGCAGGCAGTAATTCCCGCTACCCCTACCCAATACGTGTACCAGGTTCATGTCCTGGCCACTATACCACCCTGGGGCGGAATACTCAAAGAATCTCATGAAGCTCCAATGGTGCCATATCTCCCAGATTTCACCTTAGCACCACCATGTGCCCTTCTGAGCTTTTCATGTGGGCGGCCATTTTGGAAAAGATGACCGGATGCCGCCTTAGCTTATGGAACCTCCAGAGGGTTCCATAAGTCCACTAAGGTGAAATCTAGCCTAAATAAACTGTAAACGGAGGGGTCGATAACATGATAGCACCCATACCACCACTTGACTGAGCCTGACAAGAGCAGCAGACGACGGACTCTGTGTTGACAACTTATATTTTCTAATTTAACATGAAAGTTAAGCGTAACCCTTAACCCCTTCTGTACCGAAAATGTCTTTGGAATTTTATTCTAGCTATATTTAGGGGATGTTGTGCAGTTTAAGAAGGATCTGTGGTAGTAAAAAGAGTTAAGGGAGATAGTTCGAAGAAGCCTGTTAATTGCTGTAGGCCCTATTTAAACTGAATAAAATGATCTAATAGTAGCCATAGTAAAGTTAAATAGACGTCACTGATAGAGAAGGGGTTAACCTCGTCTATACCGGCGACGTATTTTTCCTTATATTATGGTAATTATTAAACTATTTTGTTCAGATTAGGAAGGACGTCTAGCCATTAACAGGCTACACACTATATAAATGTATTCTTTTAGATACCATTTATCCTTCCTGAGTTTCATAAAATTGTCTTAATGTAGCTGAAATCCAATAAATGATACGTGACCGGCACTGAATGGGTTAATATATATTGTCAGTTTGTCTTTTTAGCATGGAACTAGTTAAATAACCTAACCAAACAACCTTATCTTTCTTAACCTAAGTACACTGGTTTGTTTAGGTTAGAGTAGGCTAATTCTATGATTATATACAAACACTCATACAAACATTATAAGAACCCTAGCCATGCTAAATGTGTTGGGGTCCCGGGTGTACAGTCACGCTCATCGCTGTTACCGGTGTGTGTGCATGGACGTGCTGCGTAATTTTCTAAATAACCATAAGCTGACTAACCTAATTAAGTACGGTACCGAAATACTACTATAATTACATTTCAATATCAAGTAAGTAATGAGCGCGTACAATTAAATATAACGGCATTAGAGATAGATAAACTACATGAGCGTGTGTTTACAATAATGGACAATCAGCTGTTGTTGTGGGGGGGGGGGGTATTCTCCTGTCGTGATTGGCTTAATTCCTCCCTTTCGTTTCATTCCTTTATGAACACCGAGATCAAATGAACGCTCATGATTGGCTGAGCGAGATCTGGCGCTATCTCACCATAGCGAGTTAAGGACTACTTAAGGCGTTTTATAAAATTGTTGAATATGCGCGAATTCACCTTAACTATAACGCCATATCCATGCCATAGTGAAAGACGCCAGAAGACCGCTATGGCATCAATATCGACGTAACATTTGAAGCTCTTTGAGTATCCGGCTCCTGGTAGTTATCTAGACCTGGGGTTGGAGAGGGGTTGGGTGTCGGGGGTCCATGACGGTTTAACGACGGGGTAAATGCTGCAAGCTGTAGTATATATAGGGAAGTCCTAACTGTACATTTACAATAGGGCTATTATGCTTTTCAGACGGTTTTATTATGTGAATGTGTATGTATTGTGAATTTGTATCCTAATGTGAGAGAAAACCTATCATTATACACCTTAAATAAATATAATATTTTTAAGGGCCATTGTAACCTTGCAGCTTCAAAATGTGTTTCATATGAATTGAATTGCATATATTAACTAACTAAATTTTACCTTCGATCTAGTTTTCGAGTCCAATGCAAAAGTGCCTAAAGTAGTATGAGAAAAAACATAAACAATTGTCGGGAAATATGTTCGTGTGACACCACCTTACGGCTTATTGGTAGTGTGTATCATAAATATCATAAAAGCAACAGCCACCCAGCACTGTACACGTGAAAGCATTAACTTGTAAAGTCTGGACATTACTGCACTGTCCACTTTACTCGTACTCGATTTGTTATCATGTATACGGCAAAGGATATCTTCACAATGTGCTCTTTTTAATATCGTATTACAACTAGGGATATCTTCACAATGTGCTCGTTTGTCATCGTATATACTGTAGCTAGGTGGCTCATCACAATGTGCTCGTTTGTCATCGTATATACTGTAGCTAGGTGGCTCTTCACAATATGCTCGTTTGTCATCGTATATACTGTAGCTAGGTGGCTCATCACAATGCGCTCGTTTGTCATCTTATACACTGTAGCTAGGTGGCTCTTCACAATATGCTCGTTTGTCATCGTATATACTGTAGCTAGGGAGCTCATCACAATGTGCTCGTTTGTCATCGTATATACTGTAGCTAGGTGGCTCTTCACAATATGCTCGGTTGTCATCGTATATACTGTAGCTAGGGAGCTCATCACAATGTGCTCGTTTGTCATCGTATATATTGTAGCTAGGTGGCCCTTCAAAATGTGCTCGTTTGTCATCGCATACACTGTAGCTAGGTGGCTCTTCACAATATGCTCGTTTGTCATCGTATATACTGTAGCTAGGGAGCTCATCACAATGTGCTTGTTTGTCATCGTATATACTGTAGCTAGGGGGCTCTTCACAATATGCTCGTTTGTCATCGCATATACTGTAGCTAGGTGGCCCTTCACAATGTGCTCGTTTGTCATCGTATATACTGTAGCTACTGTAGGTGTCCCTTCACAATATGCTCGTTTGTCATCGTATATACTGTAGCTAGGTGGCTCATCACAATGTGCTCGTTTGTCATCGTATACACTGTAGCTAGGTGGCTCTTCACAATATGCTCGTTTGTCATCGTATATACTGTAGCTAGGGAGCTCATCACAATGTGCTCGTTTGTCATCGTATATACTGTAGCTAGGGGGCTCTTCACAATATGCTCGTTTGTCATCGTACATACTGTAGCTAGGTGGCCCTTCACAATGTGCTTGTTTGTCATCGTATATACTGTACCTAGGTGTCCTTTCACAATGTGCTCGTTTGTCATCGTATATACTGTAGCTAGGTGGCCCTTCACAATGTGCTCGTTTGTCATCGTATATACTGTAGCTAGGTGTCCCTTCACAATGTGCTCGTTTGTCATCGTATATACTGTAGCTAGGTGGCCCTTCACAATGTGCTCGTTTGTCATCGTATATACTGTAGCTAGGTGGCCCTTCACAATGTGCTCGTTTGTCATCTTATACACTGTAGCTAGGTGGCTCTTCACAATATGCTCGTTTGTCATCGTATATACTGTAGCTAGGGAGCTCATCACAATGTGCTAGTTTGTCATCGTATATACTGTAGCTAGGTGGCTCATCACAATGTGCTCGTTTGTCATCCTATATATTGTAGCTAGGTGGCCCTTCACAATGTGCTCATTTGTCATCGTATATACTGTAGCTAGGTGGCCCTTCACAATGTGCTCGTTTGTCATCGTATATACTGTAGCTAGGTGTCCCTTCACAATGTGCTTGTTTGTCATCGTATATACTGTAGCTAGGTGGCTCATCACAATGTGCTCGTTTGTCATCGTATATACTGTAGCTAGGTGGCTCATCACAATGTGCTTGTTTGTCATCGTATACACTGTAGCTAGGTGGCTCTTCACAATATGCTCGTTTGTCATCGTATATACTGTAGCTAGGGAGCTCATCACAATGTGCTCGTTTGTCATCGTATATACTGTAGCTAGGGGGCTCTTCACAATATGCTCGTTTGTCATCGTACATACTGTAGCTAGGTGGCCCTTCACAATGTGCTCGTTTGTCATCGTATATACTGTAGCTAGGTGGCTCATCACAATGTGCTCGTTTGTCATCGTATATACTGTAGCTAGGTGGCCCTTCACAATGTGCTCATTTGTCATCGTATATACTGTAGCTAGGTGGCCCTTCACAATGTGCTCGTTTGTCATCATATATACTGTAGCTAGGTGGCCCTTCACAATGTGCTCGTTTGTCATCGTATATACTGTAGCTAGGTGGCCCTTCACAATGTGCTCGTTTGTCATCGTATATACTGTAGCTAGGTGGCCCTTCACAATGTGCTCGTTTGTCATCGTATATACTGTAGCTAGGTGGCCCTTCACAATGTGCTAGTTTGTCATCGTATATACTGTAGCTAGGTGGCTCATCACAATGTGCTCGTTTGTCATCGTATATACTGTAGCTAGGTGGCCCTTCACAATGTGCTCGTTTGTCATCGTATATACTGTAGCTAGGTGGCCCTTCACAATGTGCTAGTTTGTCATCGTATATACTGTAGCTAGAGGGCTCTTCACAATATGCTCGTTTGTCATCGTATATACTGTAGCTAGGGAGCTCATCACAATGTGCTCGTTTGTCATCGTATATACTGTAGCTAGGGGGCTCATCACAATGTGCTCGTTTGTCATCGTATATACTGTAGCTAGGTGGCTCATCACAATGTGCTCGTTTGTCATCGTATATACTGTAGGATCTTCAGAATGCGCTAGTTTGTTATCTTATATACTGTAGCTAGGTGGCTCTTCACAATATTCTCGTTTGTCATCGTATATACTGTAGCTAGAGAGCTCATCACAATGTGCTCGTTTGTCATCGCATATACCTTAGCTAGGTGGTAATCACAATGTGCTAATTTGTCATCGTATATATTGTAGCTAGGTGGCCCTTCACAATGTGCTAATTTGTCATCGTATATACTGTAGCTAGGTGTCCCTTCACAATGTGCTCGTTTGTCATCGTATATACTGTAGCTAGGTGGCTCTTCACAATATGCTCGGTTGTCATCGTATATACTGTAGCTAGGGAGCTCATCACAATGTGCTCGTTTGTCATCGTATATATTGTAGCTAGGTGGCCCTTCACAATGTGCTCGTTTGTCATCGTATACACTGTAGCTAGGTGGCTCTTCACAATATGCTCGTTTGTGATTGTATATACTGTAGCTAGGGAGCTCATCACAATGTGCTCGTTTGTCATCGAATATACTGTAGCTAGGGGGCTCCTCACAATATGCTCGTTTGTCTTCGTATATACTGTAGCTAGGTGTCCCTTCACAATGTGCTCGTTTGTCATCGTATATACTGTAGCTAAGTGGCTCATCACAATGTGCTCGTTTGTCATCGTATACACTGTAGCTAGGTGGCTCTTCACAATATGCTCGTTTGTCATCGTATATACTGTAGCTAGGGAGCTCATCACAATGTGCTCGTTTGTCATCGTATATACTGTAGCTAGGGGGCTCTTCACAATATGCTCGTTTGTTATCGTACATACTGTAGCTAGGTGGCCCTTCACAATGTGCTCGTTTGTCATCGTATATACTGTAGCTAAGTGTCCTTTCACAATGTGCTCGTTTGTCATCGTATATACTGTAGCTAGGTGGCCCTTCACAATGTGCTCGTTTGTCATCGTATATACTGTAGCTAGGTGTCCCTTCACAATGTGCTCGTTTGTCATCGTATATACTGTAGCTAGGTGGCCCTTCACAATGTGCTCGTTTGTCATCGTATATACTGTAGCTAGGTGGCCCTTCACAATGTGCTCGTTTGTCATCTTATATACTGTAGCTAGGTGGCTCTTCACAATGTGCTCGTTTGTCATCGTATATACTGTAGCTAGGTGGCCCTTCACAATGTGGTCGTTTGTCATTGTATATACTGTAGCTAGGTGGCTCTTCACAATATGCTCGGTTGTCATCGTATATACTGTAGCTAGGGAGCTCATCACAATGTGCTCGTTTGTCATCGTATATATTGTAGCTAGGTGGCCCTTCACAATGTGCTCGTTTGTCATCGTATACACTGTAACTAGGTGGCTCTTCACAATATGCTCGTTTGTGATCGTGTATACTGTAGCTAGGGAGCTCATCACAATATGCTCGTTTGTCATCGTATATACTGTAGCTAGGTGGCCCTTCACAATGTGCTCGTTTGTCATCGTATATACTGTAGCTAGGTGTCCCTTCACAATGTGACCCTTTGTCATCGTATATACTGTAGCTAGGTGGCTCATCACAATGTGCTTGTTTGTCATCGTATACACTGTAGCTAGGTGGCTCTTCACAATATGCTCATTTGTCATCGTATATACTGTAGCTAGGGAGCTCATCACAATGTGCTTGTTTGTCATTGTATATACTGTAGCTAGGTGGCTCTTCACAATATGCTCGTTTGTCATCGTACATACTGTAGCTAGGTGGCCCTTCACAATGTGCTCGTTTGTCATCGTATATACTGTAGCTAGGTGTCCCTTCACAATGTCGTTTGTCATCGTATATACTGTAGCTAGGTGGCCCTTCACAATGTGCTCGTTTGTCATCGTATATACTGTAGCTAGGTGTCCCTTCACAATGTGCTCGTTTGTCATCGTATATACTGTAGCTAGGTGGCCCTTCACAATGTGCTCGTTTGTCATTGTATATACTGTAGCTAGGTGGCCCTTCACAATGTGCTCGTTTGTCATCGTATATACTGTAGCTAGGGGGCTCTTCACAATGTGCTCGTTTGTCTTCGTATATACTGTAGCTAGGTGGCCCTTCACAATGTGCTCGTTTGTCATCTTATATACTGTAGCTAGGTGGCCCTTCACAATGTGCTCGTTTGTCATCGTATATACTGTAGCTAGGGGGCTCTTCACAATGTGCTCGTTTGTCTTCGTATATACTGTAGCTAGGTGTCCCTTCACAATGTGCTCGTTTGTCTTCGTATATACTGTAGCTAGGGGGCTCTTCACAATATGCTCGTTTGTCATCGTATATACTGTAGCTAGGGGGCTCTTCACAATGTGCTCGTTCGTCTTTGATATATATATATATATATATAACTTCTACAGTTGTTTGCATCATATTCGCCTCGATTTAAGCAATGTAGGTTTGTGTTTCTGTTGTTTAATTAGTCAACTTTTAAAATAACTTTTAAATTGACTAACTTTTTCGTTTTATTACAATAGTGAGTTTAAGTGGAGAGAGTTGATATTATTTGTGGCCTCAATAACTTGCTTTTTACATCATCGTTCTGTCTGTTTCTATCTACACTTGATGTTGTCTGACTGCCTAACTTGTCTTCTCTCTCTCAGTGATGATCTTTTCGTACATTGTGATTAACATTAGACGAGTGTATAGTAATCAGGAAATGCCACTAGTTGTCAAAATATTTACAGATCATTTTATAAATATGTTCTTGTTTTAGTCTGGTCGTACATTTTATAATATATTTAAACCTTTACACATATATTTCTGATATTAATATTAAAACAAAATATATCTAAGCTGGATATAAAGATTTATTTTTGTCTTTAGTTAGGCAGTATATTAACTTTGATAATTCTTTCAAACAATATATCGCTAACAGATATTCACTATCATGAACGTTATTCAAGCACCTCGTATACATATTCATACATTTACTACAGTCTATTTGCTTGGTGTTCAATTTTAGAAACTGATGCACGAGTAATTTTGCTTACATAAAATAATAAAACATTTAGGTGTGTATACATATATGTATGCCTTTGTTATTATATGGACACAACATTTTATACTGTAAACATTAACTTTCAGCACACACTCGAGCAATACAGAAGTGTCATTCATTAACATTAACTTTAATCACTCTGACAAACCGTATATTATATAATACACTCAGTAGAATATTATTAATGTATATACACGTTCAAGTATCACCATACTCAAAAGCATAATTCATAATAACAACTGCCTACAGAGAATCGCATTATTATGGTTGAATCGCACGGAGGCGTTTTAGGTTTTTTGTTTTGACAATTGTAGTCATGAAGCATCAGAATTAATGTTTTATAATTCATCCTAATGTATTAATATTACTTCATTTACTTATTGATGTCATTAAAAAATATCCTGAATCGTTGCCAAAAATACAGATATGAACTGAAAATTACTGTAAATATCGCTCGTGTGACTCCACCTTCAACTCTTCACCATGATAATGTCTTACTTTAAGGTATGACTTATATATATGACCCTCTAGGTATGACCCCTAGATGTGACCCTCTAGGTGTGACCCCTAAATGTGACCCTCTAGGTGTGATCCCTAAATGTGACCCTCTAGGTATGACCCCTAGATGTGACCCTCTAGTTGTGACCCCTAAATGTGACCCTCTAGGTGTGATCCCTAAATGTGACCCTCTAGGTATGACCCTTAGATGTGACCCTCTAGGTGTGATCCCTAAATGTGACCCTCTTGGTATGACCCTCTAGGTGTGATCCCTAAATGTGACCCTCTAGGTATGACCCCTAGATGTGACCCTCTAGGTGTGATCCCTAAATGTGACCCTCTAGGTATGACCCCTCTACAGGAAATAACTTCTGTAAATCAAACTTGTATAAATGATCGAAATAAACATTTTGGCTGACATAGGTCTATCCAAACTGTATAATGTCGTCCAGTGTTAGCCAGAAATAATGCAGAATGCGTCATCTTACTGATTAGTTTTAAACAATATGCCACACCATACACACCCACCCAGACACACACACCTTGTGTTGGTTTTGAACACTGATCTCTGTAATGACAGGTGCTTCCCGTCGTTTGTCTATGTGCCTGAAGGAGACAAATGGCAAGAGCTGCCTGCAACAAGTGCACCCCCCCCCCCCCCCATTGTCGAATGAGTGATATAGATCCAAAATCTAGGTAAATTATACGTAAATTAGGTGTGTTTGAAAGAAGT
>CM064523.1:45251214-45411214 GCA_032716605.1 Paralithodes platypus | reverse complement strand
TTTATTGTGGTCGGCAGGGAGGGTTCTGTGGGGGCGCTCGTTTATGGCCTTGGCCTTACTCGGGGCCTTGGAGCTGTTCGGCCAGGCAGCATGGGGAACAACAACAACAACAACTCCACACACACCCACACTCACTGCCTCGCTACACAGGGAATTATGTAAGGAAATTACCGTATTTTAGGGATTTTGCACTCGTCTTGCACGATCGTTGCAAGAGAACGCGTGGTCGTAAAAGGATGGTTCTGGTGTCATTGGAAAGCTCAATTTATGCCCTTTCAGGGATACATAATTGTATTACGCTTTGGCTCTTGTTTATGCATGAAAAAGAGCACAGAAACAAGGTCGTTTAGGGTAAAACCACCCGCTTGGCGGGTAGTAGAAGTTACTGATAGGCCCGCTCGTAAGGTGTTAAAGAAGACCCTTTCCCAATAAATAATTAATGCAATCTTCCTCAATTGTGCAGCATCCTTTCTCTCCTCTTTCTTTACCTCCCACTGGACATCTAACCTCCTTTCTTTCCTCCCCCCTGTGTAACGTGACCTTCCACAGCAACAAACCATCCCACCATCTATCTATCTATCTATTGCCCGACGCCGTGATCCCCGAAGGGGTGGCCACGAACGAACTGCCTCCATGCACCTCTGTCCCCAGTCAGTTGACGCCCCTTCCCCCAACCAGCACCGCCTTCGTTCATATACTTCCTCACTCCATCCTTCCACCTCTCCTTTGGTCCCACCATCAGTTGGCATATTATTAAATACAAATACTTAAGCTCAACCCTAATGTATGTTTTGTCTAATGTCAAGGGGAGACCATCTCCAACTCCACCTACCATCCGTGGTGTCTCCTACATTGTCATGGTGATTCTACTGAGGGAAGAAGGTAATCTTTCAATATTTATCACTTTCATTTTTATCATAGAGGCTATTCGTAAACTGAATACAATCGGCTGGAGATAACCAATCTGGAATGAAGTGACGCCAGGACGACATTAGGTAGTATTTAGTACAAGGCTATCAACATCATATTGGACTCCAGGGCCACGTTGTAATAATACCTCACGGTGTAACAGATAGGTAATTTCTCCATCATTATCATATCGCCCTCATGTCTGTCTAGTCACCCGCAATATTATATTAACTCCCACAAGTACGTTTGGCCACAACCTTTAACGCTTTCAGTGCGGGTGCAGGCTTTTATATTTGATTCTACCTATGTTTAGACGATTTTATGTAGGTTAGGAAGGATCTGTGGCTGCTAAAATGGTTAATACATATAGCATGAAACCTTTCCTAAGCTGTATGCTATTTTGTTAAAGCTTTATGTTAAGTTCATTGGACAATGTGAATGAGTTAGAAACACTAAGAAGGGGATGAACCTTTAATGTAGTGGAGAACGTTTCGATTTTATGAGCTTTTTCAAATACATGTAATAAGTGAAACATTGTTCACTATAGTAGAGGTGCCTCTTCATCACGGTGCTTATATCTCACTATGTTGACATTAATGCCTAAACATTGTTCACTATAGTAGAGGTGCCTCTTCATCACGGTGCTTATATCTCACTATGTTGACATTAATGCCTAAACATTGTTCACTATAGTAGAGGTGCCTCTTCATCACGGTGCTTATATCTCACTATGTTGACATTAATGCCTAAACATGTATTATTTTAACTAGGCTTCTCTTTAACAGTTACGCTCAAAAGTCTTGTTGTACCTCCATAAAATCAACTTCAGTTATATCTCTAGTTAAACAAAAGCCCTTAACACACGTGATGAAGTATAGAAGAACTCCTAGAAACGTATCAAAAATTGATCCAGCACATAATTACGGACAACTCGAGTCACATAATGATTTCCAATGTTCTTCCTAGGATTGAAACATTAACCATTATTTATGACAGTCCTTCACCCTATACAACAGATTGAGCGCCATATGTCTGAAAGAAGGAATAGATTTTGTCAATGCCTGGGATGACTTCTATCAACAACCACATCTGGGCCGGTATTTATAAAAGAATTTAAACATTTCTCTAAAAATAATTTTAACTAAAAGAAAGTCCTTAAAAGTTACGCGTAAATCATTTAAAAGTAGCTTTTAGTGGAAACGTTAAGAAAGCTGCCAAAGCCGCTATTTCGCTACATCTAGCAAGATTACAATTGATGAATAACGTTTAATAGGTAAATATAGGCTTTTAATTACATACACTAATTACTATAAAACATTAGGGTAATTATGCAAAACAAATTTATTGTGAAATCGATTATATAAATCATAGGCTTGTGCAGTAATCTAGGAAAACATATAATAATGAATAACTGTCTTCGTGGTGCAGTGCATAGTGTGTTGATTTTCGGTGTGAGCATCCTGGGTTCGAATCCCCGGACTGCCACATGTGGTTGTTAATTTCATTAATCGATTTTAGGAGTAGAGTTGGTTGGTAGAGAGAACATAATAATATATAGCTAAATTGAAAGGGTAATATATTTACCATACCAAAACAATTCCTTACGTTACTCCAGTGTGGCAGCATCAGAGATAGTTGCCAAATTCGCGAGATTTGACAATTGGGTGACTTCAAGCTAATTTGTGAATAAATAGGGTGCAAATACTAAGTCTTGTTCTCGGACGTTATGAAATAGGCCTATCTTGTGATAATCGAATATTCTATCTTAGTCCTTCTGCACTCCTTTAATTTGGTCTATTTGTTAGTGTTCTTCCAACAAGTATAGGCTCTTGTCAATGAGGATCGACGCTGGAACTGTGGTTGTGGGCGGAGGAGGACGGCGATTAAGAAGGATTTGCACCCTCTAAAAATGTTTAAAGTAGGTTAATATATATGGTGGTAGGTTACTTTCTAATATAGCTTATTCGTTGGAGAACACACAGTGGATCATCTTTGAGTAGTATGATGTGCGGGGTGGTATATGGAGAATCAGGAGTTACCTAACATACTGCATTTGATAATATAGTTAACCTACAATCATGAGTTACTCATACAGTTACATTTTGACCGTTGCCAAATAATGTAGGGTAATACACACTTTCATCTCGGGGTTAGGAGCTTTGTTCCTCTAAGTTTCATTCGTGGTTTATATGGTATCTTTTGATTAACTCAGAGTCGCTATAGGCCTATTAATCCAATTAGTCTTTTAACATGAACATTCCTTGGCAGGGGGTGGCGGATTTGTTATTCAACCATCTTCATCGTCCTCTAAAAGTAACTTTTAAGCGCTAACAGTCCCCAGGAGGGCTTTTAGTTTTCGCCGGGTTTAAAAGCTACTTTTAGCCGCTAATTTTTTTTTTACCCAACTTGTATCTTCTAAAAGTGGCCGCCATCTTTAAAAGCTACTTTTAAGCCTAAAAGTGCTTTATAAATACCGCCCCTGTTTGCTGGAAACGGTCTCCACTTGAACCCAGTTGGCTAAGCTCGTTTTTTGCCGAATAATATATGATGCAGTTCGCGTTTTCCATTACTAAAACTTAGATGCTCTGGAGCAGTCAGGCGAGTCAATATAACACTTTGTTTGTGTTCTATGTGAGTGAGGGAGACAAAAGGCAGAACTGCCTGTGACGAGTGCCTCCCCCAGAGTTGAAAGTGTGACAGGGCCAAAATCAAGGAACGTTCGAATCAAAATGCCTGGACACACGAAGTTTGAAGCAATTTAGGTTATGGAATGAGGAAAAGACTGATTCTGGAAGAGAGCTCCAGAGCTCAGCTGTTGAATAGAAGAAAGATTGAGATGTTTGTTTAACTCTTGGGTTGGAGAGTTACACAGAGTAGGGGTGGGATTGCGTTGCAAGGCGGGTGCCACGTGCTCTACGAAGAGGGGGTGGTATACACTAAGAGACCTCTGAGAAACACTGATTATTGTAATAGCTGTAGAAGAAACATCAAAATTAGAGAAATAAAAGTAATAAACAGCATAAACAAACCTAAAGCAAATAAAACTCCTGGCTGTATAAAACTCCTGGCTGTATAAAACTCCTGGCTGTATAAAACTCCTGGCTGTATAAAACTCCTGGCTGTATAAAACTCCTGGCTGTATAAAACTCCTGGCTGTATAAAACTCCTGGCTGTATAAAACTCCTGGCTGTATAAAACTCCTGGCTGTATAAAACTCCTGGCTGTATAAAACTCCTGGCTGTATAAAACTCCTGGCTGTATAAAACTCCTGGCTGTATAAAACTCCTGGCTGTATAAAACTCCTGGCTGTATAAAACTCCTGGCTGTATAAAACTCCTGGCTGTATAAAACTCCTGGCTGTATAAAACTCCTGGCTGTATAAAACTCCTGGCTGTATAAAACTCCTGGCTGTATAAAACTCCTGGCTGTATAAAACTCCTGGCTGTATAAAACTCCTGGCTGTATAAAACTCCTGGCTGTATAAAACTCCTGGCTGTATAAAACTCCTGGCTGTATAAAACTCCTGGCTGTATAAAACTCCTGGCTGTATAAAAACTCCTGGCTGTATAAAACTCCTGGCTGTATAAAACTCCTGGCTGTATAAAACTCCTGGCTGTATAAAACTCCTGGCTGTATAAAACTCCTGGCTGTATAAAACTCCTGGCTGTATAAAACTCCTGGCTGTATAAAACTCCTGGCTGTATAAAACTCCTGGCTGTATAAAACTCCTGGCTGTATAAAACTCCTGGCTGTATAAAACTCCTGGCTGTATAAAACTCCTGGCTGTATAAAACTCCTGGCTGTATAAAACTCCTGGCTGTATAAAACTCCTGGCTGTATAAAACTCCTGGCTGTATAAAACTCCTGGCTGTATAAAATCTCCTCACGAGTTTTCAAAGCAATAAAGGACAAACATTTTAAAACCGGTAACACTCCTTTTTAACAAAACAATACAGAGTAGCATCGTGCAAGACGAATGGAAACCAGCTAATATAACAGCCATCTTTAAAAAAGGAAACAAATCCCTACCTAGTAACTATCGTACTATCAGCTTGACTTCTATTATATGTAAATTATTTGAAACACAGATTGTTAAGTGAGCAAGCAACAGCATATATCTATCTATCTATATAGGCTACAATATGTGTAAAGCCAAAACAATAATCATATTATTCTAACAGTTCATGTTAATTTGATATTTGCCGTGTTTAAGGTAATTGCGAACATAACCGTAATCACAATCCATTATCAATAAATGCTAGTAATCGACGAAAATGAAAAGCGGTACCTAACATTATAATTATGTTCTACAACACAATTGTTCTACTACCCATTTCTCACAAATGTACTTAATACATAATTATGAGCTAGCCAAGAAGTACTTGGACTGACTTATATTAACAACATACAAACTACTAACCACACAAGAGACAGATGGGAAACATAAACAGGTCACAGCCAGAGGTACGTGGATACAGTTATTAACGGATAAATAATACAGACTTAACATAGATAATCGCATTGTATAGTCCAGGCACACACACATTAGACATAATGCAAGTAGACAGACAAGAGACCTAGCACAATAATCAGACAAAATACACAGATCAACAGTTAACCATGACCATATACAGAAAGAGTGACCACAGAAATAAATGGCACGGGCATGTAGATGTAGACAGGACCACAAATATACATACATTAAGCATATATAACACAGGCATACAAACACACACATACGCAGACAGGGCCACGTCTATTAACAGGAGGACCACACACGCCATCAAACACACAGACAGCACAACTCTCGTCCTGACTCTCACACATCGTCGCCTCTCATTTCACGCTAACCTGACCAATTAAATGTTGTGTTGGGTGTTGTTGAGAGAGAGAGTTGGAGTTAGGGAGGAGTGGTGCGGTGGTGGTGAGGGGGCAAGTTAATTAAAGAAGTTAAAAAATCCCTCCAGGAATCTCGTTTAGAGCCTCCTTAAGCTTTACAATTACGACTGACCTTCCTCACTAGTTTGTGTTTCCTTTTAACCCAACCAACTTTGGGTAGGGTGTGCAGTTAGTATTACCGTGCCATTTAAATTTCGTGATAGATTGAACTTATTTTTATACGAAACAGGTTAAGCATACTGAATACATCAGCTAATAATAAGTTATGCTTGGTGGATTCACATTGGTGTTGCCATATATAAAAACTGTCCCATATGGGTTGAAAATAAGACAAACGTGGCCGCACTTTGTGTTTTGTCCTTCAGTCTGCCCATATTACAGAGCTTTTTATTGCTGCAGAAATCTTCAGGGACATTTTGTTTTAGATTTGTTTTGTCCATGTCTTCTTCGTGTTTTAGTGGGTTCTGTTTTTCTCGTATGTCCAGTGTGCCTTTCTGTGTGCTGCCTCTCTGTCTGTGTCTGTGTGTATGCCGGCATGTATATGACCTCATAATACTTTACTGTTATCTTGGACAACTTCTCCAGGTCCATTTGGAATTTATGTTCAATTGTCTCCTTCGTCGGTCGTATTTTCTCCTCCGTCCGCCTGAATGTCTGTTTGACTGTATTTGTCAATCTGTCTGAATGGTTTTGTACTTATTCATATATATTTCTGCTTCTTGATCTCTCTAACAATGATTGGATATTGTTGTCTCTTTCTGACATCTCTCTATATATAATTATTGTAGCGTAGCCTAAGTGTGTGCGTTTGTGTCCCACAAGCCCCCAACCCCTTGGGACTATGGAGATGAAACTTTGCTTGGCTACTCTGGGGGTCTCTTAAAGGGTTATAATTAAATAAGTCCTGCAAATAAAGAAAACTATTTCATCACACCTTGTCTTTTTTTCTTCATATGTTCTGCTTCATGCTCTTCTTCCAAATATTCTTCTTCATGTATTTCCCCACAGTTATTATTCATCTTTCCTTCCTCATATTCTTCTTTCACCCCTCTCCCTTATAATGTGTCTACATATTCCATTTCTTCATGCCTTCCTATTTATTGTTTAGTCAATGACAATTAGTAAAATATGAAAGGAGTACAATTGTAAATAATGATGCTGATGAAAACTAAAAAGAAGCTAGAGACTGCTAGACGAAGAGGAAATTTGACCCAGATATATGAGACAGATGGAGGGTCACTCTCAAAAGGCAGTTTTATCGTAACATTGAGTTCTTGTTTTTCCTGGAAATTGGAAAACTTTTTAAATAAAGCAACGCGGGCTGCCGACTCTCTCTCTCTCTCTCTGTGTATATATATATATATATATATACAGTATGTGAGAAGGGAAATCCTACTTGAGAATGGTTAATTCCTTACCAAGTCGTAAGACCCATGTTTCAGAGTACACTATAAAGGGATTTTTACACTAAGCCTCAGGCAATTATCCTCCTAGAGGTATCATTTAAAGTAGAATATCTCGCAATTATCAATTATGCTTGGGATACATGAATAAATGTTTAAGCCTCAGCCAGGATTAAGACTGCAGTCAAATAGAATTACATCCCACGCTTTAATCCATTTTTCCATGAAGTGATAACAGTGTATCAACATTTTGCCGCAGATATAGGAGAAGGCAAATACTACTTGGGAAAGGTTAATTACATATCAAATTGTAGGACCCACGCCATGGGCAAGTGGGTTAAAGCGTGGGGCGTTATTCTGACTGCAGTTCAAATCCTGGCTGAGGCTTAAGCATTTATTCATGTAACTCATGCATATTTGTGAGATAATGAGGTAGGCGCTAGCACAGTGGATAGCGGCGTTGACTGCAGACCAAGAGGACCTCAGATTGAGTCCACGCCAAACGTCAGGGTTTTTTCTGAGGTAATTTGATCGTTCCTGCTGGTCTACAAATATCCTGGCTACACCGACATGTCTAGAAAATATCCTCTATATTGTCACTAATCCATAGCTGTGCTGTGAACGAACATATAGCTGCTCTCTCCAAATCAAGTGACGTGTATATAATAAAGGTGTTGTAATTTAGGGTGGCAACAAGGAAGCAACCAAAACATTGAAGTTCTATCTAATGCGACACATATAAAGAACCCAACATCTCAAAGTTTCAATCGATAATCTCGGGGCCTTATAATATATATATATATATATATATATATAAGTTAAATCGTGGACCACAAATATATTTAAAACACTACGAAATAATAAAATGTCCTAATATAGCTAAAATGTATACAATGTTATGCTATTAACAAGTTTATAGTACTTACACAGAATGAACATCTAAGTTACCAGGGCACATATATAATATAGAGGGGGTTACCTAATAGTAAATAATTATTCAAACAATACGACTACAAAATAAACTTCATAAACAGAACCATATCCAAAGCAATAATTAAAATATAATATATACTTAGGAGCAAACGAAATTAATTGAAACTAGAAATGCGAATTATGAATAACATACTCTTATGACACTAAACGAATTTAGCGAAACTCTAATATAATGAAAGGGATATGCATCGAACGATAAAAAAAGAAATACGATGTTACTGACGCTAAATGAAAACAATGAATCCTAGCATAATATAATTTACATGCATGTGTTCAACGCAGGTTTAATCTTATTTGTATAATACTTCTCACAATGTTATGTGTCGTTTGTAATGTTTACTTCAGACGGAATGCTAGCAAACGGAATATCCTGTTCTGTGAACGAACGCATGTGAGTGAATGATGGATAAAGAGTAAGATGAGATGAAACCAACAGACACGAGTCCCTTACATAAACTTGGCCAATACATGATATATGAAAGGGTGCACGGTCCGGGCAAGTAACAAGTAGTTCTGAAGCAATCACAAAATAAAGAAAATTAGTATTAATTACGTGAACATGAAGAAATTGGTGAAATTGAACCGGAGTGAAATTACAGTCATCCAGGATATCGGCATTGCCAATAATAGCTTGAACGCATTTGTTAGAGCTCATTGGCAGTAAAGGAACGGCAGACGCTGGTAATAATAAACAAGCCAAGAGCCGTGTGACACAACGCATGAACAATGGAGGAACTCAGTAACGAATAGTATTCATCTGTTTACTTCCCTTTCGAAACTAGCAAATTATCGGCAGGAAAATGAATAGTGAGCAAGGAATTATGAAATTTTACCGGAAAAGGTATAATTTCAGACCAAGACAAAATCATGTCAGAAGCAAAAGGGATCAAAATACGAAATTTACCGTGACCCACGTACACTTCGAGAAAAGGGTAATAAGATTCTAATTCTTAGTGAACCACCAAAGGTACCAAATCAAATTCCCTATTTGCCAATTTCAGCAACTCGTATAAGTCAGCCAAGGAAAGTAAGTCAGATGTCACTTGCCCGTTCTCCGCGTGAACTAAAGCATGCATATAGTGTTCAAAATCCTTCCCCAAAATAGTAGATAAAATATGGAAAGTGTCATGATGAGCTCTTCAAAGAACGTTGCGTTACTCTCCAATGCACTTAGTGAAACTTGCACATCATTAAGAAACGTACTCATATCAGTAATGGTGGTCACCATATTCTGTAAATTCATGTTGTTCGTAGACATAATCCTGTTCTGTTTCTCCAAATATATAGAAAGATCCTCAATTTTACTCTCAACAGACTGAAGGTCTTCCTCAGTAACGAAGCCAAACAAACCCCCAAGTAGCTTACCACCTACATTAATCAAACCCCGTTTACGGCGAGTGTGAGAGTCAGGTTCTGCATTACGAAAAACATGGTCTACCTCAGACTGCAAAACAGACAATTTCCAGCGCATCAAATGCAATCAATCCACAGTCTGAGTATTACAGTGCTTAGTCAAATCCTGAAGCTCGTCCAACTTATCCCTCGTTCTAGTCACATCCTCCGAAACTCTACCACATCCCTGTCTAATCTTAGTTAAGTATGCCATATCCACGTAAGATCCTACCACATCGGACACTATTACAACTTTACCTTTAGGTCTCAGAATCATTCCCGACCTAGTGAGATTGGTAGGATTGCCTGCGTTAGCGGCGACAGTGCGTAGCTGTCCAGCCAACCATCCTAGTATCCAGAATACCAAGACGCGCCCCACAATCCTTCCTACGACACCCATCTGAGGAACCAAACAAATAAAAAAAATTGGTGACTAAAAATTTACATGTAAAATGAATCCAAATTCATTTCCAAACTGTCTACCCACCATTGAGCAACAAAATTACCTCCCTCTTTAACAAAAGCAACATTACTCGATCTTAAATTACATTTATGAGCACCATTTGTCTTTTTAGGCCGTTTACGTCCCCTAACATTCCTCTGACTCATCGGTTTGTGGTCAACAGAAATATCTTCATAACCAGGTAAATTGCTTATAAGACGTTTTAAATAATTCATATGAGCCCTTTTTTCAACGCCTTTTTTTAAGTGTTTTATAACAGTACTATTCTTGTCGACTGAAATTACGCGGTAAGGACCCTCGAAAACAGGTTGTAATTTATCTTTGGCATAAAATTCCCTCAAATAAACAAGATCCCCTACAACAATATTAACATCCCTTTTACGTTAATTCGCTACGTTCATCATGTCTTCCTTTGATTTCGAAAGAGAACTGCGTAAAGTCTTATAAATAGACCGAAAATTATTGATCATCGCAGTTATAAACAGGAGAATTAGACTGAACCAACGAATTGTGAGGAAGTCGCATGTCTCTACCAAAAACAATGAAATACGGTGAATCCGCAATTGAGGAATTTATCGAACCATTTAGTATTGATTCTTCAAAATGTAAAACTGAATCCCATGTACTCGTATCACGATCTAATAATAAACCGCGAAGAGCACGGATAAGAGATTGATTAGCGCGTTCCGCCAAGCCATTAGACTGGGGTGAATGAGGACAAACAGTAACATGATCTATATTATATTCATCGCATAGTTTCGCCATACTAGAATTACAAAATTCTGTACCATTATCAGTTATAATTGTATTAGGACAACCAAATTTACACACGACGTCCGCTAAAAATGTATTAGCGACCGATTTCGCCTCTTTATCCTGCAACACCAATAACACGACATACCATACCGTGAAAAGTGACAAATAGTGAGCATTATGTATTGGTTGCCGGCGTCAGTCGATGGAAGTTTCAATAAATCTATTGCAACCACATCGAAAGGATACGCCGGAATTGGATATTCCCCGAGTTTCACTTCCGGGCTCAACTTAAGCTTATTAGTGGTGCATGTAGAACAACAGTCAATATGTCAATCTATATCCTTTTTCATCGTCCGCCAATAATAATTTCTCTGAGCTTGTGTCAAACACCGAAGCTTCCCCGGATGTCCAATTGTATCATGTCCATGTAAAATAGGTAATAAAGTACTAATTTGCGAATCTGGGATGACGAGTTGTAAAATTACCCTGTCATTTAAATCCCTCTTTCTGTACAAACACCCTTCATTCATTACAAAATTAAAATAATCAAAACCTGCTAAGTTGGGGTGACCAAGAACATTGTCGCTAAAATCACCCGATTCTAAAGCAAGAATTACTTTACCCCAAAAACTATCTTTACGTTGGTCAAACGCAATACTTTTACTGCACAACAGTGCGTTAACAGACACTAAACAAACAGGATTCCTTGATAACGCATCGGCAACTGTGTTGAGCTTGCCTTCAACGTACAATAATTAGGATTGTATGATGCTAATGTTAACTTCCACCTGGCATGTCTACCCGTGAGAAGTTTATCTCAAACAATTTAATTAGAGGCTTATGGTCTGTCCAAACAGTTACTTCATAACCATATATTACCTCACGAAAAATATTTAACGCCCAAATTAGCGCTGCACCTTCTTAATCGGTAACACAATAATTCTGTTCTGCAGGTTTTAAAGAACGGCTAACGAATCCTAACGGCCGTAAGAGATTCCTATCGTCATACATGCATAAGAACAGCCCCAAACCCAGTATATGATGCATCAGAATTAATATAGAAAGGTTTCTTAAAATCAGGGAAAGCAAGGGTCGGTCGAGATGTTAAGCTCGCCTTTAATTCATTATAAGAACTCTCTTGTTCAACTCCCCACAAAAATTTAGCGTCCTTCTTGAGTAAAATATATAGGGGCTTCGCGATACTAGCGTAGTTTCTTATAAATGCCATATAGTAGCCTGATAGGCCCAACAATTACCTTAACTTTTTACGTTAGTGGGCGTAGACAATTTAGTGATAGAATTTGTTAATTGAGCAGTGGTATTTACCCCGTCCGGAGTTAATTTATGCCCCCAAAATTACATTTTCTTTTTAAAAAAAATCACATTTACTGATTTTAATTTTTAAGCCTGCCTCATTTAATTTAGAAAGTATATTTCTCAGTGCGATAAGATGTTCCTCTACCGTTCTAGAAAATAATATAATATTATCTATATATACTGTACATAAACATTATGGCCGATCAATCCTGCCAATACATTATTCATTAATCTCTGAAAAATTGCTGGTAAATTTTTAAGCCCCATGGACAAACGTTTGTACTCGAAGGTACCGGAGGGAGAATTAAATGCTGTATATTGTCTTGATTCCGGTGATAAACCGATTTGATGAAAACCACTCGAAAGGTTGAGGGTTGAGAATACCTTGTTCTGCGTTCCCAACTAGCAAGAATTTCCGGTATCGCCGGCATATGAAAATGATCGGTCTCCGTAATGGTATTAAGCCTTCTAAAATCTACCACAACTCGAAACTCCCCCTTCGCTTTCTTCGGGACTAAGAAGAGAAGTGAACGCCATTGTGACGTGGATGGTTGAATTACGTCTTGAGAAAGTAAATCCGAAACATGTTTATCAGTCAATTCCCTTTGACTGTGCGACAAGCGGTACATAGAAAGGTAAACAGGCTTCTGATCCTTGTCAATCAACACAATGTTATGGTCTATAATGTCAGTAAACCCCATAGCGTCCCCTTTTAAATGTACGGACTCATTAAATTCCCTCAATAACGCCTTAAGCGGACCCTGAGCCTCAGGAAAATCGGTACCTTGTAAATCCTCGTAAATCTTACGCATTCTATCATCCATACTAGGAGAGTTCCCTGTGCGCACTGATGCCACGGGAAGATAATTAATTTCTTCAAATTTACAAGGTACACAGGAAGCATTACATAACTTCGTATCTGCATATAATTTCATTAAGCCATTTGTGGCATTTAAAATGAGAGTTTGCAAAACATTGGTGTCATCCACCTCATGAAGCGCCTGAGCAATCATAATACCCTTGATCGCTGAGGAATCGGGTAATAACACAATAGAATTGACTGTACTCTTAATATTGTTTGCATAAACATTAACAACCCTCGCAGAATGCGGTTCAATGATAGTATTTCAGTGAATGAGCATATCAAAATCCCCCATAGATTGTTCTAAATAATCATGCAATTTAATATCGACGGTGGGAGGAGCGGAGGTAATCTCGTGGACAGGCCTGTGTAGATCGCCTCCGGTCTTCCGACCAGATGTACGACGTTTCGCCTGAAAGGTTTTACCACTCTCCACAACGCCCTTTCGTACACCACTTTATACAAATTGTAAACTTTCTGGGAAGCTAGATGACGCCTCAATAAAAGTACCATCAATAGATACACCATTCATCTCTAGACTTAATATAAATTTACGTTCCCTCATTGTTTTAAAACCCAGCAGAAGGTCCGAAGAGATGTTTAACCCTTTACGAGCGGCCTATGCGGTTTATTTATATGTACCGCCCAGCGGGGTGTTTTTAGCCAAAATAGGGCTGTTTACGTGATCATTTTCATGCCTAAATAAGACCCAGAACGTAAAACAAGTATCTATCCCTGAAAGGGCATAAACAGAGCTTTCGAATGACACCATAACGATCCTTTTATGATGGCTAGTTTTCTTGCAATAACCGTGCAACGCGAGTGCAAAAAGCATGTAATTAGCCACTTTCCCGATACAATTCCGTATATAGCGAGTGAGAGAGGTAGGAGGGAGGTGAGATTCGTGTCAGTAGGTTCGCCGCGGTGGTCTGGAGCAGCCATACACTCGCTACTCTCCTGCCACCACTTGTCTCTCTCTCTCAGCAACATTACGTGCTGAAATTGCCACTCGAGTTATGTCGAGCGCCGCCACATAGTCCAGCTTTATTTAACTCGACTTATGTGGTGAGCCGCTTTTTAAGGGTTAAACCCTGAACAACGTACACTTTCTGCGTCATTAAATCCAAGTCCTCATGCAATGCTATCGGTAAGTATGTAACCCCCAATATTGAAATATTATCCCCTAAAACACTCTGAAGATTAACATCTGGGAATTCAAGTTTAAACGAATCATCATGATTCAATTTGTTAAATACAGAGCTAGACATAAGGTTCACAGGAGAACCCGTATCTATTAAAACACTTATATCTGTATTATTTACACATGACTTCAAAATTAACGAGTCAGGTGAATGCATAAGGGCACTTATCATTAACGTAGGAAATGCCAGAGTTTGTGTACATTGATGGTTTACGTTACATTTGCTTGGGAGCGATCGTAAGCTTCCCCCGACCTATAGCTGGGAGGGAATTCATGACAATTGTGCACTTTGTGACAAGTTTTTGCAATTTGGCATGGTGGTAGGTATGGGTATAAGGTTTTCAAAAACCACCACATACAAGTTGTGGTAGCCCCCTGGTGGCCGGCATGCACAAATCCAAAATGGCTGCCACCGGAAAATCAAATTGTTATATCTCCGTTCCTGTTATCACTAGATCTTTGTATAATACCACTTTTCCTATGTTTTTTGGTGCGAGGAATCCATTTTTAAAGTAATTTTAATGTTTCAAGATCATTTTCAAGGTCAAAGGCTATTTTCAGGTTAATTTTTAGGTATTTTTATATAATTTTTTGTTAATTATTTTTCAGGATAATAAAAGTTACAAGGTTGAAAGATGCATAAATCATGTATTATCAAAACTCATATGTAAAGGTCAATACATAACAAAGAACATCATGCAACGTTAGTGCATTCCCCTTTGCACTTGCAGAATGGGCTACATCGGAGTCCAGCTCAGTGGCACTTACAGAGGCCCTTACAGGCAACCACACAGCCACAGTGGAGGAGCAGTGAGCATGCCTGGCTGACAATTCCCAGATCTGTCCAATATGGCACCCATTCTCTTGTTCTATCATTCCATTCCCAGCCCCATTCACTGGGATCTGGAATTTCAGGCGTTTTTGAGAGGGACTGCTTCCAGACAAAGGCTGCAGTGTGCAAGGCGCGCTTAGCATGCTGGAATAAGGCGTGCTGGGTCGGAGGGATTGACTCTAGGGACTTGAGGCCGTGGGTGAACATGAGCCTCCTTGCTTCATTCACCGAATCTGCACAACAATTCTTACTGTACATGAGTACCGTCCAGCGTTCAAGACGTCGCATATGCAGTGAGTCCAGTGTGAGGCTGGTCGGGTCTTGGGTGATGGCGATGAAGGTGTCGGTGACTTCAAGAAAGGCAACCCACGCATTCCATAATTTCCATGCAGTCTTTTTGCCAATTCCAAACATCGCTGATACAACATCGCACCCTGTAAATGCGTGGAAGAAGGGGAGCGCATGACAGTGTTGAGGTCCCAGCATTTGAGAGATGTGATGGATTGGAATATCTTTGTATACTTTCCCAGATCCAAATCCGATCCACAGCTCTGACAGGCCTAGTTCATGGAAGAGGTTGATGGCTAGAACGACCACATCACTATCCACTGTCCTGAGGTAGGCCTTGGTGTGACCCTCCTTGGCAGCATGACGTAAGTGGAGCATCATCCGCGTGTCAGCCTCTTCTTGCTGGCATGGGGACAAGGCTGTTAGGTCAGTCGTCTTGTTGCTGAGTACAGTATCATCCTTTGTTGTGAGGATGTGGTACTGCGAATCTTTGGTGTTTCTCTGAAGTTCCTGACTGATGAACTGAAAGAGGATGTCTTTATTTTGACAATCTTTAAGGAAATTCTGCCAATGGGATCCCTTTGGCAGCGGTAACTTGGCTGAGACTTGTGTTCGGTGGCCAAAAGTCTCACCACGCTTGGTACGAGTTTGGGACTTGAGACTTGCCTCTGTATACCTGTCCCAGACTGCGTCAACTCTCACTGTGCTGTCCGTCATCTGACTCTGTAAGTATGGCAGCACATGCATCTGTGCGTACTCCCCAAATACACAGGCACGCTTGGGTATGCACATGTGTGTTACTGCTGGCATATCGAGAACAACCACAGAAGAGGCCGCCTCCTTGGCTGCTGGAGAGCGGCCAGGATCAGGCATGCCTGGTAGACAGCCAAGAATATGTGACTTGGTTCCTGACCGCAGCCTGCCATGATGAGATAATGATGGAGGTTCACACTGATTCTCGTGCTTGAAGAATTCATCTAGGTCTGCATCAGGACGTGCATGTAGGGACATAAACAGTTTGGTGACGAGAGCTGTATTTGCCGTAGCAGAGCCCATCTTGTTAGCTCCCTTCTTCAGATCTGCAGGTGGCTTGTTGGTGAATGTGAACAAGTTGGCCTTTCGGATAACATCAGACAAGGGCTTGGAGGCTTTCTCAATTATGTCCCTCACAAACTCCGTTAACATGGTTTTGCCGATGCTCGAAGCTTCCTTGAGGCAGTTGGCAATCACAGGGTCCATGACCTCTCCGGTGTCTAAGATGATGAGCTCTGGACCCGTCTCCTTGAAGGGGTTGATAACTGTACCCTCCTTTACAAGACTGTATAGAGCTTTGAGGTGATTGAGGAACTTCTTCTGTTCAGCAGCTGAATATTCTGGATGCTCTAAATTGTCCTTGTTGTTTGAGGCAGAGAGACATACACTCTCAAAGTCATCAAGAGCCCTTAGCACTTCAGGTTTAGAAAGTTCGATGACCTCCTTCACCTCTTGTTGGCCATAGAGACCTTTTGCTCCACTATCCTCCTTCAGAAATTGGATGTTATGCTCTTGGCTTTGATCAAGTCCCATCATTGAGAACTTCTTGTCCCCACGTTGAATGACAAACTTTCCCTCCATGAAAGCCTTGTGGACTGATGGGTGGGTCTCTGGAAGTTGTGCCATGTCTCTCAAGAAGCCTGGCATCCAGCGGGCATAATTGGTGTGCCCGAAGGCAAAAAACCATGGACAGATGTCATAGCAGGCATTTAGAGTTAGTGGCCTATCACCCACTCGCTGACCCTGGATGAAGCGGCAGTTGATGAGCAGGTAGTTTCTCACTGTCACCCAGTAGGAGATTGTTGGAGCATTGCTGATGAGTCGCTTCTCCCACATCTCCATAGGTTCATGAGGCCCAAAGCCCTCACAGCAGTACTCATCATACGCCTGCACTTTGAGTACATGGAGCAAGGCAAGAGTGAGCTGGTATGCATACCATGTATGCTTGACGTGCTTGCCACCTAGGAGAGATGCTGCAACACCAGTAGTGAAGATATTTGTGAGGGAGAACATGTGGTCCCAGCCAGATCCAGCCAACAGCTTACCCCCACATTCTTGGGACGCCATCTCTAGGTGGAGGAACCCCATGAAACACACAATCTTTGATTCACCCACCTCGTCGGGGTACTCCCACTGACATTTTTTCTGTTGGACATAGAGAGGACAGTCACCTACTATAACTGGAACCTGGCCAGGATTTACAAATTCTGTTGCCTTCTTGACAACAAGCATTGAGTGTTTCTGCATTGCCATTAATGATGCCTTTTCATAGAAGATGGGGAAAACTCCAACTGTAGCTCTTGGCCTGACATCTTCTGTGCATTGGCCATGAGAGAAGAACCCAGAGTAAGTCACTGGCGTTTCTTGAACACTTCCTTCCATCTATGTAAAGACTTTGTGGACATTGCTGAGCCACGTTTCATCAGGCACCCCTGCTTGAAATTTCTCAGTGAAAGCTGGTGTGGATGTTCCCTCTGGAATTGGTGAGAGGATGCTTTCTCCAGCATATTCATCAATGTACGGAACAATAGAGAAATCATTAGCAAGCTGGATAGTGGTATCTTCGGGAGCATCTAGGGTTAGAGTTGGAGGGTCCACCCCCATGTTGTCATGAGTGAGATGGTTGGTTAGGGATATGGCAGTGCCATGGAGATCAGTGCGACCGGACTCATCAATGTTATCGACGCCGCCAGTAGTGAAGACTCCCCGTTTTATGTTTGAAGGCACAACAACTCCATCCTCGGCAAACCTTCTTGACACAGCTAAGGCGAGTCCCCTCCTGACATCTAAAACTCTGTCATAAGACACTGGCATGCCCAATGCATGAAAAGTTCTAATAGTACCTTTCTGACGAGCATTTGCATGCAGTTTCAGCCCCACATACAAAGGAAAGGGTGTCTCTCTCTCATGCCTCTGAAGGAGAGTGTGAGCATTGCTAGATTCCTTTACAGTGTTGCTGCATATCAGCTGAGAGATGGTGCGGGTGACTTTGACTATTGCACTAGCCACATCCTTCTTCTCTTCAATAGAGCTTGCAAATTGGAGTAAGACGTCTAGAAAGGTAGAGAGAGGCTTGGGAACTGGCTCACTTAGACAATTTGCATTGAAGGATCCATTAAAAGGCACCTGTTGCAGAAGGATGTAACTACGTTACCTGAAGGCGAGCAGTCTGTGCCAAAGCTGCACCAACTCTCTTCTTGTGAGAGATGTAAACATCACGGCCCTCTGAGTATGCAGACCAGTCAGGTCCTAGCCTTTCTAGAATATGTTCTTTGAATCTTGTCTGGTGCACGGAAATTCCAATCCACTCAGAGACCAGTTGCTCCAGACGCTGATCATAAAGCTTCCGCAAGTCAGCAAGCTTAAAGAAGGTGGAATGATTGAACTGCACGAATGCTACAAGCTGAGCAATTACCAAGGGATCATATTGCTGGCTGGGAGAACTTTTCTTTGCATTTGACACCTCAGACTTGGCTGCACGGGCATCATTCTTTAGCTTTGTATAACAGGATCTGTGATAATGTACATCTCTAGCCTCTGCATCGATCGCAGTGTTCAGCCGTGCATAAATAACCCAGTCCTTGGATTCTGTAGCCCATTTGTAGAGGTTCTTCCCACAATTTTCACTCCTTGCTCTGTAGATTACATCATTACTGTACTATCATCTTGAAACTTCTCGCAACAGATACACTGTGGGTTTTCGCGGTCGAGGCTCGTTTTAAAACTTGACCTGTTTTTTTTTTGGACTGACAGTGGCTTCTTCACTTTCTGACTCTTCTCTTGTTCTCTTGGCCATTGCTCGCTGCACAACATGTAAGCGGAAACGTCCTCGACATCCATTATGATATTTAGCTTTGTTTTTCAACAATGTGTTAGCAATCCCTGATCCATCATCTAAGCATTCCAAGTTTAGTCCAAGAGGTAACGAGACATAATTTTCAACAAAAAAATACAAATAATTTTCAAGCGTTTGATATGCATTATGATAACACTCCTTATGTGGACATCGCAAATCCTTGTTAGAGTTTTCTTGGCACAAGCAACACATTGCCCAATCAGTGGCTTTTTTTGGAACAAAAGGATATCTGTCACTCATGATGAACCGAATTATCCAATGCAGGTAGGTTCTTCACATCTGAAGTCTTGACACTTGAAGATTGGGATCTGAAAAGACAACAAACCATATATCAATACGTGATGTAGGTCAACATTACTGGATAATATTTAGGAACAAATAATTTTAAAATTACCTTGAATATAGATAAAGAACACCTAAAAATTAACCTGAAAATAGCCTTTGACCTTGAACATGATCTTGAAACATTAAGATTACTTTAAAAATGGATTCCTCGCACCAAAAACCATAGGAAAAGTGGTATTATACAAAGATCTAGTGATAACAGGAACGGAGATATGACAATTTAATTTTCTGGCGGAAGCCATTTTGGATTTGTGCATGCCGGCCACCAGGGGACTACCACAACTTGTATGCGGTGGTTTTTGAAAACCTTATACCCATACCTACCACCATGCCAAATTACAAAAAGTTGTCACGAAGTGCACAATTGTGTGAAATTTTGGCATATTCCTGCCCAGCTATAGGGTGACTCACCCTCCTATCGTCCGTATCGACCTTCACTTCTGGGCAATTTCCGGTCCTGTGGTCGTTATTCTTGCATCTACAACAGAAAGGTTGCTTACCTGCAGTATATTCATATAACTCTTTGGCCTTGATGTTACAACGAGGAACAATGTGCCCCCGTATACCAAAATAAAAATACATAACATCCCTGTGTTGACCAGATGCGCCGTTAGCCATTATCGCAGGTCTCTGCGCGCCCTGACCGCCTCCGCTTGGGGCCTGCGGTCGACCGCCATAACCCTGGTAATGGGGCCATTGATAATTCCATGTCTGAGAGCTGTAACTCTGTCTACTCTGACTTACCTGTGCGGGTTTCTGGTTTTTGGGAGGAGAACTGTTCTGGAGATTTCTATGTGGTTTGGGAATTTCTATTAGGTTGATTCTGTTTAGGCCCAGGTAGAGCTGGGGAAACAGGTAAGGAATTCCTAACGGCAGCACACGAAAACTGAATTTGCTCGGTGGTTATACCGCTAGTATCACAAGACTTCCTAAGTTCCTTTGAGGATTTATTGAGAGTCATATTGGGGGGGAACTCGATTCGTCGTGCGATCGGTTTCACGATGTCTGGTAAGGCACTAACCAACATAACATACACCAGTAACTTGCTCAGCTGAATTATTGTTATCTTACTGTCCTCAAACCCGGTATGACGAACTAGATCATGCGACATACAATTCGCGAATTGTGAACACTGAGCCAATAATGTATCCACTGACTGATTTTTCTTTTGCTTCAATAGCTGATCGGCGAAATCATGGAATTTCGCAAATTCCCCCTTGGCTGAAGACCCAAATTTCTCTAGGAATTCTACTCTGAACTCATTGCAAGTCTTAGCATTGATGAGGTCATCACACGCCAAGAGGTATTCAGCTGGAGTATTACCCTTGTCAATTTTTGAGCGAAAAATTTCAATTTTGGCCTTCTCCTGTGTAATACCTTTTGCTGCAATTTCCGTCTCTACATCATCCAAAACTGAACAAATATATCTGTGTTCTTCCAACAAAGTGAAAGTCTTGACGGCCTGACCATGGTGTAAGTGAAATCACCTCAATTAACAAAGGTACTGTGATTTCAAAGTAAGGTAAGTACTAAAGACTAAGCACTCAATAATTACTTAATAATATTACACTTTCTCTTAATCAATAGTGGGGTCAGTAAAATATGATACTTGTTTTATACTATTATATTCATATTAATTCTTAATATACATTTATAATTTAGTTAACTCCATAACTTATTTATACACCAATCATTCTTTCATACCCCACTACCACAGTCACCTATATATTCACTCATAAAAGAAAAAGACAATTATGGGTCGCTAGAGGAGCTGCATTGTATGGGTTAAATGATTTTGACTTCCGCTGTAAAAAGTCCTGCTAGGAGTCACTAATAGTTATAGTCCTAGTACCACGACACCAGTCAAAAGATTAAACAGGCACGTTCCCGGACCACGTTCAACGTCACACTCTTGATACAGGCAGGCCCCTCACACAGGCCCTCCACCAGTAGTGACAGAGGTAGGCCCCTCACACAGGCCCTCAACCAGTGGTGATACAGGTAGGCCCTTCACACAGGCCCTCCAACCAGTGGGGATAGAGGTAGGCCCTTCACACAGGCCCTCCAACCAGTGGAGATAGAGGTAGGCCCTTCACACAGGCCCCCCAACCAGTGGTGATACAGGTAGGCCCTTCACACAGGCCCTCCAACCAGTGGTGATACAGGTAGGCCCTTCACAGAGGCCCCCAACCAGTGATGATACAGGTAGGCCCTTCACACAGGCCCCCAACCAGTGGTAATACAGGTAGGCCCTTCACACAGGCCCTCCAACCAGTGGTGATACAGGTATGCCCTTCACACAGGCCCCCCAACCAGTGGCGATACAGGTAGGCCCTTCACACAGGCCCCCAACCAGTGGCGATACAGGTAGGCCCTTCACACAGGCCCCCAACCAGAGGTGATACAGGTAGGCCCTGCACACAGGCCCTCTATCACAACCACCATATCACCAGGCTACCATGATGTCACCACTCGAGTTGTCAGCCAGTAACCATGTAGGGGAACCAAGACAAAAGGGCGGTGAAGATTACTCCACTCGCTGGGTAGTCGGGAGTAGCCAAGTATACAGCTCGGACTGGACGAAGTGCAGAATATCGTGAACTAGCTGTCTTATACAAGAAAGGAGCTCTGGGACAAGGTGAGGCCCACCCAGCACACAGCAGCAACCACACACTGCCTACAGTAATGAAAGAAACGCTGTAGAGTAATAGTCTATAACAATTAATAAAGCACTATAACTTCTTAATAGCTTTGCAAATTACAAACACCACTTTACTCCACGGTACACTACTGTATAATACTCACTAGGTAAAGGTGGAGCTGTGAACTCGCCATGTGCTGTAGAGAGACTACCTAACAGGGGGTTCAAACACAATTAAGAAAGTTAATATGAAGCTTCAACCATCTCATTATGGATAAAAAGATAATTCATGAGCATCGTTCGAAGCACCAAATACTAGGAAAGGAAACTCCCTCTCGTGCTCACTTGTACCGCTCTCACACGTACCGAAGCTACTCGAAACAATGAACCCTCAACCAAAACACAGGCTCTCGCTAACACTCATATATGGATTCATTCATCCGAATATATTCACACTTACTAAAGAATTACGAATAATAAATATCCCTGACAATACCCCCTCACAAACTATATTTCCTCGAATATAGACCTTAGTCAGGTAATATGAAGTTTCGTTGAAGTCTGGATTATGACCTAGGACCTGCAAAGAAGGTCAGCAATAACATTGTCCTTACCCATGATATATTCAATTCCGAAGGCATATGACTGAAGAGCTAGCGCCCACCGCATCAACCTACTGTTAGTAGTCTGCATGTTCCGAATGTAGGTCAGCGGCTGATGGTCCGTTTGCAAGATGAACTTTGTGCCATACAAATACTTACGGAAATACTCCATGCCCCAGACCACAGCCAAACATTCCTTCTCAATAGCTGAATAATTCTTCTCCCTGTCCAGTAGTTTACGGCTGGCATAGCAAACCGGCATCAGCACTCCATCGGCCTCCTGCAGAAGGGCAGCTCCAAGACCTTCATTACTAGCATCAGTCCTGAGATAAAAGATTTTCTCCAAGTTAGGGAGTCTAAGTATAGGCTGATCGAAAAGTGTTCTCTTCAATGAATGGAACCTCTCCTCAAAGTTAGGAGACCACTGCAACTTAGTAGGGCATCCCTTCCTTAGCATAATTATCAGTCAAGGGGATAGCGAGTTCAGCAAAGCTAGTAACAAACTGCCTGTAAAAATTCATAGTACCCATAAATGATCTTAACTGTGACTTAGTTGTAGATAAGGGAAGCTCCTGAATAGCCTTAACCCTGTCCTCAAGAGGTGGCAACTTATTTTCTCCAAGGGAGTAACCAAGGTACTTTATGGTAGAGAACCCCAGGAAACACTTTTTAGGACCTACCGTCAAGCCATGCTCTCCCAGTCTTACAAGAACATTTGTTAGATGTTTACAATGAGAACTCCAATCTTTACTATGAATCACTAAGTTGTCAAAGTAACAGGCTGTGCTTGCAAGATCTTTAGTTACCTTCCTCATCAACCTAATGAATGTAGCACAAGCCGTTTTTAACCCAAAGGGCATGCAGGTGAATTGCATTAGTCCCTGGCTAGTAGCGAATGCAGTACATACCTTTGAATCTGGATGAAGAGGAATCTGCCAGTACCCTTTGTTCATATCAAGTTCAGATATATATTTATCATCAATTAATTCAAACAGGCAATCATCACAGGTAGGCATTGGTTCGGCATAAAAAAAATTCACATCATTCAGAGCACGAAAATCAATGCATAGCCTGTATGAATCATTATTCTTTAACACCTTACGAGCGGCCTATGCGGTTTATTTATATGTACCGCCCAGCGGGGTGTTTTTAGCCAAAATAGGGCTGTTTACGTGATCATTTTCATGCCTAAATAAGACCCAGAACGTAAAACAAGTACCTATCCCTGAAAGGGCATAAACAGAGCTTTCGAATGACACCATAACGATCCTTTTATGATGGCTAGTTTTCTTGCAATAACCGTGCAACGCGAGTGCAAAAAGCATGTAATTAGCCACTTTCCCGATACAATTCCTTATATAGCGAGTGAGAGAGGGAGGAGGGAGCTGGGATTCGTGTCAGTATGTTCGCCGCGGTGGTCTGGAGCAGTCATACGCTCGCTACTCTCCTGCCACCACTTGTCTCTCTCTCTCAGCAACATTACGTGCTGAAATTGCCACTCGACCTATGTCGAGCGCCGCCACATAGTCCAGCTTTATTAAATACGACTTATGTGGTGAGCCGCTAATTAAGGGTTAAAAATACTACTGGAGAACAGTATGGAGAATCTGAAGGCTCTATGACACCCAGATCTACCATCCGTTCCACCTCCTCCTCGAACACTTTCTGTAAATGTTTAGGCATTGGGTAGGGTTTCTTATGAACAGGAACACCTGAAGTCAGTCTAACACGATGCTCAGCAGACTCGGTCCTACCAGGAATGTCCGTTACAAGATCTGGAAACTCCTCCAACAGTGCCTCAAGATCTGCTTTTGGGAATCAGTAAGATCAGGGTTGATGGGTACAGAAGATATTTGGTCAAAGTTACAAAGGGGAATAGTACCATCATCGCCGTCCTCCACAGCCTCTGCAGCTTTACAAAAGAACTCGAGTGAGGAATGGTCAGTGTGTGATACCGCAGCATTCTAATCATCATCCTTCAGTCTCCTGTAAAATTTCTTAAGCATGTTAATATGGTACAACTTTGGTTTACCCCATACATCAATTATGTAGTCCACTCGATTCTTTACCTGTACTACCTTATACGGTCCCTTCCACTGCATGAGAAGCTTATTGTTGTTGGTCGGTAGCAACAGCAACACCTCGTCCCCAACAGACAACTTCCTCGGCTGAGTCTTCCTGTCAAAGTATTCTTTATACTGTTCACTGCTACCTTCAGAATGCTGGACTGCTAACTCTGCCAACTTCTCCAACCTGTCTCTGAGATCAAGGACATGCTGATAAGAACTTCTAAGCTCCTCTTCAAGCTGTTCATTGGCCCTAAGTTCATGGAGAATAGTTAAGGGTCCTCTCACACTCCTACCATACAACAGTTCAAATGGTGAAAATTTGAGAGAGTCATTTGGTAATTCTCTGTAAGCGAAAAGAACCGCTGGAATATACCAGTCCCAGTCCTCAGGATGTTCAGCACAAGTTTTCATTAGCATGTTCTTAAAAGTACTATTAAGCCTCTCAATACATCCATTACTCTGAGCATGATAGGGACTAGAGTGAACTGCCTTAACAGAGAGTAACTTGTTAATCTCAGACATTTAAATCAGACTTGAATTGGCTACCATTATCAGACAAGATTTCCTTTGGAATCCCCACCCTAGAAAAGATCTCCACAAGTCTCTCTGCAACAGTGATAGTATCTATATTCTTATGGGGAACAGCCTCAGGGAACCTCGTTGCACGGTCAATCAGAGTAAGAACATATTTGTGACCACGTTTTGACCTGGGCACCACTGGACCAACAATATCAATGGCTACTTTAGAAAAGGGTTCCGAGACCACTGGCATTTTAGATAGGGGTGCAGGTTTAACTCTACCCTAGTGAGAGAATTTTTGGCACACCTCACAGGACCGACAAAACCTCTCAATATCAGCACCTACACCTGGCCAAAAGAACTTTTGATATATTTTACCAGCAGTCTTACGGTAAGAGAAGTGTCCGGCTAGCAAACCGACATGGGCCAAATTCAGTACCCTATTCCTAAATTCTTTAGGCACCACAAGTTGCTTGTTACCTATCTCTTCAGCATTTTTACTCTCTAGGCAAATTCTGTAAAGCAGGCTATTTATTTGTTCATATTTCACTTTCCTACCTCTATGGCTGATAACCTTCTGTGATTCCGCCATCTGCCACTGCGACTTCAGCGTTTTACAGTCAGCCTGGGCCTTCTGGAAAGATTTAGTATCTACAGAAAAACCTGCTTCATTAATTATAGGTGTAGGTGTAACTGCTGCATCCTTCTTTGCCCCAACCCTGGTTGTTACTGCAGAAACCTTGACATCTGTCTCAACACCTTTTTCTCCAACAGTGAAGGACGGTACCGCAACACCAGAAACTGTTCCGAGCAGTACTTCTGTGCATCTGATAGGAGCAATAACAGCATTAACTTTGCCAGAAAAGAATCTACAGTCAATATCTACATCCATTTTAGGAAACTTGTGAGGCACACTTAGAAAGTCATACACTGTACACATTGGACTGGATGGGACTGTACCCGAAATGAATCTGGGGTGTACAATCACAGTATCACACATGGTATCCAGACAAACCTTGGCATTCTTGTCTCCGATCTTGCCAAAAGGATCCACTATGGTTCTTGGAAGTTTTTCTGTAGAGTCAAAAACAAAACTTACTTTAGCCACATTACCAGAATCTCCATACTTATTCTGAGGACACTGTGCCTTTACATGGTCACCCCCACAAATATAACATTTAATTTGTGACTTACGGGGGTACGTTTTGTTGTATGTGGCGTTGTCTGGTTTCCCGGCCTTTTCTTCCGGTTTATTGTACCTCTTCTCCTCTAACTTGGATGCAGAAGACTTTGGGTTGCCCTTACGTGAAAAATAAGCATTCCTGTACAAGTCCGCAGCTTTGGCTAGATCAGTATTTGTCTTGGCTCCACGTTCATTGAGGAATACTCTCAAGTCTGGAGTACAACTTGCTAAAAACTTATCTCTAATTACAAAAGCATACAAACCTTCATAAGACTTACCTACATCAAATAACACCACCCACCTTCCAAACACTTGTTAGAGTCTGGCTAAAAATTGTACAAAGGGCTCATCACCTTGCACCTTCATGCCTCTGAACATCTTACGGTAAGCATTAGAATCAACCTGAAATGCCTGAAGTAGGGCTTTCTTCAAACCCTCATAGACGGCAGAGATGTCAGCGGGTAAGCCTACATAAAATTTGAGTGCCTTACCTCTCAGTAGAGTTCCATGGTGCAGCGGGTAGTCTTCCTCCTTCCAACCATAAAACTTAGCTACTTTTTCAAATTTAAGCAAATATGAATCTATTATCATCTCCGTCAGAGAAGGGAGGGATACGAGCTTTACCTGAATCTCCTACAGTTCGATAGGGGTTACTGTCATGGTTCTCAACACTTGGTGACTGAGCTTTAAGTGTAGCAAGGGCAAGTTCATGGGCACGCGCTTTCTCTCTCTGCCCACTTTCTCGATTCTCTTTTTGTCGCTCTCTCTCAGCTGCTCTTTCATCTCTCTCAGCTGCTTTTTCATCTCTCTCATTCACAAGCGTAAACAACTTGAGCAGTGCCTCTTCACCATTCACACCCAATGCCTTAGCCTCCTTGAGTATGTCAGCTACACCACTCATAGTTAAAGATCACAGTTCGAACTACTCTAGAGAAAGTGAACCCACCTAGTAGGCTCACTAAAGCACACTATGGCCAGCAGCTCCGAGATTTAATTAAAGAGAGATTTTACTGCCACCAGAGTTCCTGTAATATACTAATCCCAGATAAAGAGAAGCTGTATCCTACACACTGCGCCACTAAGTGAAATCACCTCAATTAACATGGGTACTGTGATTTCAAAGTAAGGTAAATACTAAAGACTAAGCACTCAATAATTACTTAATAATATTACACCTTCTCTTAATCAATAGTGGGATCAGTATAATATAATACTTGTTTTATACTATTATATTTATATTAATTCTTAATATACATTTATAATTTAGTTAACTCCATAACTTATTTATACACCAATCATTTTTCATACCCCACTACCACAGTCACCTACACATTCACTCATAAAAGAAAAAGACAATTATGTGTCACTAGAGGAGCTGCATTGTATGGGTTAAATGATCTTGACATCCGCTGTAAAAAGTCCTGCTAGGAGTCACTAATAGTTATAGTCCTAGTACCACGACACCAGTCAAAAGATTAACCAGGCACATTCCCAGACCACGTTCAACGTCACACTCTTGATACAGGCAGGCCCCTCACACAGGCCCTGCACCAGTAGTGACACAGGTAGGCCCCTCACACAGGCCCTCAACCAGTGGTGATACAGGTAGGCCCTTCACACAGGCCCTCCAACCAGTGGGGATAGAGGTAGGCCCTTCACACAGGCCCTCCAACCAGTGGTGATACAGGTAGGCCCTTCACACAGGCCCTCCAACCAGTGGTGATATAGGTAGGCCCTTCACACAGGCCCTCCAACCAGAGGGGATACAGGTAGGCCCTTCACAGAGGCCCCCAACCAGTGAGGATACAGGTAGGCCCTTCACACAGGCCCCCAACCAGTGGTGATACAGGTAGGCCCTTCACACAGGCCCTCCAACCAGTGGTGATACAGGTAGGCCCTTCACACAGGCCCCCAACCAGAGGTGATGCAGGTAGGCCCTTCACACCGGCCCGCTATCACAACCACCATATCATCAGGCTACCATGATGTCACCAGTCGAGTTGTCAGCCAGTAACCATGTAGGGGAACCAAGACAAAAGGGCGGTGAAGATTACTCCACTCGCTGGGTAGTCGGGAGTAGCCAAGTATACAGCTCAGACCGGACGAAGTGCAGAATATCGTGAACTAGCTGTCTTATAAGAAAGGAGCTCTGGGACAAGGTGAGGCCCACTCAGCACACGGCAGCAACCACACACTGCCTACAGTAATGAAAGAAACGCTGTAAAGTAATAGTCTATTACAATTAATAAAGCACTATAACTTCATAATAGCTTCGCAAATTACAAACACCACTTTACTCCAAGGTACTCCACGGTACACTACTGTATAACACTCACTAGGTAAAGGAGGAGCTGTGAACTCGCCGTGTGCTAGAGAGACTACCTAACAGGGGGTTCAAACAAAATTAAGAAAGTTAATATTAAGCTTCAACTATCTCATTATGGATAAAAAGATAATTCATGAGCATAGTTCGAAGCAGCAAACACTAGGAAAGGAAACTCCCTCTCGGGCTCACTTGTACCGCTCTCACACCTACTGAAGCTACTCGAAACAATGAACCCTCAACCAAAACACAGGCTCTCACTAACACTCATATAATATGGATTCATTCATCCGAATATATTCACACTTACTAAAAAATTACGAATCATAAATATCCCTGACACATGGGTAACATTTAAGTGAAAAGACTGGGGTTCGTTTCCCGACATAATGACGTTATCTTCGAGAGGTGTGGGAATTACTATACTAGGCAGAGGGGTGATGTAGGAAGGAATTGTATCACGACAAACGCCGCTTCTCAACACACTTTGATTAACATTTTCATACAGATGTGGAACCCCTGAAGTACCTGGATTTTCCTGAGATTCAACTTCCGAATAATGATTTTCAAAATCACTCCAATAATCGTCCGAAAAATCGCTACCCTCTGTAATATCAGATAATTCGCTCAGATGAAACATTGATTACCACACACTCACACACACACACACAGTGAGACAGCAGGTGTCACCAGGGACAAAACAAATGGTTCTAACTTTTAGACTTGTTATTGCAAATTACGCCTGAGGAGAGAGAGAGAGAGAGTGTGTGTGCTACATAGATACACAGACTGCACAGACCCTGCGGCCCCGATTAGGCAGTCCGGACTTATTTTCTTCCAACATCTGTTTTTTAAGTGGAAAGTAAGCTCTCTCACCACCCACCAATCTGAGGGAGAGGGAGAGAGAGGATCGAGTTGACAAACGCTATTGACATAAAATTGCAGTTATAATGTCAACGACATACATACCCCTTGGGGGGAAAGGAGGCCGTCATCCATGGTTGAGGAATACAAATATGCCCCTTGCATCCTACTGCATGTTGTAAGAGGCAACTAATAAGGGGGATGGCACTAGACATGTGGACCAACAGCCATTGCTATATAATGAAGCCTTTTACATCTGAAGCAACTTGGTTGAGCCCGAGAACTTTCAGTCTTCTACTGTACTTCTCACTTCTCCGCTTGTTGTTCCTCTTCCAATTGCTCTTCTTTCCTACTTTACTCCAGCCATCCAGTCTGGTCTGGTCTGGTGCAGCCCTGGTATGGCACTGCCGAGGCTAGTGAGGAACAAATTGGTGCCACAAGGGACTTCCTGGGCACTGTTTTGGTGCCGTGCCTGAGTCGGCCACAATGTATACTTGTGGGGTAGCGTTGTGGCAAGACTTCATTATTCTTTAGTCAAAGTTGCCTAACGGCGGCACACTGGCACTGAATGTTCCCCTCCCGAGTCCAGACCTGGCGCCTTGGGGTCAACCTGGACTAAGGCTTCCAGAGGATACAGTGTATAGTGCTCCCAAGACTGGCACTTTCCGCCTAAATGTATAGGGGCCCTAACCTGGTGGTAGCACTCCAGGAGACTGCCTTTTCTTTAAGTGAATAATACCAGGCAAGCCACAGTGCAGCATGCATACATGCACGGGATGCATCCCTGTGGCTGGTTCTGGTGGGGTGCAACGTGGCCACTTGATCCTACTACTTGGCAACCCTTGGGTTAAGGTGCTGGGAATGGTCCCCAGGGCATTGTGGAGTTGGTGTCCTGGGGACGGTAATTTTTCCTTGCCAGCTCCAAATGTTATCAATTATGACAGACAATTAAACTAAAAAACAACATAAGTCTGATGTAAATAAATTGCACCAGATATAAAATGCAGCCTCCCGCACGTTCAGGTTTGTAAGCGTGAATGTAGGCAGAATGAGTGGCAGAGCAAATGAAGTTGTGGACAAAATTAGCTTAAGAAGAGGGTGTCATTTCAGGGCCACTCGGAAAAATATATCACAGTTGTAGGTGGAGACATCAACAGTCATGGGGAAGCATGTGCTAATGGGTATAGGGGTGGGCATGGTGGAAATGGACATGGAAGAAGAAATCTAGACGGCAAATACATACTGGAGTCCTATGTTGCACTCAACATGGTTGTGTTCAGCACTACATTACAGAAAAAGTTGAGTCATTTGATCACATATAACTCTGGGGGCACCAGTAGCCAGCTAGATTACTTCTTAGTGAATAGGGAAGAATGGATTTTTTTTCGGGATATAAAGGTCATCCCGAGCGAAGAATGTATCTCCCAACATAATCTCCTAGTCTGTGACTTGAGCTTAAGGCGAGATCCTGCACGCCAAAAAGGAAAGTATGGTTGTTCATTAACTCTGAATAGAAGGATAGGTTTTGCAGCAAAGTGAAGGAAATGGTTAGGAATAAAGGCGCTAAGACAAGTGATGTAAATAGCCAATGGAACTCCCTTGAATGTTGCTTTCTTTCTGTCAATGACAAAGTCTGTGATAAAACTAAGGGTACCCCCTGGCATAAGCTTTCCTGGTGGTGGAATGAAGAGGTTGAAAATGCCCTAAATGAGAAAAAAAGATGCTTCAAAGCATGGAAGAAAGGAGACAGCAAGGAGGAATAGCTGACAGCTAAGTGAATTTAAAAATAGGAGATATATAAGGTAAAGGAAGTCACACAGGACATTGTCATAGACTAAGTGAGTAACGCAGAAAATCCCAGTGGGATTTTCTATTTAGCTAGGCGAGTTAAGGATGATAGCAGAGATGTTGTAGGAGAACAGCATATCAGAAATGATAATGGAACAATTGTTTACGCTGACAAAGAAATCAGTGTTGCTTGGAAGGTACACTACGAACAATTACTCAACGTGGAGTTTGAGTGGAATAGGGAACTGCTTACTAACGAAAAAAAAAAAAAAAAAAAAAAAAAAAAAAACCCCCCCCCCCCCCCCCCTCCACCTTTTGATAGCGCCAGATGTTGTAAGCAGCGAAATATATATTGTGAAGGATGGAAAAGTTGCAGGGAGCTCTGGCATTGTCACTATAATGTTAAAAGCCTCGGGTGACATAGGAGTGAGATTGGTCACTGGGGTAATAAAGTCCATCATTTAGAGAGGAGAGAATCCCTGAGGAACGGCATAAAAGTGTAATAGTAAACATAAAGTTAAAGGGGATTTGTTAAATAGAGGAAATTATAGGGGCCTGAAAATGTTTGATCAAGTCATGAAGGTCTGTGAGAGAGTCATTGAAGGCATGATCAGGGAAAGCATTACCATACTATCGACAATATGCAGCTCGGTTTCATGCCAGGACGTGGTGCTATCTTCATGGTATGGCATATACATTTACTTAAAGATAGGGATCTCTACCTTGTTTGTAGACCTGGAGAAGTCTTTTAATAGAGTGCACAAAGATGTTGCACAGTTGGCTACGCAGATGACCTAGTACTTATTAAGTAACACCCATTTATTAACATTAATCATCAATTACAAACCCTGATGCACCTGAATATACTAATGAAAGCATATGGTCCTCCCGGGATTCAAACTCGAGACACCACACCCAGAACAGAAGCAGATAGTGTGTTGGATGCCGAAACCAACTTCAAAATATGGAGAGAGGTCATGGTAAGTAAATTATTAAGAGTTAATATAAGTAAAACCAAGTTTCTACACAGTAGATTAAGGCTTCGAAAGGTAGAAAGATAGTAGTGTATACCCATGCTCGGTATGCAGAATAGGGTTGGGCATTAATTCAATTTTGTGTATCGTCTGCCGCTGCTGGGTACGCCATGGGAAGAGGCGCTGCTCCAGAATAAAGGTACCCCTACAGAGGAAGAAGTCCGAAGTTGAGAAATTTGTATGCATAGTATGCAAAGGTGAGCTTATGATCAATGATTAGCTCGAGAGTGTTACCTTTGGAAATGAGGCACAAGAAATGGTGGACAAGTTTTGCTGCTTGGGAGGTGGTGGGGCCGAGGCCACCACTATTGCGAGAATTAGATGTGGCTGGGGAAACTGCAGAGAACTGTTGCCACTACTCACCATGAGAATACTCCCTCTCCCCTTGAAGGGAAAGGTATTCACTTCATGTGATAGCAGCACAATGACATAATAATATTATGCTTTAGAAACGTGGCCTATCGAAGTGAATATCAACAGAATGGAATGCAACTAAATGAGAATGGTGAGATGGATGTATGGGGCCAAACTGCAAAAACAGGATATCTAGTGAGGAATTAAGAGGACGATTATGCATCAAGATTATCAGCTATGTGATGGGTACTAGTGGGCTAGGGGGGGTCGGGCATGTGGAGAGGATGGATGAACTAAGTTGGGTGAAAATATGCAAGTCCGTGAACATGGGGGGAGCTGCACCATAGGTTAGACCAAGCAAGACGTGGGAACAGACCTTACAGTCTGATCCTGAATACAAAATCCTGACAAGCGAGGCCGCTCTGAATAGGGCTGCCTGGAGCGCCGCCATTAGGACATGAGACCGGAACTGCACTCTGTGTGGACCACTTGGTCTTAAAACTTATATATGTCTGAATATAATTATATTAAAGCTACTCTTGTTAGATTATTTGTAATATACAATAACTATTTTGAAAATGATTGTGCTCAATAACTAGAAATGGGATAAATGAGTAATAAAAGGTTTATGTGTAGATCTACAATACATGAGTTAATTGTAATTTATGAACCTTTTTTAAAGTGAAATTACGGAAACACTGACGCAACGTGCAGACATGCAGCGGAGCCAAAGCCACACGCCCTCCCACCACACTTCCAGGCGCACCCTTCATATTAATCGTCTCCCCGGGCCAGGCGCCTGATGGACTATTATCTAGTCCAACTTGCGCCCGACCCCTTACTCCAAATATAATTAGTAGAGCGCATCCCTTCGCCAGTGTAGGCGTGCTCACAATTGGTATTAAATGTAGTGTTGTATTCATTAATTATGTCGTACTGCAATAAACCATTATACATATATATAACATATATAACATTAAAGTGAAAAAAGGAAGGCAGCAGACAATTACGAGACAAGAAGATAAATAGGGGAGCGTTGAAAGTGAAAGATAAGACTAGAGGAGCACTCTACCGATCACCTCCTAAATGGAATCACTCCTTCCTTGGCTCATAATCCATCTGCCCACAAAATGTCGAGATCATCGGTTTATAACTTTGTGAGTAGCCAATAATGTCGGAGGTATGTACTTTCCCAATCGACTCTTAAATTAAATCACTTTTTCCTTTGGTGCTTGCTCTAACTGCCCACCAAATTTCGTGAAACTGAGTTCATAACTTTTTTAGATATCTTGCTTACAAACAAACAGAAACACGGAGGCAACATCAGAACCTTCTCCAACTTGGTTAGCGGAGGTATTAAGAAAGCAGAGGTGTTCGGTCAGTTCGCTCACAGCCACTTAGCTTGCCTTCAGCCTAACATAATCCGGTTCAATGTTATTTTAATACCACGAATTTTGTTGATATATTTGAAGATAAATATTGAATCTATATGCTCTAAAGATCATAATAAAATTTGTTTTAACCCTCGGCAAAACCTAATAAAAAAGTATGGTACTAAAATTTCTTTTTCGTAACAAGGTTGTCAATACGGTACTTTCAGTCATCGATAGCTCTAAAGATCATATGAAAATGTGTTAAACCCTCGTAAAAGCCTAATATAAAAGTATGGTACTAAAATTTAATTTTCGTAACAAGGTTGTCAATACGGTACTTTCCCGTTATCAATGTACAATCAAGCTGAAGATTGCAGAGTAAACACCATAGACTTCATCGTTGTTTTTTTTCAACTTCGTATAATCGACAGCCAATTTTTTTTATTTTATTAAGGGATTAGTACTCAACCAGCGGGGGTGTGGGGGCGGCAGACCCCACCCATAATACTAGGTTAGGTTAGGTAAGGTTGCTAGGTTAGGCTAATGTCTTTTCAAATCACTATGGGGAGCGAGTGTGTCTCAACATCGATCGATAGGCCTAATGGGGAAAAGAGGTTTTCCCGAGATTTCTAATTAATTACAAACACTATATATTGATGCAAATGACCAATTTTGTTTATAAAAAACACTCGGAAAATTCGTGGTATTAAAATAACATTTTTCCCATAATCCTAGCCTACACTAACTTCAACCTAACATATATTTAATTTAGCCTAATCTGAACCTAACCAACCTTAAAGTGTGAGCAACACAATCAAGCATGTCCGTAAACACAATTGGGAGAAACAACTGTTGGCGAAATGACCGAGTACCGTAAAGGGTAGGGTTAGTTGAGTAAGGTAGAGATGGTATGAAGGGGAGGGGAGAGAGATAAGATAGGGAGACGGACTATGTAACGTTCCAGTACCAACACAGAAACAACTTAGTACAGTGATTGGACAGCTACCAGGGATGGAAGTTGAAGTTACAGTTATAATATGTAATGTGCAAGTTTCTTCTCATATATCTATCATTTTCATACCCTAGAATACTATACCATCACAAACTATGAGTAATGTATTGACAATCAGTTCAATACGATAGTAGAAGGGTTTACAATGTATGCACGTTATATATGAGACACATGAGAAGCTATTTTGCTGCAAGAAACTATGATTAAGGTAGCAAATAATAACAATAAACAGGGTGGCGCAGAAATTGATAACCCAAGAGTAGGTGCCTATACTGAGCCAACTGGATACGGTAACAACATTCTTCGCCACCCTGTATAATAAGAACTATTTCGTTAACCTACAATTCACTTGCATACTTTATATAATAATGTATTGAAGTTGTAATTAATAAAAGTAAACATATTTATTTAAACGTGTTGACATTAGTAACGAGGGAGTGGAGGATGGGGGCGTCACCCAAACTGTTAACCAAAACATATAGGTACCTGTAGTGTCGTGAATATCCATTAACCCATTTAGTACAGGTGACGTGCTTTTCATCATGTTCTGGTAAATATACACAGATTTTATTCAGCTTAGGTAGAATATGTGGTAACTATAAGGATTACATGAGATATAATGCAGCCTTTTAATTGCTAGTGGTCTTTCCCAAGCTGAATTAAGTCGTGTACTAGTTGCCAGAATATAACAATAAAGTACGTCACCGATACTGATGGTGTTAATTGGTTAAGATAGTGTACGACATGTAGACAGCCAGACACACAATCCTTCAAAGTCGCGCACACAAATAAACATATACAGTATATACTTTACAAAGATAAGATGACAATAAACATATACAGTATATACTTTACAAAGATAAGATGACAATAAACATATACAGTATATACTTTACAAAGATAAGATGACAATAAACATATACAGTATATACTTTACAAAGATAAGATGACAATAAACATATACAGTATATACTTTACAAAGATAAGATGACAATAAACATATACAGTATATACTTTACAAAGATAAGATGACAATAAACATATACAGTATATACTTTACAAAGATAAGATGACAATAAACATATAGAGTATATACTTTACAAAGATAAGATGACAATAAACATATAGAGTATATACTTTACAAAGATAAGATGACAATAAACATATACAGTATATACTTTACAAAGATAAGATGACAATTGGTTAGATAACCATAAAGATAGAAAGCAAAATATAGAGATCGATAAATAGGTATATATACAGAGAGACACACTTAGGAAGAGAGATGAGCAGAACACAAAACACAGTTATACCAATAGACAACGACCACTCTTCAATATGAAAATATTATAAATATAAAACAAAAACCGTAATTGGCCATGTTCATTAATTAAGCCACTTGATCTGGATAATATTTGTATAACCAATTTGGCAATATATTAGAGTACAGATAAGTGATTACCAATATTCATACATTTGTAGCTGCAAATGTAAGTACGTGTTGAGTTTATGGCCAAAGCTGATATTACACAGAGTGGGTTTGGTATATACAATAATCTGTGCAATATATTACTGTGCATGAATATATTATTATTACCATATCAAATAAATATATAACACTGATGCTCTCTCTCTCTCTCTCTCTCTCTCAGTTGCCATTCTTTTAACCACAATCGCCCTAATATGTTCGAACTTTTAACATACACGACCCAGGTTTTACTTTTTACAACCAAAGTCCCGGAAACGTAAAGTGAATTGTATTGGGGTTTGTTATCTTATTAAGTCGGTGTCACGCGGACAATTTTACATTATCTTTATCAAAGTTAAAGATAGTGTATCATGTTACACTTTCCGATGATTTCCACGCCCACTATGATTTAGGATATTGTGGTTCATAACAAATCATGAAATAAATAATATAATTTGTATCGGATGCAAACTCCTACTATTATAATTATCCATACAAACTATTTGACCTACACAGTAACGGCAAATTGTAGCTGAGTCTGGTATCCGGTACATGTTACCATAATGTCCATAGCACATGAGTAACTTTAGCATCATCCTGGAGTCTCTGAAGCACACCTACACACACCGTATAGTTCAGGCAAAACCAAACACAAATACATAAATACACACTCCAACACCCACGCAAATACTCTCTTATCCTCTCCCTCCCACGCCTCGGATAAGCAAACACGTCAATATATATTCATAAGCACGTACACACAGACAAAACACACACACACACACACACAGTTACGGAAGTTTGCAGTTACACATGCACAATACAAAACAGGTGCACGCATGAACTGTGTGTACAGTCACTTATACTGTATGTGTGTTCAAATACATTATCTGCAACAGTTACTTACAGGTAGCAATGAACGTCCGATATTTGTCAATGTTTGTATGAAGCAATATAAAGATCACTGCTCTCAGATATCCAGACATAAATAATTAAGTTCACTTCAGTTCAACTCAATTTGTATTATTTAATGATAATCGCTCTTCAGCGGCATGCTGTTGTGGAATAAAGATTAGGACAGGGGTGGATAAGATTAAGTTAGTACCGGTATACACTAAAAGGTTACCCGATTACTTTAGGCTAATGTAGTCATTTTCTTAGAATGAGTATGTTTCAAATGCGATACCCTGCTGGTATCTTAATGCTACCGGTAGTCTTAATGTTACAATTAATCAATATATATGATATATGTTCATAATTTTTTTTTTAGAACTAGCTAAATAGAAAGATAATTAATATATTTACATAATATAAACATATTGTCGTATTTAATAACTATGAATTATTTATTACACACAATTACCCAGCCCAAACAGCCTCCAACCACAGTAATGATGGCAGCATTAAACGTAATAGTCCTAACCGCAAGAAAAATAAAGGCACCTTAATTTAATAATTTACTTATGGCTTCTTAGGCCGCTATCACAAGGGTAACTTTCGCAGAGCGAAGCAACTTTTTGCCAAGTTGGCTTCTTGGCGAAATCGCCTGACTAGGACGATTCGCTGAGCAAAGCCAGAACTCTTTTCACTAATCATTGCACGGAAAAATTATGCTCACCGAAAGAGTTTGTATAAAACCTATACTTCTTGATACATAAAGGTTCAATTTCATGTTATATATCGGGTATTTGTGAATACATTATGCTTACTACTTATATAGTTTGCATGTGATGCCTCATACACTCCCCCCCCCCCCCTCCCACGCCCCTATCTCTCTCTCTCTCTCTCTTTCTCTCTCTCAATAACAGCCAACACAACCTTTCACTGGGCAGGTCGGCGTAACATGAGAGGAGACGATGTGTAACACTCAGGACAAGAGCTGTGTTGTCTGTGTGGCTTTTGGTGTGCACTTTATGTCCAAAAACTTGTTAGCTAGTGGGCTTATATGTATATACACTATATATGTCTGTTTTCATCTCCCCTCTGTTAGTATTGCATATTTTCTGTGGGCTCGTGTCTGATTGTGCTCTACCCGTCTCTCTGTGGCCATGTCCAGTCAACTTGTGATTATTCCCTTTGTCTGTGTTCTGTCTGTTTGTGGTCCTTTCTGTTAACATTTGTGTTTGCACTTTGGCCGTCTGTACTTGGTCTCTCTTCAGTCTCTCTGTAGGTGTATGGGTATAATATCATAAGCATACATTGCGTGACACCTCTTGTAATAGTGGGTGGACATAACAATAGCCATTATGTGCGTTTGCGTATGCGTGCGTGTGTGCATGCCTGCTTGTTTGCATATGCTTGTGGCGTGTTATAGTGTAGTAATTATAGTTCAGAAATATATACATATAAGTTATGTTGTAAGAACAGAAATATATATTTATTTGAATATAGTATTTATTCAAATTCCAAATCAAAATACCACAGTAATCCTTTGTATTATAATTAGTATAACTATAATAATGGTTTTCAATGCAAGTCACGAGGATATATTGTCTCCAGGCATACCAACAGTTATATTCTGCACATTTTTCAAATCAAAACAACTTCACAGGAAGCACATCAAGCACCTGTTATGTGTTAGCATTGAAAGATAACGCAGGTGGGTCAAAACCATTATATTGTTAAGGACAGTAAAGATAGAGGGTATATATTGATATCGTGACACATGTTGGCATGCTTGAACAGCTGTAAGTGTGGCATTTTCAGAGGTGTTAGGGTGGCGAGGAATTGAGCCATACCATTTTCAACTTTCTGTCATGAGACAAAAGAGGTCAAAATAGCATAAACGTCTACAGTGAGGTAACGGAAGTTTGATGATGCAGAGTATTTCAGTCCTTATCTAGCTGTGCAATAGATCGTTAATACAATCAATCATAAAATACGGTTGCCAGCTTTATTTAAATTTTTGACATACCAATTTTCCTGGATGGCATCGAATACATAGTAATTTGCTTTATTATATATACCTACGGTAGTTCATCAACTAATTTACTTTCGGAATACGATTATCTTGAGTTAATAGGCATAGGCCAAATAAACAAAAGTTCATGGCCAGTAAATGTTTGTAAACTGCTTTGTAAAAAGTTAAATGATAGTAAAATACTGTAATCAAATAAGATTAATATGTAAATCGCCCATGATCAAATTGTACAAAAAGCTAATAACCTATTTTTGTTTGTTTGTTTTGTATAATCAACCTTTCCTACACAATAATAACCCCCCCCCCCCCCCCCCCCTCCCCGCCCGCAAATCTAACTACGCCATCTATGGGACAAAATATGCAACAGATTCAGGGTGGGGGGAGTGAGCGATCATACTATTATCAGAGCGAAAGACTCCCAGCGAAATTACCATAGGTGGCCAAGTCGGAAAGGTGACCGACTGTACGTGGTGTAAGGCAGCAAATGGTAACGTGTAGTGTCAGCTCATATGTCAAGGTTGGTAGATGATGAATATTCACTATACCGGTACTGTGTGTTGTGTGTTGGGTGTACGTTAGTGACCATATACAGTATAGACTATGTATTTATGAAGGTTTGTGTATGTTGTTAATCTGTGCAACATAGCCGCCTGTCAATTAAGACACTCAGCACTAAATGATGTCATAAAACGGGCCCTGCAGAGTGCTACCCGAGCATCGATCCTTGAACCACAAGGATTTACCAGAGATGACGGCAAACGGCCAGATGGGATGACCACCTTCCCTTACATTGTTTACAAGAATTTTCAGGTGCCTCGTGAGGGATGCCACGTGTGTTGACATTGTCTCAATAACCAACATCACCAGGAGCGCCAACGAAACAGGTGAAGCCGCCCGGATAGCAGAAAGTAGAAAGTGAGAAAAGTATCAAGCCCTCGCCAGAAGTCATCAGTTCGAGCCTCTGGCGTTCGAAACATCAGGAGTCTTCGGCCCTACCACCCTCAATATGGTGAATGAAATAGGCCGCCAAATCAGAGAAGTTTCAGGAGAACCCCGGGAAACCCTCTGGCTCAAACAAAGACTAGGGATGGCTATCCTCCGGGGCAATGCCACCAGCGTCATGAGCTCTGTACGACTGGGCCATGCCACTGAGTGAGGCCCGGGCAGGAGTCGTGTATCCGTAGTCTTTCCGCAGTAGGGTGTAAATATAAATATTATTTGTATTTTGCATGTTGTTTGATGTACATAAATAAAAGGAGATGTGTCTGATGGTTGAAAGCCACAGTTGCTCGCGCGTTTGGGGCTAGCAACACGTATTATGAAAAACATTTATCCAGCATATAATTTACTTGTACTCACCCCAGTAATTTACCGGAGGATAACAGATTTCTCACAATACGTAGACAGAGGTCTTACAAAAAACAAAAAGTAATTACCTATCCCTTACTTTACCGGACACTTATTTTCTCTCTCCTGCCTATACCTATGCCAACAACTCCCCCCACCCCCCCTCTCTCTCTCTCTCTCCCTCTCTGCTGTCTTTAATTTTCTTCCATCTCTTGCTCGTTTATTTCACCTTCCACCTTCACTCCTCCCTCCCTTTTAACTTTAGTTTCTCTTTCTTTACCTTGCTTTCTCTTTCTCTCTCTCTCTCTCTCTCTCTCTCTCTCTCTCTCTCTCTCTCATATTATTCTTATCTCTCTATATAACCAACCCCTCGTTCACTGTTCCTTCACTTAGTTGATTGTTCTTCCATGTACATCTTTTCATATATATTTGTTCGTCCTTTCTCAATATATCTTTTCTATTTATCGATATATCTATTTACCACTCTCTGAACAAAAATAATCATCAATTATCACCAACATAACCTTGCAGCATCACCATAATATTGCCATTATGTAATTATTTTTATCACCACCATCAGTCTTCATAATTCACTACAAACAACGCCGAAACATGATACTGTAAGTATGGTGCTGGTGTCTGTATATTACTTTCAACAATCTTCACATGTCTAGTGTAGTGTCTACACAATCTATGGCTTCATTACAACCCGCTATCACTGTTGTACCTATTCCCCCACCTCTCTCTCTCTCTCTCTCTATCTATCTATCTCTCTCTCTCTCTCTCTCTCTCTCTCTCTCTCTCTCTCTTGTTACACCATGACCTACGTGGTGTAAGGCAGCATATGGTACCCTGTACCGTCAGCTCAGATGTCAAGGTTGGTAGTTTCTAAATATTCACTATACCGGTACTGTGTATTGGGTGTTGTGTGTTGGGTGTACGTTAGTGACCATATACAGTATAGCCTATGTATTTATGAAGGTTTGTGTATGTTGTTAATCTGTGGAATATAGCAACATGAACTAATATATATTGTGTATCCTTGATGTAAGTAAACAGTATATCCCCAACACCAACAATCAATCAGTGAGGTTGGTAACCTACCACAACGAATGGTGTTCACGCAACCCACTCCCACCATCACCCTCCACTGGTGTCCACGTTAACTAACTTATCTGCCTCCACCTTTGACGTATTCCTGTAATCCGATTACTAGACTGTCCAGTAGCAAGGGTTCCATTGGTGTGGTTCATTTATACCATGCACTACAGGGCCGTATATAAGGCTATCGTTTAATCTCTTCCTTTTTTCATTCGCCCACTTGAATTGATGGCCAGTGGAACCTTGTTTTAAAAGTTTACTAAAGCCCCTACGATGCACATAGTATGGTAAGCTGCAGTTTAGCTACAGTAGCTACATGCAGATGCTTTATATATGCAGTAGCAGACACAGTAAATAACTCTACGGTCTTAATTAGGTTTACATCATCACCACCTCAACATAATACTATAAAATACAACACCATAATATATAGAAATATGAGCTCGTTCACTAAAAATAACACCATACAATACAAACTATAACATAGAATGACATACTATATAGTTCATGACATGCAACAAAATAGCCACCCAAAATACACATACAATTATAAAATACAGGTAGAGCACATTTCATCAAACAATACCACACAACACAATTCATTACCGATATACCTTATATAGTGACATATACAACACAAACCACCCATCCTGCACACACACACACACACATACACATGTGTACGGATATATAGGTATATAACTATATACACACACTACAAACCCTGCACACAACACCACACAAACCAATATTTCTGCGACTACCGCCAGTCTGTTATCGCTCAGCCAGTCTGTAAAACTATATAGTACACACTACAGTAGGTTCAGTTATACCCTCACCACTACGGCCATTACCTTATGATAGTCTGTATACATCCGAGGATCGCGAAGTATTATAGGCTCTTCCATGGTTAAGGAGCCACTCACTCGTAGTATTGGTCGGGGGAGATGGATCAGTAAGCATACGTGCAACCTTCCATTACAAACCAAGATGACAAAAACAACTAGATGTTCGGTTATCGGTACATACCAACACTTTTTGTATCATACATAATACATAGATGTATACTTAGATACAAATAAAGGGTGGGTGGTTGGGGAGGTATCTATTATGGTAGCCTACAGTAGTTCCTGATCTTAAAGTTGATCTACAACTACACTGAGCATGTCATTAATATATTATTGAACCTTAGTGCCTAGTGCCATCACATAACCTGATATAGATAATTATAGTAGCTAAGATTGGTTTATGCTTAAATGTTAAGACATTTTATCTTCGGGGTTTTAGACAACTCATTCAAAGCAGTATCTCTCAGCCAGTGTCAACTTAACCAACATTGAAAGGCGAGGTAGGATTAGTACATATACGTTAGACCATCAATTTAACACTAATGTAATTGTCTCTGGTCGATATGGCACTAGTTGAGATGTACTGATTGAAATGACCTACTGGTTGAGTTGTCCAGGAACAGTAATATATAAACTTACCTATCATGTTGTAGAATATCTTTAGTAATATGACATGCTGTATAGTCTACCACTTTTATTTATTTATGATTTAGTTGGTCAACCAATTAATACATTTATACGTCCATTGTTAGGGATTTCTATTTCATTCAAGTGTCACTGGTTGTAATTGAGGTATTGTGCTTGTTTAGATGGGTACGATCTTTAATTATTTATGATTGAACATCGTATGCAATGTTATGAGCCAGGTATAATTAATTCGACCTGTAGACAGCTTAGTTTCATATAGGAAGATATATTTGTTCAAGAGTGTACAGGAACGAGTGAGGTGGAATTGGGAGGCTTCGTGCAGACTACCCCCCCTTTCGTTCACATTCCATTCTACCCCCTATCGTCCTACACTCGTAACCCTATTCATTCTCCCCCCTTTCTTCCAACCCCCTTGCTCTTCTTCGTTGCCTGACGTACGAATGATATTGATTATAACTAGGTAATAATGTATTTGGCTTTTCTAATCATAAGTAATATTTACAAGATATATCATAGTTCTTTGTAAAAGTAATACTTTAATTCAGCAAGTATATAATGAGATGAGATTAATACAGTTAGAGAAGTTGGTATCAGAGCCAGGTGCGCTAAGGATATATAAGCCGCTAGTACCGTAACAGCAGGTAGTGTATTCTCCACCACCATCTTAAGCTGACCTGCCCTGAGTTCGTTTGTAAAAGAATCACCATGAGTTGAATAAGTATCGCCTAGGATTTTTTCTATGTTTATTGATTGCTTTCACTTACTCTCTTGGAGGGTATTTATATAACTATGTATTATTTTTCTTAAGAGTTTCTTTATTATTTCACATCAATGTTTCTCAAATTTGATATTTTCACTAGAAGTAACTTTTGTGTATAATTAATCATTTAAATAAATTATAATTATATTTTACATACTCTTTACATTTTACCTTTATATGCTAATATATTATTCTTTTGATTGTTGGGATAAATCTAAGTCAAAGTAACTAAAGATAACTAATTCTGAACGAGTGATAAGAAGGGAATAACTTTGGGGTTTTTAGGCTAAAACAGCCATTTGATATCAACTGATATTTTATGAACTTGCCACATCTTTTCACCTACCAAGGTTTTAGTGACAACAAAGAGAGTTGCTAGTTTTTGTGGAAGTTTAACAAACCACTTATTCTTGACTGAAACTGATATTCACATTTTCCGCATTTTGTGAGGCTAAATAATAAGTCCTCGTTTTGTGTTTTTTAGTGGAATGTTTCTTTATGTTATGGGTTCGAACCCCGCTCGTAACGTAACACCATGAATACCTCTACAGTATCTAATTGAATATTATTGTATCTAAAGATCTCAGTAATAATAAGTTTAATTGTATATTACATGTGTTATCCGTCTGTCTACAATAGTACATGTTAAAAATAGAAAAGTAAGAAGAGTTGAATGGTAGAGTTTAAAGATAAAGTAAAACTGGTGTGAGATGCGAATGAAGAATTGGAGAAGCAGATTGAGAGAAATAGAGAGAGAGAGCAAAAAGGAAATCAAGCAACAACATATCTAGTGACCCTTCTAGGCTGCTTGTCCTACAAAACACTGAGGATCAAGTGTCCAAGCAGTGGTTTAGAGTGGGTAAGGGAACATTGGAAAGGGAAATACTGCCCTGGAACTAATGTCCATTGCAGGATTAGGAAGTTAGTAGGTAACAGATGGGTTAGTAACTGAGGGGGTGATAAAATAAAGGTATTAATTTACAAACTCAGTCAGTCGAGGGTTTGATGCAGGATGTTTGTCTAGGCGAAGATTAAAAGAATCAACGGTGCAGCAGTCTATAATGTCTCGGGGAAGCCCATTCCACAAGTTGACAAATCAATTGAAGAAGAAATTCTTAGATTAGTGAGAGTTAAAAGTTTTACCAATAATTTTGCAACCGTTTCCCTGTGTGTAATCAGATTGGTCGATAGTGAAGTACTTACTACAGTTCATATTGTCGATGCCTTTGATGATTTTGAACATTTGAATTAAGTGGCCCCTTAATCTGCATTGGGTTAAATAAAATAGTTTTAATTATCTAAGACGCTCCTCGTATGGTTTGTTCTTTAGGCTAGGTATCATTTTGGTAACTCTACGTTGAATTCGTTCTAGCTTGTCTATATCTTTTTGGTAATAAGGGCACCAGGATTGAATGCAGTATTCCAGAAGAGGGCAGACTAAGGAATTGTAAAGGGTTAGGATAACTTCTTTGGATTTTTGCTCAAATGACCTGCCTATAAAGACAATTATTATGTTTGCCTTCTTAACAACTTCTGAACATTGTTGACTCAGTTTTAGGTTACTCGATATTGTTACTCCCAGATCGGTTTCTATGTCTACACTCGTAAGCTCAGTGCCATTCATTGAATAGTTGGCCTTTTAATTTTGGTATCCGATATGTAGTACTTTACTTTTATCCGCATTGAAACTCATTTGCCAAATTTGTGCCCAACGTGACAACTTATCTAGATTGTGTTGCATATCGTCAACTTGTTCTTTTGAGAGTACGCTATTTGCAATTTTTGTATCGTCAGCAAACTTTGAGATTGTACAGGTGAGACCCTCATCTATGTCGTTGATGTAAATTAGAAAGATAATTGGACCTAGTACCGATCCCTGGGGTACACTGCTACATACATTGGTCCATTTAGATGCCTTACAGTTTATTACTACTCTTTGCTTTCTGTTGCTGAGCCAATTTTCTATCCATTTCAACACACCGTCTTCTATTCCATGCGCTATTAGTTTAACAGTAAACGTTTGTGAGAAACTTTGTCAAAGGCCTTTTGAAAATCAAGTTATATAATATCTACAGCTTTACTCTCATCATAGAGGTTGAGGATATCGTGAAAGAAGTCTAAGAGATTTGTTAAGCAGGAGCGTTTGTTACGAAAGCCGTGTTGAGTATCTTTAACCCTTATTTAGCGGCGAGCAACATAAGTCGAGTTAAATAAAGCTGGACTATGTGGCGGCGCTCGACATAACTCGAGTGGCAATTTCAGCACGTAATGTGGCTGAGAGAGAGAGACAAGTGGTGGCAGGAGACTAGCGAGCGTATGACTGCTCCAGACCACCGCGGCGAACCTACTGACACAAATCTCAGCTCCCTCCTCCCTCTCTCACTCGCTACATACTCAATTATGTACTGAAAGTACCGAATTACCTGCTTTTTGCACTCGCGTTGCACGGTTATTGCAAGAAAACTATCCATCATACAAGGATCGTTATGGTGTCATTCGAAAGCTCTGTTTATGCCCTTTCAGGGATAGGTACTTGTTTTATGTTCTGGGTCTTATTTAGGCATGAAAATGATCACGTAAACAGCCCTATTTTGGCTAAAAACACCCCGCTGTGCGGTACACATAAATAAACCGCATAGGCCGCTCGTAAGGTGTTAAGTATGTTATTAGCCTCTAAGTGATTTATGAGACTGTCTCTTATGAGTGTTTCTAGCATTTTACATACAACTAAGGTTAAGCTAATTGGACGATAGTTACTGGGTAGGGATTTGCTGCCTTTTTTGAATATGGGTGTTACATTGGCTAGCTTCCACTGATCAGGCATAGTTCCAGACTGGAAGGATTTATTGGATAGCAATATCAGTGGTTTAGAGAGCTCATCTTTAATTTTGTTGAATAGCAATGTCAGTGGTTTAGAAAGCTCATCTTTAATTTCCTTTAGAACTCTAGGTTAGATTGTATCAGGTCCAGGCATTTTATTTACCTTGTGTTTATCTAAACAATTCAATACTTCTCTTTCTGTAACGGTGATATTGCTTAGAACATCTGAATTATCAATCTGAATCGGCGATGGTGTATGGATATCACTGAGGTCTTCTGTTGTAAAAACTGATGCATAGAAGGTATTGAGGGCATCACTCATTTGTACTTCGTCTTTGGTGTATTCTCCATTTTCATCGACTATCGGTCAAACAGTTGATGTAACTACTTTTTTCTTTCTGATATAACTAGAATTATTTCGGATTTGTTTTACTTTGACTCACAACATGTAACTCCAGGTTCTTTTTACTTTGCTTAATTAACTTTTTGGCTTTGCGTCGTAGTTCTACAAATTTCACCCGTTCTTCGTTATTTTGTGAGGATTTTAATCTATCATTAGCAAACTTTTTAGCAAGCAGACAGTCTGAAATATCTTTATTCCACCATTTGGGCTTATCATTATGGCTTGTACGCCGTACTTTCGATGGTATGCAGTGTTGCACTGCCTTAAGGTAAGTGGTTGTGAAACACTCCCAAGATATAATTTTATGCTGTTATTGTTAGTCAGAAAGCTCCAGTCAATATCTTTAAGCATTGATTTAAGTTTATGAAAATTTGCTTTCTTGATATTAGGGACATTCTCAATGCTGCTATTTGATATGTTAATATTAAACTTTAAATTGAAGGTCATCGTACGATGGTCGCTGTTACTAAATTCATCACCCACATATAAACTCTCTACCAAGTCTTCTTTTGTTGCGAGTACAAGGTCAAGCACATTATTACCACGGGTCGGAGATTGTATAAATTGAAAAAGTGAACTTTCTTGCAAGTTAGCATAGAGGTCTTGTCCAGAGTGTGAAGTAAGAATATCACCCCATTTCGTCATGGGTAAGTTGAAATCGCCAAGAATTATGGTATCTTGTATGTTAGTTATTTCTGCAATTTGTTCATAAACTTCACTGTCAGTTTGCACTGATTGAGCTGGGGGTCTGTAAAATAAAGCTAGTGTTATTTTTTTCCTCGGTTATTATATAATAGTACGCAAGATATGTCTATATTCGCAATTTGAGGTTTTGACATTAAGACGGGATTAATACTTTCATTTATAAAAAACAGAACTCTTCCTCCATTTTTATTGATCTTACTTTTCTCAAACATAGTATAACCAGGAAGCGTATATTCGCCTAAAAAGTCTCTGTCTTCCGTATTTCACCAAGATTCTGTAATGCTGATTATATCATAATGTTCTGTAAACACGATTTCCTCTAGATCTGAAAATGTATTGCATATGCTACGAGCATTTACATAGAACACCTTAAGAGTATTAGAGCTGGATGTTATTGACTGCGTATTGTCTGAATTTTCAGTCCGTATTTGACTTACACTACCCTGCCTGGATACCCCCGGTTGACCCTGTTTTTTTAAAGGAAATCCTTGACTGCATCGTTCAGCAGACGACCAAGACATGCAGCTCCTACTTCATTGAGATGTACACCATCTCCTGAAAACAAAGATTTATCATAGTAAAAATTATCCCACGTGTCGACAAAGCCGATGTCCTCCTCCCTACAGAGTTTGGCTAGTCGGCGATTTGTAATGGTAGCTATGTTGCAGAATCGGTTTTCTACATCAATCCGGGGAACAATTCCTGAAATTAAGATTCTATTAGATGTATCAAGGAATTGTTGTGCCAACAGTGATGTATGGGGCTGAGACATGGGCTCTGAAGAAAAAGGAGAGAAGAAAGCTGGATGTGATGGAGATGAGCTGCTTGAGGAGTATGTGTGGAGTTACTCGTAGAGACGGATTGAGGCATGAAGAGATACGTAGGAGAGTGGGGCAGCAGGAACATTTGTCAGCCAGAGTGGACAGAAGGGTGCTGAGGTGGTATGGTCATGTTCATGTTGAACGAATGGGAGATGAAATGCTTACAAAGAGAATATGTGAGTCAGATACAAGGGGAGATAGAAGGGCAGGAAGACCCCCATTGAGATGGAGAGACTGTGTAAGACAAGCTTTGGATGATAGAGGAATGACTATAGATCAGGCAAAGGAAGTGGTAATAAACAGGAATGAATGGAGAATGCTTGTGAATAGTTGAGTGAACACGTGATAATTTGGGGGAAGGGGTCGGGCGCAAGTCGGACTAGATAATAGTCCATAAGGCTTCTGGCCCGGGGAGACGATTAATATGAGGGGTGCGCCTGGAAGTGTGGTGGGCAGGCTTGTGGCTTTGGCTCCGCTGTATGTCTGCCTGCCGAGATCGGACCCTCTCCGGGTGGTCGGGGGCTGGGGGAGTGCTGGAGCGACCTTGGTGACCCTGGTCTCTGGGTGTTCTCCTGGGTGACCTAGATGTGTGTGAGGTTTGTGTTTTGTCTGTGTTTGTTCGTTGTTTTGTCTTGTGTTTTGTGTTTTCCCTGTTCTTGCTCTGCCTTGGGTCGGCCACCCCCAAGAAAATATAAACCAAAAAAATAATAAAAGAGTAAAATAGAAAATACAAATAAAAATAGGAAAAGTGGGGATTGGGCCTGAGCACATACATACATACATACACAGGACCTGATCAGCCATCGGTACTTGCAAAGTAATTCCTCTGACCGCGTGCGTTGGACATCGTTAGATCCAACGTGGATGACGTACGTAGTGCTTGCGGGGGCGAGCCTGGAAAGCTCTTCCACCGCCGCAACAATGTTGTCCACGCCGCCACCTGGGATACAGAATAGCTTTCTGGTCCTGGGTGCCCTGGCGCAGAACTCGGCTAGTTGGCCACGGACCATGGAGTCTCCCACAAGCAGAACTTCTTCTGTTTCCTCTTCCTCGTCAATAGCAAGAATTTTGAAGCGGTTTTGGCATGTTGTCGGGATGACCTTCCTGGTACTGGTACTGGAACGCACATTGTTTCTCACTAACTGAAAGTTGTCCTGGGGAGGAGTGAGAGTAGAGTCATTATTATTTTCTGAAACATCTAAGGTAGCTGCTGGTATGGGTACCGGTACCCGGTACCGGTACTGCATGCACTGGAATGGCGGTTGACATCGTAGTGGTTTCTTGGGCCAAGGGCACTCCTACGTTGAGCTTGGCAAATTCTTGAAGGGATTCAAGCTTCGTAGTCAGGGCATCGATCTTGCGGTGAGCTGCATTCAATTCATAAGCCATCTTCTCTCGGAGCTGGCAGAATCTACAAATATGGACATTAGTATCAACAAACATGGTAGTGCCAAACCTACCGGAAAAAATCGTGCAGGTTCGTTGCGGCGCCATGACAATATAATCACAATATGCCTGAAAATCACACAAATTTACGTTAGCAAAAAGGTACAATTAAAGCCTGAAAATCACAAAAAAAGTATGTGACACAATTAATGCCTGAAAATCAATTTTTTTTTGTTGTTTGCAATATGATAAAATTAATATGCCTGTAAATCACACAAAATATATGTTAGCAATAGAACACAATTTATGCCTGAAAATAAAATTAATTAATACATAAATTGATGTTAGCAGTATGACACAGTTAAAGCCTGAAAATCACAAATAGACTAGAACATTGTTACACAATTTATTGAAAAATATGGGAGTGGGTTAATTTAGCCAGGTGAGAAAACTGGAAAACAGTATACAGTACAGTAACACAAAATTATGTTAGCAATATGATACAATTAATGTCTGTAAATCACAAAAAGAATATGTTAGCAATAGAACACAATTTGATGCCTGAAAATAACAAAACTTGATGTTAGTAGTATGACACAGTTGGGCTAAAGCCTGTATATTAGTTTATACAGTGGACGACACAATAATAATAATGGAGTTCGCAATATCCCTGGCAAGAGTGTGAGAGGCCTATTAATATGGTGACAAGTATCTGAAATGCGCTTGATAGATTGGCTATCAAAAATTATTACAGTAACTAAATTATTCTAACCCAATATTAAAACTATCCTAACAAATGTTAGTGTGTGCGATTTATATAGATAACCAAGATAAAAAGTTCAACCAAGTACAGCATTGGCTAGACTTTGATATATATAATACAAGAAGAGGGGGTGTTTATGCGTACGTACGCAGGTGGCGCTGGTATCGTCGGCGTCTCTCTACTTGACAAATAGAATTTAAAAAAAAACAATCGTTTATCCGTCAAAACTACAGTACAATGTCATGCAAGATAACTACTGGGTGGTTTGCTAAGCATTTAAATTAACTACAGTGAAGGCTAACATATCTGCAATAAGTGCGAGAACTTAATACTATGAAACAAGCAAATAGTTTGCTTACTTTAGAGCGTCGGTCGTCACTAACCGGTACAAATGTAAACAAAGGCAGTCTCGACAAACAAACATTTATCAGTCAAAAACACAGCAAAATTACATGCAAAGCAACTACAGGGCAGTTAAACTAGCACTTATCTACAGCTCATGCAAACACATAAGGGGATGAGCAATGGAGTACTCAAGTTATGGTCAAATTTCGAGCAGCAAGAGCGAAATGTTGTTGGCGAAAAGAGAGAGAGAGAGAGAGAGAGAGAGAGAGAGATTAGAAGCAGATCAGAGTAGATAGAGTTTCGGAGCAGAAAAGTCTTAACGAGAGTAAGGGATTACCATCCCTTGCCCTTTCATTTGATCTTTCTTCTCTCTTTTCAATAAATTTGTTCACTTTGTCCTAGTGCACTTTTCGATTTATATATGTTCTCTTACGGCTGTAATCTCTCCGTATCTATCCTTCTAGCATAAATTTAAGTTTACATAGTAGATAACTTTGTTGTAGGCCAACGATCTTCCTGTTATCTGTTGTTGTATTTTGTCTATGTACCACCATTATATACAGTAGTTCTTCAATAAATCTCCAAAATATAATGAGAATGGATATTACTTTGAACACTTGTAAAATGTAAACTGAGACTGGCCTGTGTAGCCTACAATAATTGTATATTTATTTACTTACTAATCATTGTATTATTTATATATCAATACATAATTATACTTTCTTATATTACATGTTGAGTGTCTACCGATTATATTATTGTCAATGGGTATGAAAGAGATAACAGTCAAAGCTGTCTGTAACAAGTGTCTCCCCCAAAGTTGAAATAGTGATAGAGAGCCAAATTCAAGGTACGTTAGAGACACAATGTCTGGATACGCGGAGCTTGAAGCAGTTCAAGGGAAAGACAGAATGAGAGACAGTTCCAAAGCTTACTTGTTGAGTGGAAGAAAGACTGGGAAATTTGTTTCACTCTTGGGTTAGATACCTGAACATAATGGGGGTGGGAGTTTGTTGAAAGGTGGGTGCCCTCCACGGGTACCCACCTTGAGATAGATGCAACATCTCTCATCTTGTCTACGTTGAGGTTATGGTAGGAGCCATTTGTAAGGGTAGTAAAGGAAAAGCGGAGAGGAGGTCGGGAGAGTTTGCTGTGGAAGTTAGGGAAAAGTGAGAGGTTAGAGGGTTTTCGAGGAGTTTGGAGGACGAAGGGAGGTCAGATAAGAGTTGAGAGTAATGTGAGTAGAAGCTGGAACTTCCATATATCTAGCTCAGGCTCCATCCCAGGCATAGGCACGGTGTTTCCTGACCAATATACAGTAGGTATTTATAACGTGTTTAACATATGTGTATATGCTTACCGGTAGCTCCATACGGGAAATACTATATTACGTGTGGTTATGATATTCAGCTAATCTAAAATATATATATGAAGTTTTTAGACAAGCTAGGCTATGGTACTCATAGTAGGTCGAGTTGAAATGCAAACAGTCGATCCCCATGAAACAACATTAGGTTGTGACACGAGCACACATGACAATAAACAACAAATTATTTATTTATGCTTCCGATACTTAAATTAACTAGTTAATGAATCTAGCCCAGAGTGACAGATAATAGATATAACAAAGCAAGACAGATGACAGGAATCTGAGACATCATGAACCCCGATCATCCAACATAATATATCCTTCCAATGAAGTTAATGGTAGCTTTTGGACTCAAACGGCTTGGTAAATTAGACTAATCTATAATGAACTACTCTATATTAGCTTGGTAGAATGGAAAAGTAGGTTATGAACTTAGGCTAAGGTAAAACACAAGAATATTGTTTACACAAATGATCTACGTCAAGGTTATATTTGAACTGTTTGTCCTGTGTAAATGAAGGGGACAAAAACAAAGGTTGCCTGTAGCGAGTGTCAAATTTTCAAGGTAAGTTACAATCAATTACGAATCAAAATGCCCGGACACACGTTGGGTTTCAAGGTAAAAGGATATTTCTTCTGAGATAGGTTAGGATAGGGTATTACAGTTAACATGAAACCATAACACTATTATGCTGTACTGACCTCCATGTAGATGTGATATTGGTGATCTCTAACCCAGGAGTTGACCGTTACGAGGTCCCTGACGAAGGATGGTACCACACACCGCAGTAAACCAGTATTTCCGCCAATCACGTACTCGTCATACACACGGACCTCAAACTCTTGCACCACCACTGGAACAAGACAAATAAGTGTTGTTCAATACTGCGGTATGAATATAAATGTATTTCATGAGAATGGCATATGCATGTCATTATGTGTACTATGTATGCACATTCTGCCATCTTGGTTTCGAATCCCATCGGTATAGAGTAACAATTATGTTTGTGTTCGATGGAACGTTTGTGATCAACTCACTCTCACAAGCTCAGTCACTCTCTCACACTTTATAACTTCTAAATAACAGATACACAACAACGTATCATAATAAAGAAGTAAATAAATATATATTTAAATTTTTAACAAGCAAATATAAAACTGTAAGAGTAAATTGAGAGCGACAGGGCCAGGCGTATAATCAATAAAGCGTAAACGTGACGTAAAGAAGAAAAATATAAAGATGAAAGGAGGACCCAACGGGGGTCCCGTAAGTGGGGTGGGGGGGAGGGGCGAGGAGATGAATAGCTCAGTGGGGTGGGGGGCGTGTTTTGGAGAAGGAGAGAGAGACATGACGAAAACATATCAAATCCCCCCCCCCCACCGAAACAGACATGTCGGAATGGCATGGCATGTGATACCCAAGCAAGCAAGGAGTCACCCCCAACGCGCCCTTGCCCTGGCCAGTCTCTTTAGCAGCTAAATCAGGAAAACCCTCAGGCAGCTCCAGTTAAGCCTGGACACCTTTTTCTCCTGCTAAAATTCACTTCATCCAACTAATTCTTGTCCTATCCCCACTTTCCCCTAACTCCCTGTCACTACTCAATTTGACTTGAGAGAGAGAGAGAGAGAGAGAGAGAGAGAGAGAGAGAGAGAATAAGGATATAATCGAGGGCCACTGTACACACTCACGAGAGTAAATAAAACTTATATCAGCTCGTGTGTACAAACAGACATACACAACCACTTACCGTGGAAATCATACACAAAGAAACATAAGGATCTACACAGACATGTACATTAGCTCGCTTAAACACACACACACACACACACACACACACACACACACACAAATGCAGGGAAACCGAAGGAAAATAAGGAATACGAACATAATTATAAAGCTGCGAAGGGATATAAGCAAGGAAGACGGAGACATTTTGAAGGGAAAACTAAACGAAGCCAAACAACTTAACGATGAACGTTCTGAGAATGACAACAACAAAAAATTCAGTGTGTTGGGACTTCGGGTGAACAAATGGTACATCAAACAACAAGAAGATGAGCACCACAGGACATGTGCAAACATTTCTATTAGAGATGTAGAAACCAAGAACAATAGCAGGTTACGTATAATGTATACAAACATAGACTGTTTTATATCCAAGGTTCTAGAATTAAAGAAGCTATTAATTGATACAAAATTATCGTGTGATATGTTTACTGAAACCAAACTCTAATCAACAAATCTGGAATGAAGTTCTAGTTGCCGAAGGATACGATGTTTGGAGAAATGACAGAGTAGGTAAAAGGGGAGGAGGAGTAATCATTATCACTAGAAACGATATACAAGCGAAACAAATATTGACTAATGATTCCCACATGAGTGAGACAGTAGCAGTAGAGATACAAATGGAAATTAACACATCGTAATCATTAATGTTTATATGCCTCCTTTAATGAACGCATGTAACAGTACTGAGTATAAAGACAAAATTAATGCTACCATATGTGATCTGCATAGATTCCTACAGGAAGTGGAGGATAAGCAAAATAGAGTAATTCTAACACAGTATTTTAATAGTGGTAATATTGACTGGGTGGAACTGGATGCAAGATCAAATTAACATATTTGGAGTCATAGGTTGCTAGATTTAATGATGGATTTCTTTATGCATCAACATGTAAACGAACCTACGCAAATGAGAGGACAGGATGAACCATCAACCTTGGATTTATTCTTTGCTAAGGCTAAAGAAGAGGTAACATCAATAGAATATTTGCCACCTTTGGGGAAAAGTGATCATGTCTTATTAAGATTTGACTTTATTATTAACTATGATATTGATGAAAAAAGGAAGTTCACAAGCAAGAGAGGCTCATTTTTGGAAAAAGGAAGCTTCAGTATGATGCGGAAATTCTTTCAAGGAAGTAATTGGGAGCATGAGCTTCAGGACCAAGACATAGACCGACAATATGAACGTTTTTGTGAGGTTATTAACGACGGAGTGACAAAATGTATTCCAAAGTGGAAAACGGGAATTAAACAGAACAAACGGTGATATAACAAAACCTTTAGAAAGGTAAATTAAGAAAGAGACCTTCTATGAAAAAAATACCAAAGACAGAAAACAGAACAATCATACCAGCGATACAAGCAAACAAGAAATGTTTACACCAAAGTGAGGAGAGAGGAGGAAGAAAACTTTGAAAATAATATTATACAGAAATGCGACAGTGATCCATGTCTATTTTATAACTATGTAAGTGGGAAAATGAACGTCACGGATAAGATAGAAAACATCGGTGGTTGATGATGTTACTTATGACAAAGAGGAGAAGATGAGCGAGATACTGAACACAAAGTTTCAATCAGTATTTGTAAACGAAACCGAATTTGTAAGGGAACCCGCAGGAGCTGGAGAGCAATTAAGAACGGATAACATACTGGTCACCAAGGAGGACATTCAAGCAAAGATAAATAGTTTGGACAAAAGAAAAGCGATGGGCCCAGACAGTATCTCGTGCTGGGTATTACATGAATGTGCTGCAGAATTGAGCTATCCACTATGGCTGATTTTCAGTAAATCACTGAGAGAAAGTAAGCGGTTAACATCATTCCTTTTTATAAAACAAGGTTCAAGAGAAGACCCTCTGAACTGTATCCCTCACAAGTGTCATGTGTAAGGTTATGGAGACAATTATTAGAGATAGATGGATACAGCATTTGGAGGAAAGGAAAATATTAACAGACAAGCAGTTTGGTTTCCGATCAGGGCGATCATGTGTGTCTAATCTACTCAATGTTTATCATCGTGTTACAGAGATAGTTCAAGAGAGAGATGGATGGGTAGATTGTGTTTATTTAGACTTTAAGAAATCCTTTGACAGTGTACCACGGTTCCATAGGGATTGGGCCCATACGGGATTGGGCCCATATGGAATTGGGCCCATATGGGATTGGGCCCATGGGATTGGAACCTAACCTAACCTAACTTAACCTAAGTGGGCCCAATCCCGTGGTCACCGTGAACCACACCAGAAACTTGTATATACAGGTACATTAGAGAAAAAGGGAGGAATCTCAGGACAGCATTTGAAATGGATGATGGACTTTCTAATTGGAAGGAAAACGAGGACAGTCATTAGAGATAAGTATTCCAGTTGGGTAAATGTAACAGGTGGGGTGCCACAAGGGTCTGTATTAGTTCCTGTAATGTTCCTGATTGACGTTAATGAAATGCCTACCAACACAAACACTGGAAGCTACATTAGCATGTTTGCTGATGATGCCAAGATATTAAGAAGAGCTCAAGATAAAGAGTCCTGCACAGCCTTTCAACATTATATAACTAAACTGTACGAATGGAGTCAAGCATGGCAATTACAATTTAACGCAGGCAAATGTCACATAATGGAGATAGGTGATAGCACTCGACGACCACACCGACATTGCAAAATTGGAGAGATTTTTCTTGGAAAGTCACAAAAGACAAATTATTTGGGTGTCATGATAAGCTCAACATTATCACCTGAAGATCATGTAAATGAAAAGGTGAGAAATGCATATTCATTACTGGCAAACACAAGACCCATCCTGGAGTATGCTGCTGTGGTGTGGAGCCCTCACTTTAAAAAAAAATATTAAAAAGTTGGAAAAAAATACAGAGAGCCTTGACACGATGGGTACCAGAACTACGAGGATTAACATACAAGGAACGACTGGCAAAAATGAGCTTAACCACACTAGAAGAGAGGAGAGAGAGAGGGGGGACATGATTACACTTTACAAGTGTGTCAATGGACTTGAATTTTTCGATCGGGATAACTTCATCACGCCAACGTTGTGAAGGACAAAGTCAGAAATTGGCAACAATGCGAGGCAAGAAGGATGTCAGAAAAGTCAGCTTAACAACAAGGTCAATTGAGAAGTGCAATGCCTTACAGGAAAAAGTAGTGTTTGCCAAAACTATCCATAGCTTTAAAGAGAAATATGATCAAATGAAACAAGCAGACGGAACACCACGAACTTAAGCTCAATTCCTGTAAACTTACAAATAGATAAACACACACACACACACACACACACACATAGATAGATAGAAAATACTGTTATCATTGTTCAGTATATTACAATAGAACAAGTTATTTATACACTGTATACACTGCCAGGTATGATGTATGTAAGCTCTTTTTTTCCGAGTACATCATGATTTAATATGAACAATATATTCAGTGATTAGGCCAGGGTGAATTCTGGTGGGATTATTTATATAGCTTTATCATGATGTGCTTCTTTTTATGCATGCTCACACACTTATTTTATTTTGAATTTAACACTCAAGCCGCGGGACTCGACAATAGTCGAGTGAGAGAACCATGGCCTATTCAGCGGGACACGACAATATATGGGTGGGATTTTTAGCACATTATCGGCTCTGAGAGAAGTCCATGCGTTGGGAGGACCGCAGGCGGGCTCTGACCGTTCGGCGTGGACCTAGTTCCGCCACTGACAGCCCCACCACACCTCTACACATCCCTAACCTCGCGAGACAGGTTAAATCTGAAGAAATTACTGTATTTTAGGGTTTTTGCACTCATGTTGCAACATCATTGCAAGAGAACCTGTTGTCGTAGAAGGATGATTCAGGTGTCATTGGAGAACTCTATTATCGCCCTTTCATGGATACATAATTGTATTACGCTCTGGCTCTTGTTTATTCATGAAAAAGAACATGGAATGAAGCTCGTTTAGGGTAAATATGCCGGCCACACAGGTTGTATAAATCGCAAATATCCCCGTCCGTAAGGGGTTAAATACAACACCAATTTTTTAAACAGAAGGGCTATATGATGGATGGTGAATTTTCAAGGTATAACTATTAGCAAGACAGAAAAATAATTAAAATATAGAGATAAAGCTATTGGAGGCACTTCAATTGCAAAACACATAAAATGGAGGGGGAGGTGTGAAATGAAAGAACTAGCAAACAGACACAACCAGACATAAACTATTATAATACCCAGCACCACTGGATATTTATCGATCAGGGGAACTAGAACATTTGACCGGTATTGTGTGTATATCGGGAGTCAATCATAAGATAAATGGTGATGGCTTAGGAACAGACTCCCTCATATTACCCATGTGAACAATCATTCTACAAACAACCTCCCCCTCGTTTCCCCCAGCCAAACAACCTTTCATCATGACCCCCACAAATGGTAACACACCACTCTATATTTGTCACCCAGACCTTCCACTATAACCCTCAGTCCTATCTCACTCCACCTACACTTTTCCGCATCTATCATCCTTCAGTGTTCCATTTTACCAAAGTGAAGAGCGAAACCTATTAGCCTAAGTTATGGTCACAAATACAGCGGGTCTTCGTCTTGTTTTATTATGATGCTTTTTATCGAAGTCTGTACCTCGGTCTTGGTCCCTCAGGCGTCTGGGACTCGTTCCTTCTTTACATTTCCCTCAGTTCTTTTTGCCTCTTAGGTACCATATCCTGTTATTTTGTATATCTGGATATGCAAGCTTCTCATTAATCTAATTTGACACACCTTCCCTTATATAATGCGTAATGCATAAGTGCGCTGACTTTCGATGTGAGTATCCTAGGTTCGAGTCTTTGGAGTGCCACATGTATTTGTTGATTTCATTAATTGAGTTAAGAAGTGAAGTTGGTTGGTGGAAAACACATAATAATTAATTCTGGTTCAGGAGCAATTTATAGCAGGCCTTTCAAAGGGCTAAGTGCCCCATTAATTACTCCTTCCATTCGTCTATACATTAGGCTACCATAGCGCAGTTGGAATATGTGTACATGCTCAGATTAATATGCAGGTTTCGAAACTGCATAATAAATCATAGGCTTGTGCATATTTCTGTAACTGTCGTTATAGCGTAATGCATAAGTGCACGGAATTTTGATGCGAGTATGCTAGCTTAGAGTCCTTGGAGTGCCACATTTATTTGTTGATTTCATTAATTAAGTTTAGTGGTGGAGTTGGTTGCTGGAAAAAAACATATTAATAGTATATATATATATATATATATATATATATACTGTATATATCTATCTATTGCCTGACGCCGTGATCCCCAAAGGGGTAGCCACGAACGAACCGCTCCCATTCACCTCTGTCCCAAGTCAGTCGACGCCCCTCCCCCCAACCAGCACCGCCTTCGTTCATATACTTCCTCACTCCATCCCTCCACCCCTCCCTCGGTCCACCTCTCCCCCTCCGTCCCCCCACCCCGCCCTCGCACACCCCCACAGTCACTCTCTCGCCCTACACACATTCCACATGGTCGAACCATCTCAAGTTGCTCCCCTTCACACCCTCCAGCACATCCACCTCCATACCACACCTCCCCCCCACCAGCCCGTCCATCCCTCCATGCAACTCCGCACGCACCCCCCAAGTAACTCACTTCCACCGCTCCCACTCCCGGTCTGAGTCTCCCAACCAACGTCCATGCTTCGCTTCCGCAAGTCAGTGCCGGGATCACCACACCGTCACGTAAGGACCCCACCACCTCCACACTGACCACCCTATCTCTTGTTACTGCTTTCAGCGCTCCCACAACCCTCCTCCCCCGTTGCATCCTCTCCCGCACTTCTTCATCCATAGTCCCACCCTTACTCAACACACTGCCCAGATACGTAAGAGAGTTGACGATCTCCATAGCCTGACCGTTCAGCTTCACCTCACACTCTGTGACTTCACCCCTTTCGAAGACCATAACCTTGCTCTTCCCCGCATTTACCTTCAAATCCTGTTTTTCGCACACTGTTCCAAACTCATTTACCAGACCTTGCAACTCCCATTCATAATCACTCATCAGAACTGTATCATCCGCAAACAGCAGTATAGGTAGCTTCCACTCATTTCCCTCCCTTTTCAGCGACACACCAGCATCCACTGCTCTTGATAGAATTTCTTTCATGACTCCATCCATATATACAGTAAACAACCACGGGGACATCACACACCCCTGTTTCAAACCAACATTCAGGTCAAAGAACTCGTTCTGCTCACTCTCCACACATATTGCAGCCTTTGCACCCTCATACATGCTCTTCACTGCTTTCAGCAACTTGCCATCTACTCCGTATATTCTAAGTACTTTCCACAAACCTTCTCTATCCACTCTGTCATAGGCCTTCTCCAAGTCCATAAAGGCAACATACACCTTTTGTTTATTCTCCAGATATTTCTCCACAACACAATTCAGGGTAAAAATCTGATCTACACATCCTCTTCCCTTCCTAAAACCTCCCTGCTCGTCGCCTATCCATTTCTCCGTCCTCACTCTCACTCTCTCAATCACTACCCTACTGTATACCTTCCCTACTATGCTTAGAAGACATATTCCTCGGTGGTTACCACACACTCCTCTTTCCCCTTTGCCCTTATATAGGGGGACTATTTTGCCAGTCTTCCAGTCATCGGGTGCACTCCCCTTCTCCCATGCTAGTTTGCACATTTTCCATACCCATTCGATCACTATCTCACCACCATACCTCAACATTTCCCCACATACTCCATCTGTTCCTGGTGCTTTCCCCAACTTCACTCTTTTCATGGCTTCCTACACTTCTGACCTCCTGATTGCCACCTCCTCCTCCACTACTTCTCTTCTCCCACACATACCATATCCAACGTTGTTTGCTGGCTCTCCATTCCTTACATTTAGCAACTCATTGAAGTACTCCCTCCATCTTTCGACTCTCTCTCGCTTCTCGGCTAGCATTCTCCCATTCTTATCTTTCACATGCTTACTGTTTCCCTTGCTACCTTCCCTAACTTTCTTGACTTCTTTCCAGAACAGTTTCTTACTCTCCCTCCATTTTACACTCAGATTCCTTCCAAATTCCTCATCTACTCTTCTCTTACTTTCCTTCACTACTGTCTTCACCACCCTCTTTCTCTCCACGTACCACGCTCGTTTCTGTCTCTCGAAATCTTCATTCCCTCTACTACCCAACCACTCTCTATATGCTTTCTTCTTTTCTTCCACAGCTATTTTAACCTCTTCTGTCCACCATGCTGTACCTTTCACTCCCCTCCCTCTTCTCCTCACTCCACACACCTCCTCACATGCTGCACAGATCTCTTCCTTAAACACCTTGCTCATCTCCTCCACTTCCTCCATAACTTCCAGGTCGAACCCACCTAGTCGTCTTTCTACTGTTCTCCTGTACTCCTCCCTGATTTCCTCCTCCTGTAACCTCTCCACCCTCCTCACCATTCCACCTTCCTCTCGCCTCCCTCCAGCTCTCCTCACCCACTTCTTTTGTATCCTAACCTTAGCTACTACTACTACTACTACATAATATATATATATATATATATATATATATATATATATATATATACGGTATATATAAATTTATATATATATGTATATATATATATATATATATATATATATATATATATATATATGAAATGACGAGTCTGAAGATAAGCCCTGCAGGAAACAGATGAAGGATAGTCAGAATACAACTTAAAAATCCCAAGACGACCGGAGAACGAAAGGAGAGGAAACGAAGAATAGCAGAGCCACCCATGTTTCCCCATGCTCTAACCACCACAAGTATGGAAAACCTTCCTCTACAAATACAGTGGGAAATTCTATCAGCCAATCCCCTCCCGGCTTTCAAATCAGGCCAACCAACCACAGCACAGCATTTCCTCTCTGCCGAGATCTACAATATGACAAGACGATGCTTGCAAGTTGCACATCAACGCCCTGAGTCCTACAGGAGTAAATGGATGTGAACAAGAGCATCAGATACGACAGATACAAAGATGCCAGAACCTCCCTACAACTATGACTACCAAGTGAGATATAAACACATTCACCTCAGATCTCGAATAATGGTCTCCACATATTTAGGGAGATTTCTCTGTTAGTAAGAAAATTAAACCTTAGGTAAGTGTTAATTATAATACCTATGAGGTAAGCCATCATGTAAATATTAAACCTCAATGCCTTGACTAAGTAATTTACCTCACAACTTCATCACAACGAATTCCCCATATTCCTATGACTTTGAGTCCTTGTAACCGAGAGTCAAGAATAAAGCCGCATATTACCTCCAGGAAATTATAGAGAAGTATGCAAACCTCAACTGCGGTAATACCCTACACCTGGACAAGGAACAGGGTAGCTAATCACAGTAGTGGCTTTGTACCAGCCTGCCCCTACCCTGCCCGGAGAGTGTACTTGCCTGAAGTACCCCTTGAAGCCCTGCTCGAGTGACGCCTTACACACCTGAAGTCTGGAACCTGAAGTACTGCTCGAGTGATGCCCTACATCCCTGAAGTGCTTTTCCATGGACCTACGATCTACGTCGGCCAGACTTGTACTCTCTCTCTGTCCTCCAACATTCCCCTAAGTGTCCCTGTGTATCCTACGTTGTGTTTATTGTTGTCGAGGTATAGGTAAAATATGTGAATCGTGTTGTGATTATTTTGTTACGATCCAGGTTCTCAAAGACACAGGGCTCTTCAACATTGGACTAGATAATGGCAAAAAAGCAACAACGGTAACACTAGATCCAACCCCTGCCTTAAACACTGGAAAACAAAACACCATTACCGCCCTGAGTCGTGCCTGGACAACGAGGTATCCTAAGACTCGGTAACTGGTGCACACACACTAGGCTGACGCTCAATGAAACAGCCTATTCTCAAACAGTAAAAGATTACTCGAATATGTTACACAAAGAAAAGATAGTTAACGTGATTAATTAACGTTACGGTAGATACTCAAATAACTGGCACTCCTGTATTAAAGAAAGTGCAATGCTAGTCCTGCAACATCAACTGGAAACTTCTGAAATAAGTCTGATGCTGGGAAGATGTCCGTAAAGAATCTTGAACAATTATAATGCAGAATACGGGTCACAATAAATGCAAGGACATATAGTAATAATAGGCAGGCAAATAATAAAGACTGCGCAAAGGTAGTAATGCTCGACCACTAAAGAAATGCTTCGTGACACAACGCAACAGCCTACTCGGGTTGTGCAACTCAACAACAACCTTGGCTCAAAAGTGCAGTGAATAATAATGTTGCATACATATAATAATGGGGCTTATCTCTATCCAGTGTCTGCTCAGTTAACACCTTAAGAGCGGCCTATGCGGTTTATTTATATGTACCGCCCAGCGGGGTGTTTTTAGCCAAAATAGGGCTGTTTACGTAATCATTTTCATGCCTAAATAAGACCCAGAACGTAAAACAAGTATCTATCCCTGAAAGGGCATAAACAGAGCTTTCGAATGACACCATAACGATCCTTTTATGATGGCTAGTTTTCTTGCAATAACCGTGCAACGCGAGTGCAAAAAGCATGTAATTAGCCACTTTCCCGATACAATTCCTTATATAGCGAGTGAGAGAGGGAGGAGGGAGCTGGGATTCGTGCCAGTATGTTCGCCGCGGTGGTCTGGAGCAGTCATACGCTCGCTACTCTCCTGCCACTACTTGTCTCTCTCTCTCAGCAACATTACGTGCTGAAATTGCCACTCGACCTATGTCGAGCGCCGCCACATAGTCCAGCTTTATTTAACTCGACTTATGTGGTGAGCCGCTTTTTAAGGGTTAATAAAGTCTAGCTGGGGTATCAAGGCAGGGCAACAATGGGCGAGCATGCGGCTCGTAGCCTAACGTTGTCCAAGGGTGGTATAATGAAGATTACGTTATATGACGGGGATGCTCTCTTGATAAATCTAGGTCTCTAGTACCTAGCTCTATCCTGGCGATCCCTCAGAAGTCAACACAAAGAGGCAACACTATGTTGTGAGGGATAGGCTATGGCCCTCTCACACCACAGCGCTGAGCTCGCAAAGTAAACCAACCCGAAGACAACTTAGGCTCCCTCAGTACCTGTCGATGTCGTGCAGAGCTTAGCTAACACTGCACACCTCGGAGACAACGACACAGTAACCTTACCCCTAGTCTAGTTTTAGATAACCAAGCAGAATCACTCAACACCTTGCAAGGGAGACATATACCGGTCTACAACCTTCCCGAGAGAGGACACATACGGAAAAGTCCGTCTCTCTAAACCTCAATAAAGCACAATACCTCCTTAACCTAATACATGGAAATATCTGAGAGCTTCGCGTACAATACGACTGGTCGACGGTGAACGTCTATGCTGAAACCAGAAGGGATGTTGAGGTTAATAAAGATTAGAGAATGAGAAAGGAGAAGTCGAGAGAGAGAGATAGTATGCAAAGTCGCGAGTATGGGGGACAGAATTGCAATGGATGTAGGCGATACGCGTGTCAGGCAAGCTCTGAGCTGGTAAAAAACACGAGGCCGCGACGGGAAGGGACTAGTTGACCACCCGGCTGCCAATGCCATCAGCGCCCAAGCGAGCCGCGTCATAGCTCACCTCGCTGCCGGGTGTACTCCCTCACACTCTCTCGCTCGCCTCCCACACAAGCAACATTTATATTATAGCGAATATAAAATATAAGGCGCGGTCACAGACCAAAACAAAGACCATTTCTAGACTGTCTGTGGCAACACGACACTAATGAAATAAAGATCATTCTAGGACAACTGTAGCCTATCCCCCCATCCTGGCGAGCGCTAGCGAGCTGGAATGCTCCACGCAACCATTCTGCTAACGCCGGGAGGTGTCACACCCCCCCCAAGATATGGGACACTCAACCATGAGCCCATATCTGAACAGGCAGAATGTCGCTAGAATCTGCCACTCCTAACCACTTCGCCTCTCATGGAATGCAATATCAGTTTCCTAAAAAAAAAAAAAAATACAACATTTTATATATAAAAAAATCTTATCTCCCTTCCCAAATATAATACATGAATTCATAACATTGTGCTCCCAGAGCGAGCTTTAAGAAGCACAGCCTACTGAGGGAAAATCATCTGCACTCAGTACTCAGCTACAATATTATCTTAAAATTAATTATTAAAAAGAAAGATTTTTTATTTAATTTTTCATATTTTATTTTAATGTTGTTTTTGGCGGCTACTATAGATGTAGCCTAATTTTCTTCTAATCAAAGCCAACAACTCATGCCCTGCGACCCTACGCTGATGCTACACACGCGAGCCAACAAGCACCAGCGCAAAAATACACCGCGAGCCAAGACTATACCAACATACTGTGATAGCCTACCCCGGATCCTCCACCCGCGACAAACAGTCCGCAATCACATTCTCACAACCGGCAATATGGCGAATGTCTAAGTTGTACTCTTGCAACATGAGCGACCATCTGGTCAGCCTCATATTCCGGTTGTGGAATTGATTGAGGAATTTAAGCGGGTGGTGGTCGGTATACACTACCACGACTGGCCCATATGCAGGAACATAGACCTCAAAGTGTCTGAGCGCTAACACGATTGCCAGCAGTTCCTTTTCAACAACCGAATAGTTTTTCTGTGCTGAATTAAATTTCTTTGAAAAGAAACTGACTGGATGCTCAAGACCTTCCTCGTCTGTCTTCAAAAGTATGGCACCAGCCCCTACTCCGCTGGCATCAGTCGCCAACTGAAATGGTCGTTCAAAGTCCGGGGCCCTGAGGATAGGGTGAGTGCATAAAAGATGTTTAACTACTCGAAACGCCTGCTCACACTCAGGTGCCCAGCGGAACTTGTATCTTTGGCTAGTAGATCTGTCAAAGGAGCTAACACAGTAGAATAGCCTCATATAAAGCGGCGGTAATACCCAATCATACCCAAAAATCTCATGATCTGCCGCTTGGTGGTCGGCCTGGGGAACAAGTCGATAGCCTGTATCTTCTGTTGGCTCACCTGCCCTAACCCAACCACAAACCCCAGATACTGAACCGTGGCTTGCACAAAGTCACACTTGCCCAGATTAACCACCAAGCCTACTTTACTAAGTTGACTAAATAAGGCTTCTATGTGCTCACAGTGACTTTGGAAATCGTTGTCATAAATGATCACGTCATCAAGGTAGACAGTACAGTTTGGAATGTCTGCTACGATGTCGTTCATTAAGCTCTGGAAAGTGGCCGGTGCATTTTTCAGACCATATGGCATCACGTTGCAACGGTAAGTACTGCCATCCACCACAAACCCGCACACCTCTTTAGCCCGCTCAGACAGTGGTACTTGCCAGTAGACTTTGACGAGGTCTACCTTGGTCAAGTACCTTGCTTTCCCGATCTTATCCACACTGTCATCCACCCGGGGAAGAGGATATGCATTGGTGGGGGTCAACCTGTTCAACCGCCTAAAGTCAATGCAGAACCGAACTTTTCCATCAGGTTTGGGCTGCAGAGTGACAGGAGAAGTCCACCGTACTGCCCCCTTCTCGATCAAGCGTCTCGCCAGCATATACTCCAGCTCATCCCTGAGCGCTGGGAGTTTAATGGGTGGCACCCGATAAGGTATCGACTTGAAGGGGGGGTGCTCTCCTACATCGACATCATGCACCGCTTGAGTAGTGAGGCCTGGGTGCTCGGCAAATACAGTTGGGTATGAATCGAACAGGCGCTGCACTGCCACCTGCTGTTCCTCCGGCAGGTGCGCCAGAGCATCATGCGCACATTGGCTCGAATTCCCCACCCACTGATCAGCCGAGACATGACAATCCCAGTTATCATCCACCTGATCATTGCTGCCCCCCTCTCCTTCTCCACCATGACCGCAGCAGGTCAACACAGGGACAGCTAGTGACTCAGGTGGGCGCCTCACATACTCCTTCAACAAATTAATGTGGCATAGTTGGTTACGCTTTTTCCGGTCTGGAGTGGCAACGAGGTAATCTAGATCGGAGATCTTTGACACCACCCGATAAGGCCCAGAGTACTTGGCAGCCAGAGGATGACCTGACAAAGGCAACAGGACCAACACCTCTTGACCTACCTGAAACTCCCGGAGTTTCGCCTTAGTATCGTACCTGTCCTTCATACGGGCCTGCGAACTCACCAAATTACGCCCGGCCAGCTCCAGACTTCTAAGCATTCTCTCTCTGCTCTCGAGGACGTATCTCAACATAGAACATGGCTTAGCGGTACCCTCCCAAATCTCCTTCACCATGTGGAGAGGGCCTCTCACCTGATGCCCGAAAACAAGCTCATTCGGACTGAAACCGAGACTCTCTCCAGGTACTTCTCTTGCCGCGAACAAAACATACGGCAGACCAAGGTCCCAATCCTTTCCGTTCTCTGCGCAGTAACATCGAAGCATGCTTTTCAGCATGGCGTGCCACCTCTCCAACACCCCTTGACTCTCCGTGTGATACGCAGAAGAGACGACAGTGCTGATGCCATGCTGAATCATAGTTTGTTTGAACAGATTAGATGTAAAATTAGAACCTTGGTCCGATTGCACCTCTTGCGGGTAACCATACCGCGAGCAATACAAGAGCAGGTTCCGGACAACAGTTTTCGCCGTGCCATTTCTCATTGGATATGCATAAGGATAACGAGTGGCCACATCCATGATAGTTAATAGAAATTTATTACCGGCACTAGTAGGGGGTAGGGGTCCGACCATATCAATGATGACCTTACTGAAGGGCGGTCCACTGACAGGAATGGGGTGCAACGGGGCTCTCGGAATTGTTTGGTTAGGTTTTCCAACCCTCTGGCACGTATGACACCTTGCTATCCAGGTTACCACCTGCCCCTTCAACCCCGGCCACCAAAATAATGTTTCTAAAGCCGCCACCATTTTTCTCACCCCTAGATGTCCTGCCAGTCGTATGTCATGCACCAACCTCAGTAGGCTATCCCTGCACTCCCGTGGCACCACCAACTGGTCCACTACTCCGGACCCCTCTTGCCAACTACGTTTAGGGTCTTGAAAACGCCTATAGAGGATGCCTTCTAAATACAAAAAATCTCCTGGCTGTGCATCGCCGTCCTCGTCGAGCTCTACAGCTCCATTAGCACACGTTTGGAGCTCAGGGTCCTCTAGTTGCAACCGACGTATATCTGAGGGTGCCAAGCGATCTAGCTGCTCCCGGAGCAATGCATGACCTTCCCCGATACTGGGCTGCTCCCTCTGTCTCTCTCGATGTACATAACGTTGCTGTCGTGGAGACTCGTCATGCCCAGCCTCGTCACTCTCGATGACAGGCCCAGGGGCTACTCCAGAATTAAGTAATGGTGCTAATACTGAATCACCCAGGAGAGCCGCCGAGTCAAAACTCTTAAATCCAACTCCAGCTTTAGCCTCCTCCTGTTGATCGTTCCTCCGCTGGTCTGAAGACGGAGGACTAGGCTGTGACACTTTAGCTGCCCGAGCTCGGGTGACAACGCACGCCAGGGGTTGTGTCTGGCACCGCTCGACCCACTCTTGCTCTTCCCTACTCACGTCGGCCGGCCTCTCGGCAACGACTAAGTGTAGAACCTCAGAAGCGGGCATTGCAAAGTCGTTGCCGAGAAGAAGGTCGACGCCCTCCACTGGCAGTTCCTCCACAATCCCGACATCCAATTCACGTGCCACACCATCCACCTCCAACTCCAACCGCACCAGCGGGTATGACCGAGTTGCATTAATACCCTGCACCACTACCACCCGAGCCGCGTTTATAGGGTAGCCAGTCAAGTTTTTCATCAGAGTCTGGGAAGCACCTGTATCACGCAAGACCTCTACTCCATACTTGCGCCCCGCCCACATCACGCAACCCCGCCCTCTATGGTCGCAAAAAACATCCTGAGCAGGGTTCGAGCCTCCCAGGTGCTTCTGCATTGGCTGTGCCTCAGCCTCTGACGAACTGCCCCGGGCAAACTCAGACGACTTCGGAGACACACTAATGTTGCAGGCAAAAGACACAGCTGCTGTAGGTGGTTTGCTAGGACAGACTCTTGCAAAGTGCCCCTTTTTATGACAATGATAACACTCCAACTCCCCTTTGGGCTTCCCTTGGTACTGGGAAGGGCCCGGCCCCTTCTTAAACGGGACGGTGCTAGTCTTGTGGTCAGTCTTGGTATCATGGCTCTTGTACTTGTTTGCATAAGTTATATCACTAACTCGGGGGGGTGGGGCATCATGCCCCTTGTTACCTGCCTCACTACGCTGGGCAGACCCGCACCCACGAATTAGTGATAGCCGGAGGTCAGCCATCTCAGCTGCCTCCTGTAGAGTTTTTTGTTGCTTTTCTTTCAGGTTTAACGTTAGGTCGCCGCCCGTGCATTTGAAAAACTGCTCTAAAAGCACCAACTGTTTAATGTCGTCAAACGTAGTAGCTTTCTCCGACCTCAGCCCATTCCCAAAAGCATCAGACAGCTCCCGGGAATGTTCCAAAAAGGTGCTCTCCCGACCCTTGGAAACACCCCGGAACTTCAACCTGTACGTCTCTTGTTGTAGTTCGTATGCTCTCAGGACAGCCTCCTTGAGTTCCTCATAGATAATACAAGACTCTATAGGCAATGCATCATAAGCCTTGAGTCCCTTGCCCACAAGTCGAGAGGAAACAAGGGCTGCCCACTTCTCCCCAGGCCACTGGTGTTCCTGGCACTTCTTCTCGAATCTCATGAAAAATTCGGTGACACCCGACTCATCAAATACAGGGACTGGCTTCACAGGTGCGACAAAGATTGGTCCCGATGTCTGTTACCTCCCCCAATATTTCGCCCTGTTACCTCCACTCGAGATCTCTCCAGCTCCCTGTCAGCCCGATACCTAGTAGACTCTGCCTGCAGTTCAGCCTCTCGTATAGCTGTTCTCTCTGCAGCCTCAGCCTGCACACTAGCCTGTCTCTGGGCAGCCTCAACCTTGGCCATCTCAAGCCGAAACAACAAATCTGGAGTCAACCCTTGAGGAGGGGAAGGTGCATTTAATGGAGAGGTTCCCTGTGATTGAATTCCACGCTGCCATTGACCATCAACTTGGGGGTATGTACTAAATTCAGGCACCCTGACGTTTGAGAGGGGGGGAGAGGGGAGGGGGGGCGGGGGACCGGGGCCCCCAGTCGCCTCTCCACCCAGGTGTCTCCCTTCCCAATATCAAAGTCCTCAGCTGATCTTTCCTCATGCCCTTAAACCCTGGTGACCCTGAAGACCTGCCAACACTTTAAGCCATACTTATTCAGCTTCAACACCCTGGCAGCGGTAAGGGCACTAAAAATCTTCTAGCACCCTCCTCGCTATCGACTAGCCACTCCACAGGTCTTTCTCCCTCCGAGCCTGTATCGTGACCTGACCCACCACTGTGTTCTGATTCATCTCCCATTGTGTCCACCAAAAATTCTCACGTTTATAAAAAAAAAGAAGAAGTACCCAAGCTCCTATGTAGCACTATTCACTTGCCAAAAATGTCTGAAGACTCTCAAGTGCTATACTACTTTGCCAAAACAAAAATTATCGTGCCCACTATATTCCTCAATAAAACAAATGACCACAACAATCCTGCAATTATCTCTTAGTTCACAAGATCCTGAGCTAGGTCGCCATTTGTTACGATCCAGGTTCTCAAAGACACAGGGCTCTTCAACATTGGACTAGATAATGGCAAAAAGCAACAACGGTAACACTAGATCCAACCCCTGCCTTAAGCACTGGAAAACAAAACACCATTACCGCCCTGAGTCGTGCCTGGACAACGAGGTATCCTATGACTCGGTAACTGGTGCACACACACTAGGCTGACGCTCAATGAAACAGCCTATTCTCAAACGGTAAAAGATTACTCGATTGTGTTACACAAAGAAAAGATAGTTAACGTGATTAATTAACGTTACGGTAGATACTCAAATAACTGGCACTCCTGTATTAAAGAAAGTGCAATGCTAGTCCTGCAACATCAACTGGAAACTTCTGAAATAAGTCTGATGCTGGGAAGATGTCCGTAAAGAATCTTGAACAATTATAATGCAGAATACGGGTCACAATAAATGCTAGGACATATAGTAATAATAGGCAGGCGAATAATAAAGACTGCGCAAAGGTAGTAATGCTCGACAACTAAAGAAATGCTTCGTGACACAACGCAACAGCCTACTCGGGTTGTGCAACTCAACAACAACCTCGGCTCAAAAGTGCAGTGAATAATAATGCTGCATACATATAATAATGGGGGCTTATCTCTATCCAGTGTCTGCTCAGTTAATAAAGTCTAGCTGGGGTATCAAGGCAGGGCAACAATGGGCGAGCATGCGGCTCGTAGCCTAACGTTGTCCAAGGGTGGTATAATGAAGATTACGTTATATGACGGGGATGCTCTCTTGATAAATCTAGGTCTCTAGTACCTAGCTCTATCCTGGCGATCCCTCAGAAGTCAACACAAAGAGGCAGCACTATGTTGTGAGGGATAGGCTATGGCCCTCTCACACCACAGCGCTGAGCTCGCAAAGTAAACCAACCCGAAGACAACTTAGGCTCCCACAGTACCTGTCGATGTCGTGCAGAGCTTAGCTAACACTGCACACCTCGGAGACAACGACACAGTAACCTTACCCCTAGTCTAGTTTTAGATAACCAAGCAGAATCACTCAACACCTTGCAAGGGAGACATATACCGGTCTACAACCTTCCCGAGAGAGGACACATACGGAAAAGTCCGTCTCTCTAAACCTCAATAAAGCACAATACCTCCTTAACCTAATTCATGGAAATATCTGAGCGCTTCGCGTACAATACGACTGGTCGACGGTGAACGTCTATGCTGAAACCAGAAGGGATGTTGAGGTTAATAAAGATTAGAGAATGAGAAAGGAGAAGTCGAGAGAGAGAGATAGTATGCAAAGTCGCGAGTATGGGGGACAGAATTGCAATGGATGTAGGCGATACGCGTGTCAGGCAAGCTCTGAGCTGGTAAAAAACACGAGGCCGTGACGGGAAGGAACTAGTTGACCACCCGGCCGCCAACGCCGTCAGCGCCCAAGCGAGCCGCGTCATAGCTCACCTCGCTGCCGGGTGGTGTACTCCCTCACACTCTCTCGCTCGCCTCCCACACAAGCAACATTTATATTATAGCGAATATAAAATATAAGGCGCGGTCACAGACCAAAACAAAGACCATTTCTAGACTGTCTGTGGCAACACGACACTAATGAAATAAAGATCATTCTAGGACAACTGTAGCCTATCCCCCCATCCTGGCGAGCGCTAGCGAGCTGCAATGCCCCACGCAACCATTCTGCTAACGCCGGGAGGTGTCACAATTTATTCTGAGATCTGTGCCTAAAATCCTTCATTGTGTACTGTGTAATCCTTCTGAACCTGATATAAAGTCCTTGCTAGATCTGTTTATAAGTCCTAGCTCTTTTACTTAATTTATCTTCTATAGAACGTCTTACGCATACGTTATATAATTGTGTTCATTAATTCACCTCACCACGCACTCACAGATTTTCCTAATATATGTATTCTGTTATATATGTTGTGAGTTGAGGTCGAAGTGTATTTCGTGATTTAATTCCCCTTCTTTATACATAATCATTACCAGGAACCTACGCCCATTTTCATAACTAATTTATCTCGGTATATTCAAGTATAAGTATTATAATTTACATAAACTTATTTCTCTCCCGAGCTCCCCAAACCTATGTTCGATTATATAATCGCCTTTGTAATAATTTTATGAATTGGTATTGACGTTCATTTGATTACTGATGTAAGTAATTTTGATTCTTCATGCCTAGGAGTTCTAGCATTGCATAGATTCTATTACTTAATTATCCATCATCTACCATACACATAGTATTCCAGTGTATGTTTATTGAAGAGTCTGTTAACTCGTTCAGACCTCTTAGTTATACTGCAATTAGTATTTCCTTAGCACAGCTTCGTCGTGTGCATTCATTTTCTTTTATAATTAATAATGTGTTAATTATCACTTTACGCTTTTAAATCATAAGCGTTTCCAGAGCATTCGTTGACTAAGTTCACTTATTGGATTAAAATTTGTTGTCAAGTACAATTAGTAGATATTATTCTATAGTTAATTCATAATTGTACGCCAAACTGTACATCTGAATTCCTCGGCTCGTTTCGTTATTATTACATACGATCGATCGTTGACGTGAATATATGATTCCCATCATAAATTTCATAATTCATGTTACATCTATAATAATTTGTATAAATAATTAATTAATATTCTGCCACCAATCTCATGAAAATATTATTGAAACTAAGTTCATAGTTGCACAAACTTAAATCCTATTTTCCAACACCGCAACCCAGCTTCATGACCTGACCCCCCTGTTAATGAGAACGTCACCTTAGTATACGCGTCTACCTGGATAGCGCGCGCGCACCCCCCTACCGTGTGACTCACCCACTAAACATGTGTGCTTATTAATTTTATCCTCTCAACTCACCCAGTATCTCTTGTATCGAGATGATTGTGATCTAGTATCGTTATTGTTGATTACTCACGGTCGGTCCACGGAAGACACTCGACTTGCATCATTATTATGATTAATGGTTGATACTATTAGTCACGTATATTAATGGTTGATACTATAAGTCACGTATTGGTTGACTATAGTCACGTATATAATGGTTGATACTATAAGACACGTATATTAGTGGTTGATACGATAACTCACGTATATTAATGGTTGATACTATAAGTCACGTATATTAATGGTTGATACTATAAGTCACGTATATTAATGGTTGATACTATAAGTCACGTATATTAATTTAGTTGGTATTTATTACCTTATATATAACAACATTTGTTTCTGGATTGAATCTCATTTATGTATTCTATTCATTGCCTGATATTCCTAATAATTATCCAGGTAATACTTCATCCTGGATTATGGATCTATATTCGCGAGCTGGAAATATAAATGATTATGTTGACAAGGTCTATGCCTCCTCAAGCTAGACGATATCTTAAATACACCTATTTATGAATTACATGTGTGTTGTTACTGAGTACTGTATTACCTAATATTACCTGTAATACCTATTTTATGCTATTAAGAACGTGTTAGGTGTGACCCTGTTGGGCTATACTACGGTCTATAAGTCCATAACTGGATTTTAGTAGAGACTATATCACGAGTTATAAATATTATAACCCGACATAACAATATATACTGTATAATATGTATATATATATATATATATATATATATATATATATATATATTCTCTCTCTCTCTCTATTCTTCCATTCCCCTTTAGATTACGTAATAACGGATTTGACGAGTCATGAATCTTGTTGCTCGCGTACCGACAAAGCTAGATGTAGGACTTGGGCCCACAAATAGTTAGGGTTTACTCAAGCATCTATTGGTAAAGTAAATCCAATACCTTTACATGATTTTACTTATTGCATTCATTGCCGCCCGAACTGACATGTATTCAAAGCCATTTTGCATAAAATCATGTTTTATGTAGTGTTTGGTTAGATTAAACTAATTTAACTAATTAATTAAAGCTTAGAGTGCAGTCACTCAATGGATAATGAGGGGTAAATCCCCAAGGCAAAACAAATTCATTCAAAATATTTAAGTTGAATTTATTGAACATTTGAGGTAATAGGAACTTAGAATGAACATTTGGCTTCATGTTGACACATAAATCAGGTACATGTAATGACATTTAAGATTATGAGGCACTTCAGACTAAAATTATTGAAAATAAAAATGTAGTCCCCTTAAACAAATAACTATAAATTAAATAACGGATCGATTCAGCTGAAACTTTAGGGTCTGACATCCTAATAAATGGCCTCAGACAAAAATCGGATATTAATCTGAGAAGGAGAAAATAGAGGTATTTGTAGACCCTAAAATATCTACTTTTTCATGTACCTTTATATGGTAAGTATGCACCTATTTTGCTATTCCACCCCTCACAAGTTGGGGAATTTATTATTCTATAATTGCATAACACTTCATAAATCTGAGCAATAGCACAATCACAACAAAATCGAATGTAAAATTATCCAAAGTTGGCTAAAAATCGAAGAAAATCAAAATATATAATTTTGTTTAAATAGAAAATGTGCACAAATAACGTTCGTTTACCATTCTAAAATTAGAAAATTTATCTGCCAACAATATCAGAACAATCAGACATGAATCAGAACAATAGCAGTTACAATAAGTTCAAAAGTAAAATATTCCATTATGCAATCACCCACCTTTTAATAATAATTTGGAGTAAGGTACCCCAAGGCCCCTGAGCCGCGCAAATAAGTAGAGAGACGAAACTGGGAGGTCCTTCTACTACCAGAGCACTTGTCCAACTGAACTTCCCGCACTTTACCCCATACTCCCAACCCCATGACGTGCGTGCAACAAACAAAAACCGTTTTTGCGCATGGTGTCGGGATGAGCAGCCACCCCACTTTACCCTCAGAGGGTGTTAAGGTAGGTAAAGTATAGTTACCTTAAGATTAGGCTTGGTTATATGTGGAGAAGCGACACATAATTATAATATAAATGATTAAATCCGGAATGCCATGTGTGCAAATGGTGGCACAACTCTGCCAATAAAGTTCTGGAACATTATTTACGATACAATGGCGTAAATCTCGCAATAAATTTCCGGAACATTATATATATATATTTTTGTTTTAAAGAGACAATGAACGGAGGAAGGAAAAACACAGATAAAACAAAAAGGTCCATGTGTCTAAAGGCATCCTCCATTCATAAAATGTTTGTAACAACTGGATTTAAACATTTGTTGATTATAAGTTTGTGGAATGCAATTCGAGGGAAGTGAATTCCAAAGAGTAGTAGCTCTGGGGATAAATGAATTCTGATAAGCAGAAGTTCTGCATTGTGGAGGAGAAAGTGTAAATTCATGGGCGCTCTCAGCTGCCCTAGTTCTACGGGGAAAGATGTGGAGAGGCGGCACAATTGAAGCAAGTTCCTCGGAAAAATTACTGTGAAAATATCTGTAGAATAATGCAAGGGATGCAACGTTTCTTCGTATGGATAATGTAGGAAGGTCCTGTGTGATTGTAGGGTTATTGATTAATCTAATAGCTTTATTTTGAATTTTGTCCAACTGCCTCAATGCAACCACTCCACTTCCACCCCACAGAGGTGAACAGTAATCCATCTGAGAACGCACATGACTTTTATATATTACGGCCAACTGCTCGTCAGTGAAGAATTCTCGAACTCTGTACAAGAGTCCCAGTTTTTTAGAGGCATTCTTAACAATGCTTCTAACATAATGTGTCCAGCTCAAGTTAGTAGTTAATGTTACACCGAGAATGTCAATACTAGGGGAAGTGGGAATATTTACATCATTAAAAAATATATGGGAGTCAGTGAGATTCTGTCGGTTAGAAAATTGAATGTACTTGGTTTTCTGTGCATTAAAGGAAACTAGATTCTCTTGTCCCCATTCATTAATTCTAGAGAGGTTCTGGTTCAGAGAAATTGCAGTGTTTATTTTTGAATTTATAAGATCGGGTTGGGTGAAAGAATTGGTAAATGTGAAGGAACTGTGGAGTGTTGAGTCATCTGCGTAGGAATGTATTGGATTATGAGTGGTAGATATGAGATCATTGATATGAATGAGGAACAGAGTTGGGGCCAAAACTGATCCCTGGGGAACACCAGCATTTATTGAGTGAAATTGAGAATAAAGGCCATCTACCATTACACATATTTTTCTGTTATGAAGATAAGAAGAAATTAGTGGAACTAATGATGCAAGGCCGTAGTGTGACATCTTCGACAATAAGGATTGATGCCAGACTCAATCAAATGCCTTTGATATATCCAGTGCTATTGTATGTGTTTTACCATGTTGGTCTGTAGCTTGGTTGATTTGATGCGTAAGAAGGCAAAGAATGTCTGCAGTTGATCGACATCGTCTAAAACCATATTGCCTATCACTGATTAATTTATTATTCTCCAGATGCTTAATTATGTGATTATTTAATATAATTTCAAAGACTTTGCCAAGAGTGGAAGTTATAGCTATTGGTCTGTAGTTTGATGGATCTGAAGAGGCACCTTTTTTAGGAACTGGATGGATGTTTGCTTCTTTCCAGGGTACTGGGAAGCATGAGGTATGAGTACACAGACGGAAACATTTGCCAATACAGGAGCGAGCACCAAGGAGCAATTCTTAAGTACTATTGGAGGAATTTCATCTGGACCAGGAGCCTTATCTACTGAGAGATTCTGCAAAATAGTTTTGACATGTCTGGTGTGGATCTTAAGTGAGGGAATTTCAGGCGAATTAAAATTAAGTACAGGGACATCTTGATTTATTTCATCTAAGGTTGAGTTGGTGGAGAAAATATCCGCAAGAAGGTTAGCTTTACCTCGTGGGTCACTTACAAGATTGCCAATCGGAGATTTTAATGGTGGAATGGATGAAGCAGTAGTGAAGTTGGATTTGAATGAGTTAAGAGCAGACCAAAATATTTTGTTATCATTTGGATTATTTAGAAGTTTATTTGCCTGCTTATGGAGAAAGTTTAATTTAGTTAGGTTTAATACAGTTTTGGCATGATTTCTGATGTTTCTAAAGTAATTAAAGGCTTCATGTGTTTTTGATCTTGTGTATGCATTGCTTTTTGTTCAGTTACTCTAGCACAATTATGGTCAAACCATTTAGGTGAATTAGATATTTTACTTTACTTTTGATGAGGAATAAAAGTTTCCATTCCAACTTTTACAAAATCTTGTATGTGGCTCAAGGTGGAGTGTGCATCATTAGAAAAGAAAGAGGTCCAGGGAATATCAATAAAGAATCCTTGAAGACCCTCCCAGTCTGCCCTATCGTAATGCCATTTAGTCACCAAAACAGGTTCAGAGTGGGAAGGTGTGGTAGGTGATAGACAGGTGGCCTGTATCAGACAGTGATCAGAAGATCCAAGTGGGGACCTCACTGTAACATCATAATTTTCTGAATTGGTTGTTAACAATAAGTCCAGTAGGTGGGAATTATGATTAGGATTATCTGGTACACGGGTGGGTTGGTTGACTAGTTGAGTGAGATTAAATGAGTCTGCAAATAGCTCACATTCAAGACCAGCATCATCAGTCCTGGCTGAATGAGTGAGCCATTCAACATTTTGGACATTAAAATCACCCAACACAGTTATTTCAGAAGAAGTATTTAAGTTGAGGACACTGAGTTGTGAGGACAGAGAATCAAAAAGACTTTGCTCTGGAGGAGTATTTGGGGAACGGTAGATGCAACATATGTATTTAAATTTACCAGCAGAAATTAATTTGTATATAGAATAATCAAAATAGGGACAATTGAAACTAGTAACCTCCTTCAGGGCAATTTCAGATTTTGCGAAGCAACATACACCTCCTTTAGGTCTGACATTTTGAAGCAGTTGATAACCTGGAAAATTAAATCTAGATGTGTCAGATGTGGATGTTACTTGAGTCTCTGTCAAAAAAAGGAGAGTAGGGGATTCTGCTTGAAGAAATTGGTGTACAGAATTGATGTTAGAGTGAAGTCCCCTTATATTACTAAAGAAAAAGCTGCACCGACAAGCAGCTTTGGGACTTTGCAATGCTCTTGACACAGTCGCATGATGACGACCGGGAGGGCCCTGTGTCAATAACCCAACCCTGCCAGGAGGAATATCCGAGGGACCACCAGGTTTGCTCTTAACAATTGTACTGCCATATTTATAAGGTAAGTTATGGTGTTACATGTATGATATGTAGTGGGAAGAGTAGTGTTTTATGGATAGAGGATAGCGATGTAGGGCAATGTCGTGAAGTTGTATGTGTATGTTATATAAAGAGGGTTTTCCTGATACCCCTGATGTGTGAGGCAGAAAGATATGTATCCAGCTACCAAGGCCTGGGAGAGAAAATGGAATTCAGGCTATTCCCTGAGTCTCCCGAAACCTTGGCGGTAGTACTTCCCTGGGCGGGGCTGCCTACCCCTACTACCTGCGATATCTGGCGTAATCAACCAGTTTGGAGAATCTCATTACATGCACTTTTGATATGTTAGCTTACCTGTTGCAAAATTAATGCACAAGACCTAAGTAAAATGACTTTAATAAGAAAAAAACATACATAGGCGTCAATCATGTCATCAATGATAATGAAGGTATTAGTACATTAGATTAGTCAGTATTGTAAACGAAAGGGGACTCACCAAATTTACTATTGTAGACAGTTCGTCCTCAATTACACTGCTGAACAGATTATTGAGAGATAGATAGAGAGAGAGAGAGAGATTGAACCATTTTCTAGTTATCATTCATACACATTCATATGTAAATACCTCCTACACGTTCACGTACTCACATGCACACCCATTCACGTATTTACTTTCTAAAGCTTATGCATTTTATCCTTGTAAAAGGTACCTACAGCAGTATTTTTTGTTCTGTAACAGGTATTTTGAACATAAATGCATCCATTCATATTACTATATATTTATCTCTTACTGTGGAAATTCAGTGTATCTATACCTAATGTTATGTCCTTGTTTTTGTCCACTGTGGTGTCTGTTTAGGTCGGTCAATTGTTATGTGAAGACGCCTCTTCTTCCAAAAGGTCTATCTCATTCCTTCCCTACCACCACCCCGTCATCTTCCAGATTATATGCAAATCTGAGAGTCTGTCATTTATTATCTCTTCCTTTGTTGACTTATCAGCGGGTCTGTGGTGGGGAATTCTCCCTACCAAGGTTTGTAATTTGAGACCCATGGTGGCCTCTTCTGAACTAGTGCCAGAGCTACAAGTGTCGGTATCAACGAAACTCAACACCTAGGGTATGCACAGTATAATACAATTTATAGTGATTATATTTAGCTTTAATCTTTATTGGATGAATACACTTAGTGAAAATAAAGTATGGTAGTCTTGAGAATTTTCGTATGCACCTTATAATGACTAAAAATATATTGATAAGGTTGGTTAATTATCATTATAATGTAAAACTTGCAAACTAAACAAACCAAAACTTGAACGAACACAGTAAAAAGACAAACTACTTATCAAAATCGCTATGTGGAAACAATGCTAAAGCAAAATATTAATATATAAATAAAAGTTCACTATCAACCACATAGGGTGCACAGTACTACTTGAGCAAGTTATTCAATACCAAAAATGCACTAACATATCTTCTTCCTTTTTCTAAACAATTATGGGATATTTATGATTACATGTGACTTTAACCCCTTACGGACGGGGAGGTTTGTAATTTCTACTACCTGTGACACCTGAATCATCCTTGTACGACCACAGGCTCTCTTGCAACGATGTTGCAACACGAGGTCAAAAACCCTCAAATACGTTAATATCTTGAGTTTGTCCTTGTTCTCAAGAGACCAGGGGTGTGGAGGGTTGTGGTGGGGAGCTCAGTTACCTCGCTCGGTCCATGCCGAGCGGTCAGAGCCTGCTTGCCGTCCTCCCAACGCGTGGACTCTCTCTCAGAGCCGATAATGTGCTCAACCTCCCTTTTGACTATTATCGGGCCCCCTCGGGATAGGCCACTTTTCTTTCACTCGACATATGTCGGGACCCGCGGCTTGAGTGTTAATACCCAAAAGACGGGACCGTTTTTAATGTCAACTACCTGGCAGGCCCTAAACGAGTTTCATTCCATGCTCTTTTTCATGCATAGAAAAGAGCCAGAGCGTAATACAATTATGAATCCGTGAAAGGGCGATAATAGAGCTGCTTTCCAATGACACCTGAATCATCCTTGTACGACCACGGGTTATCCTGTAGCGATCGCTCAACCCGAGGTGAAAAATCGCTAAATAAAGTAATTTCCCCAGTTTTTTCAGAGTGTGTGAAATATTGCAGTGGCAGTCTCAGTCGCGGCACTGTGGTCGTGCCGAACGGTCAGAGCCCGCCTATCTTCCTCCCAACACGTGGACTCTCTCTCAGAGCCAATAATGTGCTCAAAATGCCGCCCGTTTGGTTAAGTGTTAAAATATATTGGGCAACAATATGCAATGACAATATGTCGGCTATAGCAATTTCGACACACATAATATTATAAAGAATTGTAGAAGCAAAGGGAGGGTGGAAACTTACCATCATATAGAAGGCCTAGAGTGGTGACAGCTCTACAATAGAATCTCCTCAAACTGTGTTTGGCGGAGATACAATTGCATCAGGCGGTAACTCTAAGCAAACCTTGTGTTTTTTTGTTTAATTTACTAGAGTTTTTTTGTAGCACCGTATACATTATATTTTGGTCTTATAGTGGTACCAGTGGTCTTTATGTGCCTAATAGGTCTACTATAGGCGGGCATTTACTATTACATAATTGCTATATATGTCATTAAGAGCTGATATGTATTATTAGGGAGATATATATGAATATAGAAATCCTGTTTATGTCAAACGTTTGCCTGTTATCAGGCTCAAGTATATTACAGTACGTGTTCTATAGATGTCTAAAATACCCTTATATACCCTTCCATTCGTCTATCCATTAGGTGTATCATAGAGCAGTTGGGTGGATGTACATGCTTAGATTAATGTGCAGTATTCGAGAATGCATAATATATTGTAGGCTTGGGCATAAATCGTTAACTGTTTTGATAGCCTAATGCTTAGTGTGCTGAATTTTGGTGTGAGTATCCTAGGTTCGAGTCCTTGGAGTACCACATGTATTCTTAACTTTCATTGATTTCATTAGTTTAGTTTATTTGTAAATTAATTAATAAGTTGGTGAAAACAAATATGAATTTATCCAGGTCAAGGAGTAATTTATAGCGAGGCCTTCCCTCTGTGGTTAAGTGCCTCATTAATTACCCCTTCCATTCGTCTAATCATTACGTTATCAGAGTGCAGTTGGGTATATGTAGAAACTAAGATTAATATGCAATATTCGAGAATGCATAATATATCGTTGGCTTGTGCATAAACCTTTAGGTGTCTTGATAGCCTAATGCTTAGTGTGCGGAATTTTGGTGTGAGTATCCTAGGTTCGATTCCTTGGAGTACCACATGCTTTCATTACTTCAATTGATTGAATTAGTTGTGCTTATTTGTAAATTAATTGGTGGGTTAGTGAAAACAAATATGAATATTTGTTTAATTTTGTATCTATTTTTTTCTTTGAAGAGCAAATTGATTTCACAACAAACAATTAATGTGGCCTTATATTTACAAACAGAGACTACTACTAAAACTACATAATATAATAGTAAAACTCTAATAATAATATGCAGACTTCTTCTACAAACACATATTTTTCATATCTCCCTCCCATAGCCTTGGAAAGACATATACTAATCCTTTCAACCACTTCAGAGTTGTTGTTTTGTTGTTGCTATTCCCAAGGCTGTCTGGCCGAACAGCCCCAAGGTCCCAAGCAAGGCCATGGCCATAAGCGAACGCCCCCACAAAACCCTCCCTGCTTACCACTAATAAAGCCTGGGTGACCGAAGCCACTCCAAGGCGAGGAGCTGAGGAGGGCACGGAAACGCCCGGGAAACCAAAGCCCCACCCAAGGCCCTGTGCCCCTCAGCAACAACCACTTCAGAGTAAGATCCCAGCCCAACACACACACACACACTCACATCAAAGATTGTTAACTAAGCAAGCAGAATCATATATTTAGCTATCTATATATGCGTAAAGGTAAACAATAATAATATTATTATAACGTTATATATTTATGTTATATTTGCCTTGTTAAAAGTACCTATGAATTTAACAGTAATCACAAGCTATTATTCATAAATTATACTAATAATCAAAAATTGATACCTGTCCCTAACATATACTGCATATTCTACAACAAGATTTTCAGCTACCCATTTCTCACACATGTACTTCATAAATGTCAGTTAGCCAAATAGTATTTGAAATGACGGGTCTGAAGACAAGCCCTGCAGAGAACAGTTGCAGAGTAGCCAGTCTGCAACTAAAGGACCCTAAGAGAACCAGAGAACGAAAGGAGAATAAAAGAATACAAGAGCCACCCTTGTTGCCCCGTGCTCTAACCAACACAAGCATGGGAAATCCTTCTCCTCAAATACAGGAGCTACCCCTGTTGCCCCGTGTTCTACGACATCAGTCACCAGCCACAAGCATGGGAAATTCTCACAGCCAATACACTCCCTGCTTTCAAACCATGCCAGCCAATCACAGGGCAGCATTTTCTCTCTGTCCAGACCTGCAGTATAATGAGAGGATGCTTATGCAAGTTGCACATCAACGCCCCAAGTCCTACAGGCATAATGGATGCAAATAAAAGCACCAAATACGACAGCTACAAAGATGCCAGAACCTCCCTACAACTAGTACTACTAAGCGAGAAATAAACAAATTCGCTTTAGAGCTTGAATAATGGTCTCCGTATATTTAGGGAGATTTCTCTATTAATAAGCTAGCTAAACCCTATGTAAGTAATAATTATGATACCTATGAGGTAAGCCATCATGTAAATATTAAACCTCGATGCGTAGGATACGTAACTTACCTCACAACTTCATCACAACAAATTTCCCATATCCCTATGACTTTGAGCCCCTGTAAACGAGAGTCAAGAAACAAGCCGCATATTACCTCTAAGAAATTGTAGTGAAGTATGCAAACCTCAACTGCGGTATTACCCTAAACCTGAATAAGGAGCAGAGTAGCTAATCACAGTAGTGGCTTTGTACCAGCCTGCTCCTGCCCTGCCCGGAGAGTGTACTTGCCTGAAGTACCCCCTGAAGTCCTGCTCGAGTGAAGCCCTACACTCCTGAAGTCTGGAACCTGAAGTCCTACTCGAGTGACGCCCTACACCCCTGAAGTGCTGCTCCATAGACCTATGATCTACGTCGGCCAGACTTATACTCTCTGTCTGCCCTCCAACATTACCCTAAGTGTCCCTGTGTATCTTACGTTGTGTTTATTGTTGTCGAGGTATAGGTAAAATATGTGAATCGTGTTGTGATAATTTATTCTGAGATCTGTGCCTAAGTTCCTTGATTCCGTACTGTGTTAATCCTTCTGAACCTTATATAAATTCCTTGCCAGATCTGTGTCCAAGTCCTACCTCTCTTGATTAATTTATCTCCTCTAAAACGTCTTACGCATACGTTATATAATTGTGTTTATTAATTCACCTCGCCACGCACTCACAGATTATTCCTAATATATGTATTATGTTTTGTATGTTGCAAGTTGAGGTTGCAGTGTATATTTTCGTGATTTAATTCCCCTTCCTAATACATAATATTTACCTAGAACTTATGCCCATTTTCATAATTATTTTATCTCAGTCTACCCGAGTATAAGTATTATTATTTCATAAACTTATTTCTTTCCCGAGCTCCCCAACCTACGTTCGATTATTTAATCGCCTTTGAAATTATGTTATGAATTAGTATTGACGTTCATTTGATTACTAATGTAAGTAATTCTGATTCTTCATCTCTAGGAATTCTAGCATTGCATAGCGTGTTACTTATTTATCCATCATCTACCATACGCCTCGTATTACGGTGTATATCTTTTAAGACTCTGTTAACTTGTTCAGACATCTTGGTTATACTGGTTTAAGTAATTCCTTAGCACAACTTCTTCGTGTGCGTTAATTATTCTTTCATAATTAATAGTTTGTTAATTATCACTTTACGCTATTAAATCATAAGTGTTTCCAAAGCATTCATTGACTAAGTTTGTTTAGTTAATTATAATTTGTTCTCAAATACAATTAGTAGATATTATTCTATAGTTGATTCATAATTGTATGCTAACCATTACATCTGAATTCCTCGACTCGTTTCGTTATAATTACATACGATCGTTTGAAGTGAATATACGATTCCCATCATAAATTACATAATTCGAGTTACGATTATCAGAATTTGTGTAAGTCATTAATTAATATTCTGCCACTAATCTCATTATAATATTTTTGAAACTAAATCCATAGTTGCGCAAACTTAAAACTTATTCTCCAACACCGCAGTCCAACTACATGACCTGACCCCCTTGTTAATGAGAAGGTCACCTTAGTAAACGTGTCTACCTGGATAGTGCGCGCACCCACTACCGTGTGACTCACCCACCATACCTGTGTGCTTATTTACCATCTCAACTCAACCAGTATCTCTTGTATTGAGATTGTGTTCCTGTATTATATTGTTGATTACTCACGGAAGACACTAGACTCGCATCATTATTATTATTAAGGGTCGATACTACTGTATAAGTCACATGTTTTAATTTAGTTGCTATTTATTACCTTATTTATAACCACATTTGTTTCCTGATTGAATCTCATTGATTATCTAAGTTTATATGTATTCTATTCATTGCCTGATATTCCTAATAATTATCAAGGTAATACTTCATTCCGGATTACGAATCTATATTCGTGAACTGGAAATAGAAATGATCATGCTAAGATTGTCTAGACCTCAAGCTAGACGTTATCTAGAATAAACCTATTTGTGAATTACATGTGTTATTATTGAGTTATGTATTACCTAGTTGAATACCTATTGTGTGCTATTAAGAACGTGTTAGGTGTGACCCGTTGGGCTCTATTACGGTCTATAAGTTCATAGCTGGATTTTAGTAGAGACTATATCACGAGCTGTAAATATTATAACAGTATTGGTCTGCCTTATACTAACCACATACACAACATAAACAACCACAAGAGACAGAGGGGAAACATACACATGTCACAGCTAGAGGTACTGTACCTGGATACAGTTATTGACGGGGAAAGATAACAGACATGACACAGATAATCGCTATGTGTAATCCATGCAATTAAACAGTAGACAGAATGCAAGCAGACAGACAAGAAATCAAGCACAAGCAGTCAGACAAGATATAGAGATAAACAGTTAGACAAGACCATAGACAGAAAGATGTGACCACAGAGAGTAATAGGGCGGGAAGAAATATAGACAGGACCACAGATAAACAGAATGCAGACAGAACACAGACATAAAGACGCACACTGACGCAGACAGGGCCACGTCTATTAACAGGAGAACCACACACACCATCAGACACACATACATTCACAACTCTCGTCCTGACTCTCACACATCGTCGCCTCTCATTTCACGCCGACCGGACCAGTGAAATGTTGTGTTGGGTGTCATTGTGTGGGAGAGAGAGAGAGAGAAGAGTAGGCGAGGAAGGTTAGGGAGGAGTGGTGTGGTGGTGGTGAGGGAGCAAGTGAATGTAATAACAAGTTTAGAGATCCCTCCAGTTATCTTGTGTCAAGCCTCCTTAAGTTGGACAATTACAACTGGTCTTCCTCACAAGTTTTTTGTTTATTTTTAATCAAACCAACTTCGGGTAGTGTGGACAGTTGGTAATACAATGTTGTATAGAATGTGTTATTTGTTGAAACTATATTGATATTAAACAGGTTAACCCACCATTAATTCCCCCTCCATTATTTGCTACCATTCCTACATATGTGTCCCCCCCTCCTTTTTTTCCTCCCTCCTAAATTATCAGCTATTTATACTCCTATTCTCCCTTTTATCGGGTAATTTTGTTGGCGCAAATTTCCCTAACACGGTCTCTTTAACAAGGGGTAGGCAGCTAGAGTTCATTGCAACAGAGAGACTTCTAGTGCAAGGCCTCAGTGTCACTCCAAAATGCCTGGACACACGGAGTTGGAAGCAATTTAAGTCATAGGAAGAGGGAAAGACTGATTCTGGGAGAGAGTTCCAGAGCTCAGCAGTTGAATGGAAGAAAGCCTGAGAATAACGTTTCGCTCTTGAGTTGGAGAGTTGCATAAGGTAGGGGTGGGATTGTGTTGCAAGACGGGTACTAAGTACCCTACGTAGAGGAGGTGGTGTACACTGGGAAAGCTCTGAGGAACATTGATTATTATAGTAGTGATAGAATTGCGAGAGAGATGCAACATTGTGGCGAAGAGAGCGAGATTGCAGAGAGTTAATGGGCGGGAGTTAATGATATGAAAGGCTTTCCTTTCTACATTGTCTGAGAGTGCGGTGTGAGGATTCTCCTCACACATGTGAACTAAAGCGGTATGCAGTCCAAAGCAGCTGCTCTCTTCAAATTGGCCACCTAACCTATTCCAGCTGTAGCCATAATGGCCCTATGGAGTGGCCCAAATAACACTGACAGCCCAAAGTCGTCCACTCGGCCATATATGACTGCAGCTTAAAATGACCCCCAGCTCATATTGGCCGCTTGAACAAAGGGGATCAAGCTAAATGATCCCACTGCTCACAATGGATTCAAAACTGAAAACCGCTGCTCAGATCAATTTGACTGTAACCAAATATTGCCCTGCGAACCATGTCAGCCACTCAACCAAAGGGATGTAATCCCTAGCGACCTTGCTGCCCAAACTACCCTGTGACCCAACGCAGGCCCAATGTAAAAAAACAGATCAGTGGCACAAGATGGCCCCACGGCACTAAATGGAAACATTGCCCAAAACAGGCTAATGTCCAAAACTCACCCCAGTATGGCATTGCGGCGTAAGATATGACCCCAAAGCGGCCTCTCTAGCTAATGCAGTCGCAACCAAGAAATGCAGCCTGGGTCGAATCCGTTAGCCTACTGTTTCTTAGCAAAATTCAGCCACTTGATTATTGTTAATATTAAAATTCGTTTTATCTCTCAGAGTGATTTACGCTCACCCGAGGAATTACGATCGTGTGTGCAAGAAAGGTGTGACGGACGAGGAGTGTTTGGAATGGCCAGGGATGTGGCGGTGGCAGACATGTGTTTGTTGCTTTGCAGCACATGTTTCTTCATTAACATCTGTCTTTCTCTCCTTTTAGTATTTTCTATATATTTGTATATCTCATCTCTTCCTCTTGGCCTGTCTATGTTTATATATTTATACAGGGTGTCCCAGGAGGAAAGGTCATAACTTTGGGAAATGATATAACAAGGTACTCAAAGCATAAACTGTTCTACAACAAAACATCCAAATCTCAACCGTTAAACATATATTGAAGGCTTAAATTAGTGTCCTCCCCCGCAATATGTCTATAATTGCTAATATGTCTATAATTATTTTGAAACTTATATAATTATAGTATCTTTATAATAACATGGTAAACAAATTGCAGGAAGATGGAAGTGTGGTAGGCACTAGGACAGCTAGGCCAGCCTTATGGGGAATTAATTAAGAAAATACCATTGTCAGCATGCAATATCTCTATACCGGTTGAGATTTGGAATATTTCTTATAGAACATTTTATGCTTAGAATACCTTGTTCTATCATTTCTCAAAGTTATGCCTTTCCTCCTGTCTATCATGCTTCTTCAAACATACATTGTCGCATGTATGTTACATGTATCTTTTATGTGTAGTCAAATGTATTCATAGGCTTAACTCCAGGTAGGAGTATTAGGACGTTTTGAGGTACGATCCTATATTGTTTAGCTTTTGACTCTATATAAGGATGACTGAAGGTGTCGATGTCCTTAGGAGTTAATATATATTATTTTAGTTAAACGTTGATTGTAGATGTTGATCTCAGCTTTCAGTTCTCTGCTAGATGATGATAGATTAATTATGTAGATATTGTATCGCGGCCACCATCCCACATATACCTTATATATATATATTATATATAGATAAAGGGGAAAAGGAATGAAAGTGGTATCCAACCAACTTTGATATTTATTCAAGTAACAACTGAATATACAGTAGTGCTAATAAAGTAATGTTAGAGAAAACCCTATTATATGAGGGAGTCTCTCGGGGTGGTGTTATCGCCCCGAATGTTGGTATCTATCTCCCAGTTCACATCCCCAACCAGCCTCACTACACATGCACCTCCTAGAGGTGAAGGAAATTTCTTTCACACCTTCCGGTCATAGGATGAGAGCATGAGAGAGACACACATGTGCATGATTGCTAAAATGGCATGGGAACGGATCCTGACTCATGAGTTTTAGAAGGAGGAAGTAACAAGGAGTTACAATGAATACCCCTTCAGGAAGTAAAGTTATCTGTATAGAGATTATTCAATAACAAGTATATTAGCTTAAAATTATACGATAGATGGTTATAATAATTGCATAGTAAATAATACAATCTTTAGATGTAATAATTATGTATGTGTATGTATCTGTTCTCTTTCTACCGTTCTCCTTACCATCTGTTTCATCACCCTTTATGGCTCCTGCTCTCTTCTCCTTGTTATGTTTTTTCTCTCTCTCTCTCTCTCTCTCTCTCTCTCTCTCTCATGCACACACACGCATACACACACACTCCTGCTTTACCCAGACTCACCCCAGGATTTGACTGATCTCACCTTCATATTAAAAGCCTTCTCACCCCCATCTTATCTTTTGTCTGTTTTCCTTATACGTTCTTCTTCATGCTCTTCTTCCAAATATTCTTCTTCATGTATTTCCTCAGTTATTATAAATAATTTCTTCTTCATATTCTTCTTTCACCCCTCTCCTTTATAATATTTCTATATATTCCATTTCTTCGTGTATTCCTATTTATTGCTTGGTCAATGACAATTACACAAAATATGAAAGGAGTACAATTGTAAATAATGATGCTGATGAAAACTAAAAACAAGCTAGAGACTGCTAGACAAAGAGGGAATTTGACCCAAATATACAGTATACTGTAAGACAGATGAAGGGTCGCTCTTAAAAAGGCAGTTTTATTCTTAACATTGAGTTCTTGTGAGTCCTGGAAATTGGACAACTTGTTTATAAAGCAACGTGGCCTGCCGAATCTAACTAACTCACTCTCCCTCTCTCTCTCTCTCTCTCTCTCTCTCTTTATATATATATTTGGAAGTTAGTGTAGCCCACCAACACTGACAGCAATATCAAACTAATAATATATTATAAATCTCCCAAAACCTCCCAACTTGTTCTACGTAATCGCCCAGCCAAAGATAAAAAACAAATGAACCTGGATCATGTCGTCTACCAACATTCTTGTACCCAACGTACATCGGCATGACCCAGACTCGCTTGAGTCGTCGTCTCACCCTCCACCTTCAATCTGGCTCTATCAAAAATCACTACAACAGCCCTCACCACCCCAGTTTAACTCGTAAAGACTTTGAAACTAACAACTCCATACTAGATAATGAGCCCGACCCTAGGCGCCTCCCCCTCCTTGAAGCTATATACATACAAACACTCAACCCTACTCTCAACAACCAGACCTTGGACCTCCAAATTCTCCCAACAGCTAGGAGATCTTACCCCCGCAGAATTCCGGATCGAAATGAACTTACCACCACTACTACCCCCAGCCAACGCCAACCTGATGATGCCCTCGCCCCCAGCCAGCCAATCAATAGACGAAGCGCACGCATAGCAGCCATCAACCAACCACATACGCAGATCACCGAGTAGCCCCGCCCACCTGTGTAAAACGAGGCGTGATCCTACCTTTTGGTATATATACCCCTGTTCTCCCCTTTTAATATGCGAAGCATATATTGATAGGAGACAGATCGAACAACGCGGTGGGACTAGGCCTTGCACGATTGATGACATCTGTTACGCCCGGCACTACGAAATAAACAAGGGAATTTAATAATGGACTAGAAGATAGGCTATATCTGCAACAACGGTATGCTAATTCCAAACCCTCGAACTATTACGCCGCACTTCTACAAAGGCTTTCCAGTGACGGCAAAGCCTACTCACAAAAGGAGTACTTTACGTTAATAAAATACTCTCAAGTAATAACAATGCTTAAATAAACTATAACAAGATTTAATAAAGGAGTATATGCTTACGTAAACTTTAGTGTGAGTCTGAACTCAACATTAAACTCTTCAATGCTCAATGAAAACACTGGAAGTCTAGTCCTACAGCAAACAGATATAGAATCTTCTGAAAACGTCTGATGCTCTAAGATACTCGTCGAATATAGAACAGAAATAATGCAGGGGCAGGACACCAAAGCGTGGATCTTAAATACACCAACAAGTAGGATACATATATATAAAACAAGGGGGTGCAACAACTCTGTGACAGCACTAATAATAGCCACTCAAAAACAGTAATTAAAGTTAATAAACACAATGCTGTCTTTCTCACTAATAAAGTCTAGCAGTGGCATAAAAGGTACCAGGAACCTAGGCAGAGCGCAAGCATGCTCATAGCCTACTGTCTCCCCTTGAACAGATTTCCCTTAAGTTACGTTAAGTGACTAGGAGGCTCTCTTGGTAAGTCCAGATCTCAAGTATCTGGTCTTACCCTGGCGCTCCACAAAGGTCAACAAAATGAGGTAGCAAGCATACAAGTAAGAGTAGGCAAAAGCCCTTCACTTGTATACTGCTACACTCGCAAAGAAAAAATATGCACAAGGATTACAGGCTACCTTAGGGGAGGTGTGGTGGAGTGGTCTTGCCACTGGCCTGGTAATCCAAAGGTCCCGGGTTCTAATCCTGATGTATCAATGGGAAGATATTATTGGGATGGAATTTGTGCTGTACCTAGTATCAGTGCATTACCACAAGCCCACCGAAACGTCAATAAAATACCTTCATTGTTCCCTGATTAAATAGCACTGTATGAATATTTCCATATTCAAAATATGCTATAGGGGAGAAATGCCTGGTGAGTTATCTGCTCAACAGGTGGCGTTGTGTGTGTGTAAGTGTGAGAGTCCGAGTGTAGGGGGTGAGACAGTGAAGCACGGGAACGAGGTGGCTTCAGAGATGGGGTCGTTTCGGGCCATGAGTGAGCACTGTGCCTCATGTGAAGGCAAGATGGCAGGTGCTCGTTGTACTCTACATGCTTCACATGTCTCACTCCCTAGACTGGAACAAGACCTCACGGGCTTCACTGTTCATTGTAAAGCGGTGAATGTTAATGCTCTCAGCCTATGCCCGAGAGGAAGTAAGTTGGAATATAGATAAAAAAAAAAAAAAAAAATAGCTTCGTCGAAGTCGTACAGGCTCTGACTTGCCACATACATAACTCAGACAACGACCAAAGATACCCTCCACTGTCTAGCATTAAATAGTACGAAAGAACAACTCAATAATTAGAAGCACCCCAATACCATGTGACTATGACTCTAATAATCCCTAAAGCTAGTGCAAAACATATATGTGAGAACTGGTGCTGGTAATACGACTGGCCGACTATTGAAGTCGTATGCGAGAACCAGAAGGGATGGATAATGAATAAAGATGACAAGTATTGGGATGAAGGAGTTCAGAGAGAGAAACAGAAGTAAAGAGGGTTAGATTGGGGACAGATTGCAAAGGGAGTCTAGTACCAAGCACACCATGCCAAGCTCTGAAGAGACACGCGAGAAGGATGCCCGCACCACCCTACTAGGACAGCGGCCCCCAATCACAGATGACTACGTCATGAAAAGCAGGCGTCATATGACGCGTGAGGCCAGCCGACCAATCACGAGTGTGGGAACCTCCGCCCGAGCGAGGGAGTCACACGTACATACACACGCACATATTACCACCTCGCTGCTCGCTCTCTTTCTCCTTACAATTCACACTACATATCTTATACTCTATCAATGATATAAAATACTTCCAAGTGTCACAGACAAGAATAAAGACCACCACTGATCTGTCTGTGACATCATGAATATTAAGAAAGAAAGAACATCGTTCTACGATTATTATAGCCCATTTCACTGCCCTGGCGAGCGCTAGCGAGCTACGAGTACATTCTGGCAAGCTGGCCAGCGTAACACCCCGCCCAAGATGTGGGACGTTTTAGCCTCAGGTGAACGCCACATCTGACCAGACAGAATGCCCACCAACCCCACATCACCCAGCTACTCTCCCAAGTTGTGAAAACAAGGCACGATCACAAACATAAAACACTTCATTATATAAAACAAAATCTACACAACACTTCCCAAAAATAATAGTATCACTTAACAATATTACACTCAACGAGCAAGGTTCAACCAGCCTAGCCTACTAAGACAAAAACACAGGATGTCTTAGATTCTTGCTGTAACATACTGCACTTATATACTATCAAAAAGAAAGAGTTTTTATGTGAGGTTTTTATATTTTTAATAGTGTTTTTGGCGGCTTTCCACTACAGGGGCAAGCCTAATTTTTCTGCACTCAACCCAACACACCTTTGGTGATCTACCCTGGGTCCTCCACCCTGGACAAATAGTCAGCTATCACATTGTCACAACCGGCAATATGGCGAATGTCTAGGTTATACTCCTGCAACATTAAGGACCATCTGGTTAGCCGCATATTCCGGTTGTGGAACTGATTAAAAAACTTCAAAGGGTGGTGGTCAGTGTAAATCACCACGACTGGGCCAAAAGCGGGAACATACACCTCTCAAAGTGCCTGAGCGCCAGCACAATGGCCAGAAGCTCCTTCTCTACCACTGAATAGTTCTTTTGTGCTGAGTTGAACTTTTTGGAAAAGAAACTTACTGGGTGTTCCACACCTTCTGTGTCTGTTTGCAACAAGACGGCACCAGCCCCTACGCCGCTAGCATCTGTCGCTAGCTGAAAAGGTCTTGAGAAGTCTGGGGCCCTGAGTATGGGGTGAGTGCACAAAAGATGCTTCACCAGTGAGAAGGCCTTCTCACACTCAGGTGCCCACCCAAACTTTTTCGTCTTTGCAAGTAGGTCCGTCAGAGGAGCCAACACCGAGGAGTATCTGCGGATGAATCTGTGGTAATACCCAATCATGCCCAAGAACCTCATGATCTGTCTTTTGGTGGTCGGCCTGGGGAACTGGTTAATAGCCTGTATCTTGGTAAGGGGGGGGCACACCTGGCCTAACCCTACCACAAACCCCAAATACTGCACAGTTGTCCGAACAAAATCACATTTGCCCAGATTGACCACCAAATGAGCCTCACTCAGCCTCCTGAACAATGCCCCGATGTGCTCGCAATGGTTTTCAAAGTCATCATCGTAGATTATCACATCATCTAGATAAACGGTGCAGTTAGGGATCTCCGCCACTAACTCATTCATCAGGCATTGGAAAGTTGCAGGTGCATTCTTCAGCCCATATGGCATAACGTTGCAATGGTAGGTGTTCCCATCCACCACAAACCCGCACACCAGCTTCGCCCGCTCAGACAACGGCACCTGCCAGTAGCCTTTGACAAGATCAACCTTGGTCAGGTAACGTGTACACCCGATCTTGTCAACACCGTCATCTACGCGGGGAAGAGGGTAGGCATTGGTGAGGGTTAAGCTGTTCAACCGCCTGAAGTCAATGCAAAACCTGACCTTGCCGTCTGGTTTAGGCTGCAGAGTGACGGGAGATGTCCACTTAACCGCCCCTTATTCTCTCCAACATGTAGCCTAATTCCGCTCGGAGAGCCGGAAGTTTAATGGGAGGTACACGATAGGGCACTGATTTAAAAGGGGGATGGTTTCCAACGTCTACATCATGCACCGCATGAGTTGTGAGGCCTGGGTGCTCGGCAAACACAGTGGGGTATAAACTGAACAGGTGCTGGATCGCTGCACGCTGTTGCTCAGGCAGGTGCTCAAGCGCTTCCACAGCCACCTGGTTCGTGTTCCCTGCCCACTGATCCGCCGAGACATGACAATCCCAACTTTCCTCCACCTGTGCCTCACTGCCCCTCTCTCCTTCTCCACCTTGGCTGCTGCAGACCAACACAGGGACAGTAGGCTGCTCAGGTGGGCGCCTCACGAACTCTTTTAACAGGTTCACATGACAGAGCTGATTTTTCTTCCACCTACCCGGAGTAGCCACAAGGTAATCTAGGTCAGATAACTTCCGCACGACCTTGTAAGGACCGACAAACTTGGCAGACAGGGGATGGCCTACTAAGGGCAATAAGACCAAAACCTCCTGTCCTACCACAAACTCCCGGAGCTTTGCTTTGATGTCATACCGATCCTTCATCAAGGCCTGATTACCTACAAAATTTCTCCCTGCCAGCTCCAGGCTTTTCAGCATCCTGTCTCTACTCTCGAGGACATACTTAATTAGAGAACATGGGCGGCACAGTCCCTTCCCAGATCTCTCTCACCATGCTCAGAGGACCTCTAACCTGATGCCCGAAAACTAACTCGTTGGGGCTAAATCCAAGGCTCTCCCCAGGTACCTCTCGTGCCGCAAACAAAACGTACAGTAGGTCCCAATCCTTGCCGTTCTCCAAACAGTAGCACCGCAACATGCTTTTCAAAGTGGAATGCCATCTTTCCAACACCCCTTGACTCTCTGGGTGATAAGCTGAAGAGACAACCTTATTGATCCCATGCTGCTGCATGGTCTGTTTAAAGAGTGTGGACGTGAAATTCGACCCTTGGTCCGACTGAATTTCCTGCGGGTACCCGTATCTCGAGCAATACAACAGCAAGTTTCGCACAACAGTTTTAGACTTGCCATTTCTCATAGGGTATGCATCAGAGTAGCGAGTGGAGACGTCCATGAGGATTGGCAAAAACCTGTTACCTGCACTAGTGGGAGGCAGAGGGCCTACCATGTCGATGATAGGGAGGACTAATAGCAGGCACTGGGTGCAACAGAGCCTTAGGTATGCTCTGATTCGGCTTTCCCACCCTCTGGCAGGTACCACACATCGCCACCCAGGCCGAAACTTGGGCTTTAATACCTGGCCACCAGAACAACCTAGATAACAAGGCCAACGTTTTACTCACACCCAAGTGACCTGCCAACGGAACATCGTGCGCCAACCGCAACAGGCTATCACGACACTTCTCAGGGACCACCAACTGGTCAACCACTCTTGCCCCACCATCCCAACTACGTCTGGGATCCAAAAAACGGCGATACAGAATTCCCCCAATATGAAAAAAATCTCCCGGCTTTGCATCCCCGTCCTCATCGAGTTCTATAGCCCCGTTCCCACAACTCTCAAGCCCAGGTTCTTCTATTTGCAACCGACATATATCAGAGGGTGCCAACCTGTCTAAATGCTCCTGAAGCAACTTGTGGCCACCCCCAATACTGGGCTGCTCAAGCCTTGCCTGCTTCGCCTGGGAACGTTTCTGTCGCGGAGTGCTAACACGCCCTACCATGTCACTAGGGGGGACAGGTTCTGGGGCCACTCTGGACCTCATAATGGGTGCAAGTACCGAGTCACCAAGGAGAGTCGCTGGGTCCAAACTCTCAACCCGACCAGCCTTGACTTTCTCCTTCCGACCCTTCCTCCGCTAGTCTAAAACTTTGGTACTAGGCTGTGACACCTGAATGGACTGAGACCTGGTGACAGCACACGCCATCTGCGGCATCTGGCACCTCTCGAGCCACTCTTGCCCCTCCCTACTCGTGTCGGCCGCCCTCTCGGCAACGACTAAGGGTGGAACCTCGGAAGTGAGCACCGCAAAGTCGTTACCGAGAAGGAGGTCGAACCCCTCAACTGGCAACTTCTCAACAACACCCACATCCAACTCTCGTGTCACACCGTCCACCTCAAGCTCCATTCTGACCAGCGGGTAAGACCGCGTAGTATTGATGCCTTGAACCACCACAACCCGAGCCGCGTTAATGGGCTTGCCAGTGAAATTCTTAACAAGTGTCTGGGAAGCACCCGTATCATGCAGCAACTCAAGCCTATGCTCCTCACCAGCCCACCTCACAGTGCCGTGCCCCCTATGACCACAAAAAACATCTCGGACGGGTGACGAGCCCTCCTGCTGCTTCTGCACCGGCGGTGACTTTGCAACCGACTGTTTACCCCGGGCAAACGCGGAAGACCTCAAAGACACACCGATGTTGCTCACTAGTGACACCACTGCTGTAGGCGGTGTGCTCGGACATGAGCGCGCAATATGCCCCTTCTTATGACACTTGAAACATTCCACTTCACTCTTGGACTTCCCCTGAGGTTGGTAAGAGCCCTGGCCTTTCTTTAACGGGAAGGGTTTCGACTTGGGATCACTCCTAACTCATCAAACACTGGAACCAACTTTAGTAGATGTGACAGAGACTGGTCATGGGGTCGACCCCCCTAGACGAAACGGTTCCCCATCACCTCTACACAAGGTTTCTCTAGGTCAACATTGGCACAATACCTTGCAGACTCATACTTGAGCTCAGCCTCTCGATGCTTAAGTTTGGCGAGCTCGAGCTGAAACAACATCTCGGGAGACAAACCCTGAGGAGGGGGTGCTACTAACGGGGACCCACCCCGTGAGTCACCTAGAGGCATATCCAACTGCCAGCGAACATCGGCCTGCGGGAACGTACCCGGCTCCGGAACCCAAGGGGGCGCTATAATAGGAGTTGAGTGGAATGGGGGCTGGGACGAAGGTGCCCCAGCTCCCGCTCCACCCGAACCCCCATGCACCCCACCAAGCACACAGGTAACGAGCTCACTTCTCGACAAACCGCTGGTACCGGAAAACCCTAAGACCATGGCTACACACTGCAATCCGAACCGGTCCAGCCCCGACACCCGGTCCGCCGACACAGGCTCCTCCAAAAAAATCCGAGCATCCTCCTCACTGTTCACCACCCGAACGCCGTTAACCAACTCCATCTTCTCCACCTACTTGCCTGTCTCTCGCACTGTGCCCTCACTATGCTCAGACCCGTCCAGTGACATGATGGAGTCAACAACAAAAAATCTCAAGTCAAGACAAAAGTAGCCAAACTCTCGCGTAGCTTTATTCACCAAAAATATTCGAAGATGTTTTTAAGTGCAATACTAGGTCACCAATAAACTCCAACAAGTTCTATATATCCTCAAAACAATGTCCACTGCCAACACTGCGAGAAATAAATTCAACCCCAAATGGCAATAAGATTTCTCCCAAAAAAACTGCAATATTCAGTTCACTATATACTGGACTAAGGTCGCCATTTGTTACGACCGGCACTACGAAATAAACAAGGGCACTTAATAATGGACTAGAAGATAGGCTATATTTGCAACAACGGTATGCTAATTCCAAACCCTCGAACTATTACGCCGGTGAACAAAACACTTAAACCCTCCAGAGTTAATCTACTGGATAATGGAGTATCAATTAACTGGGTTTTAGTGCACTTCTACAAAGGCTTTCCGGTGATGGCAAAGCCTACTCACAACAGGAGTACTTTACGTTAATAAAACGCTCTCAAGTAATAACAATGCTTAAATAAACTATAACAAGATTTAATAAAGGAGTATATGCTTACGTTAACTTTGTGTGAGTCTGAACTCAACACTAAACTCTTCAATGCTATATGAAAACACTGGAAGTCTAGTCCTACAGCAATCAGATATGGAATCTTCTGAACACGTCTGATGCTCTAAGATGCTCGTCGAATATAGAACAGAAATAATGCAGGGGCAGGACACCAAAGTGTGTATCTTAACCCTTAATTAGCGGCGAGCAACATAAGTCGAGTTAAATAAAGCTGGACTATGTGGCGGCGCTCGACATAGGGCGTGTGGCAATTTCAGCACGTAATGTTGCTGAGAGAGAGAGACAAGTGGTGGCAGGAGAGTAGCGAGCGTATGACTGCTCCAGACCACCGCGGTGAACCTACTGACACGAATCCCACCTCCTCCCTCCCTCTCTCACTCGCTATATACGGAATTGTATGGGGAAAGTGCCTAATTACATGCTTTTTGCACTCGCGTTGCACGGTTATTGCAAGAACACTAGCCATCATAAAAGGATTGTTATGGTGTCATTCGAAAGGTCTGCTTATGCCCTTTCAGGGATAGATACTTGTTTTACGGTCTGGGTCTTATTTAGGCATGAAAATGATCACGTAAACAGCCCTATTTTGGCTAAAAACACCCCGCTGGGCGGTACATATAAATAAACCGCATAGGCCGCTCGTAAGGTGTTAAATACACCAACAAGTAGGATTCATATATATAAAACAAGGGGGTGCAACAACTCTGTGACAGCACTATTAATAGCCACTCAAAAACAGTACTTCCTTAGTCAACGTAACAGCCAAACTGGGTTATGCACTGTGCATCAACCTAGTCTAAAATAAGGCGTGAATAATTCCTAAAGCATACGCAATTAAAGTTAATAAACACAATGCTGTCTTTCTCACTAATAAAGTCTAGCAGTGGCATAAAAGGTACCAGGAACCTAGGCAGAGCGCAAGCATGCTCATAGCCTACTGTCTCCCCTTGAACAGATTTCCCTTATGTTACATTAAGTGACTAGGAGGCTCTCTTGGTAAATCCAGATCTCAAGTATCTGGTCTTACCCTGATGCTCCACAAAGGTCAACAAAATGAGGTAGCAAGCATACAAGTAAGAGTAGGCAAAAGCCCTTCACTTGTATACTGCTACACTCGCAAAGGAAAAATATGCAAAAGGGTTACAGGCTACCTAGCTTCGTCGAAGTCGTACAGGCTCTGACTTGCCACATACATAACTCAGACAACGACCAAAGATACCCTCCACTGTCTAGCATTAAATAGTAGGAAAGAACAACTCAATAATTAGAAGCACCCCAATACTATGATACCATGTGACTATGACTCTAATAATCCCTAAAGCTAGTGCAAAACATATATGTGAGAACTGGTGCTGGCAATACGACTAGCCGACTATGGAAGTCGTATGCGAGAACCAGAAGGGATGGATAATGAATAAAGATGAGAAGTATTGGAAAGAAGGAGATCAGAGAGAGAAACAGCAGTAAAGAGGGTTAGATTGGGGACAGATTGCAAAGGGCATCTAGTACCAAGCACACCCATGCCAAGCTCTGAAGAGATACGCGAGAAGGATGTCCGCACCGCCCTACTAGGACAGCGGCCCCCAATCACAGACGACTACGTCATGAAAAGCAGGCGTCATATGACGCGTCAGGCTAGCCGACCAATCACGAGCGTGGGAACCTCCGCCCGAGCGAGGGAGTCACACGTACATACACACGCACATATTTCCACCTCGCTGCTCGCTCTCATTCTCCTTACAATTCACACTACATATCTTATACTCTATCAATGATATAAAATACTTCTAAGTGTCACAGACAAGAATAAAGACCACCACTGATCTGTCTGTGACATCATGAATACTAAGAAAGAAAGAACATTGTTCTACGATTATTATAGCCCATTTCACTGCCCTGGCGAGCACTAGCGAGCTACGAGTACATTCTGGCAAGCTGGCCAGCGTAACACATCAAATAAAATCGTGCACCTAAGACCCAATTTTCCAACTCTAATCAGGCATAACTCCAGCACAAAACCAGATATAATCTTATCAAATAACAGGACATACCATAACACAAGAATAGAACCAGGACCACTCACCTCGGCTGACCACCTTCCAATGATTTTTACCATTACGGCTACAGCAATCACCATATCGACCGCACCAAGACTTGATCTTAAAAAGGCAAACTGGGAAATATTCAACCAAACAATAAGGGATAATTTGGCAGCACAAGAAAACCAAAATCTAGATGGGGTGGGAATGGAGGACATAGACGAAGCCTTGGACTCATGGTACAATGTCATAGAAGCCACAATTGACAACTCTATCCTAACCACAGACAAAATCCGAATCTGCAAACCAATCATTACGCCACTCCTCCGAGAAATTCAACATAACTTTTGCAGACTTAGAACAGACGCAGAAGTGAATGGTTGGGAGTATAACAGATACCTGCAATACCGACGCCTGCAGCAATACCTCATTGATGAAAGTCAAGATATTAGCAATCAAAACTGGGAAAGGCAGATGGACTTCCAAATTGCTAAATATAAAGAACCCCAATCGTTTTGGACAAAAGTAAAACAATTGCAAGGTAATTCTAATGAACCAACAAAGTATATCCTAAATGAAAACAACGAAAAGATATATGATGATGCGGAGAAAGAGAGGGTCTTCCGCCATATTTGGAGTAATGTCTTTAGGATCTCAGATGAGGAGAATGAGGATTTTGACGATGTGAATGAGGAGACAGTCAGACAGTTCATAGAGGAAAACAACCACAGAACGATCCCCCTCAGTGAAGTAGATACCACTAGATACAACAACATCAACCCGGTTACATGAGACAGAGGGCTGGTATTACAAAACCAAACCGATAACCTCATCATCCTTAACGACATCCATCAACATACCCATATTCCTCACCAAGCCCTCTATAACCCATCACCTCCAGACATCACCTTTTGCTCCCCAGAACTCGCCCCCACAACATCCTGGAGGGTGGTCAGAACCTTAGGCTCTGACCACCTCCCGATCATTATCACCACCAAAACCAGACTCACCCCAGCTAGCCACAAACACACATACATCAATTATAAAAGAGCTAACTGGGAAGCATTCACAAATGAGACAGAACAACACTTCATAACTCTAAACAGTACACCTATCACTAACATCAACAATGCTGTACACATACTCAATAAAACTATCCAAAACCCTGACATGAAACACATTCCAAGCGGTAACAGAAAAAGACACAACCCAAACTTCACACCAGAAATTCAAAACCTCATCAGACAACGCGACATACTGAAACACTCCCCAGCACCCCACACACAAGACATCACACAACAAATTCAAGTACTCAACACCCTAACTAACAACAAAATGCAAGAACAACAAAAACTAAATTGGAATAATTTTCTACAAACACTTGATCACAAAACAAACCCCAAAAAACTCTACAAAACACTAAACAGCATCACAGTTTCCAACAGCAACACACCACAATTACATGCTGCAATCACAACAACAGACTCTACTCCTTCATGTAAACAACAAGCAAACACTCTCATCAATCACTTTTCACATGTCAGCCACCTAAAACCTCACAAAGACGACCGACGTGTCATCCGACGTAAGAGACAATTCCCCACAGACCCTGACTATACACCCTTCACCAATCACCAGACAAAGCATATCATCAACAATCTCAAGCACTTACCCGCCTGTGGCCTAGACAACATAAGCAACATACACCTCAGACACCTGGGACCACAAGGCATACAAGCACTCATTAACATATCAAACTACAGCTATTCACACAACACAATACCAGACATTTGGAAGCATGGTATCATCATCACATTCCCCAAACCCAACAAAGACCCCACGCTACCCTCCTCGCACCGCCCCATCACACTCCTTTGCTCCCCCTCCAAAGTCATGGAACGCCTAGTATTACAACTAATTACACCTGACCTACCCCTAGCTCCAACACAACATGGCTTTAGGCCACTGCACTCCACAAACACTCTTCTCACAGACCTTACACAAAGAGCTTTCAACGGCATCAACTCAGCTAGACCACCACACAGATCAGTATTAGCCACACTCGACATTAGTAAAGCCTTCGATGCCATCCCCCGCCACAACCTAACAAACATAATCTACAACACAAACATGCACAACAACACAAAAAGGTGGCTGGCCAACTTCCTAGCAGGCAGATGTGCACACGTATCTTTTGCCGGTCAGTCATCTAAAATCAGAAACTTTCCAAACGGAGTCCCACAAGGATCCGTCCTATCGCCCGCACTCTTCAATATGTACATGCACGATATAACTACACCCAATACGCCCCAAATAAACTTAGCCTCCTATGCAGATGACATAACACGCACATGCACACACCATGACCCAAAAAGAGCAACAGATCTCCTTCAACCCTATCTCAACACACTACATGGCTGGTGCACTACAAACAGACTTATTCTAGCCCCAGCCAAATCCACCGCAACCCTGCTCACAAGTTGGACAGGAGAACACGAATACATCCCTCAACTCACCATAAACAACACACCCCTAACACATACACACACACCCAAAATCCTAGGAGTAACATAATGATACTCATATGACATTCAAACAGCACACCACAAACATTAAAAAGAAACTGACACCCAGACTTAACGCCCTCAGGTCACTTGCTCACACAAAATTTGGACACAACAAAGAAACTACCACCACAGTATATAAACAATACATCAGATCAGTGATGGGATACGCAAGCCGAGGCTGGGATTCTAACCTAGCTGAAACACATCATAAGACCTTACAGACTATTCAAAACAAAGCCCTGAAGATCATTACAGGCTACACAGCTACTGCACCCACAGATCACCTACATCAAGAAACCAAAATCCTCAAAGTCAAAGAACATCTGGACATGAGAGGCACTCAATTCCTGGCAGCAGCCTCCACGAACCAAGACCACCCACTAAACTACATGGCAACACACCCACAGACACCAAGAAATATCAAAACAACACCCAGCACACGGTATCACACACAATTATTGTCCTCTCTCCCTCCCTGCCCACCCCGAATCAACTTCCAGAAGCACATCCATACTCATATCTCTCACCGATCCATCCACTCACTCACAGAGAACACGCAGCTGCATGCACGACCTCCCGAAATCCATCCTTCCGAATCCTCCCTTCCTCGCGAGGACAGAGTCCACCTGGCCAGGCTGAGATGCGGACACCATCCAGCTCTCCTGAGCTATCAGAAGAGACTGGATGACTCCGTTGTCGACGCCTGCCCGGGATGTAACACAGCACCCCATACCATTAAACACATCATAGAAGACTGCATTTCACACAACCACTTACGCCAACAACACAATCTACACTCAATGAGAGCTCTGTGGGAAAGCCCGATCGTGGCCATGGCCTTTCTCAGGGACTCGGGGCTGTTCGGCCAGGCAGCTTAGGGAACAACAACAACAACAACAACATCAACCTGGTTACACGAGAGATCACACTCTTTGAAATAAAGCATATAATAAAGAAACTTAAGAACAATGCCCCGGGGAAATGTAAAATCAATAAAATAATGATTATTGAGATGCCTGAAGTATCTTTGACTGTCCTCACAAAAATATTCAACTGCACGCTATCCCTGGGCTACTTTCCGGACAGGCTCAAACATGCCATTATACATTTAACACCTTATTGGCGGGCTAGGCGGTCTATTTGACCGTACCGCACAGCGTTTTTGTTTTACCCTAAATAGGGTTGTTTCCGTGCTCATTTTCATGCCTAAATAAGACCCAGAGTGTAAAACAAGTATCTAGCCCTGAAAGGGCGTAAACAGAGCTTTCCAATGACACCTGAACCATCCTTGTACGACCACTGGTTCTCTTGCAACGATCGTGCAACACGAGTGCAAAAACCCTGAAATAAGGTAATTTCCTTACATAATTCCCTGTGTAGCGAGTGAGAAAGGGGGGAGGAAAGTAGAATACAGTTCAGTATGTCCACGGTGGTCGTGGAGAGCGGTCATAAGATTACTACGCTCGTCCCACCGCTCAGCTCTCTCTCTCAGCAACATTACGTACTGAAAATGGCACTCGACAGCTGTCGTGCACCGCCACTTAGTCCAAATTTATTTCACTCGACATATGTTGCGCGCCGCCAATAAGGGGTTAATACCAAAGGACAACAAATCTCCATATAATCTATCAAATTACAGACCAATCTCCCTACTTGAAGTCCCCGGTAAGATCTTTGAACATTGTATACATGCTCGCCTTCGGGCCCACTTAGATGAGCATAACCTCCACTCCCCCCATCAACACGGCTTCAGGCGGCATAGGAGCACAAATACTGCAATCTCATTAATTTATGAAAGCATATCCCAAGCCAAGGCAAAACAACATCAGTGTCACATTGTCTTGAGGGATGTGAGCAAGGCCTTCGACAAGGTTTGGCACATGGGATTGAAATTTAAATTATTACAATTGAACTTACCAAGATTCCTCGAATCAATTCGGTGTGACTTCCTTGAAGATAGGACAGCTCAAATAAGAGTAAATGGTTTCCTTGGACCTAATATTGAACTATTTAGTGGAGTGCCTCAGGGCAGTGGAATCTCTCCACCACTATATGCCATATACAGTCTAGATACTCCGGATCCAGCCTGGGGTACAACAAACATATTCTATGCAGATGATGTCACCCAGATCATCAAATTTTTGTATTTATTTTTTTATTTTTTTCTATATTCCAACTTACTTCCTCTCGGGCATAGGCTGAGAGCCTTAACATTCACCGCTTTACAATGAACAGTGAAGCCTGTGAGGTCTTGTTCCAGTCTAGGGAGTGAGACATGTGAAGCACGTAGAGTACAACGAGCACCTTCCATCTTGCCCTCACATGAGGCACCGTGCTCACTCATGGCCCGAAACGACCCCCTCTCTGAAGCCACCTCGTTCCCGTGCTTCACTGTCTCATCCCCTACACTCGGACTCTCACACTTACACACACACAACGCCACCTGTTGAGCAGATAACTCACCAGGCATTGCACCCCTATAGCATATTTTGAATATAGGAATGTTCATACAGTGCTATTTAATCAGGGAACAATGAGGGTATTTTATTGACGTTTCGGTGGGCTTGTGGTAATGCACTGATACCAGGTACAGCACAAATTCCATCCCAATAATATCTTCCCATTGATACATCAGCATTTGAACCCGGGTCCTTTGGATTACCAGGCGAGTAGCAAGACCACTCCACCACACCTCCCCGGGTAAATCTAGGAGGCTCATGGCTGACTGCATTGCACGAGAAATTGAATCTGTGAATGCATTTGAAAGACAATGGAAGATCAGAAGAAACATGACTAAGTTCACGATATTACCCATGGCGACACATAAAGAAGAAGATATAATCATAGACGGAGACCTTTTAGACACCCAAAACAACGGGAAAACGCTAGGTAGATATGTATAAATATATGTCGGTCTGGAATATTACCACATGTGAATCATGTAGTGAACAGAGGAAAAGCTGCCCTGAACAAAATTAAGAAATTTTCAAACCTGCCATCAAGAATAAGACTCCACCTAGTCAGGGCTTATCTGCTTCCAATCCTTCAATACCCTTCCACTTCCCTGTCTGTCATCAGAAAAAAAAAAACATGCTAAAACTCCTAAGGGTCCAAAATTCTGCTCTTAGATTTATATATGATGAGGATTATCCCTATGAAAGAAATACAGAGGAACTACATCAGTTGGCGAAACTAGAACCAATGAACATAAATTGCACAAAAGAAGTAGTGCTGGCTGGGAAAAATTACAACTCTTAGAAGATCCCAAGTATGCCATGTTAATAGAAAATCGACCACAAAATACGCACAGATGGTTTCCCTCTGCCCTGCATAGAGATGGAGTGCTTCAACCTTTGCCACTCTATACCTAATTAACAACCTTACCGAACGTGACAACCGAATGTGACATACCCAGGGGCTCTGCAGGTGGGTGGTAGTGGTAGAGCACCCCGCTCCACCGCCTGTATTCCCATGACCTAACCGTCTTGAGTGCCAGTATTGAACCCCCGCGAGGTGGCACCAACCTCGCGGGTAATCTCTCAGTGCCTCATTGTGCAATACCACAGCACCACAAATGGCAGTCAGCGGCGATGCTCCCCAGCTGGTGCACTGCTGGGGCCATTACCTGCCATCAATCTACAATTATCAATGATTAATCTCTACTCAGGATTTTTAACTTGAATATAGTGATCGACTGATGGAGCTCTTGCCTGGGGCCCACTCTGGTGGGCTCCAGACAGGAGATCCACCGGGGATCAGAACATGGGTGAAGAGATGTTATTTTGGGTGGAGAACCGGATGCAGATGGACATCATTATCTTCAACCAGAAATCCCTACTCAGGTTGCATAACTTGAACTATAGTGACCAACTGCTGGAAGTCTTCCCTGGGGCCAACTTCTGTGGGCCCCAGACAGGGGATCCACCGGGAATCAGAACATGGGTGGAGTGAGGTTTTTATTGGAGGTGTTTTTATTGGAAGTATTTTTATTGGAGAGTTGAATGCAGATGCGCTAAGATAATATATGAATAAATTTGGATGTTGCCAGGAGGAGCGGATTTTGACATCTGGCCTTCTTACCGCTTTTGGAGCATGTAATGTAATGGAAAAAAACAAAAAAATGAACAAGATACGGGTTGCATGCAATAAGAAACAAAAATGTAACAATAGCAATTGTGGACAGCCCACTAACTTTGGCTCTTTACCTGTACTTATTTATATCCTATTTATCTTCTTACTCAAGATTCCTAGAATCTCTCTAACTTCCCCCAACTTACTATCCCTCCCCCAATTGGCAATTGGCAATCAATATCACCAATTTATTCCTCTTCAGTCGCAGAATTTGATGAGTCTTCCACTGGCTAACACCTGCCTCTCCAGTCACTCTTGACCACCACTACCAAAAGGGGATGTGTCGGATGGTTGAAAGCCACAGTTGCTCGCGCGTTTGGGGCTAGCAACACGTATTATGAAAAACATGTATCCTCCTTCATTCACTGTCCCCCCCTTCACTCACTCAACCCCACAATTTGCCGGAGGATAACAGGTTTTTCACAATACGTAGACGGAGGTCTTTTTAAAATTAAAAAAACACTACCATGGCCACCAGCACTACCACAACCAGTGGTAAGGTTAAATGGTATAACTTTAAAGCAGGCTATGGCTTCATTACCACAACCAACAACGAGGATATATATTGCCACCATTCTAACATCAACAGCAACAACAACAAAAGCAGCAAGAAGGCCTCGTTGGAGAATGGCGAATCAGTGGAGTTCACCATCTATTCCGGGAGAAAAGGACCTGAAGCCATTAACATCAAAGGCCCTGAAGGAGCCCCAGTCAAGGGCTCCTCATTCTCCCCCCGGAATCATCCACCAACAGCGACAACAACAACTACAGCAGAAGGGGAAGCAGTTCTAAGGGCAAAGACTTTGCCTGCATCCAACCAGCTATTGCCATCGCTGGTTCGGATGAGCTTAGAATTTGCCAGCTGATCCCCTATCTGCTGCAATACAACAACCTGCCTACAATCAACATTCCTCAGGAGGCTTTCTCTGTAACCCCATCAACTACCAAGAGGAAGACACCAAAGAGGAAGAAGCCTTCCAAGATCCAGGAAGACCCAGCTCCACCACAGAAGCCGAAGAGTGCTCCAAAACAACAGCTGCTTCTGCCAAGACCTCTCAGTCTAGACAGAAGCCAACAGGGGCACTCCTCTACACAATCTACAGCTTCAGCTTCACCATCAACCAAGGAGAAGGCACCACCATCAACAACAGTGCACCAGGAACCAGACGAAGGACCTATGGACACACAACAACCAGCTCCTCAAGACCACTTCCCGGTACCAGACGACTACCTACCATCACCACCACCAGGATACGACCCAGGAACTCCACCAGGCACCTGCGCAAGGACATACATCCCTTGGGACGAGCTCAAAAACAACTCGAGGAAGGAAAAAGCCCATCGACCCTCAAAAAATATCGACGGCTGGCCAAACTCACCGAACCCAAGCCAAACGACTAGAGACCCGACAGCAACGACATCACAATAACAACTGCAACATGGATAACAGCAAGGTGGTATAGCCCACCAGCTTTTACTTCTCCAACTCTTCATTTTTCATCACTTTACCTTGGACTTCAACTCTACTTTCTACACTTGTGGGGACCCTACCTCACATCCCATTGTCATTGTCATTAATATCACTTGTTTGAAGATGACTAATGTTATAGTCGAAACGTCACAACCAACTACAACCTCTACAACCCAGCAACCCACTGAAAACTTCGGTTCCCTTCTGTTCCTATTGAATGACCGACGACGAAAAATTGCACGAAAAATTGAATCGCTAAATAAAAAACATATAAATGCTAAATATGCTGTTTTATTTAATACCACATGCCTTCAAGAATATATATATATATATATATATATATATATATATATATATATATATAGTTACTAGTACATCCGTGGGCGGCCTGGGGCACCGTATTTTCCATAGTAGGCATAGGAATACTGTAGAGTCAACACTGTACATAATGCTATGCTCTATTTACTTACTAGATTTTACTTTTTTCTTCAACACATTTTCGGCTCACAACAGGAAGGTCTTCATCAGGTAGTCAATCATCATCCTATAAAATGAAGACAAGTCTAAAATTAACTAAACGTAAAAGGATCTATTTATTTTATTTAAAGATAGCTAACAATAAGAATTCAGTCAGGTAAAGCACTCCTAATCACTAAACCGAATATCTAACGACAAGATTAACAAAAATACAAAGCTTAATAAAAAACAGTAAGCAAATAAAGCATGGCATTAAGTACAGTGTTGACTCTATTCCTAGGCCTACTATGGTATATATATATATATATTTACCGGTATATTATAAACATACTATATAATATATGTATCTTACATATACACATGAGTTACATGAATATATGCTTAGGCCTTAGAGCCTGTCTTGCTCAACCCCAGTTCCTTACCTAGAGTATCCCAGCTAGACATTATTAATCGAGTAGACACTTGTTAGTATTTAATATAAGCTCTTTGATATGTGCGCATTATTATTCACAGCATTTATTAGTCTAGGTTGTTGCTGAGCCGCACAACCATAGTAGACTGTTTCGTTGATGAGGAAGTACTTCTTTTAGTGTCGAGCATTGCTACCGTTGCGCATTTATAGTATTCTCGTGTCAGTTAACATTATATATCCTATCTTTTAGTGTATTCGATTTACACGTGTGGTGTCCTGCCTCCTGCCTTTATATAGTCCTAAGTACGAGCATCTTATGAGCATCAGACTTTCTTCAGAAGTTTCCAGGTCTATGCTGTAGGACGATACTTCACTTTCTTTCAGATAGGAGTGAAGAGTTTATTGTTGTTTAGAGTAACTGTATTGAAGCATCTTTTTATTGTATTAAATCTTGCAGTGATTTAATTGATCTTTCCATAGATTCCTTTGTATGCATTTTAACGTAACTTGCATCTTGTTTGTTATCAGGCTATACCAGTACAGGTTAGCCTGAAGTAGAGTACATTTATGCCCAGTTAACGATACCCCGCTATCGCAGATTAACCCTGGAGGGTATAGGTGTTTTTGTTGGCCGGCATATAAGTTCGAGGGTTTGGATCTAGCGTACCGTTGTTGCATAGTGCCCTATTACTAGTCCAATCATTGAGTGCCCTTGTTTTATTCGGAGTCCCGGTCGCAACACAAACTATTGAGGAATTTACGAGCATTATCGTTCGCGTTGATATTGGCATTACCTTTTCACGAGCCTCACAATTCATACCCCGCCTGTTCTATTTCTATTTTCTATTTCTATTCTATTTCCTAGCGGAAATAGAAGATAGCTAAAAAAAAAAAAAATTGTTGCATTGAGGATTATAAACTATGAGTTGAATTCACGCAATATTGATATCGGTACCTCTTGTTGGTAAGTCTGGATTGGCAACTACTGAATTATAACTAGACAATAATGTAGCCAAATAAACAAATGATGTTGTATAGGACACTTTTAAAAAAGTAAATGTAACCATAATGTAATATGGTTGAACGAAAAACAGGCCTATATATAATTCCAAACAGTGAATAATGATTTATGATGACAGGATCCAATTACAAGAAAAACAAGAGTTTGTGCAAAAGAGGGTGTATTTAGATTCAGGAATTTTTGAGAGGTGTTTTACAGGAATTACTTACCATTTATATGGGAGGATTTTATTTATTATATGTTTATCAAGTTGAAAATTCCACATGTCATTAAGACGTCTGCTTAAGAGGAATCCTAAGGTTCCGGCTGTCTCAGTTGGGTCCGAATTATCTGATATTACAGAGGGTAGCGATTTTTCGGACGATTATTGGAGTGATTTTGAAAATCATTATTTGGAAGTTGAATCTCAGGAAAATCCAGGTACTTCAGGGGTTCCACATCTGTATGAAAATGTTAATCAAAGTGTATTGAGAAGCGGCGTTTATCGTGATGCAATTCCTTCCTACATCACCCCTCTGCCTAGTATAGTAATTCCCACACCTCCCGAAGATAACGTCATTATGTCGGGAAACGAACCCCAGGCTTTTTACTTAAATGTTACCCATGTGTTAGGGATATTTATGATTCGTAATTCTTTAGAGAGTGTGAATATATTCGGATGAATGAATCCATATATGAGTGTTAGTGAGAGCCTGTGTTTTGGTTGAGGGTTATTGTTTCGAGTAGCTTCGGTACGTGTGAGAGCGGTACAAGTGAGCATGAGATGGAGTTTCCTTTCCTAGTGTTTGGTGCTTCGAACTATGCTCATGAATTATCTGTTTATCCATAATGAGATAGTTGAAGCTTAATATTAACTTTATTAATTGTGTTTGAACCCCCTGTTAGGTAGTCTCTCTAGCACACGGCGAGTTCACAGCTCCTCCTTTACCAAGTGAGTGTTATACAGTAGTGTACCGTGGAGTACCGTGGTGTAAAGTGGTGTTTGTAATTTGCGAAGCTATTATGAAGTTATAGTGCTTTATTAATTGTTATAGACTATTACTCTACAGCGCTTCTTTCATTACTGTAGGCAGTGTGTGGTTGCTGCCGTGTGCTGGGTGGGCCTCACCTTGTCCCAGAGCTCCTTTCTTGTATAAGACAGCTAGTTCACGATATTCTGCACTTCGTCCGATCTGAGCTGTATACTTTGCTACTCCCGACTACCCAGCGAGTGTAGTAATCTTCACCGCCCTTTTGTCTTGGTTCCCCTACATGGTTACTGGCTGACAACTCGAGTGGTGACATCATGGTAGCCTGGTGATATGGTGGTTGTGATAGAGGGCCTGTGTGAAGGGCCTACCTGTATCACCTCTGGTTGGGGGCCTGTGTGAAGGGCCTACCTGTATCGCCACTGGTTGGGGGCCTTTGTGAAGGGCTACCTGTATCGCCACTGGTTGGGGGCCTTTGTGAAGGGCCTACCTGTATCACCACTGGTTGGAGGGCCTGTGTGAAGAGCCTACCTGTATCACCACTGGTTGGAGGCCTGTGTGAAGGGCCTACCTGTATCATCACTGGTTGGGGGCCTCTGTGAAGTGCCCACCTGTATCACCACTGATTGGAGGGCCTGTGTGAAGGGCCTACCTGTATCACCAGTGGTTGGAGGGCCTGTGTGAAGGGCCTACCTCCATCCCCACTGGTTGGAGGGCCTGTGTGAAGGACCTACCTCTATTCCCACTGATTGGAGGGCCTGTGGGAAGGACCTACCTGTATCACCACTGGTTGAGGGCCTGTGTGAGGGGCCTACCTGTGTCACGACTGGTGGAGGGCCTGTGTGAGGGGCCTGCCTGTATCATGAGTGTGACGTTGAACGTCGTCCGGGAACTTGCCTGGTTAATCTTGTTACGACCGGGACTACGAATACAACTAGGTCACTTAATGATTGGACTAGTAATAGGGCACTATGCAACAACGGCACACTAGATCCAAACCCTCGAACTTATATGCCGGCGAACAAAAACACCTATACCCTCCAGAGTTAATCTGCGAAGGCGGGGTATCCTTAACTGGGCATAAATGTACTCTACTTCAGGCTAACCCACACTGGTATAGCCTGATAACAAACAAGATGCAAGTTACGTTAAAATACATAAAAAGGAATCTATGGAAAGATCAATTAAATCACTGCAAGATTTAATACAATAAAAAGATGCTTCAATACAGTTACTCTAAACAACAATAAACTCTTCACTCCTATCTGAAAGAAAGTGAAGTATAGTCCTACAGCATAGACCTGGAAACTTCTGAAGAAAGTCTGATGCTCATACGATGCTCGTATCTTAAACTATATAAAGGCAGGAGGCAGGACACCACACGTAAATCGAATACACTAAAAGGTAGGACATATAATGTTAACCGACACGAGAATACTATAAATGCGCAACAGTAGCAATGCTCGACACTAAATGAAGTACTTCCTCATCAACGAAACAGTCTACTATGGTTGTGCGGCTCAGCAACAACCTAGACTAATAAATGCTGTGAATAATAATGCGCACATATCCAAGAGCTTGTTGTTGTTGTTGTTGTTGTTGTTCCCCAAGCTGCCTGGCCGAACAGCCCCAAGGCCCCGAGCAAGGCCAAGGCCATAACCGAGCGCCCCCACAGAACCCTCCCCGCCGACCACAATAAAGCCTGGGTGACCGAAGCCACTCCATGGCGGGGAGCTGAGGAGGGTGCGGAAATGCCCGGGAAACCATAGCCCCACCCAGGGCCCTGTGTCCCTCAGAAATTATGAAGAGAAAGTTGAGGGGCAAGGGAAAAATGTGACGCTTTGGCTTCCAATCTTGGTAGATTGGGAGGTCAATCCACGTTAGAGACGCCGTCACTTGAGATCTAGAAAATATATAAGTAAAAGGAACAGTCAGAGTAAGCTATGGGTATGGCAGAGATTGCTCAGTTCTCACTCTGATAGACCATCCCATCACCACATGACTAGAACCCAATCCTCTCAGCATCAGCTAGGAAAGGCCCTAGAAAGCCGCCTATGGCGGGGGGATAGCTCCCCTATTTCAACCCTTTTCGGGGTTGGGCACCCGCCCAAGAGCTTATATTAAATACTAACAAGTGTCTACTCGATTAATTATGTCTAGCTGGGACACTCTAGGAAAGGAAATGGGTTTGAGCAAGACAGGCTCGTAGCCTAGCGATGTCCTTAAGACTGCATCCTTTAAGTTACGTTAATTGACTAGGGTGCTCTCTTGATAGGTCCAGATCACAAGTATCTGGTTCTATCCTGGCGACCCTCTGAAGACAAGCAAATAGGCAGCAAAGTGTGGAACTGGTACAGGCCAAAACCCTCAGTCAACACAAGGCTGCACTCGCAAAGGATGCAACCAAAAAGACAACCCAGACTACCACAGGACCGGTCGAAGTCGTGTAGGTATAAGCAAACCGTACACACATCTAAGACAACGACTACAGATACCTTATCCCAGTCTAGCATTCAATAAAAGAGCAAAAACACTAAATCAATAATGGAGACACACAAAAAGTTCTTAACCTATACTAACTAAGAACCCTCAAACCTATTCTAAGTACATGTAAATATCTCTGAGGACGGCGCATGCAATACAATGGGCCGGCTATGGAAACTGTATGCAGAACCCAAGGGGAGTGTTGTGCAGTTAATAAAGGTTAGAGTATGGAAAGAGAGAATCGAGTGAGAGAAACAGTGATAAAGGGGGTGATCGGGAGAGAGTATGCAAGGGGATGTTCGAAGCACGCGCGCCAAGCCTGTCCTGACGAGGACAGCTCCTGGAAACCCTCATGGAGGAGGTCAGTTACACAGGAGCCCGCATAGGCGCGATGGTCGGCCAATCACGGGCCGAGACGTCACAAGGCAGCAGGCATCCTTAGGACGCGCCAGGATCCGCCAGCCAATCAAGGGCGTGGGAAAGACCGCGCGCGAGCGGGAAAACTCCTCCGAGCGAGGGAGGTAGCACATACCCAGCATTACCCAGTAACTATCGTCCAATTAGCTTAACCTCAGTTGTATGTAAAATGCTAGAAACGGTCATACGAGACAGACTCGTAAATCACTTAGAGGAAAATAACATACTTAAAGATACTCAACACGGCTTTCGTAAAAAACGTTCCTGTTTACCAAACCTCTTAGACTTCTTCCACGATATCCTCAACCTCTACGATGAAAGTAAAGCTGTAGATATTATTTACCTTGATTTTCAAAAGGCCTTTGACAAAGTTCCCCACAAACGTTTACTGCTAAAACTAAAAGCGCATGGAATACAAGACGGTGTTGAAATGGATAGAAAATTGGCTCAGCGACAGAAAGCAAAGAGTAGTCATAAACGGTAAGGCATCTAAATGGACCAATGTAAGTAGCGGGGTACCCCAGGGATCGGTACTAGGACCAATTCTCTTTCTAATTTACATCAACGACATAGATGAGGGCCTCACCTGTACAATCTCAAAATTTGCTGACGATACAAAAATTGCAAATAGCGTACTCTCAAAAGAACAAGTTGACGATATGCAACACAATCTAGATAAATTGTCATGTTGGGCCCAAATTTGGCAAATGAGTTTCAATGCGGAAAAATGTAAAGTACTACATATCGGATACCTAAATGAGAAAGCAAACTATTCGATGAATGGCACTCAGCTTAAGAATGTAAACAGAGAAACCGATCTGGGAGTAACAATATCGAGTAACCGAGTCAACAATGTTCAGAAGTTGTTAAGAAGGCAAACAAAATAATTGGCTTTATAGGCAGGTCATTTGAGCATAAATCCAAAGAAGTTATCCTAACCCTTTACAATTCCTTAGTCCGCCCTCTTCTGGAATACTGCGTTCAATCCTGGTGCCCTTATTACCAAAAAGACATAAAGAAGCTAGAATGAGTTCAACGTAGAGTTACCAAAATGATACCTAGCCTAAAGAAAAAACCATACGAAGAGCGTCTTAGAGAATTATATCTACAGTATTTCCTTTAACCCAGCGCAGATTAAGAGGTGACTTAATTCAAGTGTTCAAAATCATCAAAGGCATCGACAATATGAACTGTAGTAAGTACTTCACTATCGACCAATCTAATTACATGCGGGGAAACGGTTGCAAAATTATTGGTAAATCTTTTAACTCACACGAATCTAAGAATTTCTTCTTCAATCGAGTTGTCAACTTGTGGAATGGGCTTCCCCGAAACGTTATAGACTGCATCACCGTTGATTCATTTAAACTCCGCTTAGACAAATATCTCGCTTCAAACCCGCGACTGACTGCGTTTGTAAATGAATAACTTTATTTTATCCCCCCCTCAGTTACCAACCCATCTGTCCCCTACTAACTTCCTAATCCTGCCACGGACATTAGTTCCAGGGCAGTAATTCCCTTTCCAATGTTCCCTTACCCACTCTAAACCACTGTTTGGACACTTGATCCTTAGTGTTTTGGAGGACAAGCAACCTAGAAGGGTCACTAGATCTGTTGTTGCTTGATTTCCTTTGTACTCCTTTGTACTTTGTACATACATACACACGCACATATTACCTCCACGCTGCCTACATCGCTCTTTCTCCTTAACTTTACACAATGCATCTTATATTCTATTAATGATATAAAATACTTCCCGTTGTCACAGACGAAAATAAAGACCACCACTGGACTGTCTGTGACAATGCGATTTCTAGGAAAGAAAGAACAACATTCTCGGATAACTGTAGCCCATTTCGATGTCCCTGGCGAGCGCTAGTGGCTAACGAGAGGCGATTCTGCCAACGCTGGTAGACGTCACACCCCGCCCAAGATATGGGAAGCTCAACATTAGGCGAGCACCATATCTGACAAGGCAGAATGCCGACAAGACCCGCCACACCCAGCCACTTCACCAGAAATGAAATGCAAAGCTCAGTCTTAACCCGTTGAGACCCAGCGTCGCACGTGTTGCGTCGGCAGTCTTTGATCACCAACTCCCAGCGACGCATCACGTGCGTCCGACATATAAAAAACACTTACGTGGCTCGTAAGGTAGGAAATGGCGAGAGAATAGGATGGGGAGGTACCGTAGTGTGTGTGGGAGCCGGGCCAGTAGGTGTGAGCGGGCCGAGACAGCCACGCGGCTGGTGGTGGTGGGCTTAGTGGGGATAGTTTACACCCCTAGTTCACCGCCACTTTGAACCTTCATTACTCCGGTCGTATGGGAGCTAGAGGCTTGAGATTTATGTGAGATACTCCTTAGGATGTATGCCGTACAATGCCATACTCAGTTTTTACCCTAGTGCTCCCGGGCGGGTGGTCATGCGGGGGAGACGAACTATTGAAACCCCCCCCCCCCCCGCCCCCCAAATGACCGAAATGATTTATTTTTTATTTTTGTGTTCATTTCTCACCATTCTCTTCCATTTTGGCTCAACAAATTTGTTTGAGGCTCCCCCCCCCCAAAAAAAAATGTCATAGGCGATTTTTTTTTTTTTTTTTTTTTCATTTCTCATCCTTGTCTTCCATTTTAGCAAACAAAAAAAAATAAGTGAAAATGGCTTGGGACTGGGGTGAACAAAATATTATAACTAGCCGGGGCTCAACGGGTTAAATAAAACAACATAAGAGCATAAAGAAAATCTTATAACCCCTCCCAAACACTATAGTATAATTTTAGCCTGCTATGCTCCCTGAGCGAGCTTCATAGAGCCCAGCCTACTAAGTGAAAGACAGGTTCAACTTAGGACTTTAGCTATAACATTGGCAACTTACAATTAACACTAGATTAGCGGGCTAGCGGTTTATTTATATGTACCGCCCAGCGGGGTGTTTTTAGCCAAAATAGGGCTGTTTACGTGATCATTTTCATGCCTAAATAAGACCCAGAGCGTAAAACAAGTATCTATCCCTGAAAGGGCATAAACAGAGCTTTCCAATGACAACATAACGATCCTTTTATGATGGCTAGTTTTCTTGCAACAACCGCGCAACGCGAGTGCAAAAAGCATGCAATTCGGCACTTTCCCCATACAATTCCGTATATAGCGAGTGAGAGAGGGAGGGAGGAGGTGGGATTCGTGTCAGTAGGTTCGCCGCGGTGGTCTGGAGCAGTCATACGCTCGCTACTCTCCTGCCACCACTTGTCTCTCTCTCTCAGCAACATTACGTGCTGAAATTGCCACACGACCTATGTCGAGCGCCGCCAGATAGTCCAGATTTATTATACTCGACTTATGTTGCGCGCTGCCAGTTAAGGGTTAACTATCAAAAAGAAAGAGTTTTTATGTGATTTTTTTTATTTAATTTTAATGTTGTTTTTGACGGCTGCTCTACAGGGGAAAGCATGGTTTTTCTCCACTCAAACACACACTGACTGAACGGCGAGGGTTCTCCTGCAAACAAACCCTCCCGTGACAAACAATCAGCCAAAACATTATCAGTGACCTCAACATGCCACACATCCAACTTGTGTTCTGGCAGCAAAACAATACCTGACACTGATAAACTGCCCAGTTCATTACAAGACTGGCACTTTTCTTCGCTCATTCCAGCAACGGGGCCTGCCAATAACCTTTCACTAGTTCTACCTTCGTGTTGAGCGAGGGAGCCCCGATGCGGTCTATGGTGTCGTCAACTCTAGGTAATGGATAGGCGTCTGTCAGGGATAATGCTTCCACACTCCTGCAATCAACATACACACGGATCTTGCCATTTAACTCAGGTTGCAAACTCACTGGCAACGACCACTCACGATATCCTTCATCCCTCAGACCCTTTATCCACATGTAGTCTAGTTCTGCTTTCACGACAGACTGTTGAGCAGGATTTATATGGTAGGGAACCAACTTGAGCCTTGCACTGTCTCCAGCCTCCATGTCGGATTCTACCCCGTACATCAGGCCTGAAGAAGCAACAAACATGCGGATGTACTGCCACAGCCTAGTAGACAACATCTCTGGTGCTCAGGAACAAGAGGTTGCAACTTATCTCGAAGAACAACATGCCTATGCCCTCCCACAACCCAGCCAAGACTGCAGCTTCTAAACTATAGACTCCCTCCTTCTCCACCTTCGTCCCTAGAACAGCCAGCTCATGAGAGGGACAATCAGTACCACCTGTGCAGTCACTCCCATAATTCATAATTGCTAAGGCTTCCCCGCCGATACCGTACATGCGCACCCCCACATTCCTTGCGACTACATCTGCCTGCGCAGCATCACCGCCTTCAGCGACATGGCCAGATACAGTCGGTCTATGGTAGGGCTGTTGCACTCGACTAGAGCAGCATTGGGAGGCTATGCGACGACCGGGCACATCCACTCAACAGCCAACCTCACCAATCTGCTCAATGTCCTCATTCTGACTACCACCCTTGGCAGCCATGGGACGACCCTGACCTGACCACCTTGCCAAAGCCTCGTCGCCCACCTTGAACCACCGAAACAACGAGGCTAACGTTCTACTAACACTCAAGTGACCTGCCAGCGGAACATCGTGCATTGCATGAGTTGTGAGGCCTGGGTGCTCGGCACAAACAGTGGGGTTTGAACGGAGCCGGTGCTGGAGCGCTGCACACTGCTGCTCAGGCAGGTGCTCTAGCGCATCCATAGCCACCTGACTCGTGTCCCCCGCCCACTGCTCCACCGAGACATTACAATCCCTACTCTCCTCCACCTTGGCTGCTGCAGACCAACGCAGGGACAGTAGGCTGCTCAGGTGGTTGCCTCACAAACTCCTTTAACAGGTTCACATGACATGTTTCCCCGTCCTCGTGTTCTATAGCCCCGTTCCCACAACTCTCCTCCACCTGGGAACTACTCTGTCGCGGAGTGCCATCAAGCCCAACCATGTCACTAGGGGGGACAGGTTCTGGGGCCACTCCGGAGCTCACCTCTGGGTCAAGTACCGAGTCGCCAAGAAGAGCCGCTGGATCAAAACTCACAAAACTTCTCCCAACTTTAGCTTTCTCCTTCCGACCGTTCCTCCGCTGGCCTAGAGACTGAGGAATAGGCTGTAACACCTTAGCTGCATGAGATCGGGTGTCAACACATGCCATCTGCTGTAATTGACACCTCTCGACCAACTCCTGCCCCTCCCTACTCACGTCGGCCGCCCTCTCGGCAACGACTAAGGTTGGAACCTCAGAAGTAGGCACCGCAAAGTCGTTGCCGAGAAGATAGTCGACGCCCTCTACTGGCAGTTTCTCTACGATTCCAACATCTATCTCTCATGTCACACCATCAACCTCCAGCTCCACTCGAACCAACGGGTATGACCGTGTAGCATTAATACACTGCACAACAACTACCCGTGCCGCGTTTATAGGTTGGCCTGTATAGTTTTTCATCAGAGTCTGGGATGCACCTGTATCACGCAACAACTCCAACCCATGCTTGCAACCAGCCCATCTCACGCAGCCACACCCTCTATGGTCGCAAAAAGCATCGCGGACAGGTTTCGAGCCTTCCAGACACTCCTTCACTGGCTGTGCCCTCGCATCTGACATATCACCCCGGGTAAACGCAGAAGACCTCAGAGACACCCCCAATGTTGCTAGCCAAAGACACAACTGCTGTAGGTTGGTTACTAGGGCAGGAACGTGCAAAATGCCCCTTATTATGACACTTAAAACACTCTACTTCACCCTTGGACTTCCCCTGAGGTGGGGAAGGGCCCTGACCTTTCTTAAACGGGACGGTTTTTGGCTTGTGATCAAAATTAGTATCATTGCTCTTACTTTCGTTATTAAATGTTGCATCACTGACTCGGGGGGGGTGGAGTGTTGCGCCCCTTGTTAACTGCATCGGTCCGTTGTGCAGACCCGCACCCACGAATCAGCGACATTCTCAGGTCAGCCATCTCAGCCGCCTTTTGCAGAGTTTTAGGTTGTTTCTCTTTGAGGTTCAAAGTCAGGTTGCCGCCTGTGCATTTAAAAAATTGCTCTAGAAGGACTAACTGCTCAAGCTCTTCGAATGTCGTCACCTTCTCTGACCTCAGCCAATTTCTCAGAGCATCAGACAGTTCCCGGGTATGTTCTAGAAAAGTGCACTCACGACCCTTCGTAATACCCCGAAACTTCAATCTATATGTCTCTGGTTGTAACTCGTACGCCCGCAGAACAGCTTCCTTCAATACCTCATAATCGATGCAAGACTCCAAGGCATCATATGCCTTGAGTCCTTTGCCAACCAACCTAGAGGAAACAAGGGCTGCCCACTTAACCTCGGGCCATTGGTGCTCCCGGCACTTCTTCTCAAAACGCAGGAAAAACTCGGTGACACCCGACTCGTCAAATGCAGGGACTAACTTAAGAAGGTGCGATAAAGACTGATCAAGACCTCGATTCCCAGAACCGAGACGCTGCCCTGTCGACTCCATCCGAGACTTCTCAAGCTCTATGTCCACACAGTACATGGCCATTCTCTCCTCAGCCTGAATCCTGAGCTCAGCCTCTCTCTGCCATTGCTGCTGCTCATGTATGGCCTTTCTCTTCTCAGCTGAATCCTGAGCTCAGCCTCTCGCTGCCGTTGCTCGAGCTCAGCCTGATGCTTAACACCTTACGAGCGGCCTATGCGGTTTATTTATGTGTACCGCACAGCGGGGTGTTTTTAGCCAAAATAGGGCTGTTTACGTGATCATTTTCATGCCTAAATAAGACCCAGAACGTAAAACAAGTACCTATCCCTGAAAGGGCATAAACAGAGCTTTCGAATGACACCATAACGATCCTTGTATGATGGATAGTTTTCTTGCAATAACCGTGCAACGCGAGTGCAAAAAGCAGGTAATTCGGTACTTTCAGTACATAATTGAGTATGTAGCGAGTGAGAGAGGGAGGAGGGAGCTGAGATTTGTGTCAGTAGGTTCGCCGCGGTGGTCTGGAGCAGTCATACGCTCGCTAGTCTCCTGCCACCACTTGTCTCTCTCTCTCAGCCACATTACGTGCTGAAATTGCCACTCGAGTTATGTCGAGCGCCGCCACATAGTCCAGCTTTATTTAACTCGACTTATGTTGCTCGCCGCTAAATAAGCGTTAAGTTGCTCAAGCTCAGCCTCATGCTTTCGTTGCTTAGCCTGCTGGTTAAGTTTGGCGAGTTTGAGCTGAAACAACATCTCGGCAGACAAACCTTGAGGAGGGGATGCTACTATCGGGGACCCACCCCATGAATCACCTAGAGGCATACCCAACCGCCATCGGGCATCGGCCTGCGGGAACGTACCCGGCTCCGGAGCCCGAGGGGGCGCCATGGTAGGAGTCGAGTGGAATGGGGGCTGGGCCGAAGGTGCCCCCGCTCCAGCCGAAGCCCCACGCACCCCACCGAGCACACAGGGCACCAGGTCACTTCTCGTCATGCTGCTAGTGCCAACATGCCCCATGACCGTGGCCAAATACTGGAGACCATACCGATCAATCCCCGACACCCGGTCAACAGTAATAGGCATCTCCAGAAACTTCCTTGCATCCTGCTCACTAGTTACTACTCTAATGCCTTCTAACAAACCCAGCTTCTGCACCTCAGAGCCTGCTTCCCATACTGTGTCCTCACTGTGCACTGATCCGTCGTTCGACATAGTGTCCACCGGAAATCCTCAACGTTTATAAAAAAAAAGAAGTACCTAAACTCTCATGTAGCACTATTCACTCAAACAATGCTTGAAGACAACTCAAGTGCTATACTACTTTGCCAAACCAAATTGCAACGTGTCCAAAATATTCCTAAAAAAAAAAAAAAAATCCAAAAATCCTCCAATTATTTCTTAGTTCACTAAATCCTAGACTAAGGTCGCCATTTGTTATGACGACTGAGATAAGATACTAGGCAAGGTCGCCATTTGTTACGACCGGGACTACGAATAAAACAAGGGCACTCAATGATTGGACCAATTCTCTTTCTAATTTACATCAACGACATAGATGAGGGTCTCACCTATACAATCTCAAAATTTGCTGACGATACAAAAATTGCAAATAGCGTACTCTCAAAATATCAAGTTGACGATATGCAACACAATCTAGATAAATTGTCACATTGGGCCCAAATTTGGCAAATGAGTTTCAATGCGGATAAATGTAAAGTACTACATATCGGATACCTAAATGAGAAAGCAAACTATTCGATGAATGGCACTCAGCTTAAGAATGTAAACAGAGAAACCGATCTGGGAGTAACAATATCGAGTAACCTAAAACCGAGTCAACAATGTTCAGAAGTTGTTAAGAAGGCAAACAAAATAATTGGCTTTATAGGCAGATCATTTGAGCATAAATCCAAAGACGTAATACTAACCCTTTACAATTCCTTAGTCCGCCCTCTTCTGGAATACTGCGTTCAATGCTGGTGCCCTTATTACCAAAAAGACATAAACAAGCTAGAACGAGTTCAATGTAGAGTTACCAAAATGATACCTAGCCTAAAGAACAAACCATACGAAGAGCGTCTTAGAGAATTAAATCTATTTCCTTTAACCCAGCGCAGTTTAAGAGGTGACTTAATTCCAGTGTTCAAAATCATCAAAGGCATCGACAATATGAACTGTAGTAAGTACTTCACTATCGACCAATCTAATTACACGCGGGGAAACGGTTGCAAAATTATTGGTAAATCTTTTAACTCACACAAATATAAGAATTTCTTCTTCAATCGAGTTGTCAACTTGTGGAATGGGGTTCCCCGAGACGTTATAGACTGCAGCACCGTTGATTCATTTAAATTCCGCCTAGACAAATATTTTGCATCAAACCCGCGACTGACTGCGTTTGTAAATGAATAACTGTATTTTATCCTCCCCTCAGTTTCTAACCCATATGTCCCCTACTAACTTCCTAGTCCTGCCACTTTAGTGGCAGGGCAGTAGTTCCCTTTCCAATGTTCCCTTACCCACTCTAAACCACTGTTTGGACACTTGATCCTCAGTGTTTTGGAGGACAAGCAGCCTAGAAGGGTCACTAAATCTGTTGTTGCTTGATTTCCTTTGTACTCCTTTGTACTCCTTTGACTACAAATAGGGCACTATACAACAATGGTACGCTAGATCCAAACCCTCGAACTTATATGCCGGCGAACAAAAACACCTATACCCTACAGGGTTAATCTGCGATAGCGGGGTATCCTTAACTGGGCATAAATGTACTCTACTTCAGGCTAACCTGTACTGGTATAGCCTGATAACAAACAGGATGCAAGTTACGTTAAAATGCATAAAAAAGAATCTATGGAAAGATCAATTAAATCACTGCAAGATTTAATACAATAAAAAGATGCTTCAATACAGTTACTCTAAACAACAATAAACTCTTCACTCCTATCTGAAAGAAAGTGAAGTATAGTCCTACAGCATAGACCTGGAAACTTCTGAAGAAAGTCTGATGCTCATAAGATGCTCGTACTTAGAACTATATAAAGGCAGGAGGCAGGACACCACACGTGTAAATCGAATGCACTAAAAAATAGGACATATAATGTTAACTGACACGAGAATACTATAAATGCGCAACGGTAGCAATGCTCGACACTAAACGAAGTACTTCCTCATCAACGAAACAGTCTGCTTTGGTTGTGCGGCTCAGCAACAACCTAGACTAATAAATGCTGTGAATAATAATGCACACATATCAAAGAGCTTATATTAAATACTAACAAGTGTCTACTCGATTAATAATATCTAGCTGGGACACTCTAGGTAAGGAACTGGAGTTGAGCAAGACAGGCTCGTAGCCTAGCGATGTCCTTAAGACTGCATCCTTTAAGTTACGTTAATTGACTAGGGTGCTCTCTTGATAGATCCAGATCACAAGTATCTGGTTCTATCCTGGCGACCCTCTAAAGACAAGCAAAGAGGCAGCAAAGTGTGGAACTGGTACAGGCCAAAACCCTCAGTCAACACAATGTTGCACTCGCAAAGGACGCAACCGAAAAGACAACTCAGGGTACCACAGGACCAGTCGAAGTCGTGTAGGTATAAGCAAACCGTACACACATCGGAGACAACGACTACAGTTACCTTATCCCATTCTAGCATTAAATAAGAGAGCAGAAACACTAAATCAATAATGGAGACACACAAAGTTCTTAACCTATACTAACTAAGAACCCTCAAACCTATTTTAAGTACATGTAAATATCTCTGAGGACGGCGCATGCAATACAATGGGCCGGCTATGAAAACCGTATGCAGAATCCAAGGGGAGTGTTGTGCAGTTAATAAAGGTTAGAGTATGGAAAGAGAGAATCGAGTTAGAGAAACAGCGGCTCGCTTGGTGTAGTGACTAGCATCTCGGACTTCCACCCAGAAGGCCCAGGTTCGCGCCCACGCTCGGCGCATTAAAGATTTTTCACAAGCACTGAGTCGTTACCATCCCTCATGAGCAAAGGGATGGGGTAGTAGTACAGGACCCCAATGGAAATACGCCTAATCGGCCTTATTGAGCTATCCTTAGCTAGCTTAGCATGCGCTAGGTTTAAGAACTATTATTATTGTTATTATTAATATTATGATAAAGGTGGTGATCGGGAGAGAGTATGCAAAGGGATGTTAGAAGCACGTGCGCCAAGCCTGTCCTGACGAGGACAGCTCCTGGGGACCCTCATGGAGGAGCTAAGTTACACAGGAGACCGCAAAGGCGCGATGGTCGGCCAATCACGGGCCGAGACGTCACAAGACAGAAGGCGCCACAGGACACAGCCAGACACGCCGTCCAATAGCGAGCGAGAGACAGGAATGTACCTACATACAGACACTTACTACCTCCTCGCTCTGAACGTCTTTCTCATTCACACCCTGATACTATTATCACCACTGTTGATATAAAATATAACCCGTTGTCACAGATGGAAACAAAGACCACCACTGGACTGTCTGTGACAATGCGATTACTAGGAAAGAAAGAACAACATTCTCTGATAACTGTAGCCCATTTCGATGTCCCTGGCGAGTGCTAGTGGTCAACGAGAGGCGATTCTGCCAACGCTGGTAGATGTCACATTTGTGTTGCATTAAACATTTGAAGGAATGAACAATAACGGCAATTGTTATGGCCAAACTTGACAACACGATATTCATATTTGCAGCACGATGTCGTTTCTATTATTTTACCATGGATATTTTGTTTACATTTTTATATATGACAATCTCGAAAAGGATAAACATATTTGTGAGAAAATAACCTCATATAACTAGATGAAACTCTAACATGTTAAAACGTCTCTTCCAGTTTCTTTGCCACTTTTATATTCACTTGTATCGCAATTTGTCTCATGATTGTCTTATAAGAAAGTTATTATTTAATTTGCTCGAAAGAAATGATATGCAATCACAAAGGCAAGCTAATCATGTCTTTTGATACAAGATGCTGTAATACATCCTCAGACTACATGGTAGGTCCCTGTAATATGCCCCCATTGTGAAGAATGAAGAAAAAAACTGCCATACTATAACCAGGTCAATTAGTGGAATTTATGAGAATGGAATATGTAAACATTATAACAATGACTATAAAGAAAACACAGATGAAACATTGATTACCACACACTCACACACACACACAGTGAGACAGCAGGTGTCACCAGGGACAAAACAAATGGTTCTAACTTTTAGACTTGTCATTGCAAATTACGCCTGAGGAGAGAGAGAGAGAGAGAGTGTGTGCTACATAGATACACAGACTGCACAGACCCTGCGGCCCCGATTAGGCAGTCCGGACTTATTTTCTTCCAACATCTGTTTTTTTAAGTGGAAGGTAAGCTCTCTCACCACCCAAGTGTCTAGGAGTGAGAGAGGAGGGTCACGTCCGTCGCGGTCCGGGATTTTTCGACTATCCCGCGGGATACTGGTGATTAAACTTTCAAAAAAACACACACAAAAACAAACGTAGTGTCGCGGTCCTGTGAAGTGCAAAATCGAACCGATTGATAAAATATCTGGGGAGATATACGCGTTTTGGAGAAAAACATCCGTTAACTCCTACAGCAGTGCCACGGCGCTGGCCTAGGGCAGGCCCATGAGGCATAGGCAAGGCGGGTGGAAAGAAGAAGGGAAAGAAAAAACCGTCCCAAAGCAAAGTGTTAGCTCTATAGTCCTATGAAATCAAACAGGGCTATGGGAAAATAGGAAGCCTAAGTTAAAAGTGATAGTGAACATCGTATATCACGTAAATAAACTAGGAAAGTATAATACAGAGAATTAAAGTCAGGGGAACTTTTAACTTTTAGCTTGGAATCAGGACGTATGCTGTAAACAAAATACCCTCGGTGACCGCAAAGACCATAAACACATAATTATATACTGCTTGCTCACCTACCAGTCTTTGATGTGTGTCTGTGTGATGTTGAGTTGGACTCTTTCTCTGAAGTGGAAAGCAGGATTGGTGTAAATCATTCTTAGTGTATTGCAGTGACGCCTTGGATAAGTTTGGTAAATGTTTGACACAGAAGAGAACTGTAAAGTATGCCTGCGTATGTAATGTTTTTGTATGGGTAATATTCCCCATTTGTTACAATTAAGAACACTATATAATATTTGACCAATATAGCTTTGCATTTTAAGTTTGTCAATAATAGTTTGTTAGATAAAGTTAGTCAAAGCGTTAGGTAGGTGCTGTTTTCCAATCGAATTGTGAATTTGCTTGCATTAATTCACAAAGCTAGCAAGTTAAATCGTCCAGCCAATTACTGAACCAAGCCGTCCAGGTAACGAAGTGAAATACACCTAGGAATACCAAACACTGTCCCTGTGTGTGAGAGAGAGAGAGAGAGAGAGAGAGAGAGAGAGAGAGAGAGAGAGAGAGAGAGAGAGAGAGAGAGCGATGGGTAAGGTGAATGATGCAGTAAGAAGGCCTAATTATGATAATTATTAAGGAATCTCATTGCTTACTAGCAGCCTTTAACCCCTGTCACACTGCTCTTTCTCTATCTCTAAAAGAAGTAATGACAATACAAATATGAGTAAGAGATGATGGGCTAACCAAGAAAAACAACTGTTTTTCTTAATACACTGGGGTTTCAACTATCCAATAATCTAAAAATGTCGGATCAATATGCAGCAGCTGCGAACAAGGCATTGGAATTCACTGAAATGCTTATTTATATAAATTAGAATATTATGGTACCATTCTTAAATAGCATAATGAGGCTTTTTCTTTGGTCTTCTTATCAAAACAAGGACAATGAAAATCTGGACTTGTGCATGGTAGAGCGGTAAAGTTGATACCGTCAATGAAAAATAACGGTGACAGATGAAAACAATGTTTCACTTGAGAAAAGACAATTAACCCCCTCTTTACCGACGACGTCTGATATACTATATTCTGGCACCTATTAGCCCATTATATTCAGCTTAAAAAAAGTCGCCAGCAATCAACTGGCTTCGAAGTATCACACGTAACCCTTTTTAATACCACAAATCTTCCTTAACACTTACGCTGCGGGCATATTTGGGCTATTTAGGGCATATTCAGGCACTCCTGAATGATTAATCAAGCATCTGCATTAAACGAGCTGTGTTCTGCTGATAACTGTATGGCTATATATCTATATGGCTCCATGTATCTATACAACTAAGTGAAGAAGATGGGGGAACTGTGTGTTATCTTTAATAAGAGCGCCTTTTTTTTCCATACCTCAATTTTGGTTTGGTTTAGCATATTTACAGCGTTGTTATCATCTACAGAAAATGTTCGGCTTTTCGGTGTCAAAACACCATGCCGTAAATGAGGTTGTGTGAGGAGTAGGATGTGGGAGGTGGGAATTAAGGAAGGAAGGAAGGAGGATGACTGGAAGAGGTGTGGTGAGGGAAGGGAGGAGGGTTGGAGGATAGTAGTGTGACTGGAGGATGGGGGAGAGGGAAGAATTAAGTCAAGGCTGGGGAAGACAAGAGAAGAGAGGTAGGGGAGCTAATGTTGGAGGAAAGGGTGAGGGAATTCAAAGGGAATGGTGAGGAGAGTAAGGAGGAGGGATGGATAAGAAGAGAGGAGAGGTAGGGAAGAGATAAACGTTGTTTGTGTGGAAGAGAATAAGGGTTAGGGGATAGAGAAGGAGTGAGGGGAGGGGGCTGTTAGTTAGTGGTAGTGGGGCAACATTTGTGGAGAGAAAGGGGGAAGATTATGCTGATCCAAAATTGTCGTCCTTCAAAACCCCGTGATCAACATTATAGTTGTTACAATAATGTTCATTATACCTTGAGTTTTATCGAGTGAATGATAGTTTATTACATGACTAAGTGTTGTGGGTAGGGTGAACAATAGGGGAGCACAAAGGAAATTAAGCAACAACAGATCTAGTAACCCCTCTATGCTGCTTGTCCTCCATGAGACTGAAGATCAAGTGTCCAAACAGTGGTTTATAGGGGGTAAGGGGAAATTGGAAAGGTAACTACTGCCCTGGAACTAATGTCCGTGGCAAGATTAGGAAGTTAGTAGGGAACAGATAGGTTAGTAACATAACACAGCTACAGTATAAGTGATCTTTCGTATATATGGGAAAAAGAGAGAAACGTCTTAGTAATATGTATACGCAATAATTCTTGATGAATCTTAGGGGGGAATAACATAAAACTATTCATTTACTAACGCAGTCGCGGGTTTGAGCCAAGATTTTTGTCTAGGCGAAGTTAAAAAGATGCAACGGTGCTGCAGTCTATAACTTCTCGGTGAAGCCCATTACGCAAGTTGACAACTCCATTGTTTACTACTGTAAAGTCTTTATCTCTTTCAGTAAAGTAGACTTAAATTATCAACTGGTTGAACCAAAGAAACTTAATCGATAAATTATGACCTAGTTATGTTCTTCTATAACCAAGGTCCTTTATAAGCTCATTATAATCATTTAATGCCATATATATATATATATATATATATATATATATATATATATATATATATCCACGCCGTGGATAAATTGGTTAGTGTGGGATGTAATTCTGATTTACTGTGGTTTGAATCCTGGGTGAGGCCTAAAAATGTATTCATGTAACCCAAGCATAATTACTAGATATTCTACATTTAAATTAAACCTCTATGCTTGCCATAAGGAGAGTTACGTGGGGCTTACTGTAAAAATACCTTTTAGTGTACTGTGAATCATGGGTCTTACAATTTTGTAAGGAATTAACCTTCCCCAAGTAGGATTTCCCATTTGTTATATATACATGTATATAGGACAAGGTTGGAAAGCATTTATCACGCCGTGGCCGACTAGGTTAAACCGTGGGATACCATTCTGATGGATTGTTGTTCAAATCCTGGCTGAGGCCTAAGCATATATTCATGTAACTCATGTGTATATGTAAGATACATATAATATACAGTATGTTTATAATATAATGTATATGTATATATATATATATATATATATATATATATATATATATATATATATATATATACCATAGTAGGCCTAGGAATAGAGTCAACACTGTACTTAATGCCACGCCGTGGCCGACTAGGTTAAACCGTGGGATACCATTCTGATGGATTGTTGTTCAAATCCTGGCTGAGGCCTAAGCATATATTCATGTAACTCATGTGTATATGTAAGATACATATAATATACAGTATGTTTATAATATAATGTATATGTATATATATATATATATATATATATATATATATATATATATATATATATATACCATAGTAGGCCTAGCAATAGAGTCAACACTGTACTTAATGCCATGCTTTATTTGCTTACTGTTTTTATTAAGCTTTGTATTTTTGTTAATCTTGTCGTTAGATATTCGGTTTAGTGATTAGGAGTGCTTTACCTGATTGAATTCTCATTTTTAGCTATCTTTAAATAAAATAAATAGGTCCTTTTACGTTTAGTTAATTTTAGACTAGTCTTCATTTTATAGGATGATGATTGACTGCCTGATGAAGACCTTCCTGTTGTGAGCCGAAAATGTGTTGAAGAAAAAAGAAAATCTAGTAAGTAAATAGAGCATAGCATTATGTACAGTGTTGACTCTACAGTATTCCTATGCCTACTATGGAAAATACGGTGCCCCAGGCCGCCCACGGATGTACTAGTAACTATATATATATATATATATATATATACATATATATATATATATATATATATTCTTGAAGGCATGTGAGATTAAATAAAACAGCATATTTAGCATTTATATGTTTTTTATTTAGCGATTCAATTTCTCGTGCAATTTTTCGTTGTCGGTCATTCAATAGGAACAAGGGAACCGAAGTTTTCAGTGGGTTGTAGAGGTTGTAGTTGGTTGTGACGTTTCGACTATAACATTAGTCATCTTCAAACAAGTGATATTAATGACAATGACAATGGGATGTAAGGTAGGGTCCCCACAAGTGTAGAAAGTAGAGTTGAAGTCCAAGGTAAAGTGATGAAAGATGAAGAGTTGGAGAAGTATAAGCTGGTGGGCTATACCACCTTGCTGTTATCCATGTTGCAGTTGTTATTGTGATGTCGTCGCAGTCGGTCTCTAGTACTTTGGCTTGGGTTCGGTGAGTTTGGCCAGCCGTCGATATTTATTGAGGGTCGATGGGCTTTTTCCTTCCTCGAGTTGTTTTTTGAGCTCGTCCCAAGGGATGTATGTCCTTGCGCAGGTGCCTGGTGGAGTTCCTGGGTCGCATCCTGGTGGTGGTGATGGTAGGTATTCGTCTGGTACCGGGAAGTGGTCTTGAGGAGTTGGTTGTTGTGTGTCCATAGGTCCTTTGTCTGGTTCCTGGTGCACTGTTGTTGATGGTGGTGCCTTCTCCTTGGTTGATGGTGAAGCTGAAGCTGTAGATGGTGTAGAGGAGGGCCCCTGTTGGCTTCTATCTAGACTGAGAGGTCTTGGCAGAAGCAGCTGTTGTTTTGGAGCACTCCTCGACTTCTGTGGTGGAGCTGGGTCTTCCTGGATCTTGGAAGGCTTCTTCCTCTTTGGTGTCTTCCTCTTGGTAGTTGATGGGGTTGCAGAGAAAGCCTCCTGAGGAATGTTGATTGTAGGCAGGTTGTTGTATTGCAGCAGATAGGGGATCAGCTGGCAGTTTCTAAGCTCATCCGAACCAGCGATGGCTATAGCTGATTGGATGCAGGCAAAGTCTTTGCCCTTCGAACTGCTTCCCCTTCTGCTGTAGTTGTTGTTGTCGCCGTTGGTGGATGATTCTGGGGGGAGAATGAGGAGCCCTTGACTGGGGCTCCTTCAGGGCCTTTGATGTTAATGGCTTCAGGTCCTTTCCTCCCGGAATAGATGGTGAATTCCAATGATTCGCCATTCTCCAACGAGGCCTTCTTGCTGCTTTTGTTGTTGTTGCTGTTGATGTTAGAATGGTCATTGTTGGTTGTGGTAATGAAGCCATAGCCTGCTTTAAAGTTGTACCATTTGACCTTACCACTGGTTGTGGTAGTGCTGGTGGCCATGATAGTGGTTGTGGTAAACTATCAATGGAAGTTAAAAATTACTAAGCTATAATGAATCAAATAAAATCAATCTAAATGAAAACTACTCTATATCTAAATTGAATTCAATCTGAAACAAGCTAATTTGTATCCAAAGGTCTCACATAATAAATGTATATATAGGGTAAGGTTATAAGGGTTAATATTAGCCAGGAATTAACTCACCAATAGTTCCACGTGGCAATGAGGCAAGGGAGAACGTTTTACCCAATATGGTGGACAATGGGGAACGAGACTTCGGTCCCAAGACTGGAGTCAAGTTAAAGAAAGAATAAATGATTACATGGGAATGGACATGAATAATATGCTTATCTATCAGTCAGTCATGATGTCGATGAGAGCGTCGTGATGGTGTAGCTGTATGTATTGCTGTATGTGTATTGTGATTAGAGGCACAAAAGCACGATCAACTGAGGGCGGAAAATTAGATGTTAACTGGTTGGTGTTCGTGAAGGCTCTGGCGTACCTCAAAAGCACACCTTGCTGCCTTGGCAAACCGCCAGGAGCCCAAATTATCGTACCGCATTTAGGTTGCTCTATACGATAAATTATATTAATATATACGATAAATTATATATACTACATAAGACCATGGCAATATTGCTTAATAGCATATTAGGCCTTTTATAACTTAACTTATTTACAATCTTATAATATACGATCTACTCGTCCTACGTCGTTCTGTAGGAGAGATCATGACGTCACAGAGACATAAGAGATCACAAAAGAGTCATATTCTATCGTATTTATACGATACACTCCCCCCACAAAAAAGACCTGAACCCCACCTTAAACCTAAAGTTGCCCAGAGGCTATCTTCTGACGCCACAAGTCAACGGCGCCAGCAGCAGCGCGTCTGGGACGCGTCCCGGTCTGAGAATGATCACCATCAGTAAGAGGTGAGTCGTTCCTTTGAGAATCCTCGGACCCAGCAATAACAGGTGGAGCCTCAGATTGCAATGCGGAATCGAGCTCCAAAGCATACAAACGTGCGATAGGACGAACAGTAGTTCCAGTGGCTGTCTTTAATAGCGCCATCCGCTCTACAGAGTCTGCCCCCTTGTATACCTCCAATACGCGGCCTAATTTCCAGTATGAACGAGGACTATCTTCTTTAATTAAAACAACTTCACCAACTGTAGGTGCCGTTGGTCTACCAGAGGGAGTAACAGTAACACTCCTTTCCCTCAATGCTAGCAGATATTCACTAATCCACCGTTTCCTAAAATCCTCGATTATCCTGAATATATACTGGTATCTCTTAGACACTGCTACCTCAGAGTACAACGAGGGATCCTCTAACTCTACTATGGACTGAAAATCAGATTGAAACGCAGTCAATGGTTTTCCATATAGCAAGTGAGCTGGCGTTTATGGTAGTGGTTCTTGCAGGTCGGTGTACACATATGTAAGCGGGCGGTCAACTCACTCTTCTTTAATAGAGCACGTCCTACAACCGCTCTGAGTCCTGACTTTACTATGCCGACACATCGTTCCCACATTCCACCAAACCAAGGTGCCTTAACTGGAATGAACCTCCATTCGCACTTCTTCTCTCCCAAAAAAGTGATGATAGTAGGATCACTACTCATATCCTTTAGATATTTTGATGCTTGGACATAAGTGGGAGCATTGTCGCTAAGAATGAGTTGAGGGAATGAACGACGGGCACAAAACCGTCTAAACGCCAGCATAAATTCTTCGCTAGACATATTATCACATAGTTCTAGGTGTACCGCTCGAGACGTCGCACAGGTAAACAATAATATATAAACCTTCTCATGCTCCCTCGTCTTCAATGCCCCTGTGTAATCTAATCCTACCGCTTGGAAAGGTTCTACGTGCTTTACACGGCATTCAGGTAGAGGTGGAGCTGGTCCAGTTGCGTATGGTTTACCCTTTAGTCTCTGGCATATTACACACTTTCTCACTATGCGTCGAGCTACTTGTCGAACTCTGGGTATCCACCATGTGAGACGTAAATTTGATATAATATGACATACCCCGTAGTGTTTTACTTCCCTATGTGCACGTATGATCAATAGATCAGTAACGTGATGTCTTGTTGACATAAGTATAGGTCGGTTTGTGCCGTCTGGTACATCCGACCACTTCAGGCGACCCTCACACCTGATGAGGCCATTGTCTAGGTGCAACCTTAGTTGACGCACTATATTAGGCATTAATGTCTTATTCGAGCTTTTCAAGGATTCTAATTCATTGGAAAAGGTTTCTACTTGAACCCATTTGATCAAAGTTACTTCAGCTGCTTTAAATTCACGAGCATCAATGTTGTGACCCCTGTTGCAGAGTTGGCCTGTTACTTTAAGCTTAAGATTGGATACATATCGCAACACCCAAGCTACAACTCTGACTAGTTTATTATAGTCACCGAATCTTGCCCACTTCATGATAGGACCCGGTGGCTCATTTGGTTGGGCTGTAACTGCCACTGTTTCCAGTGGCAGAAGTCCCTCACCAACAGCATGCCATATAGTCCATTCACTTTCATGGAGCAGCCACTTTGGACCATGCCACCACAATTCGGACTTCATTAACTGGCTAGCCGTTATACCCCTAGTTATGAGATCACTAGGGTTTTCCTTTGTATTTACATAATGATAAGCAACGTCTGGCAAAAGGGCTCTAATCTCATCTACCCTATTCCGCACATAAACTGGCAGAGACTTCTTGCTATGTATCCAGTTGAGTGCGACCTGACTATCGCACCATACATGAACGATTTCAATATTTAATTCGCTCTCGTATGCTGCGCGTACATGTTGCACCAGACGTGCTAATAGCAGCATGGCAGTCAATTCCATTTTAGGGATAGTTACCTTTTTAACCGGGGCTACCTTGGCCCGGGCTGTAACTAAATGTGCCCCAAATGAAGTAACAACATATATGGCTACCCCGTATGCCGTGGCGCTAGCATCGCAAAACGTGTGTAACGTAACGTCACCGAACGCCGCCACTTTACGAGGTATAGGTTTAGTACATAGGATGGCATATTCATTCAACAACAATGTCCCTTGGTCATTCAGGTCCTCGGGCAAACTGTCATCCCATCCTATTTTAAGTCTCCAAACTTCCTGCATTAGAATCCTAGCTCTTATGGTAACAGGTAATGCTAGACCCAAAGGATCAAAAAATTGCGCAACTTTGCTCAACAGACTTCTTTTTGTGCGCGCTCCTGTCTGCTGAGCAAAAGACCTTGTTTGAAAAGTTAGTAAGTCATGTTTAGGTTGCCAGATCATCCCCAAATTTCTGGACTTTTCCTGGTTAAGATATGCCGTACCATCCACTTGTATTAAACTCTGAAGATCTTCACTATTAGTAACCCACTCGCGGAGAAATAGATGTGCATCCGCAAACAATCTGCGTGCTTGCCAGTATGCATACAACAAATCATCTTGACTATCGCTAGTACCCTGCAAATTGTCAATGTATAATCCGCGAGATAGTTTACTTGTGTCCTCATGAGTGTCAGCTAGATGTTTTCTGATTGTGGCATTTAACAAAAACTGCGAGCAAGTGGCCCCAAAGAGTACAACCCGAAAACGGTATATTATGATGGGACTTTCAGAGTCGCTAATGTCGCCGAACCAAAGAAAGCGGGTAACATCTCTATCTTCCTCCTTTAGCTTGACCATCAAGAATGCTTTCTCGATGTCACTGGTATAGGCGTACTTTCCCAGCCTAAACCGCAATAGATGTTGGGACAGGTCCGACACCATGGACGGACCTGTCAACAGGCAGTCATTTAGACTGGGTTGTTGTCCTTGGTGGGCAGAACAGTCATACACCACCCGTATTGGTGTGGTGACGCTGTCTTTCTTTACCCCATGATGGGCCAGATAGTGAACCCTACCCTTCTTACACGGTTCCCTGACATCGACTCTCTCTATAAAGCCCCTATCCTCATAACTCCGAAATACATCGTCATACGCCTGGCGCGTGCTCGGTTCGTTAGACAATTTCCGCTGCAATGCGCGCAAGCGACCTAATGCCAAACCATAGTTGGTAGGCAGGCTTATCTCACTGTTCTTCCAGGGTAAACTAACTTTATATTGCTTGTCTGAGGCACAGTAGCACACAGACTCGTCAAACCTTTGTAGCGCAACTTCCGAGTCATAATCAGTCTCCATAGGATTAATGCCTATGTGATCCAATCTCCACAGTCGTTCCAGGTCGAACTCGGCAGCCATCTTAGGGTCACTAGGTTGGGAATCCTCCCTTCCCAACTCCTCTGCCGCAGTTACATTGACTCTATATATCGAGACCGTGTCGACCAGGACCTTTGACTGTGTAGTATGCACCTTTCCGCTCATGCAGTATCCAAATTTAGTGGGGATTAAAACTACACCACACATCTTTTTAAATTAAGGGTATACTACTTCATAATAATGATCCACCCCAAGTAGAACATGCACCTCACTCTGATTTCCCATGGGATCTGACAAGTTAACCCCTTTGCTACGTAATGCGTGTTCCACCTTCTTCACACCCACAGATACATATTCTGGTAGGGTGTCTACTACGATACAAGTCATAAAGTACCGGTTTTTACGATAGAAATATGAAATCTCCGCTATCTCGTAGTCTTGTTTATCAGTAACCCCTGTGAAGCCCTGTAATCGAAGAGTCTCAGCCCCTACGATTCGGTGCTTCAATCCCACTAGTACGGACCTCTTTATAAAGGAACGTTGAGATCCTTGATCTAGAAGTACCCGACAAACTTTGTTACTGTCATTACCTTCCATGGGAATCTGTATTGTGGGCAATATAGTGGTGTCTTGCGTGCTACCTAGTGCCACAGTTGTAGTACCCTCATTTTTGACGTCTTTGACTTTATCTGCAGTAGGACACAACTTATCAAAGTGATGTCCTTTGCAGTGCCGACAGGGCCTTAAGTATGTAGCAGTACATTGTCCCTGCTTACCATGTTCCCCACTTAGACAACCTACACATAGCTTCAATCTTTTCGCCTGTGCTAGTTTTGTCTCATTTGTCGGGTATTTTACGCAGAAACTCCATTTATGTTTGTTGTTACATAGCTTACATAGAATCTGAGCAGGTTTCTTATACACACCCTCTTTCTTTACTTTAGTCCCCACTGTCATGCTTACTGTTCCCCTCTTCTCCACATTCTCACTCCCTCCCGACACATACATTCTCCCTTTGTTCAACTGTAGATTATTGATCTCCTTTCTGAACTGCGTTTTGAACTCCCCCAGCTCAAATGATCTTACCTTATCAAGTATTGCCATAGGAAGCTTCTGATGCAAGATAATGACTATCATTTCCTGCGTGGTAAGCCCTAGGGTGTCTAGCGATCGAGTATGGCACTCCATATTTGCCCTGAAGTTTGTCAACTCATCAACCTTATACTGTGGTTCTGCGAGCCCCAACAAGGCAACGACATGGGCCATCTTCAACTGCTCTCTATCCCCGTATGTGGACTCTAATAAGTGTACCGCTTCAAGATAGCTACCACCCACTACTGCAAAACCCTCTATTAAATGTAAGGCCTCTCCTTCCATTTGTCCCTTAAGATAGTAAAACTTGCGGACATTATCCAAAGAGGATTCATGAACCGTAGATCGAAACACGTCCCAGAAAGCTAACCACTCGGTTAACTTGCCCCCAAATGTAGGAAGATTGAGCTTTGGGAGGTGTACAGTATGTTTTTGGTCAGCCCTTCTATGGGCCTCATTATCGCCTCCCTTCTTACTTGCGACAGCACGCTGTAATAGGCGCTTCGCTCTAAAGACAGGTTCGTCATAGAGGGCGCGATTATCACACTCTGTAACTGTCTCTTCCTCCTCTATCATGTCAGCCACAATCACCTCACTCAGAGCCGTAATACGACCGTGGGTAGCCTGGACGTTATCTAATCTAGCCTCCAATTCCTCTAGATCAGCAGTAGTGATGAAAGTGTTTAAGTCCACAATTAGCCTATTTAATACTCCCCGAAGTCCCGCCCTTTGATTTTTAGGGGCTTTGATCAGCACCCCACTAGACGGTGTCTCTTTATCGGTTTTATCCATTTTGCATGCGAGCCTATAGGCTATGTATCTAAATATTACGTTACAAAGACAACGGCCAAATAATAGTCTAATTAAGAGACGCCAACCGGCGGACTTCTATGTTATGGAGAAACAATAGTACACTAAATAGCAATACCTACTAATGGATCATATTGAACAAGAAAAAATGTTAGGTCAGGTCATATGTCACAGGAAGTCTGAAACGGAAAAGAAAATTATTGGGGAAAGATGATGGGTGGGATGCGGGACTTAGGCAGGCACAACGATGTGACCCTGCATTCCGGCTCTAACCATCGCTTGGCTAGCCTTGCCAGTTTATCATAGAGTTGTTCCTGCATCCTGTTATATGTCCCCTTGTTCATTGTCTTAAAATCCCTTACTGGTAGCTAATTCCCGGGTCTGGGCACCAATGTGGTAAACTATCAATGGAAGTTAAATATTACTAAGCTATAATGAATCAAATAAAATCAATCTAAATGAAAACTACTCTATATCTAAATTGAATTCAATCTGAAACAAGCTAATTTATATCCAAAGGTCTCACATAATAAATGTATATATAGGGTAAGGTTATAAGGGTTAATATTAGCCAGGAATTAACTCACTAGTAGTTCCACGTGGCAATGAGGCAAGGGAGAACGTTTTACCCAATATGGTGGTGGACAATGAGGAACGAGACTTCGGTCCCAAGACTGGAGTCAAGTTAAAGAAAGAATAAATGATTACATGGGAATGGACATGAATAATATGCTTATCTATCAGTCAGTCATGATGTCGATGAGAGCGTCGTGATGGTGTAGCTGTATGTATTGCTGTATGTGTATTGTGATTAGAGGCACAAAAGCACGATCAACTGAGGGCGGAAAATTAGATGTTAACCCGGGAGCTGCAGGGAGACTCAAAAGAGTTCCCCCGGCGCACTGCGGGGAGACTCTTATGAGTGAGTGAAAAAAAAAAATAAACTTTTGACATCGAAAAAAAAAAAAAAAAAAAAAAAAAAATTGGCCCCTGGGCCATGCAAAATCTCAGTCCTCTACCTCCCCTCCTTTCCTCCTCTCCTTCAGTTATCACCTATTTTCCCTGTATTCCCTTATTCTGAGGTATATTTTCGTGCTAACATTAGCGAGTTGCAAGCAGGGTGTTGTCATCACTGATGGCAAGCGAGTGCAAGAGAGAGAGAGAGAGTATCGATCGACTGTGTCTCAGTGGCCTTGGGGGAAATTGGCGGGAAAGCAGATTGCCTCACCCATACATTATACAACTCGCGGGCTATATCTCCGATTTTGACCATCCAAACGATGTTTTCACTCGTTTTATTGTTGTTTCAGGTTAATACCTTTATAATCAACCCATAATTGGCGCATATGGATAAGTATTATTGCTATTAATGGCACAATGAATATTTTAGTGACGGAAACACCTCAAATACGTCAGCACAGGGGGACGTTTCCAATTACCCCCATGCGCACTTCAGAGGTTAACTGGTTGGTGTTCGTGAAGGCTCTGGCGTACCTCAAAAGCACACCTTGCTGCCTTGGCAAACCGCCAGGAGCCCAAATTATCGTACCGCATTTAGGTTGCTCTATACGATAAATTATATTAATATATACGATAAATTATATATACTACATAAGACCATGGCAATATTGCTTAATAGCATATTAGGCCTTTTATAACTTAACTTATTTACAATCTTATAATATACGATCTACTCGTCCTACGTCGTTCTGTAGGAGAGATCATGACGTCACAGAGACATAAGAGATCACAAAAGAGTCATATTCTATCGTATTTATACGATAATGGTGGTCAAGAGCGAGTGGAGAGGCAGGTGTTAGCCAGTGGAAGATTCATCGAATTCTGCGACCGTAGAGGAATAAATTGGTGATATTAATTGCCAATTGCCAATTGGGGGAGGGATAGTAAGTCGGGGGAAGTTAGAAAGATTCTAGGAATCTTGAGTAAGAAGATAAGTAGGAAATAAATAAGTACAGGTAAAGAGCCAAAGTTAGTGGGCTGTCCACAAGTGCTATTGTTACATTTTTGTTTCTTATTGCATGCAACCCGTATCTTGTGCATATTTTTGTTTTTTCCATTACATTACATGCTCCAAAAGCGGTAAGAAGGCCAGGTGTCAAAATCCGCTCCTCCTGGCAACATCCAAATTTATTCATATATTATCTTAGCGCATCTGCATTCAAATCTCCAATAAAAACACCTCCAATAAAAACCTCTCTCCACCCATGTTCTGATTCCCGGTAGATCTCCTGTCTGGGGCCCACCGAAGTGGGCCCCAGGCAAGAGTTCCACCAGTTGGTCACTATAGTTCAAGTTATGCAACCTGAGTAGGGATTTCTGGTTGAAGATAATGATGTCCATCTGCATCCGGTTCTCCCCCCAAAATAACATCTCTTCACCCATGTTCTGATCCCCGGTGGATCTCCTGTCTGGGGCCCACCAGAGTGGGCCCCAGGCAAGAGCTCCACCAGTCGATCACTATATTCAAGTTAAACATCCTGAGTAGAGATTAATCATTGATAATTGTAGATTGATGGCAGGTAATGGCCCCAGCAGTGCACCAGCTGGGGAGCATCGCCGCTGACTGCCATTTGTGGTGCTGTGGTATTGTGCAATGAGGCACTGAGAGATTACCCGCGAGGTTGGTGCCACCTCGCGGGGGTTCAATACTGGCACTCAAGACGGTTAGGTCATGGGAATACAGGCGGTGGAGCGGGGTGCTCTACCACTACCACCCACCTGCAGAGCCCCTGGGTATGTCACATTCGGTTGTCATGTTCGGTAAGGTTGTTAATTAGGTATAGAGTGGCAAAGGTTGAAGCACTCCATCTCTATGCAGGGCAGAGGGAAACCATCCGTGCGTTTTTTGTGGTCGATTTTCTATTAACATGGCATAGTTGGGATCTTCCAAGAGTTGTAATTTTTCCCAGACAGCACTACTTCTCTTGTGCAATTTTATGTTCATTGGTTCTAGTTTCGCCAACTGATGTAGTTCCTCTGTATTTCTTTCATAGGGATAATCCTCATCATGTATAAATCTAAGAGCAGAATTTTGGACCCTTTGGAGTTTTAGCATGTTGTTTTTTCTGATGACAGACAGGGGAGTGGAAGGGTATTCAAGGATTGGAAGCACATAAGCCCTGACTAGGTGGAGTCTTATTCCTGATGGCAGGTTTGAAAATCTCTTAATTTTGTTCAGGGCAGCTTTTCCTCTGTTCACTACATGATACACTTGTGGTAATATTCCAGACCGACATATATTTAGCCCTAGCGTTTTCCCGTTGTTTTGGGTGTCTAAAAGGTCTCCGTTTATGATTATATCTTCTTCTTTATGTGTGGCCATGGGTATTATCGTGAACTTAGTCATGTTTGTTCTGATCTTCCATTGTCTTTCAAATGCATTCACAGATTCAATTTCTCGTGCAATGCGGTCAGCCATGAGCCTCCTAGATTTACCCGGGTATGTGATGATCTGGGTGACGTCATCTGCATAGAATATATTTGTTGTACCCCAGGCTGGATCCGGAGTATCTCGAGTGTATATGGCATATAGTGGTGGAGAGATTCCACTGCCCTGAGGCACTCCACTCAATAGTTCAATATTAGGTCCAAGGAAACCATTTACTCTTATTTGAGCTGTCCTATCTTCAAGGAAGTCACACAGAATTGCTTCGAGGAATCTTTAAGTTCAATTGTAATAATTTAAATTTAAATCCCATGTGCCAAACCTTGTCGAAGGCCTTGCTCACATCCCTCAAGACAATGTGACACTGATGTTGTTTTGCCTTGGCTTGGGATATACATTCATACATTAATGAGATTGCGATATTTGTGCTCCTATGCCGCCTGAAGCCGTGTTGATGGGGGGAGTGGAGGTTATGCTCATCTAAGTGGGCCCGAAGGCGAGCATGTATACAATGTTCAAAGATCTTACCGGGGATTTCAAGTAGGGAGATTGGTCTGTAATTTGATGGATTATATGGAGATTTGTTGTCCTTTGGTATTAAATGTATAAATATGTATAAATGTATAAATGTATAAATATGTATAGATATACTTTGTTGGTTCATTAGAATTACCTTGCAATTGTTTTACTTTTGTCCAAAACGATTGGGGTTCTTTATATTTAGAAATTAGGAAGTCCATCTGCCTTTCCCAGTTTTGATTGCTTATATCTTGATTTCCATCAATGAGGTGTTGCTGAAGGCGTCGGTATTGCAGGTACCTGTTATACTCCCAACCATTCACTTCTGCATCTGTTCTAAGTCTGCAAAAGTTATGTTGAATTTCTCGGAGGAGTGGCGTAATGATTGGTTTGCAGATTCGGATTTTGTCTGTGGTTAGGATAGAGTTGTCAATTGCGGCTTCTACGACATTGTACCATGAGTCCAAGGCTTCGTCTATGTCCTCCATTCCCACCCCATCTAGATTTTGGTTTTCTTGTGCTGCCAAATTATCCCTTATTGTTTGGTTGAATATTTCCCAGTTTGCCTTTTTAAGATCAAGTCTTGGTGCGGTCGATATGGTGATTGCTGTAGCCGTAATGGTAAAAATCATTGGAAGGTGGTCAGCCGAGGTGAGTGGTCCTGGTTCTATTCTTGCGTTATGGTATGTCCTGTTATTTGATAAGATTATATCTGGTTTTGTGCTGGAGTTATGCCTGATTAGAGTTGGTAAATTGGGTCCTAGGTGCACGATTTTATTAGATGTCATAAATCGCGCAAGGCCTAGTCCCACCGCGTTGTTCGATCTGTCTCCTATCAATATATGCTTCGCATAGTAAAAAGGGAGACCAGGGGTATATATAGCAAAAGGTAGGATCACGCGTCGTTTATTCTGCACAGGTGGGCGGGGCTACTCGGTGGTCTGTGTATGTGGTTGGTTCATGGCTGCTATGCGTGCGCTTCGTCTATTGATTGGCTGGCTGGGGGCGAGGGCATCATCAGGTGGGCGTTGGCTGGGGGTAGTAGTGGTGGTAAGTTAATTTCCATCCGGAATTCTACGGTGGTAAGATCTCATAGCTGTGGGGAGAATTTGGAGGTCCAAGGTTTGGTTGTTGAGAGTAGGGTTGAGTGTTTGTATGTATATAGCTTCAAGGATGGGGAGGTGCCATGGGTCGGGCTCATTATCTAGTATGGAGGTGTTAGTTTCAAAGTCTTTACGAGTTAATTAAACTGGGGTGGTGAGGGCTGTTGTAGTGATTTTTGATGGAGCCAGATTGAACGTGGAGGGTGAGACGACGACTCAAGCGAGTCTGGGACATGCCAATGTACGTTAGGTACAAGAATGTTGGAACACGACATGGTCCAGGTTCAGTTGTTTTTTATCTTTGGCGGGGCGATTACGTAGAACAAGTTGGGAGGTTTTGGGAGATTTATAATATATTATTAGTTTGTTATTGCTGTCAGTGTTGGTGGGCTACACTAACTTCCAAATATATATATAAAGAGAGAGAGAGAGAGAGAGAAAGAGAGAGAGGGAGAGTGAGTTAGTTAGAGTCGGCAGGCCACGTTGCTTTATAAACAAGTTGTCCAACTTCCAGGACTCACAAGAACTCAATGTTAAGAATAAAACTGCCTTCTTGAGAGCGACCCTTCATCTGTCTTACAGTATACTGTATATTTGGGTCAAATTCCCTCTTTGTCTAGCAGTCTCTAGCTTGTTTTTAGTTTTCATCAGCATCATTATTTACAATTGTACTCCTTTCATATTTTGTTTAATTGTCATTGACCAAACAATAAATAGGAATACACGAAGAAATGGAATATATAGAAATATTATAAAGGAGAGGGGTGAAAGAAGAATATGAAGAAGACATTATTTATAATAACTGAGGAAATACATAAAGAAGAATATTTGGAAGAAGAGCATGAAGAAGAACGTATAAGGAAAACAGACAAAAGATAAGATGGGGGTGAGAAGGCTTTTAATATGAAGGTGAGATCAGTCAAATCCTGGGGTGAGTCTGGGTAAAGCAGGAGTGTGTGTGTGCGTGTGTGTGCATGAGAGAGAGAGAGAGAGAGAGAGAGAGAGAGTGAAAACATAACAAGGAGAAGATAGCAGGAGCCATACAGGGTGATGAAACAGATGGTAAGGAGGACGGTAGAAAGAGAACAGATACATACACATACATAATTATTACATCTCAAGATTGTATTATTTACTATGCAATTATTATAACCATCTATCATATAATTTTAAGCTAATATACTTGCTATTGAATAATCTCTATACAGATAACTTTACTTCCTGAAGGGGTATTCATTGTAACTCCTTGTTACTTCCTCCTTCTAAAACTCAAGTCAGGATCGGTCCCATGCCATTTTAACAATCATGCACATGTGTGTCTCTCTCATGCCCTCATCCTATGACCGGAAGGTGTGAAAGACACTTCCTTCACCTCTAGGAGGTGCATGTGTAGTGAGGCTGGTTGGGGATGTGAACTGGGAGATAGATACCAACATTCGGGGCGATAACACCACCCCGAAAGACTCCCTCATGCATAGGGTTTTCTCTAACATTACTTTATTAGCTCTACTGTATATTATTCAGTTGTTACTTGAATAAATATCAAAGTTGGTTGGATACCACTTTCATTCCTTTTCCCCTTTATCTATATATAATATATATATATATATATAAGGTATATGTGGGATGGTGGCGGCGATACAATATCTACATAATTAATCTATCATCATCTAGAAGAGAACTGAAAGCTGAGATCAACATCTACAATCAACGTTTAACTAAAATAATATATATTAACTCCTATGGACATCGACACCTTCAGTCATCCTTATATAGAGTCAAAAGCTAAAACATATAGGATCGTACCTCAAAACGTCCTAATACTCCTACCTGGAGTTAAGCCAATGAATACATTTGACTACACATAAAAGTCATATGTAACATACATGCGACAATGTATGTTTGAAGAAGCATGATAGACAGGAGGAAAGGCATAACTTTGAGAAATGGTAGAACAAGGTATTCTAAGCATAACATTTTCTATAAGAAATATTCCAAATCTCAACCGGTATAGAGATATTGCATGCTGACAATGATATTTTCTTAATTAATTCCCCATAAGGCTGGCCTAGCTGTCCTAGTGCCTACCACACTTCCATCTTCCTGCAATTTGTTTACCATGTTATTATAAAGATACTATAATTATATAAGTTTCAAAATAATTATAGACATATTAGCAATTATAGACATATTGCGGGGGAGGACACTAATTTAAGCCTTCAATATCTGTTTAACGGTTGAGATTTGGATGTTTTGTTGTAGAACATTTTATGCTTTGAGTATCTTGTTATATCATTTCCCAAAGTTATGACCTTTCCTCCTGGGACACCCTGTATAAATATATAAACATAGACAGGCCAAGAGGAAAAGATGAGATATACAAATATATAGAAAATACTAAAAGGAGAGAAAGACAGATGTTAATGAAGACACATGTGCTGCAAAGCAACAAACACATGTCTGCCACCGCCACATCCCTGGCCATTCCAAACACTCCTCGTCCGTCACACCTTTCTTGCACACAAGATCGTAATTCCTCGGGTGAGCGTAAATCACTCTAAGAGATAAAACGAATTTTAATATTAATAATAATCAAGTGGCTGAATTTTGCTAAGAAACAATAGGCTAACGGATTCAACCCAGGCTGCATTTCTTGGTTGCGACTGAATTAGCTAGAGAGGCCGCTTTGGGGTCATATCTTACGCCGCAATGCCATACTGGGGTGAGTTTTGGACATTAGCCAGTTTTGGGCAATGTTTCCATTTAGTGCCGTGGGGCCATCTTGTGCCACTGATCTGTTTTTTACATTGGGCCTGCGTTGGGTCACAGGGTAGTTTGGGCAGCAAGGTCGCTAGGGATTACATCCCTTTGGTTGAGTGGCTGACATGGTTCGCAGGGCAATATTTGGTTACAGTCAAATTGATTTGAGCAGCGGTTTTCAGTGTTGAATCCATTGTGAGCAGGGGGATCATTTAGCTTGATCCCCTTTGGTCAAGCGGCCAATATGAGCTGGGGGTCATTTGGAGCTGCAGTCATATATGGCCGAGTGGACGACTTTGGGCTGTCAGTGTTATTTGGGCCACTCCATAGGGCCATTATGGCTACAGCTGGAATAGGTTAGGTGGCCAATTTGAAGAGAGCAGCTGCTTTGGACTGCATACCGCTTTAGTTCACATGTGTGAGGAGGATCCTCTCACACCGCACTCTTAGACAATGTAGAAAGGAAAGCCTTTCATATCATTAACTCCCGCCCATTAACTCTCTGCAATCTCGCTCTCTTCGCCACAATGTTGCATCTCTCTCGCAATTCTATCACTTCTATAATAATCAATGTTCCTCAGAGCATTCCCAGTGTACACCACCTCCTCTACGTAGGGTACGTAGTACCCGTCTTGCAACACAATCCCACCCCTACCTTATGCAACTCTCCAACCCAAGACCGAAACGTTATTCTCAGACTTTCTTCCATTCAACTGCTGAGCTATGGAACTCTCTCCCAGAATCAGTCTTTCCCTCTTCCTATGACTTAAATTGCTTCCAACTCCGTGTGTCCAGGCATTTTGGATCGAACGTCTCTTGATTTTGGCCCTGTCACTCTTTCAACTCTGGGGGAGGCACTCGCTACAGGCAGTTCTGCCTTTTGTCTCCCTCATTCACATAGAAAAACAAATAAAGTTACAATCCACTGAGCACAACTTATTATAAGCTGATGTATTCCGTATTCTTAACTCATTAACTACGAAGCTATGGTGGTTCAAGCCCTCTCGCTAAGTAAAGATATTTGGTTCTATTTTGACAAAAATAATCATAGTACCATATATATAATTATTACTTATCCATATGTGCCTATTATGTTTTTATTACGAACATATGAACATTTAAGAGCAATAAAAGAAGTGGGAATAGCATTTAGCAGGTGAAAAAGACGTATTATTGCCACAAGGTCGTATCATGAGACGAGAGCAGGAGGGGTGGGGGGGGGGGGGGGCGCGTATATGATCCCTCTCCGAGCTGTAGAGTGACACTGAGGCCTTGCACTAGAAGTCTCTCTGTTGCAATGAACTCTAGCTGCCTACCCCTTGTTAAAGAGACCGTGTGAGGGAAATTCGCGCCAAAAATTACCCGATAAAAGGAAGAATAGGAGTATAAATAGCTGATAATTTAGGATGGGGGAAAATAAGGGGTGGGGGGATGACACATATGTAGGAATGGTAGAAAATAATGGAGGGGGAATTATCTCAAAATAATCACAAATTTGATTGTTTTGAGTGCCACTGGGGTGTTTTAAAGTTTTGTTTTTGTATACTCTGGGTCTATTGAGGACGGTCGCAGTACACCAGAAAAACCTCTATTGAGGATAGTCGTAATTTTTTGGGTTAACCTGTTTAATATCAATATAGTTTCAACAAATAACACATTCTATACAACATTGTATTACCAACTGTCCACACTACCCAAAGTTGGTTTGATTAAAAAGAAACAAAAAACTTGTGAGGAAGACCAGTTGTAATTGTCCAACTTAAGGAGGCTTGACACAAGATTCCTGGAGGGATCTCTAAACTTGTTATTACATTCACTTGCTCCCTCACCACCACCACACCACTCCTCCCTAACCTTCCTCGCCTACTCTTCTCTCTCTCTCTCTCCCACACAATGACACCCAACATAACATTTCACTGGTCCGGTCGGCGTGAAATGAGAGGCGACGATGTGTGAGAGTCAGGACGAGAGTTGTGATGTATGTGTGTCTGATGGTGTGTGTGGTTCTCCTGTTAATAGACGTGGCCCTGTCTGCGTCAGTGTGCGTCTTTATGTCTGTTTTCTGTCTGTATTCTGTTTATCTGTGGTCCTGTCTATATTTCTTCGCGTCCTATTACTCTCTGTGGTCACATCTTTCTGTCTATGGTCTTGTCTAACTGTTTATCTCTATATCTTGTCTGACTGCTTGTGCTTGATTTCTTGTCTGTCTGCTTGCATTCTGTCTATTGTTTAATTGCATGGATTAAACATAGCGATTATCTGTGTCATGTCTGTTATCTTTCCCCGTCAATAACTGTATCCAGGTACAGTACCTCTAGCTGTGACATGATTGTGTATGTTTCCCCTCTGTCTCTTGTGGTTGTTTATGTTGTGTATGTGGTTAGTATAAGGCAGACCAATACTGTTATGTCGGGCTATAATATTTACAGCTCGTGATATAGTCTCTACTAAAATCCAGCTATGAACTTATAGAACGTAATAGAGCCCAACGGGGTCACACCTAACACGTTCTTAATAGCACAAAATAGGTATTCAACTAGGTAATACATAACTCAATAATAACACATGTAATTCACAAATAGGTTTATTCTAGATAACGTCTAGCTTGAGGTCTAGACAATCTTAGCATGATCATTTCTATTTCCAGTTCACGAATATAGATTCGTAATCCGGAATGAAGTATTACCTTGATAATTATTAGGAATATCAGGCAATGAATAGAATACATATAAACTTAGATAATCAATGAGATTCAATCAGGAAACAAATGTGGTTATAAATAAGGTAATAAATAGCAACTAAATTAAAACACGTGACTTATACAGTAGTATCGACCCTTAATAATAATAATGATGCGAGTCTAGTGTCTTCCGTGAGTAATCAACAATATAATACAGGAACACAATCTCAATACAAGAGATACTGGTTGAGTTGAGATGGTAAATAAGCACACAGGTATGGTGGGTGAGTCACACGGTAGTGGGTGCGCGCGCTATCCAGGTAGACACTTTTACTAAGGTGACCTTCTCATTAACAAGGGGGTCAGGTCATGTAGTTGGACTGCGGTGTTGGAAAATAAGTTTTAAGTTTGCGCAACTATGGATTTAGTTTCAAAAATATTATAATGAGATTAGTGGCAGAATATTAATTAATTACTTACACAACTTCTGATAATCATAACTCGAATTATGTAATTTATGATGGGAATCTTATATTCACTTCAAACGATCGTATGTAATTATAACGAAACGAGTCGAGGAATTCAGATGTAATGGTTAGCATACAATTATGAATCAACTATAGAATAATATCTACTAATTGTATTTGAGAACAAATTATAATTAACTAAACGAACTTAGTCAACGAATGCTTTGGAAACACTTATGATTTAATAGCGTAAAGTGATAATTAACAAAATATTAATTATGAAAGAATAATTAATGCACACAAAGAAGTTGTGCTAAGGAATTACTTAAACCAGTATAACCAAGATGTCTGAACAAGTTAACAGAGTCTTAAAAGATATACACCGTAATACGAGGCGTATGGTAGATGATGGATAAATAAGTAACAAGCTATGCAATGCTAGAATTCCTAGACATGAAGAATCAGAATTACTTACATCAGTAATCAAATGAGCGTCAATACTAATTCATAACATAATTACAAAGGCGATTAAATAATCGACCGTAGGTTGGGGAGCTCGGGAAAGAAATAAGTTTATGAAATAATAATACTTATACTCGGGTAGACTGAGATAAAATAATTATGAAAATGGACGTAAGTTCTAGGTTAATATTATGTATTAGGAAGGGGAATTAAATCACGAAATACACTGCAACCTCAACTTGCAACATACAAAACATAATACATATATTAGGAATAATCTGTGAGTGCGTGGCGAGGTGAATTAATAAACACAATTATATAACATATGCGTAAGACGTTTTAGAGGAGATAAATTAATCAAGAGAGGTAGGACTTGGACACAGATCTGGCAAGGAATTTATATAAGGTTCAGAAGGATTAACACAGTACGCAATCAAGGAACTTAGGCACAGATCTCAGAATAAATTATCACAACACGATTCACATATTTTACCTATACCTCGACAACAATAAACACAACGTAAGATATACAGGGACACTTAGGGTAATGTTGGAGGGCAGACAGAGAGTATAAGTCTGGCCGACGTAGATCGTAGGTCTATGGAGCAGCACTTCAGGGGTGTAGGGCGTCACTCGAGTAGGACTTCAGGTTCCAGACTTCAGGAGTGTAGGGCTTCACTCGAGCAGGACTTCAGGGGGTACTTCAGGCAAGTACACTCTCCGGGCAGGGCAGGAGCAGGCTGGTACAAAGCCACTACTGTGGTTAGCTACTCTGCTCCTTATTCAGGTTTAGGGTAATACCGCAGTTGAGGTTTGCATACTTCACTACAATTTCTTAGAGGTAATATGCGGCTTGTTTCTTGACTCTCGTTTACAGGGGCTCAAAGTCATAGGGATATGGGGAATTTGTTGTGATGAAGTTGTGAGGTAAGTTACGTATCCTACGCATCGAGGTTTAATATTTACATGATGGCTTACCTCATAGGTATCATAATTATTACTTACATAGGGTTTAGCTAGCTTATTAATAGAGAAATCTCCCTAAATATACGGAGACCATTATTCGAGCTCTAAAGCGAATTTGTTTATTTCTCGCTTAGTAGTACTAGTTGTAGGGAGGTTCTGGCATCTTTGTAGCTGTCGTATTTGGTGCTTTTGTTTGCATCCATTATGCCTGTAGGACTTGGGGCGTTGATGTGCAACTTGCATAAGCATCCTCTCATTATACTGCAGGTCTGGACAGAGAGAAAATGCTGCCCTGTGATTGGCTGGCATGGTTTGAAAGCAGGGAGTGTATTGGCTGATAATTTCCCATGCTTGTGGCTGGTGGCTGATGTCGTAGAACACGGGACAACAGGGGTAGCTCCTGTATTTGAGGAGAAGGATTTCCCATGCTTGTGGTGGTTAGAGCACGGGGAAACAAGGGTGGCTCTTGTATTCTTTTATTCTCCTTTCGTTCTCTAGTTCTCTTAGGGTCCTTTAGTTGCAGACTGGCTACTCTGCAACTGTTCTCTGCAGGGCTTGTCTTCAGACCCGTCATTTCAAATACTATTTTGCTAACTGACATTTATGAAGTACATGTGTGAGAAATGGGTAGCTGAAAGTCTTGTTGTAGAATATACAGTATATGTTAGGTACAGGTATCAATTTTCGATTATTAATATAATTTATGAATAATAGCTTGTGATTACTGTTAAATTCATAGGTACTTTTAACAAGGCAAATATATCATAAATATATAACGTTATAGTAATATTATTATTGTTTACCTTTACGCATATATAGATAGCTAAATATATGATTGAGCTTGCTTAGTTAACAATCTTTGTGTGCGTGTGTGTGTGTGTGTGTTGGTCTGGGATCTTACTCTGAAGTGGTTGTTGCTGAGGGGCACAGGGCCTTGGGTGGGGCTTTGGTTTCCCGGGCGTTTCCGTGCCCTCCTCAGCTCCTCGCCTTGGAGTGGCTTCGGTCACCCAGGCTTTATTAGTGGTAAGCAGGGAGGGTTTTGTGGGGGCATTCGCTTATGGCCATGGCCTTGCTCGGGACCTTGGGGCTGTTCGGCCAGACATCCTTGGGAATAGCAACAACAACAACAACAACTCTGAAGTGGTTGAAAGGATTAGTATATGTCTTTCCAAGGCTATGGGAGGGAGATATGAAAAATATGTGTTTGTAGAAGAAGTCTGCATATTATTATTAGAGTTTTACTATTATATTATGTAGTTTTAGTAGTAGTCTCTGTTTGTAAATATAAGGCCACATTAATTGTTTGTTGTGAAATCAATTTGCTCTTCAAAGAAAAAAATAGATACAAAATTAAACAAATATTAATATTTGTTTTCACTAACCCACAAATTAATTTACAAATAAGCACAACTAATTAAATCAAGTGAAGTAATGAAAACATGTGGTACTCCAAGGAATCGAATCTAGGATACTCGCACCTAAATTCCGCACACTAAGCATTAGGCTATCAAGACACCTAAAGGTTTATGCACAAGCCAACGATATATTATGCATTCTCGAATACTGCATATTAATCTTAGTCTCTACATATACCCAACGGCACTCTGATAACGTAATTATTAGACGAATGGAAGGGGTAATTAATGAGGCACTTAACCACAGAGGGAAGGCCTCGCTATAAATTACTCCTTGACCTGGATAAATTCATATTTGTTTTCACCAACTTATTAATTAATTTACAAATAAACTAAACTAATGAAATCAATGAAAGTAAAGAATACATGTGGTACTCCAAGGACTCGAACCTAGGATACTCACACCAACATTCCGCACACTAAGCATTAGGCTATCAAAATAGTTAAAGATTTATGCCCAAGCCTACAATATATTATGCATTCTCGAATACTGCACATTAATCTAAGCATGTACATCCACCCAACTGCTCTATGATACACCTAATGGATAGACGAATGGAAGGGTATATAAGGGTATTTAAGACATCTATAGAACACGTACTGTAATATACTTGAGCCTGATAACAGGCAAACGTTTGACATAAACAGGATTTCTATATTCATATATATCTCCCTAATAATACATATCAGCTCTTAATGACATATATAGCAATTATGTAATAGTAAATGCCCGCCTATAGTAGACCTATTAGGCACATAAAGACCACTGGTACTACTATAATTCCAAAATATAATGTATACGGTGCTACAATAAAACTCTAGTAAATTAAACAAAAAAACACAAGGTTTGCTTAGAGTTACCGCCTGATGCAATTGTTATCTCCGCCAAACACAGTTTGAGGAGATTCTATTGTAGAGCTGTCACCACTCTAGGCCTTTTATATGATGGTAAGTTTCCACCCTCCCTTTGCTTCTACAATTCTTTATAATATTATGTGTGGCGAAATTGCTATAGCCGACATATTGTCATTGCATATTGTTGCCCAATATATTTTAACCCTTAACCAAACGGGCGGCATTTTGAGCACATTATTGGCTCTGAGAGAGAGTCCACGTGTTGGGAGGAAGATAGGCGGGCTCTGACCGTTCGGCACGACCACAGTGCCGCGACTGAGACTGCCACTGCAATATTTCACACACTCTGAAAAAACTGGGGAAATTACTTTATTTAGCGATTTTTCACCTCGGGTTGAGCGATCGCTACAGGATAACCCGTGGTCGTACAAGGATGATTCAGGTGTCATTGGAAAGCAGCTCTATTATCGCCCTTTCACGGATTCATAATTGTATTACGCTCTGGCTCTTTTCTATGCATGAAAAAGAGCATGGAATGAAACTCGTTTAGGGTAAATATGCCCGCCTGCCAGGTAGTTGACATTAAAAACGGTCCCGTCTTTTGGGTGTTAACACTCAAGCTGCGGGTCCCGACATATGTCGAGTGAAAGAAAAGTGGCCTATCCCGAGGGGGCCCGATAATAGTCAAAAGGGAGGTTGAGCACATTATCGGCTCTGAGAGAGAGTCCACGCGTTGGGAGGACGGCAGGCAGGCTCTGACCGCTCGGCATGGACCGAGCGAGCTAACTGAGCTCCCCACCACAACCCTCCACACCCCTGGTCTCTTGAGAACAAGGAAAAACTCAAGATATTAACGTATTTGAGGGTTTTTGACCTCGTGTTGCAACATCGTTGCAAGAGAGCCTGTGGTCGTACAAGGATGATTCAGGTGTCACAGGTAGTAGAAATTACAAACTGCTCCGTCCGTAAGGGGTTAAAGTCACATGTAATCATAAATATCCCATAATTGTTTAGAAAAAGGAAGAAGATATGTTAGTGCATTTTTGGTATTGAATAACTTGCTCAAGTAGTACTGTGCACCCTATGTGGTTGATAGTGAACTTTTATTTATATATTAATATTTTGCTTTAGCATTGTTTCCACATAGCGATTTTGATAAGTAGTTTGTCTTTTTACTGTGTTCGTTCAAGTTTTGGTTTGTTTAGTTTGCAAGTTTTACATTATAATGATAATTAACCAACCTATCAATATATTTGAGTCATTATAAGGTGCATACGGAAATTCTCAAGACTACCATACTTTATTTTCACTAAGTGGATTCATCCAATAAAGATTAAAGCTAAATATAATCACTATAAATTGTATTATACTGTGCATACCCTAGGTGTTGAGTTTCGTTGATACCGACACTTGTAGCTCTGGCACTAGTTCAGAAGAGGCCATCATGGGTCTCAAATTACAAACCTTGGTAGGGAGAATTCCCCACCACAGACCCGCTGATAAGTCAACAAAGGAAGAGATAATGAATGACAGACTCTCAGATTTGCATATAATCTGGAAGATGACGGGGTGGTGGTAGGGAATGAATGAGATAGACCTTTTGGGAGAAGAGGCGTCTTCACATAACAATTGACCGACCTAAAAGAACCACCACAGTGGACAAAAACAAGGACATAACATAGGTAGATACACTGAATTTCCACAGTAAGAGATAAATATATAGTAATATGAATGGATGCATTTATGTTCAAAATACCTGTTACAGGACAAACAATACTGCTGTAGGTACCTTTTACCAGGATAAAATGCATAAGCTTTAGAAAGTAAATACGTGAATGGGTGTGCATGTGTGTACGTGAACGTGTAGGAGGTATTTACATATGAATGTATGAATGATAACTAGAAAATGGTTCAATCTCTCTCTCTATCTATCTCTCAATAATCTGTTCAGCAGTGTAATTGAGGACGAACTGTCTACAATAGTATATTTGATGAGTCCCCTTTCGTTTACAATACTGACAAATCTAATGTACTAATACCTTCATTATCATTGATGACATGATTGATGCCTATGTATGTTTTTTTCTTATTAAAGTAATTTTACTTAGGTCTTGTGCGTTAATTTTGCAACAGGTAAGCTAACATATCAAAAGTGCATGAAATGAGATTCTCCAAACTGGTTGATTACGCCAGATATCGCAGGTAGTAGGGGTAGGCAGCCCCGCCCAGGGAAGTACTACCGCCAAGGTTTCGGGAGACTCAGGGAATAGCCTGAATTCCATTTTCTCTCCCAGGCCTTGGTAGCTGGATACATATCTTTCTGCCTCACACATCAGGGGTATCAGGAAAACCCTCTTTATATAACATACACATCCAACTTCACGACATTGCCCTACATCGCTATCCTCTATCCATAAAACACTACTCTTCCCACTACATATCATACATGTAACACCATAACTTACCTTATAAATATGGCAGTACAATTGTTAAGAGCAAACCTGGTGGTCCCTCGGATATCCACTCCTGGCAGGGTTGGGTTATTGACACAGGGCCCTCCCGGTCGTCATCATGCGACTGTGTCAAGAGCATTGCAAAGTCCCAAAGCTGCTTGTCGGTGCAGCTTTTTCTTTAGTAATATAAGGGGACTTCACTCTAACATCAATTCTGTACACCAATTTCTTCAAGCAGAATCCCCTACTCTCCTTTTTTTGACAGAGACTCAAGTAACATCCACATCTGACACATCTAGATTTAATTTTCCAGGTTATCAACTGCTTCAAAATGTCAGACCTAAAGGAGGTGTATGTTGCTTCGCAAAATCTGAAATTGCCCTGAAGGAGGTTACTAGTTTCAATTGTCCCTATTTTGATTATTCTATATACAAATTAATTTCTGCTGGTAAATTTAAATACATATGTTGCATCTACCGTTCCCCAAAATACTCCTCCAGAGCAAAGTCTTTTGATTCTCTGTCCTCACAACTCAGTGTCCCCAACTTAAATACTTCTTCTGAAATAACTGTGTTGGGTGATTTTAATGTCCAAAATGTTGAATGGCTCACTCATTCAGCCAGGACTGATGATGCTGGTCTTGAATGTGAGCTATTTGCAGACTCATTTAATCTCACTCAACTAGGTCAACCAACCCACCCGTGTACCAGATAATCCTAATCATAATTCCCACCTACTGGACTTATTGTTAACAACCAATTCAGAAAATTATGATGTTACAGTGAGGTCCCCACTTGGATCTTCTGATCACTGTCTGATACAGGCCACCTGTCTATCACCTACCACACCTTCCCACTCTGAACCTGTTTTGGTGACTAAATGGCATTACGATAGGGCAGACTGGGAGGGTCTTCAAGGATTCTTTATTGATATTCCCTGGACCTCTTTCTTTTCTAATGATGCACACTCCAACTTGAGCCACATACAAGATTTTGTAAAAGTTGGAATGGAAACTTTTATTCCTCATCAAAAGTAAAGTAAAATATCTAATTCACCTAAATGGTTTGACCATAATTGTGCTAGAGTAACTGAACAAAAAGCAATCAATGCAACACAAGATCAAAAACACATGAAGCCTTTAATTACTTTAGAAACATCAGAAATCATGCCAAAACTGTATTAAACCTAACTAAATTAAACTTTCTCCATAAGCAGGCAAATAAACTTCTAAATAATCCAAATGATAACAAAATATTTTGGTATGCTCTTAACTCATTCAAATCCAACGTCACTACTGCTTCATCCATTCCACCATTAAAATCTCCGATTGGCAATCTTGTAAGTGACCCACGAGGTAAAGCTAACCTTCTTGCGGATATTTTCTCCACCAACTCAACCTTAGATGAAATAAATCAAGATGTCCCTGTACTTAATTTTAATTCGCCTGAAATTCCCTCAGTTAAGATCCACACCAGACATGTCAAAACTATTTTGCAGAATCTCTCAGTAGATAAGGCTCCTGGTCCAGATGAAATTCCTCCAAATAGTACTTAAGAATTGCTCCTTGGTGCTCGCTCCTGTATTGGCAAATGTGTACGTCTGTGTACTCATACCTCATGCTTCCCAGTACCCTGGAAAGAAGCAAACATCCATCCAGTTCCTAAAAAAGGTGCCTCTTCAGATCCATCAAACTACAGACAATAGCTATAACTTCCACTCTTGGCAAAGTCTTTGAACTTATATTAAATAATCACATAATTAAGATCTGGAGAATAATAAAGTAATCAGTGATAGGCAATATGGTTTTAGACGATGTCGATCAACTGCAGACATTCTTTGCCTTCTTACGCATCAAATCAACCAAGCTACAGACCAACATGGTAAAAAACACATACAATAGCACTGGATTTATCTAAGGCATTTGTTTGAGTCTGGCATCAATCCTTATTGTCTGAGATGTCACACTACGGCCTTGCATCATTAGTTCCACGAATTTCTTCTTATCTTCATAACAGAAAAATATGTGTAATGGTAGATGGCCTTTATTCTCAATTTCACTCAATAAATGCTGGTGTTCCCCAGGGATCAGTTTTGGCCCCAACTCTGTTCCTCATTCATATCAATGATCTCATATCTACCACTCATAATCCAATACATTCCTACGCCAGATGACTCAACACTCCACAGTTCCTTCACATTTACCAATTCTTTCACCCAACCCGATCTTATAAATTCAAAAATAAACACTGCAATTTCTCTGAACCAGAACCTCTCTAGAATTAATGAATGGGGACACAGAGAATCTAGTTTCCTGTAATGCACAGAAAAACCAAGTACATTCAATTTTCTAACCGACAGAATCTCACTGACTCCCATATATTTTTTAATGATGTAAATATTCCCACTTCCCCTAGTATTGACATTCTCGTGTAACATTAACTAATAACTTGAGCTGGACACATTATGTTAGAAGCATTGTTAAGAATGCCTCTAAAAAACTGGGACTCTTGTACAGAGTTCGAGAATTCTTCACTGACGAGCAGTTGGCCGTAATATATAAAAGTCATGTGCGTTCTCAGATGGATTACTGTTCACCTCTGTGGGGTGGAAGTGGAGTGGTTGCATTGAGGCAGTTGGACAAAATTCAAAATAAAGCTATTAGATTAATCAATAACCCTGCAATCACACAGGACCTTCCTACATTATCCATACGAAGAAACGTTGCATCCCTTGCATTATTCTACAGATATTTTCACAGTAATTTTTCCGAGGAACTTGCTTCAATTGTGCCGCCTCTCCACATCTTTCCCCGTAGAACTAGGGCAGCTGAGAGCGCCCATGAATTTACACTTTCTCCTCCACAATGCAGAACTTCTGCTTATCAGAATTCATTTATCCCCAGAGCTACTACTCTTTGGAATTCACTTCCCTCGAATTGCATTCCACAAACTTATAATCAACAAATGTTTAAATCCAGTTGTTACAAACATTTTATGAATGGAGGATGCCTTTAGACACATGGATCTTTTTGTTTTATCTGTGTTTTTCCTTCCTCCGTTAATTGTCTCTTTAAAAAAATAAAAATAAAAATATAATGTTCCGGAAATTTATTGCGAGATTTACGCCATTGTATCGTAAATAATGTTCCAGAACTTTATTGGCAGAGTTGTGCCACCATTTGTACACATGGCATTCCGGATTTAATCATTTATATTATAATTATGTGTCGCTTCTCCACATATAACCAAGCCTAATCTTAAGGTAACTATACTTTACCTACCTTAACACCCTCTGAGGGTAAAGTGGGGTGGAGGCTCATCCCGACACCATGCGCAAAAACGGTTTTTGTTTGTTGCGCGCACGTCATGGGGTTGGGAGTATGGGGTAAAGTGCGGGAAATTCAGTTGGACAAGTGCTCTGGTAGTAGAAGGACCTCCCAGTTTCGTCTCTCTACTTATTTGCACGGCTCAGGGGCCTTGGGGTACCTTACTCCAAATTATTATTAAAAGGTGGGTGATTGCATAATGGAATATTTTACTTTTGAGCTTATTGTAACTGCTATTGTTCTGATTCATGTCTGATTGTTCTGATATTGTTGGCAGATAAATTTTCTAATTTTAGAATGGTAAACGAACGTTATTTGTGCACATTTTCTATTTAAACAAAATTATATATTTTTATTTTCTTCGATTTTTAGCCAACTTTGGATAATTTTACATTCGATTTTGTTGTGATTGTGCTATTGCTCAGATTTATGAAGTGTTATGCAATTATAGAATAATAAATTCCCCAACTTGTGAGGGGTGGAATAGCAAAATAGATGCATACTTACCATATAAAGGTACATGAAGAAGTAGATATTTTAGGGTCTAAAAATACCTCTATTTTCTCCTTCTCAGATTAATATCCGATTTTTGTCTGAGGCCATTTATTAGGATTTCAGACCCTAAAGTTTCAGCTGAATCGATCCGTAATTTAATTTATAGTTATTTGTTTAAGGGGACTACATTTTTATTTCAATAATTTTAGTCTGAAGTGCCTCATAATCTTAAATGTCATTAAACGTACCTGATGTATGTGTCAAAATGAAGCCAAATGTGCATTCTAAGTTCCTATTACCTCAAATGTTCAATAAATTCAACTTAAATATTTTGAATGAATTTGTTTTGCTTTGGGGATTTACCCCTCATTATCCATTGAGTGACTGCACTCTAAGCTTTAATTAATTAGTCAAATTAGTTTAATCTAACTAAACACTACATAAAACATGATTTTATGCAAAATGGCTTTGAATACATGTCAGTTCGGGCGGCAATGAATGCAATAAGTAAAATCATGTAAAGGTATTGGATTTACTTACCAA
>CM064523.1:45147490-45251114 GCA_032716605.1 Paralithodes platypus | reverse complement strand
CACCGGTACCGTACTGCATGGATTAACTAACAAATCCAAGTAAATGTTATCTAAATGTCTCAAGCAGTTTTCCAAAATAGTTCGACCGTGCGTCCTTACTGTGTCTCTAAAAAAGATGTCTAGAATGCCTTGATCACGAGTGTACAGTCACGAGCATAAATACTGCGACATCAACCAGATAACGCCAACTGCTTCATCACGAGAGGTTTATGCTCACGAGAGGTTTATACGAAGCTGAATACAATCGTTTGGCGGTACCTAGAATGATATTTTGTTTTTTTCTTCTATGTGATATAGGGAGGCAAAAGGCATACTTGCCTATAGCGAAGTTCCTCCCCCATAGTTTGAAAGAGTGGCATGGTGCCAACTCAAGGGACGTTCTGGCCAAAATGCATGGGAAAAAAAAACCCCACACGGAGTTTGAAGCAATTTTAAGTCATAGGAAGAGGGAAAGACTGATTCTGGGATTAGAGTTTCAGATGAGCTCAGCTGTTGAGTAGAAGAACGTTTTTTGAGAGTAACTTTTCACTCTTGGGTTGGAGATTTGCACAGAGTAGGGGTGGGATTGAGTTTGCAAGACAGGTACCCACGTGCCCTACGTAAATGGGGTGGTATGCACGGTGATCGCTCTGAGGAACACTGATTATTATAGTAGCGATAGAATAACGAGAGAGATGGCACTTTGACGGGCGGAGAGAGAGAGATTGCAGCGAGTTGGGGAGTGGACTGGAGTTATGGATACGAAAGGCTGTCCTTTCAACTTTGTCTAGGAGAGCAGTTGTGAGGAGGCCCTCCCCCACATAGTGAACAATACTCAACACAAGGTGCACTATGCCCCTGTACAGAGCAAGAAGCTGTGCAGGGGAAAAGAACCCCCTAAGGCGGTTTGAGCACCCCCAGCTTCCGGGGAGGCTGCCTTAGCAAGACTGGTAATATGGTCCTTCCAAATGAGAGCAGAAGAAAAAGAGACACCAAGAATATTGAAAGAAGATGAAGGGTTTGATTGCTTTTGTATTGATTTTTTTTTGAAGAATAAGGGATGGGCCGCTGGGAGATCCTGACGGGGAATAGATGGAGAAATTGGGTTTTGGGAAGCATTTAAACGTTAACAATGTTTTCTCTGCCCCAATTGGAATAGTATTTAGATCCGAATTTAAGGAGTTCTAATGGCTTCATTACTTTTGTCGTTGAGGGATATTGCTGCTGGGGCGTTCTGAAAAAACTATGGAGTAGTGTAAGGTCGAGTCGTCTGCGTATGAATGGATAGGAATTAAAGTAGAGTTTAGGAGAGCATTTATAAAAATTCGAAAGAGGAGAGGAGATAGGACAGAGCCCTGAGGAACCAACACGAAGTTGTTATAGGGTGAAGGAAAGTGAACAATGCCTGTCCACAACCCAGCAGCTATGGAATTGGCCGGAAAGGAAATTAGAGACAAAGGCACAGATGTAGGGATAGAAACCGAAGGAGGGTAGTTTAGAAATTAAAGAATTTATGCCAGACCCTCTAATCGAGAAGGCTTTCGATATGTCTAGTGTAATAGAAAAAGTCCTCACCGAAGTCCCGAAATGAGGATGAACCCAAGATTTAGTAAGATATGAAAGAGATCACCAGTAGAGCGACCCTTAAAGGAAAAAAAGCCATACTGGCGATCTGAGAGCAGATTATGAGAAGAGAAATGCTTAAGAAATTTTGGGAAGCAAGAATGAGTTTTCAAAAGCTTTAGAAAGAAACAAGAGATGAGAGCAATTGGACGATTTTTGGAAGGGTTGAGAGCGGTCACACCTTCTTTGGTACAGGTTGAATGTGAGCAAACTTCCAGCATGAAGTGGAAGACGTTTAGAGGAATAGACAGGAGAACGAAAGAGTGTTGGCCTAGGCAGGAAGTCAGCACGGAACACAGTTTTTTGAGAACAACAGTATGAACACCGGTCCGGACCGTACGCCTTATTAGTGTTTAAGAGAGCCCAGAGAGGGTAGAAAGTACATCTGTTAGCAGAGATTAGGATCTTTAGGCATAAGTAAGAGAGGTAGGGCGGAGAGCGAGGAATAAGCACCGGAATCATCCCCAAGGTGGAGTTTATCTAGCAAAAGTTGTGCTGTCGCAGAGTTTAAGCTTTGTCAGACGGAAGGAAGTGATTGTTGTGCCATCAGAGTGGGAAAGGGGAGGGAAAGACAGGACAGAGAATTGTTGGAGAGGTTTTTGGCTAGATGCCAGAAAAGCTTGGGAAGAGCTAAATAATTGGATATTTCAGAGTGCCATTTCTGTATTGATGAAAGAGTGTTTGGCAAGTCGAAGACCCGATTTGGCTTGATTCCGGGCAGAGAACATTGGACGAAAAATGAAGAGTCTTGATTGTTTTAAGGCGTCCGGTACCGTTTGAATGCTTCCTCCTTATTGCGGATAGCATTGAGAACAGGCATGAGTACAACAAGACTTTTTTTAGCATTAGTCCTGAGAGAAAGAGTAATGGAATGTATGCTTCCATGCCCGATAGGATTACCACCTCGGTAATGCTTTCAGCACTCTCCGATGGACCCCCGGCCACGGAAGCAGAAATCATTCCATGGGAAATCAGAGAAAGACTGCCGGAGATCCTCCCAGTCGCTAGCAGCGGCCAAAGTGTCAGCAAGCGCCGCCGCTAGGAGGATCGGGTGGAACACCCGTCACTGGAGGAGATATGGACAGGTGACAGAGATAAGTTTAAGTGGTCGGAGGAGCCCAAAGGAGAGAAAAGATCGACAGTATAAGAAAAGGGTTCGAAGTTAGAAACAGTTCAAGAATGTTGGGCCGATCGTCCGAAGTGATCCGGGATAACGGGTGGGTTGCTGAACTAAACTGCTCTAGGTTTTAGGATAGAAAAAGACGTAGGCTTGTTCACACAGGTGGATCAGTAGTATGAGAGGAGAGCCATTGGCGGTGGTGAACGTTGAGTTTAGGATTAGTCCAAGAGTTTGGGAAAGTTGATAGAGTGAGTGGAAAGATAGACAGCACAGAAATATTTAGTAAGAGTTTTGAGGCCATAAAGTTGTAGAATCCGAGTATTCGAAATCGGGAACACGAGAGCAAGTGAGTTTGTTGTGCACATATGCACAACATCTGCCTTTGTCTTTGAACTAGGATAGAGAAAGATAGGAGGATAACAGAGAAGGGGCTGCTTGGATGTTGCTACAGACACCTGAGTTTCGGTGAGGAAGAGAAGATCATGGGGGGGGGGGGGGGGGTGATGTGGTGAGGGTAGGAAACCATATTTTGTTTGACTTAAAACTCATAACTAGTGTACAACTAAAAACAAAAAAATATTATTACGAGTCCGGCATTTCACGCACCGAATGTTCGTGTGAAGTTTGGTGAATAAATTCCGTCGAACGGTCTAGGAGGATTTATCAGACAGACAGACAGACAGACAGACAGACAGACACCCCACCTTTATCACTCATACAGTCTGAGACATGTGGCATGATGATGTGGCTGTTCTGTGATGTGAGTGGCCCCAACGGGGCACTCACACACACACAGGGAATAGGTACATGCGTGGGGGGGGGGACAAAACATGTTTTTGGACCTACGACAAAAACAAAAATCATAACTATTTGCCACAAATTCAAAAACAATTTTTTAATTACCGTCGCATTCACCGCACCGAAGGTTCGTGTGAAGTTTGGGTGAGAATCCGTCAAACGGTTCTAAGGAGGAGTTCTCGGACAGAACAGACAGACAGACGGCAGACATACAGACATTGTCGGTTTGCATGTACCACTATACGGGGGGGCGATACCACTCTACTTAACCAGAGTTGATAAAGTAGACGTGCCGTTTTGCCCAAAATCAAAACGCCATACCCAACTCTGTGCGAAGGGTTTACCATCATTACTCATATTACCACCACCATCATCACTACTACTATCATCATCACTACAATTATCACCATCCATTGCACTACTATTTACCATCATCACTAATATTACCTGACCATAATTACTACTTACTATCAAACACACTACTGACCGACTCATAACCATCCCACTGTTACTACCATCACTTGTTAATGGTCATCTAAACTAACTGTAACCTAACTAAACTTAGCAAAATGTCAGGGCGACTTGTAGTTTCGGGTCGTCATCTCCCGTAACCATCACCAACATCCACCAATACTTTCAACATTCATCACTACTACTATCCTCATCATCTACTACCATCATCACTGCTACTATCACCACCCAACTATCACAACTAATTTCACAATCACGACTGGTTTGGCTTGTGGAGAGGGTGGGGGGGGGGGGGGGGTGGGGGGCCCCTGGTGGTTTGGGGGAGGGGGGGGGGGGGGGGTGAAACCATATTTTGGACCTAAAATCATAACTATTGCACATTCAAAAAAATAATAATAATAATAATAATGAAATTACCGTCGCATATCACTCATCCGAATGTTGCGTTGGAAGTTTGAGTGAAAATCCGTCGAACGGTCTAGGATGAGTTTTCGGAAAGACAGACATACGGCGCACTATTATCATCAACCTCTGAGACATGTGTAATGTGGTGTGCCCCTAACGGGGCACACACATATACAGGAATAGGAGTACCGGGTGGGCGGTGGAGGTCCGGAAAAGAGGGGGGGGGGGGGGTGTGGGGGGGGGGGGGGGGGGTAGACCATATTTTGGACCTAAGATCATAACTATTGCACAAATTCAAAAAATATTTGTTTTAATTACCGTCGCATTCACGTACCGAAGGATCGTGTGAAGTTTGGTGAAAATCCGTCAAACGGTCTAGGAGGAGTTCTCGGACAGACAGCCAGACTGACACAGACAGACATTTCGGTTTGCATGTTACCACTTAAATCATGTGTGGCGATGACCACTCTGCTTACGCAGAGTTGATAAAGTAAGCCGTGCCCGTTTTGCCCAAAATGAAAACGGCATACCCAACTCTGCGAAGGGTTACAATCATCACTAATATATAACCACCATTATTACTACTACTATGCATAATCACGTCCACATTGTCACCATCCTTACTACTACTAACCATCATCACTAATTATTACCACCATCATCCACTACTACTATCATTATCTCTACAATTGTCACCTAAGGTGAACTAAAGTAGCTTAAACTAACAAATGGGGGAGAGTGATTATTCGCCCCGTGAACAATGGTAGGGGCACACACAGAACACCATCATCATTACTTGGGAATAGGTAGAGCGTGGGGGTTCTGAGGGGGAGGGGGGGGGGGCTGGTTTGGGTGGGTGGGGGGGGGGGGGCAAAACCATATTTAGGACCTAAGATCATAACTATTGCACAAATTCAAAAAATATTGTTTTAATTACCGTCGCATTCACGCACCGAAGGTTCGTGTGAAGTTTGGTGAAAATCCGTCAAACGGTCTAGGAGGAGTTCTCGGACGGACAGACAGACAGACAGACATTTCGGTTATCATGTACCACTATACGGGGGGCGATACCACTCTGCTTACGCAGAGTTGATAAAGTAGATGTGCCGTTTTGCCCAAAAATCAAAACGGCATACCCAACTCTGCGATGGGTTACCATCACCACTACTAATACCATCATCAATCACAATCATCACTAAAACTGCCACAATCATCACGACTAGTCATCATCACCATTACTATGAAATCATCACTACGATACAATCATCACTACTACTCTCACCATCATCACTACTGCTGTCACCGTTGTCACTACCATCTTAATCACTACTATTATCATTGATACTACAACTATCAACCATCATCACCACCATCTTACAATCACCATTACTACTGTCACCATCATCACTACAACTGCCATCATCACCATTACTATGAGCTTCATCACAACTATTGTAATCATTACTACAACTTTCACCATCACTAATACTCACAAAACCATCGTCACTACCATCATCACTACTGTCATGATTATCACTACAACTATCATCATTACTTGTCACCATTATCACTACTACTGCCATCATCACCATTACTATGATATTCATCATAACAATTGTCATCATCACTACAACTTTTACCATCACTACTACTCATCATCATCACTAATATTCACACCATCGTCACTAGCATACTCACTACTCTCATTATTATCACTACAACTATCATCATTACTTGTCACCATCATCACTACTATTATGACCATCATCACTACTACTAGTACTGTCACCATCATATCTACTTCTGTCATCATCAATACAACTAAGAACGCCATCATTGCTGGGTAAACCATATTTTGGACTTAAAATCATAACTATTGCACAAATTCAAAAACATCTTTTTTAAATTACCGTCGCATTCACGCACCGAAGGTTCGTGTGAAGTTTGGTGAAAATCCGTCAAACGGTCTAGGAGGAGTTCTCGGACAGACAGACGGACAGACATACATTTCGTTTTGCATTTAACCACTATACGGGGGGGGGGGGGGGGGGCGATACCACTCTGCTTACACAGAGTTGATAAACGGTTTATTGATAATTGCAGTCGTAGGGTGAAAATATACAGAGGAACAGTTTGTAGATTAACTCTAACTTATATTAGCTTAATAATAAGGTCCAAATCAAGAGGTTGCATTTGCTGCTTGACGAGATCAATATTATGTACTGGGTTACCAGATAATTTTCTAGTTGAGACAATAGATTAAATAATAGTTACGCATATACAGTATATAAGGGTACAAGGGTTTGTTGAATGCTATTGAGTTGATTTACTGACTATGTTTAATGTTCGCCTAGGTACACTCGGATACCATAATATCTAGCCCACTCCTCTCTGGCAAGAGGTGAGGCCAGGAACCTTACTGGACGGCGGCCCACAGTGATGGTTAGGGGTGGGGTTGAAGGGAGAGGGCCAACGCACACACGAACACACTGTGAAGCATTTGTGTGAAGCAATCCAGGAAGCTGTCTGTGTTGGTTACTTTCTTGTAGTTATTTGGTATTTGTTCCCATCATTTCGCATTATTAAAAATCCTTTATTCCATACTATTGAGAACCACCATATGCAAATTTTCTTTAGCATGAGTAAGTATAACTACCGTGTGAACCATTAGTTATGACTGTAGTGCAGTGTTCCTATTAATAGCAACTTGAAGTTCAGGGAAGGCTTCAAAATAGATCAGTATGGATAGAGCAGACTGGAACACACCGCACACACACACACACAGAAAGATAGAGATATGCGAAGGATAGTGTGTTGGAGGGGGGGGGTGGGGTTGTAACAGAACTGGGAGGCAGACAAACAGGAGAGGGCGAGATGGGTTTGTGGTGGTTAGGAAGCAAAAGGAGTAAGAGTGAGATGAGTGAAGGTGAGGTGTTGGAAAAGGGAAAAAAATTTTAAATTTGTAATAGGAGTAAAGATAGAACTTCATTAGAAACATTTGTGTGTGTGTGTGTGTGTGTGAGGCTTTGTTTTGGTGTGTGTGTGTGTGAATAACGAATCATCATCCTGATGAGTAATCTTTCCATAAAGTGTAATTATTTATAACAATGTAAAGATTTTCATTAATACTTACTGTTAGAGAGGTTTCAGTCCTACGGAGGTACAGCAATACCCATGAATACACCTTCAGTCCTGAAGCATGGTGTGTGATTCGTAGGGTTCACTTTAAACCCTGCAGTAACGCGCATGAATTGTTTTATTGATAAGAACCATATGTTTACAACTATATATAATAATGCTTTAACAAAATTGTGAGATGAAAAAAAAGTAACGTAATAAATACAAAGACATCGTAATATATTAACAATAGTATATTATATGAGCTATAAATGTAAGACGGTACATATGTAACTCAGAAAAATAAGCATATCAAGCAACCATATATCTACAGAGACGAGTGGATCGAGAGATGCATGGGTGACAAATTAGTATATCAGTTAAATCTAGACTATGGCACTTATATCAAGTAAGTAATATAATATATAATAATAATAATAATGAATAATAATAAGAATCAATAATTGCAATATAACAATAATTTTTAATTGAATTTGAATATATTAGATAAATATCATACATATTTGTGAGGCTAAGGCAGGATTTAAAAACATCAAATGCTTTCACAGTGTATTGTTCGTGTGTGCGTTGCCCTACGTCTCGCCCCCAACCCCACCCCTAACCATCACTGTGGGCCGCCGTTCAGTAAGGCTCTCTGGCCTCACCTCTTGCCAGAGACGAGTGGGCTACAGTACTATGGTATCCGAGTTGTACTATGTAAATGATGATAATAGTAAACGGATTATTAAAGAATTACAGCCAGCAGCTGAGAAATATACCATTTGTGAAATTCACAGTTGTGCTAACTATATTTAACGTGTTGTGTGTGTGTGTTTGTTGTGTTGTGTAGTGTGTGTGTGTGTGTGTGTGGCGGCGCGCGCGCGCGTAACCAGATAGCTGTTTATTAAGGGTTGCATCAATTACCATTCCATGTTACAGTGGCCGACATAAGGTTTCCGCTTTGAACTATCTCACTGAAGGGGACAATGGTAATGTTTAGTGAACTCTTTTTAATTTTTATATTCATAACATTTTTAGTATCCTCGCTAGACCTTCAATACAAGCTTAAAAATCACTTCCTAGACCCCCTTCAAGATAATTTGTAAGTTTTTTACGGGTAAAAAACATGTCCCGGCCGAAGGCCCGCCTTCTCTAAATATTGCAGGTATCGCTAATCGCTTCGCCATGAAAAAAAATAACCATCTAAATGGTAGAAGGTAAAGGCGCACTGATATTGATATAGAAATGGGACCCAAGGATTTTAAAACTAATCAAAGTAATCGGACGAATGTCTTAACCATACACATCTTGGGAGAGAACTAATGGGGCTAAAGATGAGGAAGAAGGTGTACCAGAAAAAACGAACCCTTCCCCCCTAAACCCTTGTTTTACCCGCTCGCTCCCTTCCCTCCCTCCCTCTCTCTCTCATCCTCTCTCCTTCTGTTTTTCCCTCCAGCACATTCGGGAGCTCCGGCCTAGCCATTCTATTTCAAGCCTGGAAAGCCAAATTCAAACCCCACACTGATTCTGATTAGCTCTCTCGCCGTCTCCTTCCTTTCCTTCCACACATCCCTTTCTTTCCACATACTTCTTTTTCGTCATCATCATTTGTTAGTATCCGTTGCACTTTCTTCCTCTCTGCCTCATTCTCCGACTCATTCTCCTCCCCTCCTCTCCTCCCTCTGCTTCCTACACATCCTTCTGCTCATTATACTTTTTATCATATTTCTTTATTTTAACTGCTATTTCTCCTCTCCATCTTCATCCTCCCCCTTCCTCCTCCCAATCAAGCACCAGATTCGCTACCGCTACTTCATCCTCCTTCCTCCACCCCCCTCCCCCTCCCCCCTTCCTCCTACCTCCTAGCCATCCTCCTCCCCTCTTCTTCTCATCTTCCTTCCTCCCTCCATCCCTCCTCCTCCTCCTCTCAATCAAGTAACAACTAGCTCACCACTACTTCCCGCTATTTTTCTCTCCATCTTCCTCCTCTCCTCGTCTCTTTCTCTTCCTCCTCTCTCTTCTCTCTCTCCTCCTCCGGCCCCCTTCTCTTGCTTCTTCCTCCCTTCCTCTCCTCTTCCCCCTCACATCCAATCAAGCAACACATCTCACCAATATGGTCCCTCCATCTTCCTTCCACTCCTACTCGGCTTCCTCTTCTTCTTCTTCCTCCTCCTCTTATCTTCTTCTTCGTCCTCCCACTCCCCCCTCCTCCCTCCTCTTCCTCCTTACACCGATCTGGGAAGTACCAATATCGTGTAACCCAAACCGAGTCCAACAATGTTCAGAAGGTGTTGTTAAGAAAGGCAAACAAAATAATTGGCTTTTATAGCGCAGTCATTGAGCATAAAGATCCAAAGACGTTATCCTACCCCTTTTACAATTCCTTTCCTTTAAGTCCGCCCTCTTCTGGAATACTGCGTTCAAATCCTGGTGCCCTTATTACCAAAAGACTAACCAACCAGCTAGAACGAGTTCAACGTAGAGTTACCAAAATGATACCTAGCCTAAAGAACAACCCTGAACGAAAGATCGTTCGTCTTAGAGAATTCAATCTATTTCCTTTAACCCAGCGCAGATTCAAGAGGGTGACTTTAATTCAAGTTGTTCAAAAGCATCCAAAGGCAAATCGACAATATGAACTGTAGTAAGTACTTCACTATCAGACCAATCTAATTACATGCGGGGAAAACGGTTGCAAAATTAATTGGTAAATCTTTTTAAACTCCACACGAAATCTAGAATTTCTTCTTCAAATCGATTTGTTTAAACTTGTGGAATGGGCTTCCCCGAGACGTTATAGAACTGCAGCACCGTTTGATTTTCATTTAAAAACTACCGCCTAGACAAATATCCTTCGCATCAAACCCGCGACTGAACTGCGTTTGTTAAATTAAATAACTTTTAATTTTCTCCCCCCCTCAGTTACTACCTCAGAACCTATCTGCCCCCTACTACTATCTAATCCTGCCACGGAACATTAGTTCAAGGGCAGGTAGTTTCCTTTCCAATGTTCCCTTACCCCACTCTAAACCACTGTTTGGACCTTGCATCCTCAGTGTTTTGGAGGACATCAGCCTAGAAGGGTCCACTAGACCTGTTGTTGCCTTGGATTTCGCTTTGTACTACCTTTGTACTCCTTATATACCCCCATCCTCCTCCTCCTCTCTCCAATCAATCAGCAACCGATCTCACCAACCACTGCCTCGGTAATCCAGGGTTACAAAACAACGGCCTGGAGTCTAAAGCCAGGTTGTATAGCGGAGTTTTTTTTTTTTTTTTTTTCCCATGGTGGCACGACTTGGTGGATTTCTTGTTTTTTATAGTTCCCTATATGTTTTTCCCGTGCTGTGTCTCGGTCTAACTGGTTGGAATAAATCGATGTGATGAGAGAGAGAGTTACAAAGTAGTACAAAAGGAAATCAAGCAACAACAGTCTAGTGGCCGCTTCCTAGGCTGCTTGTCCCTCCAAAACAGCTGAGGATGCAGTGTTCCAAACAGTGGTTTTAGAGTGAGTAAGGGAACATTGGGAATGGGAACTACTGCCCCCCCTAGAACCTAATGTCCGTGGCAGGATTAGGAAGTTAGTAGGGGACAGATGGGATTTTATTAACTGAGGGGGGGGATAAACATAAAGTTATTCATTCAAACCCCCCACCCCCCCCCACAATCCCAGCCAGTCAGTCAACGTCTTTGAATGCAAGATATTTTTGTCTAAGCGGAGTATTAAATTAATCAACGGTGCTGCAGTCCTATAACGATCTCGGGGAAGCCCAATCCACAAGTTTGACAACTCTGATTGAAGAAGAAATTCCTTAGATTCGTGGGAGTTAAAGAGAGATTTTACCAATAATTATTTGCAACCGTTTCCCCGCGTGGGGTAATTTAGCATTGGTCGATAGTGAAGTACTTACTACAGTTTTTCATGAAGTGTCGACCGCCTTTTGATGATTTGTGAACACTTGAATTAAGTTCACCCTCTTATTACCGCGGTATCACTATCACTCCAAAAGTGAGATATTCATCTATCGCTGTTTGCACTTTTGCTACTGCCAAGTTTAAAAAGTCCATATCTCCATAACCATTTGGGATTTTGCATTAATCCCTTTCCTACACAACATTACCTAGCATTCCTGTAGTATCCTCCTCAGGTTTAAGGTAAAAAGTAAGTATTTTTCTATCATATTTAATTAACAAAATAGATCTAGCCACAAATATAATTCAAATACCAGCATCAAATGTGAAAGTTTTGGTGCAAAATTGGAAATATTTTCCTATCGAGGATTCAGAGCCTCTGAGTCCAGCATAGGCCTACCCTACCCAAACCAATATTGGGCGCGATCCTGTTAGATTAGGCTTTACATGAATATACTGTCGAAATCTCATAGATCTAGTGTTTACTATATATGGCTCACAATCCTGCTGCCTACAAATATGCAAGTATTGCAATAACCACAAAAGGTAATTACTTCCGATCGCAGTTGCACCAATGCAAAACCGGAAAACTTGCTGAGCTTGAGCTGGATCAGCGTAGGTCTACTCCATACCGAGGCATGCCTCAGACTGCCCTGGCGCAGTCCGAGAACCAAGATATTTCCCCCCCCCCGCCAGGGCTGATTGGCATGAAAATAATCCTCTTTTTATTTTTGCGCATGAGCGTTGGTTGCCCAAAATGCACCCTTGATATGCATCCGGGTTAATCTGCGCTGGGTTAAAGGAAATAGATTTAATTCTCTAAGACGCTCTTCGTATGGCTTGTTCTTTAGGCTAGGTATCATTTTGGTAACTCTACGTTGAACTCGTTCTAGCTTGTTTATATCTTTTTGGTAATAAGGGCACCAGGATTTAACGCAGTATTCCAGAAGAGGGCAGACTAAGTAATTGTAAAGTGTTCGGATAACTTCTTTGGATTTATGCTCAAATGACCTGCCTATAAAGCCAATTATTTTGTTTGCCTTCTTAACAACTTCTGAACATTGTTGACTCGGTTTTAGGTTACTCGATATTGTTACTCCCAGATCGGTTTCTTTGTTTACATTCTTAAGCTGAGTGCCATTCATCGAATAGTTGGCTTTCTCATTTAGGTATCCGATATGTAGTACTTTACATTTATCCGCATTGAAACTCATTTGCCAAATTTTGGCCCAACATGACAATTTATCTAGATTGTGTTGCATATCGTCAACTTGTTCTTTTGAGAGTACGCTATTTGCAATTTTTGTATCGTCAGCAAATTTTGAGATTGTACAGGTGAGACCCTCATCTATGTCGTGGATGTAAATTAGAAAGAGAATTGGTCCTAGTACTGATTCCTGGGGTACCCCGCTACTTACATTGGTCCATTTAGATGCCTTACCGTTTATGACTACTCTTTGCTTTCTGTCGCTGAGCCAATTTTCTATCCATTTCAACACACCGTCTTGTATTCCATGCCGCGTTTAGTTTTAGCAGTAAACGTTTGTGGGGAACTTTGTCAAAGGCCATTTCAAAATCAAGATATCTAATATCTACATCTTTACTCTCATGTCTTAGAGGTTGACGATATTGTGGAAGTATCTAAGAGTTTTGTTAAGCAGGAACGTTTTTTACAAAAGCCGTGTTGAGTATCTTTAAGTAAGTTATTTGTCTCCAAGTGATTTACGAGTCTGTCTCTTATGACCGTTTCTAGCATTTTACATACAATTGAGGTTAAGCTAATTGGACGATAGTTACTGGGTAGGGATTTGCTGCCTTTTTTGAATATCGGTGTTACGTTGGCTAGCTTCCACTGATCAGGCATAGTCCCAGACTGCAAGGATTAATTGAATAGCAATGTCAGTGGTTTGGAGAGCTCATCCTTAGCTTCCTTTAGAACTCTAGGTAAGATTGTATCAGGTCCAGGCGTTTTATTTACCTTGAGTTTATCTAAACAATTCAATACTTCTCTCTCTGTAACGGTGATATTGCTTAGAACATCTGAATTATCAATCTGAATCGGCGATGGTGTAGGGATATCACTGAGGTCTTCGGTTGTAAAAACTGATGCAAAGAATGTATTGAGGGCATCACTCATTTGTACTTCGTCTTTGGTGTATTCTCCATTTTCATCGACTAACGGTCCAACAGTTGAAGTAACTACTTTTTTCTTTCTGATATAACTGTAGAATTATTTCGGATTTGTTTTACTTTGACTCACAACACTCCAGGTTCTTTTTACTTTGCTTAATTAACTTTTTGGCTTTGCGTCGTAGTTCTACAAATTTCACCCGTTCTTCGTCATTTTGTGAGGATTTTAATCTATCATTAGCAAAGTTTTTAGCAAGCAGACAGTCTAAAATATCTTTATTCCACCATTTGGGCTTATCATTATGGCTTGTACGCCGTATTTTCGATGGTATGCAGTCTTGCACTGCCTTAAGGTAAGTGGTTGTGAAACACTCCCAAGATGTATTTATGCTGTTATTGTTAGTCAGAAAGCTCCAGTCAATTTCTTTAAGCATTGATTTAAGTTTATGAAAATGTGCTTTCTTGAAATTAGGGACATTCTCAATGCTGCTATTTGATTTGTTACTATTAAACTTTAAATTGAAGGTTATCGTACGATGGTCGCTGTTACTAAATTCATCACCAACATATAAACTCTCTACCAAGTCTTCTTTTGTTGCGAGTACAAGATCAAGCACATTATTACCACGGGTCGGAGATTGTACAAATTGAAAAAGTTAACTTTCTTGCAAGTTAGCATAGAGGTCTTGTCCAGAGTGTGAAGTAAGAATATCACCCCATTTAGTCATGGGTAAGTTGAAATCGCCAAGAATTATGGTATCTTGTATGTTAGTTATTTCTGCAATTTGTTCATAAACTTCACTGTCAGTTTGCACTGATTGAGCTGGGGGTCTGTAAAATAAAGCTAGTTATTTTTTTTCCTTGGTTATTATTTAATAGTACGCAAGATATGTCTATTTTCGCAATTTAAGGTTTTGACATTAAGACGGGACTAATACTTTCCTTTATAAAAAACAGCACTCTTCCTCCATTTCTATTGATCTTACTTTTCTCAAACATAGTATAACCAGGAAGCGTATATTCGCCTAAAAAGTCTCTGTCTTCCGTATTTCACCAAGATTCTGTAATGCTGATTATATCATAATGTTCTGTAAACACGATTTCCTCTAGATCTGAAAATGTATTGCGTATGCTACGAGCATTTACATAGAACACCTTAAGAGTATTAGAGCTGGATGTTATTGACTGTGTATTGTCTGAATTTTCAGTCCGTATTTGACTTACACTACCCTGCCTGGATACCCCCGGTTGACCCTGTTTTTTTAAAGGAAATCCTTGACTGCATCGTTCAGCAGACGACCAAGACATGCAGCTCCTACTTCATTGAGATGTACACCATCTCCTGAAAACAAAGATTTATCATAGTAAAAATTATCCCACGTGTCGACAAAGCCGATGTCCTCCTCCCTGCAGAGTTTGGCTAGTCGGCAATTTGTACTGGTAGCTATGTTGCAGAATCGGTTTTCTACATCAATCCGGGGAACAATTCCTGAAATTAAGATTCTATTAGATGTATCAAGGAATTGTTGTGCCAACAGTGATGTATGGGGCTGAGACATGGGCTCTGAAGAAAAAGGAGAGAAGAAAGCTGGATGTGATGGAGATGAGCTGCTTGAGGAGTATGTGTGGAGTTACTCGTAGAGACGGATTGAGGCATGAAGAGATACGTAGGAGAGTGGGGCAGCAGGAACATTTGTCAGCCAGAGTGGACAGAAGGGTGCTGAGGTGGTATGGTCATGTTCATGTTGAACGAATGGGAGATGAAAGGCTTACAAAGAGAATATGTGAGTCAGATACAAGGGGAGATAGAAGGGCAGGAAGAACCCCATTGAGATGGAGAGACTGTGTAAGACAAGCTTTGGATGATAGAGGAATGACTATAGATCAGGCAAAGGAAGTGGTAATAAACAGGAATGAATGGAGAATGCTTGTGAATAGTTGAGTGAACACGTAATCATTTGGGGGAAGGGGTCGGGCGCAAGTCGGACTAGATAATAGTCCATCAGGCGCCTGGCCCGGGGAGACGATTAATATGAAGGGTGCGCCTGGAAGTGTGGTGGGCAGGCTTGTGGCTTTGGCTCCGCTGTATGTCTGCCTGCCGAGATCGGAGCCTCTCCGGGTGGTCGGGGGCCGGGGGAGTGCTGGAGCGACCTTGGTGATCCTGGTCTCTGGGTGTTCTCCTGGGTGACCTAGATGTGTGTGAGGTTTGTGTTTTGTCTGTGTTTGTTCGTTGTTTTGTTTTGTGTTTTGTGTTTTCCCTGTTCTTGCTCTGCCTTGGGTCGGCCACCCCCAAGAAAATATAAACAAAAAAATAATAAAAGAGTAAAATAGAAAATAAAAATAAAAATAGGAAAAATGTGGATTGGGCCTGAGCACATACATACATACATACACAGGACCTGATCAGCCATCGGTACTTGCAAAGTAATTCCTCTGACCGCGTGCGTTGGACATCGTTAGATCCAACGTGGATGACGTACATAATGCTTGCGGGGGCGAGCCTGGAAAGCTCTTCCACCGCCGCAACAATGTTGTCCACGCCGCCACCTGGGATACAGAATCGCTTTCTGGTCCTGGGTGCCCTGGCGCAGAACTCGGCTAGTTGGCCACGGACCATGGAGTCTCCCACAAGCAGAACTTCTTCTGTTTCCTCTTCCTCGTCAATAGCAAGAATTTTGAAGTGGTTTTGGCATGTTGTCGGGATGACCTTGCTGGTACTGGTACTGGAACGCACATTGTTTCTCACTAACTGAAAGTTGTCCTGGGGGGGAGTGAGAGTAGAGTCATTATTATTTTCTGAAACATCTAAGGTAGCTGCTGGTATGGGTACCGGTACCCGGTACCGGTACTGCATGCACTGGAATGGCGGTTGACATCGTAGTGGTTTCTTGGGCCAAGGGCACTCCTACGTTGAGCTTGGCAAATTCTTGAAGGGATTCAAGCTTCGTAGTCAGGGCATCGATCTTGCGGTGAGCTGCATTCAATTCATAAGCCATCTTCTCTCGGAGCTGGCAGAATCTACAAATATGGACATTAGTATCAACAAACATGGTAGTGCCAAACCTACCGGAACAAATCGTGCAGGTTCGTTGCGGCGCCATGACAATGTAATCACAATATGCCTGAAAATCACACAAATTTACGTTAGCAAAATGGTACAATTAAAGCCTGAAAATCACAAAAAAACTATGTTAGCAATGTGACACAAGTAATGCCTGAAAATCATTTTTTTTTTTAGCAATATGATAAAATTAATATGCCTGTAAATCACAAAAAATATATCTTAGCAATAGAACACAATTTATGCCTGAAAATAAAATAAATTAATAAATAAATAAATTGATGTTAGCAGTATGACACAGTTAAAGCCTGAAAATCACAAATAGACTAGAACATTGTTACACAATTTATTGAAAAATATAGGAGGGGGTTAATTTAGCCAAGTGAGAAAACTGGAAAACAGTATACAGTACAGTAACACAAAATTATGTTAGCAATATGATACAATTAATGCCTGTAAATCACAAAAAGAATATGTTAGCAATAGAACACAATTTTATGCCTGAAAATAACAAAACTTGATGTTAATATTATGACACAGTTGGGCTAAAGCCTGTATATTAGTTTATACAGTGGACGACACAATAATAATAATGGAGTTAGCAATATCCCTGGCAAGAGTGTGAGAGGCCTATTAATATGGTGACAAGTATCTGAAATGCGCTTGATAGATAGGCTATCAAAAAGTATTACAGTAACTAAATTATTCTAACCCAATATTAAAACTATCTTAACAAATGTTAGTGTGTGCGATTTATATAGATAACCAAGATAAAAAGTTCAACCAAGTACAGTATTGGCTAGACTTTGATATATATAATACAAGAAGAGGGGGTGTTTATGCGTACGTACGCAGGTGGCGATGGTATCGGCGGCGTCTCTCTACTTGACAAATAGAATAAAAAAAAAAAACAATCGTTTATCCGTCAAAACTACAGTACAATGTCATGCAAGATAACTACTGGGTGGTTTGCTAAGCATTTAACTACAGTGAAGGCTAACATATCTGCAATAAGTGCGAGAACTTAATAATATGAAACAAGCAAATAGTTTGCTTACTTTAGAGCGTCGGTCGTCACTAACCGGTACAAATGTAAACAAAGGCAGTCTCGACAAACAAACATTTATCAGTCAAAAACACAGCAAAATTACATGCAAAGCAACTACAGGGCAGTTAAACTAGCACTTAGCTACAGCTCATGCAAACACATAAGGGGATGAGCAATGGAGTACTCAAGTTATGGTCAAATTTCGAGCAGCAAGAGCGAAATGTTGTTGGCGAAAAGAGAGAGAGAGAGAGAGAGAGAGAGAGATTAGAGGCAGATCAGAGTAGAAAGAGTTTCGGAGCAGAAAAGTCTTAACGAGAGTAAGGGATTACCATCCCTTGCCCTTTCATTTGATCTTTCTTCTCTCTTTTCAATATATTTGTTCACTTTGTCCTAGTGCACTTTTCGATTTATATATGTTCTCTTACGGCTGTAATCTCTCCGTATCTATCCTTCTAGCATATATTTAAGTTTACATAGTAGATAACTTTGTTGTAGGCCAACGATCTTCCTGTTATCTGTTGTTGTATTTTGTCTATGTACCACCATTATATACAGTAGTTCTTCAATAAATCTCCAAAATATAATGAGAATGGATATTACTTTGAACACTTGTAAAATGTAAACTGAGACTGGCTTGTGTAGCCTACAATAATTATGTATGTATTTACTTACTAATGCATTGTATTATTTATATATCAATACATAATAATTATACTTTCTTATATTACATGTTGAGTGTCTACCGATTATTTTTGTCAATGGGTATGAAGGAGATAACAGTCAAAGCTGTCTGTAACAAGTGTCTCCCCCAAAGTTGAAATAGTGATAGAGAGCCAAATTCAAGGTACGTTAGAGACACAATGTCTGGATACGCGGAGCTTGAAGCAGTTCAAGGGAAAGACAGAATGAGAGACAGTTCCAAAGCTTACTTGTTGAGTGGAAGAAAGATTGGAAAATTTGTTTCACTCTTGGGTTAGATAGCTGGACATAATAGGGGTGGGAGTGTGTTGAAAGGTGGGTGCCTTCCACGGATACCCACCTTGAGATGGACGCAACATCTCTCCTTTTGTCTACATTTAGGTTATGGTAGGAGCCATTTGTAAGGGTAGTAAATGAAAAGCGGAGTGGTCGGGAGAGTTTGCTGTGGAAGTTAGGGAAAAGTGAGAGGTTAGAGGGTTTTCGAGGAGTTTGGAGGAAGAAGGGAGGTCAGATAAGAGTTGAGAGTAATGTGAGTAGAAGCTGGAACTTCCATATATCTAGCTCAGGCTCCATCCCAGGCATAGGCACGGTGTTTCCTGACCAATATACAGTAGGTATTTATAACGTGTTTAACATATGTGTATATGCTTACCGGTAGCTCCATACGTGAAATACTATATTACGTGTGGTTATGATAGTCAGCCAATCTAAAATATATATATGAAGTTTTTAGACAAGCTAGGCTATGATACTCATAGTAGGTCGAGTTGAAATGCAAACAGTCGATCCTCATGAAACAACATTAGGTTGTGACACGAGCACACATGACAATAAACAACAAATTATTTATTTATGCTACCGATACTTAAAATAACTAGTTAATGAATCTAGCCCAAAGTGACAGATAATAGATATAACAAAGCAAGACAGATGACAGGAATCTGAGACATCATGAACCCAGATCATCCAACATAATATATCCTTCCAATGAAGTTAGTGGTAGCTTTTGGACTCAAACGGCTTGGTAAATTAGACTAATCTATAATGAACTACTCTATATTAGCTTGGTAGAATGGAAAAGTAAGTTATGAACTTATGCTAAGGTAAAACACAAGAATATTGTTTACACAAATGATCTACGTCAAGGTTATATTTGCACTGTTTGTCCTGTGTAAATGAAGGGGACAAAAACAAAGGTTGCCTGTAGCGAGTGTCAAATTTTCAAGTTACAATCAATTACGAATCAAAATGCACGGACACACGTTGGGTTTCAAGGTAAAAGGATATTTCTTCTGAGATAGGTTAGGATAGGATATTACAGTTAACATGAAACCATAACACTATTATGCTGTACTGACCTCCATGTAGATGTGATATTGGTGATCTCTAACCCAGGAGTTGACCGTTACGAGGTCCCTGACGAAGGATGGTACCACACACCGCAGTAAACCAGTATTTCCGCCAATCACGTACTCGTCATACACACGGACCTCAAACTCTTGCACCACCACTGGAACAAGACAAATAAGTGTTGTTCAATACTGCGGTATGAATATAAATGTATTTCATGAGAATGGCATATGCACGTCATTATGTGTACTATGTATGCAAAATCTGCCATCTTGGTTTCGAATCCCATCGGTATAGAGTAACAATTATGCTTGTGTCCGACGGAACGTTTGTGATCAACTCACTCTCACAAGCTCAGTCACTCTCTCACACTTTCTCACTTCTAAATAACAGATACACAACAACGTATCATAATAGAGAAGTACATAAATATATATTTCAATTTTGAACAAGCAAATATAAAACTGTAAGAGTAAATTGAGAGCGACAGGGCCAGGCGTATAATCAATAAAGCGTAAACGTGACGTAAAGAAGAAAAATATAAAGATGAAAGGAGGACCAACGGGGGTCCCGTAAGTGGGGTGGGGGGGAGGGGCTAGGAGATGAATAGCTCAGTGGGGTGGGGGGCGTGTTTTGGAGAAGGAGAGAGAGAGAGAGAGAGAGAGAGAGAGAGAGAGAGAGAGAGAGAGAGAGAGAGATGAGAGTGAAAACATAACAAGGAGAAGATAGCAGGAGCCATACAGGGTGATGAAACAGATGGTAAGGAGAACGGTAGAAAGAGAACAGATACATACACATACATAATTATTACATCTCAAGATTGTATTATTTACTATGCAATTATTATAACCATCTATCATATAATTTTAAGCTAATATACTTGCTATTGAATAATCTCTATACAGATAACTTTACTTCCTGAAGGGGTATTCATTGTAACTCCTTGTTACTTCCTCCTTCTAAAACTCAAGTCAGGATCCGTTCCCATGCCATTTTTGCAATCATGCACATGTGTGTCTCTCTCATGCCCTCATCCTATGACCGGAAGGTGTGTAAGAAATGTCCTTCACCTCTAGGAGGTGCATGTGTAGTGAGGCTGGTTGGGATGTGAACTGGGAGATAGATACCAACATTCGGGGCGATAACACCACCCCGAAAGACTCCCTCATACATACTGTAGGGTTTTCTCTAACATTACTTTATTAGCTCTACTGTATATTATTCAGTTGTTACTTGAATAAATATGAAAGTTGGTTGGATACCACTTTCATTCCTTTTCCCCTTTATCTATATATAATATATATATATAAGGTATATGTTGGATGGTGGCGGCGATACAATATCTACATAATTAATCTATCATCATCTAGCAGAGAACTGAAAGCTGAGATCAACATCAACAATCAACGTTTAACTAAAATAATATATATTAACTCCTATGGACATCGACACCTTCAGTCATCCTTATATAGAGTCAAAAGCTAAACCATATAGGATCGTACCTCAAAACGTCCTAATACTCCTACCTGGAGTTAAGCCTATGAATACATTTGACTACACATAAAAGTCATATGTAACATACATGCGACAATGTATGTTTGAAGAAGCATGATAGACAGGAGGAAAGGCATAACTTTGAGAAATGGTAGAACAAGGTATTCTAAGCATAACATTTTCTATAAGAAATATTCCAAATCTCAACCGGTATAGAGATATTGCCTGCTGACAATGGTATTTTCTTAATTAATTCCCCATAAGGCTGGCCTAGCTGTCCTAGTGCCTACCACACTTCCATCTTCCTGCAATTTGTTTACCATGTTATTATAAAGATACTATAATTATATAAGTTTCAAAATAATTATAGACATATTAGCAATTATAGACATATTGCGGGGGAGGACACTAATTTAAGCCTTCAATATCTGTTTAACGGTTGAGATTTGGATGTTTTGTTGTAGAACATTTTATGCTTTGAGTACCTTGTTATATCATTTCCCAAAGTTATGACCTTTCCTCCTGGGACACCCTGTATAAATATATAAACATAGACAGGCCAAGAGGAAGAGATGAGATATACAACTATATAGAAAATACTAAAAGGAGAGAAAGACAGATGTTAATGAAGAAACATGTGCTGCAAAGCAACAAACACATGTCTGCCACCGCCACATCCCTGGCCATTCCAAACACTCCTCGTCCGTCACACCTTTCTTGCACACAAGATCGTAATTCCTCGGGTGAGCGTAAATCACTCTAAGAGATAAAACGAATTTTAATATTAATAATAATCAAGTGGCTGAATTTTGCTAAGAAACAGTAGGCTAACGGATTCGACCCAGGCTACATTTCTTGGTTGCGACTGAATTAGCTAGAGAGGCCGCTTTGGGGTCATATCTTACGCCGCAATGCCATACTGGGGTGAGTTTTGGACATGAGCCAGTTTTGGGCAATGTTTCCATTTAGTGCCGTGGGGCCATCTTGTGCCACTGAGCTGTTTTTTACATTGGACCTGCATTGGGTCACAGGGTAGTTTGGGCAGCAAGGTCGCTAGGGATTACATCCCTTTGGTTGAGTGGCTGACATGGTTCGCAGGGCAATATTTGGTTACAGTCAAATTGATTTGAGCAGCGGTTTTCAGTGTTGAATCCATTGTGAGCAGTGGGATCATTTAGCTTGATCCCCTTTGGTCAAGCGGCCAATATGAGCTGGGGGTCATTTTGAGCTGCAGTCATATATGGCCGAGTGGACGACTCTGGGCTGCCAGTGTTATTTGGGCCACTCCATAGGGCCATTATGGCTACAGCTGGAATAGGTTAGGTGGCCAATTTGAAGAGAGCAGCTGCTTTGGACTGCATACCGCTTTAGTTCACATATGTGAGGAGGATCCTCTCACACCGCACTCTTAGACAATGTAGAAAGGAAAGCCTTTCATATCATTAACTCCCGCCCATTAACTCTCTGCAATCTCGCTCTCTTCGCCACAATGTTGCATCTCTCTCGCAATTCTATCACTACTATAATAATCAATGTTCCTCAGAGCTTTCCCAGTGTACACCACCTCCTCTACGTAGGGTACTTAGTACCCGTCTTGCAACACAATCCCACCCCTACCTTATGCAACTCTCCAACCCAAGAGCGAAACGTTATTCTCAGACTTTCTTCCATTCAACTGCTGAGCTCTGGAACTCTCTCCCAGAATCAGTCTTTCCCTCTTCCTATGACTTAAATTGCTTCCAACTCCGTGTGTCCAGGCATTTTGGATCGAACGTGTCTTGATTTTGGCCCTGTCACTCTTTCAACTCTGGGGGAGGCACTCGCTACAGGCAGTTCTGCCTTTTGTCTCCCTCATTCACATAGAAAAACAAATAAAGTTACAATCCACTGAGCATAACTTATTATAAGGTGATGTATTCCGTATTCTTAACTCATTAACTACGAAGCTATGGTGGTTCAAGCCCTCTCGCTAAGTAAAGATATTTGGTTCTATTTTGACGAAAATAATCATAGTACCATATATATAATTATTACTTATCCATATGTGCCTATTAGGTTTTTATTACGAACATATGAACATTAAAGATCAATAAAATAAGTGGGAATAGCATTTAGCAGGTGAAAAAGACGTATTATTGCCACAAGGTCGTATCATGAGACGAGAGAGGGGGGGGGGGGGGGGGCGTATATGTTCCCTCTCCGAGTTGTAGAGTGACACTGAGGCCTTGCACTAGAAGTCTCTCTGTTGCAATGAACTCTAGCTGCCTTCCCCTTGTTAACACTCTCCGACATATGACGCGATTTTGAGCCTATTAGGGATACTTTAAAGCATTTGTTACCATCAGGGGTATTTAGAAACCTTTAGTTTAGTTACTTCAACCTCTGCAGTTGTCTTTGAGTTAGCTGTGGGCAGAAAACTAATTTGGAGAGGTAATTATAAGAGAGAGAGAACTCTATTTCTTATTGCTAATTTGGCAACCTCTGCGTCATAAATGTGTGAAAGAGTTAAAGAGACCGTGTGAGGGAAATTCGCGCCAAAAATACCCGATAAAAGGAAGAATAAGAGTATAAATAGCTGATAATTTAGGAGGGGAGGAAAGAAGGGGGGGGGGGGGGGGACACATATGTAGGAATGGTAGCAAATAATGGAGGGGGAATTATCTCAAAATAATCACAAATTTGATTGTTTTGAGTGCCACTGGGGTGTTTTAATGTTTTTTTGTTGTATACTCTGGGTCTATTGAGGACGGTCGCAGTGCACCAGAAACACCTCTATTGAGGATGGTCGTAATTTTTTTGGGTTAACCTGTTTAATATCAATATAGTTTCAACAAATAACACATTCTATACAACATTGTATTACCAACTGTCCACACTACCCGAAGTTGGTTTGATTAAAAAGAAACAAAAAACTTGTGAGGAAGACCAGTTGTAATTGTCCAACTTAAGGAGGCTTGACACAAGATTCCTGGAGGGATTTCTAAACTTGTTATTACATTCACTTGCTCCCTCACCACCACCACACCACTCCTCCCTAACCTTCCTCGCCTACTCTTCTCTCTCTCTCTCTCCCACACAATGACACCCAACACAACATTTCACTGGTCCGGTCGGCGTGAAATGAGAGGCGACGATGTGTGAGAGTCAGGACGAGAGTTGTGATGTATGTGTGTCTGATGGTGTGTGTGGTTCTCCTGTTAATAGACGTGGCCCTGTCTGCGTCAGTGTGCGTTTTTATGTCTGTGTTCTGTCTGTATTCTGTTTATCTGTGGTCCTGTCTATATTTCTTCCCGTCCTATTACTCTCTGTGGTCACATCTTTCTGTCTATGGTCTTGTCTAACTGTTTATCTCTATATCTTGTCTGACTGCTTGTGCTTGATTTCTTGTCTGTCTGCTTGCATTCTGTCTACTGTTTAATTGCATGGATTACACATAGCGATTATCTGTGTCATGTCTGTTATCTTTCCCCGTCAATAACTGTATCCAGGTACAGTACCTCTAGCTGTGACATGATTGTGTATGTTTCCCCTCTGTCTCTTGTGGTTGTTTATGTTGTGTATGTGGTTAGTATAAGGCAGACCAATACTGTTATGTCGGGCTATAATATTTACACCTCGTGATATAGTCTCTACTAAAATCCAGCTATGAACTTATAGAACGTAATAGAGCCCAACGGGGTCACACCTAACACGTTCTTAATAGCACAAAATAGGTATTCAACTAGGTAATACAGAACTCAATAATAACACATGTAATTCACAAATAGGTTTATTCTAGATAACGTCTAGCTTGAGGTCTAGACAATATTAGCATGATCATTTCTATTTCCAGTTCACGAATATAGATTCGTAATCCGGAATGAAGTATTACCTTGATAATTATTAGGAATATCAGGCAATGAATAGAATACATATAAACTTAGATAATCAATGAGATTCAATCAGGAAACAAATGTGGTTATAAATAAGGTAATAAATAGCAACTAAATTAAAACACGTGACTTATACAGTAGTATCAACCCTTAATAATAATAATGATGCGAGTCGAGTGTCTTTCGTGAGTAATCAACAATATAATACAGGAACACAATCTCAATACAAGAGATACTGGTTGAGTTGAGATGGTAAATAAGCACACAGGTATGGTGGGCGAGTCACACGGTAGTGGGTGCGCGCGCTATCCAGGTAGACACATTTACTAAGGTGACTTTCTCATTAACCCTCTGCGACATATGACGCGATTTTGATCCGATTAGGGATAATTTAAAGCCTTTGTTACCATCAGGGGTATTTAGAAACCTTTAGTTTAGTTACTTCAACCTCTGCAGTTGTCTTTGATTTAGCTGTGGGCAGAAAACTAATTTTGGAGAGGTAATTATAAGAGTGAGAGAACTCTATTTTCTTATTGCTAATCTGGCAACCTCTGTGTCATATGAGTCTGAAGGGGTTAACAAGGGGGTCAGGTCATGTAGTTGGACTGCGGTGTTGGAAAATAAGTTTTAAGTTTGCGCAACTATGGATTTAGTTTCAAAAATATTATAATGAGATTAGTGGCAGAATATTAATTAATTACTTACACAAATTCTGATAATCATAACTCGAATTATGTAATTTATGATGGGAATCTTATATTCACTTCAAACGATCGTATGTAATTATAACGAAACGAGTCGAGGAATTCAGATGTAATGGTTAGCATACAATTATGAATCAACTATAGAATAATATCTACTAATTGTATTTGAGAACAAATTATAATTAACTAAACGAACTTAGTCAACGAATGCTTTGGAAACACTTATGATTTAATAGCGTAAAGTGATAATTAACAAAATATTAATTATGAAAGAATAATTAACGCACACGAAGAAGTTGTGCTAAGGAATTACTTAAACCAGTATAACCAAGATGTCTGAACAAGTTAACAGAGTCTTAAAAGATATACACCGTAATACGAGGCATATGGTAGATGATGGATAAATAAGTAACACGCTATGCAATGCTAGAATTCCTAGAGATGAAGAATCAGAATTACTTACTTTAGTAATCAAATGAACGTCAATACTAATTCATAACATAATTACAAAGGCGATTAAATAATCGAACGTAGGATGGGGAGCTCGGGAAAGAAATAAGTTTATGAAATAATAATACTTAAACTCGGGTAGACTGAGATAAAATAATTATGAAAATGGGCGTAAGTTCTAGGTAAATATTATGTATTAGGAAGTGGAATTAAATCACGAAATACACTGTGACCTCAACTTGCAACATACAAAACATAATACATATATTAGGAATAATCTGTGAGTGCGTGGCGAGGTGAATTAATAAACACAATTATATAACGTATGCGTAAGACGTTTTAGAGGAGATAAATTAATCAAGAGAGGTAGGACTTGGACACAGATCTGGCAAGGAATTTATATAAGGTTCAGAAGGATTAACACAGTACGCAATCAAGGAACTTAGGCACAGATCTCAGAATAAATTATCACAACACGATTCACATATTTTACCTATACCTCGACAACAATAAACACAACGTAAGATATACATGGACACTTAGGGTAATGTTGGAGGGCAGACAGAGAGTATAAGTCTGGCCGACGTAGATCGTAGGTCTATGGAGCAGCACTTCAGGGGTGTAGGGCGTCACTCGAGTATGACTTCAGGTTCAGACTTCAGGAGTGTAGGGCTTCACTCGAGCAGGACTTCAGGGGGTACTTCAGGCAAGTACACTCTCCGGGCAGGGCAGGAGCAGGCTGGTACAAAGCCACTACTGTGGTTAGCTACTCTGCTCCTTATTCAGGTTTAGGGTAATACCGCAGTTGAGGTTTGCATACTTCACTACAATTTCTTAGAGGTAATATGCGGCTTTTTCTTGACTCTCGTTTACAGAGACTCAAAGTCATAGGGATATGGGGAATTTGTTGTGATGAAGTTGTGAGGTAAGTTACGTATCCTACGCATCGAGGTTTAATATTTACATGATGGCTTACCTCATAGGTATCATAATTATTACTTACATAGGGTTTAGCTAGCTTATTAATAGAGAAATCTCCCTAAATATACGGAGACCATTATTCGAGCTCTAAAGCGAATTTGTTTATTTCTCGCTTAGTAGTACTAGTTGTAGGGAGGTTCTGGCATCTGTAGCTGTCGTATTTGGTGCTTTTGTTTGCATCCATTATGCCTGTAGGACTTGGGGCGTTGATGTGCAACTTGCATAAGCATCCTCTCATTATACTGCAGGTCTGGACAGAGAGAAAATGCTGCCCTGTGATTGGCTGGCATGGTTTGAAAGCAGGGAGTGTATTGGCTGTGAGAATTTCCCATGCTTGTGGCTGGTGGCTGATGTCGTAGAACACGGGGCAACAGGGGTAGCTCCTGTATTTGAGGAGAAGGATTTCCCATGCTTGTGGTGGTTAGAGCACGGGGAAACAAGGGTGGTTTTTGTATTCTTTTATTCTCCTTTCGTTCTTTGGTTCTCTTAGGGTCCTTTAGTTGCAGACTGGCTACTCTGCAACTGTTCTCTGCAGGGCTTGTCTTCAGACCCGTCATTTCAAATACTATTTGGCTAACTGACATTTATGAATTACATGTGTGAGAAATGGGTAGCTGAAAATCTTGTTGTAGAATATATAGTATATGTTAGGTACAGGTATCAATTTTCGATTATTAGTATAATTTATGAATAATAGCTTGTGATTACTGTTAAATTCATAGGTCTTTTAACAAGGCAAATATAACATAAATATATAACGTTATAATAATATTATTATTGTTTACCTTTACGCATATATAGATAGCTAAATATATGATTCTGCTTGCTTAGTTAACAATCTTTGATGTGAGTGTGTGTGTGTGTGTTGGGCTGGGATCTTACTCGGAAGTGGTTGTTGCTGAGGGGCACAGGGCCTTGGGTGGGGCTTTGGTTTCCCGGGCGTTTCCGTGCCCTCCTCAGCTCCTCGCCTTGGAGTGGCTTCGGTCACCCAGGCTTTATTAGTGGTAAGCAGGGAGGGTTTTGTGGGGGCGTTCGCTTATGGCCATGGCCTTGCTCGGGACCTTGGGGCTGTTCGGCCAGACAGCCTTGGGAATAGCAACAACTCTGAAGTGGTTGAAAGGATTAGTATGTCTTTCCAAGGCTATGGGAGGGAGATATGAAAAATATGTGTTTGTAGAAGAAGTCTGCATATTATTATTAGAGTTTTACTATTAGATTATGTAGTTTTAGTAGTAGTCTCTGTTTGTAAATATAAGGCCACATTAATTGTTTGTTGTGAAATCAATTTGCTCTTCAAAGAAAAAAATAGATACACAATTAAACAAATATTCATATTTGTTTTCACTAACCCACCAATTAATTTACAAATAAGCACAACTAATTCAATCAATTGAAGTAATGAAAACATGTGGTACTCCAAGGAATCGAACCTAGGATACTCACACCAAAATTCCGCACACTAAGCATTAGGCTATCAAGACACCTAAAGGTTTATGCACAAGCCAACGATATATTATGCATTCTCGAATACTGCATATTAATCTTAGTCTCTACATATACCCAACTGCACTCTGATAACGTAATGATTAGACGAATGGAAGGGGTAATTAATGAGGTACTTAACCGCAGAGGGAAGGCCTCGCTATAAATTACTCCTTGACCTGGATAAATTCATATTTGTTTTCACCAACTTATTAATTAATATACAAATAAACTAAACTAATGAAATCAATGAAAGTAAAGATTACATGTGGTACTCCAAGGACTCGAACCTAGGATACTCACACCAACATTCCGCACACTAAGCATTAGGCTATCAAAATAGTTAAAGGTTTATGCCCAAGCCTACAATATATTATGCATTCTCGAATACTGCATATTAATCTAAGCATGTACATCCACCCAACTGCTCTATGATACACCTAATGGATAGACGAATGGAAGGGTATATAAGGGTATTTAAGACATCTATAGAACACGTACTGTAATATACTTGAGCCTGATAACAGGCAAACGTTTGACATAAACAGGATTTCTATATTCATATATATCTCCCTAATAATACATATCAGCTCTTAATGACATATATAGCAATTATGTAATAGTAAATGCCCGCCTATAGTAGACCTATTAGGCACATAAAGACCACTGGTACTACTATAAGTCCAAAATATAATGTATACGGTGCTACAAAAAAACTCTAGTAAATTAAACAAAAAAACACAAGGTTTGCTTAGAGTTACCGCCTGATGCAATTGTATCTCCGCCAAACACAGTTTGAGGAGATTCTATTGTAGAGCTGTCACCACTCTAGGCCTTTTATATGATGGTAAGTTTCCACCCTCCCTTTGCTTCTACAATTCTTTAAAATATTATGTGTGTCGAAATTGCTATAGCCGACATATTGTCATTGCATATTGTTGCCCAATATATTTTAACCCTTAACCAAACGGGCGGCATTTTGAGCACATTATTGGCCCTGAGAGAGAGTCCACGTGTTGGGAGGAAGATAGGCGGGCTCTGACCGTTCGGCACGACCACAGTGCCGCGACTGAGACTGCCACTGCAATATTTCACACACTCTGAAAAAACTGGGGAAATTACTTTATTTAGCGATTTTTCACCTCAGGTTGAGCGATCGCTACAGGATAACCCGTGGTCGTACAAGGATGATTCAGGTGTCATTGGAAAGCAGCTCTATTATCGCCCTTTCACGGATTCATAATTGTATTACGCTCTGGCTCTTTTCTATGCATGAAAAAGAGCATGGAATGAAACTCATTTAGGGTAAATATGCCCGCCTGCCAGGTAGTTGACATTAAAAACGGTCCCGTCTTTTGGGTGTTAACACTCAAGCCGCGGGCCCCGACATATGTCGAGTGAAAGAAAAGTGCCCTATCCCGAGGGGGCCCGATAATAGTCAAAAGGGAGGGTGAGCACATTATCGGCTCTGAGAGAGAGTCCACGCGTTGGGAGGACGGCAGGCAGGCTCTGACCGCTCGGCATGGACCGAGCGAGGTAACTGAGCTCCCCACCATAACCCTCCACACCCCTGGTCTCTTGAGAACAAGGAATAACTCAAGATATTAACGTATTTGAGGGTTTTTGACCTCGTGTTGCAACATCGTTGCAAGAGAGCCTGTGGTCGTACAAGGATGATTCAGGTGTCACAGGTAGTAGAAATTACAAACCTCCCCGTCCGTAAGGGGTTAAAGTCACATGTAATCATAAATATCCCATAATTGTTTAGAAAAAGGAAGAAGATATGTTAGTGCATTTTTGGTATTGAATAACTTGCTCAAGTAGTACTGTGCACCCTATGTGGTTGATAGTGAACTTTCATTTATATATTAATATTTTGCTTTAGCATTGTTTCCACATAGCGATTTTGATAAGTAGTTTGTCTTTTTACTGTGTTCGTTCAAGTTTTGGTTTGTTTAGTTTGCAAGTTTTACATTATAATGATAATTAACCAACCTTATCAATATATTTTTAGTCATTATAAGGTGCATACGGAAATTCTCAAGACTACCATACTTTATTTTCACTAAGTGTATTCATCCAATAAAGATTAAAGCTAAATATAATCACTATAAATTGTATTATACTGTACATACCCTAGGTGTTGAGTTTCGTTGATACCGACACTTGTAGCTCTGGCACTAGTTCAGAAGAGGCCACCATGGGTCTCAAATTACAAACCTTGGTAGGGAGAATTCCCCACCACAGACCCGCTGATAAGTCAACAAAGGAAGAGATAATGAATGACAGACTCTCAGATTTGCATATAATCTGGAAGATGACGGGGTGGTAGTAGGGAAGGAATGAGATAGACCTTTTGGGAGAAAAGGCGTCTTCAGATAACAATTGACCGACCTAAACAGACACCACAGTGGACAAAAACAAGGACATTACATTAGGTATAGATACACTGAATTTCCACAGTAAGAGATAAATATATAGTAATATGAATGGATGCATTTATGTTCAAAATACCTGTTACAGAACAAAAAATAGTGCTGTAGGTACCTTTTACCAGGATATAATGCATAAGCATTAGAAAGTAAATACGTGAATGGGTGTGCATGTGTGTACGTGAACGTGTAGGAGGTACTACCGCCAAGGTTTCGGGAGACTCAGGGAATAGCCTGAATTCCATTTTCTCTCCCAGGCCTTGGTAGCTGGATACATATCTTTCTGCCTCACACATCAGGGGTATCAGGAAAACCCTCTTTATATAACATGCACATCCAACTTCACGACATTGCCCTACATCGCTATCCTCTATCCATAAAACACTACTCTTCCCACTACATATCATACATGTAACACCATAACTTACCTTATAAATATGGCAGTACAATTGTTAAGAGCAAACCTGGTGGTCCCTCGGATATCCACCCCCGGCAGGGTTGGGTTATTGACACAGGGCCCTTCCGGTCGTCATCATGCGACTGTGTCACGAGCATTGCAACGTCCCAAAGCGGCTTGTCGGTGCAGCTTTTTCTTTAGTAATATAAGGGGACTTCACTCTAACACCAATTCTGTACACCAATTTCTTCAAGCAGAATCCCCTACTCTCCTTTTTTTGACAGAGACTCAAGTAACATCCACATCTGACACATCTAGATTTAATTTTCCAGGTTATCAACAGCTTCAAAGTTTCAGACCTAAAGGAGGTGTATGTTGCTTTGCAAAATCTGAAATTGCCCTGAAGGAGGTTACTAGTTTCAATTGTCCCTATTTTGATTATTCTATATACAAATTAATTTCTGATGGTAAATTTAAATACATATGTTGCATCTACCGTTCCCCAAATACTCCTCCAGAGCAAAGTCTTTTTGATTCTCTGTCCTCACAACGCAGTGTCCTCAACTTAAATACTTCTTCTGAAATAACTGTGTTGGGTGATTTTAATGTCCATAATGTTGAATGGCTCACTCATTCAGCCAGGACTGATGATGTTGGTCTTGAATGTGAGCTATTTGCAGACTCATTTAATCTCACTCAACTAGTCAACCAACCCACCCGTGTACCAGATAATCCTAATCATAATTCCCACCTACTGGACTTATTGTTAACAACCAATTCAGAAAATTATGATGTTACAGTGAGGTCCCCGCTTGGATCTTCTGATCACTGTCTGATACAGGCCACCGGTCTATCACCTACCACACCTTCCCACTCTGAACCTGTTTTGGTGACTAAATGGCATTACGATAGGGCAGACTGGGAGGGTCTTCAAGGTTTCTTTATTGATATTCCCTGGACCTCTTTCTTTTCTAATGATGCACACTCCACCTTGAGCCACATACAAGATTTTGTAAAAATTGGAATGGAAACTTTTATTCCTCATCAAAAGTACAGTAAAATATCTAATTCACCTAAATGGTTTGACCATAATTGTGCTAGAGTAACTGAACAAAAAGCAATAGCCTACAATGCATACACAAGATCAAAAACACATGAAGCCTTTAATTACTTTAGAAACATCAGAAATCATGCCAAAACTGTATTAAACCTAACTAAATTAAACTTTCTCCAGAAGCAGGCAAATAAACTTCTAAATAATCAAAATGATAACAAAATATTTTGGTCTGCTCTTAACTCATTCAAATCCAACTTCACTACTGCTTCATCCATTCCACCATTAAAATCTCCGCCTGGCAATCTTGTAAGTGACCCACGAGGTAAAGCTAACCTTCTTGTGGATATTTTCTCCACCAACTCAACCTTAGATGAAATAAATCAAGATGTCCCTGTACTTAATTTTAATTCGCCTGAAATTCCCTCACTTAAGATCCACACCAGACATGTCAAAACTATTTTGCAGAATCTCTCAGTAGATAAGGCTCCTGGTCCAGATGAAATTCCTCCAATAGTACTTAAGAATTGCTCCTTGGTGCTCGCTCCTGTATTGGCAAATTTTGTCCGTCTGTGTACTCATACCTCATGCTTCCCAGTACCCTGGAAAGAAGCAAACATCCATCCAGTTCCTAAAAAAGGTGCATCTTCAGATCCATCAAACTACAGACCAATAGCTATAACTTCCACTCTGGGCAAATTCTTTGAAATTATATTAAATAATCACATAATTAAGCATCTGGAGAATAATAAATTAATCAGTGATAGGCAATATGGTTTTAGGCGATGTCGATCAACTGCAGACATTCTTTGCCTTCTTACGCATCAAATCAACCAAGCTACAGACCAACATAGTGAAACACATACAATAGCACTGGATATATCAAAGGCATTTGATTGAGTCTGGCATCAATCCTTATTGTCGAAGATGTCACACTACGGCCTTGCATCATTAGTTCCACTAATTTCTTCTTATCTTCATAACAGAAAAATATGTGTAATGGTAGATGGCCTTTATTCTCAATTTCACTCAATAAATGCTGGTGTTCCCCAGGGATCAGTTTTGGCCCCAACTCTGTTCCTCATTCATATCAATGATCTCATATCTACCACTCATAATCCAATACATTCCTACGCAGATGACTCAACACTCCACAGTTCCTTCACATTTACCAATTCTTTCACCCAACCCGATCTTATAAATTCAAAAATAAACACTGCAATTTCTCTGAACCAGGACCTTTCTAGAATTAATGAATGGGGACAAGAGAATCTAGTTTCCTTTAATGCACAGAAAACCAAGTACATTCAATTTTCTAACCGACAGAATCTCACTGACTCCCATATATTTTTTAATTATGTAAATATTCCCACTTCCCCTAGTATTGACATTCTCGGTGTAACATTAACTACTAACTTGAGCTGGACACATTATGTTAGAATCATTGCTAAGAATGCCTCTAAAAAACTGGGACTCCTGTACAGAGTTCGAGAATTCTTCACTGACGAGCAGTTGGCCGTAATATATAAAAGTCATGTGCGTTCTCAGATGGATTACTGTTCACCTCTGTGGGGTGGAAGTGGAGTGGTTGCATTGAGGCAGTTGGACAAAATTCAAAATAAAGCTATTAGATTAATCAATAACCCTGCAATCACACAGGACCTTCCTACATTATCCATACGAAGAAACGTTGCATCCCTTGCATTATTCTACAGATATTTTCACAGCAATTTTTCCGAGGAACTTGCTTCAATTGTGCCGCCTCTCCACATCTTTCCCCGTAGAACTAGGGCAGCTGAGAGCGCCCATGAATTTACACTTTCTCCTCCACAATGCAGAACTTCTGCTTATCAGAATTCATTTATCCCCAGAGCTACTACTCTTCGGAATTCACTTCCCTCGAATTGCTTTCCACAAACTTACAATCTACAAATGTTTAAATCCAGTTGTTACAAACATTTTATGAATGGAGGATGCCTTTAGACACATGGACCTTTTTGTTTTATCTGTGTTTTTTCTTCCTCCGTTCATTGTCTCTTTAAAAAAAATAAAAATAAAAATTTAATGTTCCGGAAATTTATTGCGAGATTTACGCCATTGTATCGTAAATAATGTTCCAGAACTTTATTGGCAGAGTTGTGCCACCATTTGCACACATGGCATTCCGGATTTAATCATTTATATTATAATTATGTGTCGCTTCTCCACATATAACCAAGCCTAATCTTAAGGTAACTATACTTTACCTACCTTAACACCCTCTGAGGGTAAAGTGGGGTGGCTGCTCATCCCGACACCATGCGCAAAAACGGTTTTTGTTTGTTGCGCGCACGTCATGGGGTAGGGAGTATGGGGTAAAGTGCGGGAAGTTCAGTTGGACAAGTGCTCTGGTAGTAGAAGGACCTCCCAGTTTCATCTCTCTACTTATTTGCGCGGCTCAGGGGCCTTGGGGTACCTTACTCCAAATTATTATTAAAAGGTGGGTGATTGCATAATGGAATATTTTACTTTTGAGCTTATTGTAACTGCTATTGTTCTGATTCATGTCTGATTGTTCTGATATTGTTGGCAGATAAATGTTCTAATTTTAGAATGGTAAACGAACGTTATTTGTGCACATTTTCTATTTAAACAAAATTATATCTTTTGATTTTCTTCGATTTTTAGCCAACTTTGGATAATTTTACATTCGATTGTGTTGTGATTGTGCTATTGCTCAGATTTATGAAGTGTTATGCAATTATAGAATAATAAATTCCCCAACTTGTGAGGGGTGGAATAGCAAAATAGGTGCATACTTACCATATAAAGGTACATGAAAAAGTAGATATTTTAGGGTCTAAAAATACCTCTATTTTCTCCTTCTCAGATTAATATCCGATTTTTGTCTGAGGCCATTTATTAGGATTTCAGACCCTAAAGTTTCAGCTGAATCGATCCGTTATTTAATTTATAGTTATTTGTTTAAGGGGACTACATTTTTATTTTCAATAATTTTAGTCTGAAGTGCCTCATAATCTTAAATGTCATTAAATGTACCTGATTTATGCGTCAAAATGAAGCCAAATGTGCATTCTAAGTTCCTATTACCTCAAATGTTCAATAAATTCAACTTAAATATTTTGAATGAATTTGTTTTGCCTTGGGGATTTACCCCTTATTATCCATTGAGTGACTGCACTCTAAGCTTTAATTAATTAGTCAAATTAGTTTAATCTAACCAAACACTACATAAAACATGATTTTATGCAAAATGGCTTTGAATACATGTCAGTTCGGGCGGCAATGAATGCAATAAGTAAAATCATGTAAAGGTATTGGATTTACTTTACCAATAGATGCTTGAGTAAACCCTAACTATTTGTGGGCCCAAGTCCTACATCTAGCTTTGTCGATACGCGAGCAACAAGATTCATGACTCGTCAAATCCGTTATTACGTAATCTAAAGGGGAATGGAAGAATAGAGAGAGAGAGAGTTCTCTACTAAAATCCAGTTGTGGACTTATAGACCGTAGTATAGCCCAACAGGGTCACACCTAACACGTTCTTAATAGCGTAAAATAGGTATTACAGGTAATATTAGGTAATACAGAACTCAGTAACAACACACATGTAATTCACAAATAGGTGTATTTAAGATATCGTCTAGCTTGAGGAGGCATAGACCTTGTCAACATAATAATTTATATTTCCAGCTCGCGAATATAGATCCGTAATCCAGGATGAAGTATTACCTGGATAATTATTAGGAATATCAGGCAATGAATAGAATACATAAATGAGATTCAATCCAGAAACAAATGTTGTTATAAATAAGGTAATAAATACCAACTAAATTAATATATGTGACTTATAGTATCAACCATTAATCATAATCAATAAATAATCAATAAACCCCCCCTGGGGGTTAGGGAATAGAATATGCCCCACGTGCCTTCTGCGTGTCGTAAGAGGCGACTAAAGAGGTTGGGTCGGTGGGCTTGCGACCCCCACCCGGAAAAAATATCTAAGCAAAGAAAAACGAACGAACAGCCTCGGATGCGGACGGAACCAACGTTGACGAACCACGACCGACTAAGGACATGCCTTCGGACATTCTGAGAATGGCTACGTGGAATGTTAGTGGCATGAATGATGGCACAAAAGAGAGAGAGGTTCTGGAAGTGTTAGTGAATGCCAGGCTGGATGTATGTGGAATGACAGAGACCAAATGGAAAGGTTCAGATGTGAGAGAGTGGGAGTGTGGAATGGGTATGTGTGCTGGAGTGAGTGAAGGAACAGCGAGAGGAGGTGCATGTTTGTTTGTAAGTAGCAAATGGAAGGAATGTGTAAGAGAGTATGGGTCTGTGGGTTCAAGGATTGTGTGGGTGAGAATGAAAGTAGGAATACAAACGTGGGTGATTGTATGCGTGTATGCCCCGACAGAGGATATACTTGAAAGAAAGAAAGAGGAGTTCTGGATGAATGTGGAGGCGTGCCTGGAGAAGTTTGACAAGAACGAAAGAATATTTCTGATTGGGGATATGAATGGTAAGGTGGGTGATAGGAAAGTTGAGGGAGTGGTGGGAGGGTGGGGGGTACCATCAGAGGTGAATGGGAATGGTAGTGCACTTGTGGACGTATGTGTGGGGAGGAGGCTGTGGATAGCCAACACCTTCTTCCGACACAGAATGATCCACAGGTACACGTGGAAACGGATGTTGACGATGAAGGATAAGACAGTGGTGGAACGAAAGTCATTGATTGATTATGTATGTGTGGATGAACGAATGAAGAAATCTGTGATGGATGCTAGGGTGTATAGGGGTATTGGAGGGGGTCTGTCTGATCATTATGTAGTGGTAGCCAAGGTTAGGATATAAAAGAAGTGGGTGAGGAGAGCGGGAGGGAGGCGAGAGGAGGGTGGAATGGTGAGGAGGGTGGAGAGGTTGCAGGAGGAGGAAGTCAGGGAGGAGTACAGGAGAGCAGTGGAAAGACGACTAGGTGGGTTCGACCTGGAAGTTATGGAGGAAGTGGAGGAGATGAGCAAGGTGTTTAAGGATGAGATCTGTGCAGCATGTGAGGAGGTGTGTGGAGGGAGGGGAGTGAAAGGTACAACATGGTGGACAGAAGAGGTAAGAATAGCTGTGGAAGAAAAGAAGAAAACATATAGAGAGTGGTTGGGTAGTAGAGGGAATGAAGATTCCGAGAGACAGAAACGAGGGAGGTACGTGGAGAGTAAGAGGGTGGTGAAGAGAGTACTGAAGGAAAGTAAGAGAAGAGTAGATGAGGAATTTGGAAGGAATCTGAGTGTAAAATGGAGGGAGAGTAAGAAACTGTTCTGGAAAGAAGTCAAGAAAGTTAGGGAAGGTAGCAAGGGAAACAGTAAGGGTGTGAAAGATAAGAATGGGAGAATGCTAGCCGAGAAGCAAGAGAGAGTCGAAAGATGGAGGAAGTACTTCAGTGAGTTGCTAAATGAAAGGAATGAAGAGCCAGCAAACATAGCTGGATATGGTATGGGAGGGAGAAGAAGAGAATTATGATGTTACAGTGAGGTCCCCACTTGGATCTTCTGATCACTGTCTGATACAGGCCACCTGTCTATCACCTACCACACCTTCCCACTCTGAACCTGTTTTGGTGACTAAATGGCATTACGATAGGGCAGACTGGGAGGGTCTTCAAGGTTTCTTTATTGATATTCCCTGGACCTCTTTCTTTTCTGATGATGCACACTCCACCTTGAGCCACATACAAGATTTTGTAAAAATTGGAATGGAAACTTTTATTCCTCATCAAAAGTACAGTAAAATATCTAATTCACCTAAATGGTTTGACCATAATTGTGCTAGAGTAACTGAACAAAAAGCAATAGCCTACAATGCATACACAAGATCAAAAACAGATGAAGCCTTTAATTACTTTAGAAACATCAGAAATCATGCCAAAACTGTATTAAACCTAACTAAATCAAACTTTCTCCATAAGCAGGCAAATAAACTTCTAAATAATCCAAATAATAACAAAATATTTTGGTCTACTCTTAACTCATTCAAATCCAACTTCACTACTGCTTCATCCATTCCACCATTAAAATCTCCGACTGGCAATCTTGTAAGTGACCCACGAGGTAAAGCTAACCTTCTTGCGGATATTTTCTCCACCAACTCAACCTTAGATGAAATAAATCAAGATGTCCCTGTACTTAATTTTAATTCACCTGAAATTCCCTCACTTAAGATCCACACCAGACATGTCAAAACTATTTTGCAGAATCTCTCAGTAGATAAGGCTCCTGGTCCAGATGAAATTCCTCCAATAGTACTTAAGAATTGCTCCTTGGTGCTCGCTCCTGTATTGGCAAAATTTGTCCGTCTGTGTACTCATACCTCATGCTTCCCAGTACCCTGGAAAGAAGCAAACATCCATCCAGTTCCTAAAAAAGGTGCCTCTTCAGATCCATCAAACTACAGACCAATAGCTATAACTTCCACTCTTGGCAAAGTTTTTGAAATTATATTAAATAATCACATAATTAAGCATCTGGAGAATAATAAATTAATCAGTGATAGGCAATATGGTTTTAGACGATGTCGATCAACTGCAGACATTCTTTGCCTTCTTACGCATCAAATCAACCAAGCTACAGACCAACATGGTGAAACACATACAATAGCACTGGATATATCAAAGGCATTTGATAGAGTCTGGCATCAATCCTTATTGTCGAAGATGTCACACTACGGCCTTGCATCATTAGTTCCACTAATTTCTTCTTATCTTCATAACAGAAAAATATGTGTAATGGTAGATGGCCTTTATTCTCAATTTCACTCAATAAATGCTGGTGTTCCCCAGGGATCAGTTTTGGCCCCAACTCTGTTCCTCATTCATATCAATGATCTCATATCTACCACTCATAATCCAATACATTCCTACGCAGATGACTCAACACTCCACAGTTCCTTCACATTTACCAATTCTTTCACCCAACCCGATCTTATAAATTCAAAAATAAACACTGCAATTTCTCTGAACCAGGACCTTTCTAGAATTAATGAATGGGGACAAGAGAATCTAGTTTCCTTTAATGCACAGAAAACCAAGTACGTTCAATTTTCTAACCGACAGAATCTCACTGACTCCCATATATTTTTTAATGATGTAAATATTCCCACTTCCCCTAGTATTGACATTCTCGGTGTAACATTAACTACTAACTTGAGCTGGACACATTATGTTAGAAGCATTGCTAAGAATGCCTCTAAAAAAACTGGGACTCCTGTACAGAGTTCGAGAATTCTTCACTGACGAGCAGTTGGCCGTAATATATAAAAGTCATGTGCGCTCTCAGATGGATTACTGTTCACCTCTGTGGGGTGGAAGTGGAGTGGTTGCATTGAGGCAGTTGGACAAAATTCAAAATAAAGCTATTAGATTAATCAATAACCCTGCAATCACACAGGACCTTCCTACATTAGCCATACGAAGAAACGTTGCATCCCTTCCATTATTCTACAGATATTTTCACAGCAATTGTTCCGAGGAACTTGCTTCAATTGTGCCGCCTCTCCACATCTTTCCTCGTAGAACTAGGGCAGCTGAGAGGGCCCATGAATTTACACTTTCTCCTCCACAATGCAGAACTTCTGCTTATCAGAATTCATTTATCCCCAGAGCTACTACTCTTTGGAATTCACTTCCCTCGAATTGCTTTCCACAAACTTACAATCTACAAATGTTTAAATCCAGTTGTTACAAACATTTTATGAATGGAGGATGCCTTTAGGCACATGGACCTTTTTGTTTTATCTGTGTTTTTCCTTCCTCCGTTCATTGTCTCTTAAAAAACAAAAAAAACAAAAAAGTAGTGGAGGAGGAGGTGGGGATCAGGAGGTCAGAAGTGTGGGAAGCCATGAAAAGAGTGAAGTTGGGGAAAGCACCAGGAACAGATGGAGTGTGTGGGGAAATGTTGAGGTATGGTGGTGAGATAGTGATAGAATGGGTATGGAAAATGTGCAAACTAGCATGGGAGAAGGGGAGTGCACCCGATGACTGGAAGACTGGCATAATAGTCCCCCTATATAAGGGCAAAGGGGAAAGAGGAGTGTGTGGTAACCACCGAGGAATATGTCTTCTAAGCGTAGTAGGGAAGGTATACAGTAGGGTAGTGATTGAGAGAGTGAGAGTGAGAACGGAGAAATGGATAGGCGACGAGCAGGGAGGTTTTAGGAAGGGAAGAGGATGTGTAGATCAGATTTTTACCCTGAATTGTGTTGTGGAGAAGTATCTGGAGAAGAAACAAAAGGTGTATGTTGCCTTTATGGACTTGGAGAAGGCCTATGACAGAGTGGATAGAGAAGGTTTGTGGAAAGTACTTAGAATATACGGAGTAGAGGGCAAGTTGCTGAAAGCAGTGAAGAGCATGTATGAGGGTGCAAAGGCGGCAGTACGTGTGGAGAGTGAGCAGAGCGAGTTCTTTGACCTGAATGTTGGTTTGAAACAGGGGTGTGTGATGTCCCCGTGGTTGTTTACTGTATATATGGATGGAGTTATGAAAGAAATACTACCAAGAGCAGTGGATGTTGGTGTATCGCTGAAAAGGGAGGGAATTGAGTGGAAGCTACCTATACTGCTGTTTGCGGATGATACAGTTCTGATGAGTGATAATGAATGGGAGTTGCAGGGTCTGGTAAATGAGTTTGGAACAGTGTGCGAAAAAACGGAATTTGAAGGTAAATACGGGGAAGAGCAAGGTTATGGTCTTCGAAAGGGGTGAAGTCACAGAGTGTGAGGTGAAGCTGAACGGTCAGGCTATGGAGATCGTCAACTCTTTTAAGTATCTGGGCAGTGTGTTGAGTAAAGATGGGACTATGGATGAAGAGGTGCGGGAGAGGGTACAACAGGGGAAGAGGGTTGTAGGAACGCTAAAAGCAGTAACAAGAAATAGGGTGGTCAGTATGGAAGTGAAGAAGTCCTTGCATGACAGTGTGGTAATCCCGACACTGACTTACGGAAGCGAAGCATGGACGTTGGTTGAGAGACTCAGACCAAGAGTGAGAGCAGTGGAAATTAATTACCTAAGGAGTGCGTGCGGAGTTACATGGAGGGATAGACAGACTAATGAGGAAGTAAGAAGGAGGTGTGGTGTGGAGGTAGATGTGCTGGAAAGTGTGAAAAGGAACAACTTGAGATGGTTCGGCCATATGGAACATATGGAAAGCGAGAGAATGACTAAGAGGGTGTACGAGAGCGAGGTGGAGGGACAGAGGGGGAGAGGTAGACCGAATATGAGGTGGAAGGATGGAGTGAGGAACTACATGAATGAAGGCGGTGCTGGTTGGGGGGAGGGGCGTCGACTGACTGGGGACAGAGGTGCATGGGGGCGGTTCGTTCGTGGCCACCCCTTCGGGGATCACGGCGTCAGGCAATAGATAGATAGATAGAATAAATACCAACTAAATTAATATACGTGACTTATAGTATCAACCATTAATATACGTGACTTATAGTATCAACCATTAATATACGTGACTTATAGTATCAACCATTATACGTGACTTATAGTATCAACCATTAATATACGTGACTTATAGTATCAACCATTAATATACGTGACTTATAGTATCAACCATTAATATACGTGACTTATAGTATCAACCATTAATATACGTGACTTATAGTATCAACCATTAATATACGTGACTTATAGTATCAACCATTAATATACGTGACTTATAGTATCAACCATTAATCATAATCAATAAATACCAACTAAATTAATATACGTGACTTATAGTATCAACCATTAATATACGTGACTTATAGTATCAACCATTAATATACGTGACTTATAGTATCAACCATTAATATACGTGACTTATAGTATCAACCATTAATACGTGACTTATAGTATCAACCATTAATATACGTGACTTATAGTATCAACCATTAATATACGTGACTTATAGTATCAACCATTAATATACGTTACTTATAGTATCAACCATTAATATACGTGACTTATAGTATCAACCATTAATATACGTGACTTATAGTATCAACCATTAATATACGTGACTTATAGTATCAACCATTAATATACGTTACTTATAGTATCAACCATTAATATACGTGACTTATAGTATCAACCATTAATATACGTGACTTATAGTATCAACCATTAATATACGTGACTTATAGTATCAACCATTAATATACGTGACTTATAGTATCAACCATTAATATACGTGACTTATAGTATCAACCATTAATATACGTGACTTATAGTATCAACCATTAATCATAATAATGATGCAAGTCGAGTGTCTTCCGTGGACCGACCGTGAGTAATCAACAATAACGATACTAGAACACAATCATCTCGATACAAGAGATACTGGGTGAGTTGAGAGGATAAAATTATTTATTAATATTTATTAATTATTTGCACAAATTATTATAGTTGTAACTTGAATTATGTAATTTATGATGGGAATCTTATATTCACGTCAACGATCGTATGTAATGATAACGAAACAAGCCGAGGAATTCAGATGTACAGTTTGGCGTACAATTATGAATTAACTATAGAAAAATATCTACTAATTGTACTTGAGAACAAATTTTAATCCACTAAGTGAACTTAGTCAACGAATGCTCAGGAAACGCTTATGATTTAAAAGCGTAAAGTGATAATTAACACTTTATTAATTATAAAAGAAAATGAACGCACACGACGAAGCTGTGCTAAGGAAATACTAATTGCAGTATAACTAAGAGGTCTGAACGAGTTAACAGAGTCTTCAATAAACATACACTGGAATACTATGTGTATGGTAGATGATGGATAATTAAGTAATAGAATCTATGCAATGCTAGAACTCCTAGGCATGAAGAATCAAAATTACTTACATCAGTAATCAAATGAACGTCAATACCAATTCATAAATTAATTACAAAGGCGATTATATAATCGAACATAGGTTTGGGGAGCTCGGGAAAGAAATAAGTTTATGTAAATTATAATACTTATACTTGAATATACCGAGATAAATTAGTTATGAAAATGGGCGTAGGTTTCAGGTAATGATTATGTATAAAGAAGGGGAATTAAATCACGAAATATACTTCGACCTCAACTCACAACATATAACAGAATACATATATTAGGAAAATCTGTGAGTGCGTGGTGAGGTGAATTAATGAACACAATTATATAACGTATGCGTAAGACGTTCTATAGAAGATAAATTAAGTAAAAGAGCTAGGACTTATAAACAGATCTAGCAAGGACTTTATATCAGGTTCAGAAAGATTACACAGTACACAATCAAGGATCTTAGGCACAGATCTCAGAATAAATAATCACAACACGATTCTCATATTTTACCTATACCTCTACAACAATAAACACAACGTAAGATACACAGGGACACTTAGGGGAATGTTGGAGGACAGAGAGAGAGTACAAGTCTGGCCGACGTAGATCGTAGGTCCATGGAGCAGCACTTCAGGGGCGTAGGGAGTCACTCGAGCAGTACTTCAGGTTCCAGACTTCAGGTGTGTAAGGCATCACTCGAGCAGGGCTTCAAGGGGTACTTCAGGCAAGTAGACTCTCCGGGCAGGGTAGGGGCAGGCTGGTACAAAGCCACTACTGTGATTAGCTACCCTGTTCCTTGTCCAGGTGTAGGGTATTACCGCAGTTGAGGTTTGCATACTTCTCTATAATTTCCTGGAGGTAATATGCGGCTTTATTCTTGACTCTCGATTACAAGGACTCGAAGTCATAGGAATATGGGGAATTCGTTGTGATGAAGTTGTGAGGTAAATTACTTAGTCTAGGCATTGAGGTTTAATATTTACATGATGGCTTACCTCATAGGTATTATAATTAACACTTACCTAAGGTTTAATGTTCTTACTAACAGAGAAATCTCCCTAAATATGTGGAGACCATTATTCGAGATCTGAGGTGAATGTGTTTATATCTCACTTGGTAGTCATAGTTGTAGGGAGGTTCTGGCATCTTTGTATCTGTCGTATCTGATGCTCTTGTTCACATCCATTTACTCCTGTAGGACTCAGGGCGTTGATGTGCAACTTGCAAGCATCGTCTTGTCATATTGTAGATCTCGGCAGAGAGGAAATGCTGTGCTGTGGTTGGTTGGCCTGATTTGAAAGCCGGGAGGGGATTGGCTGATAGAATTTCCCATCCTTGTAGAATTTCCCATACTTGTGGCTGGTGCTTGATGCCATAGAGCACGGGGAAACAGGGGTAACTCCTGTATTTGTTGAGGGGGAAATAGGTGTAACTCCTATATTTGTAGAGGAAGGTTTTCCATACTTGTGGTGGTTAGAGCATGGGGAAACATGGGTGGCTCTGCCATTCTTCTTTTCCTCTCCTTTCATTCTCCGGTCGTCTTGGGATTTTTAAGTTGTATTCTGACTATCCTGCATCTGTTTCCTGCAGGGCTTATCTTCAGACCCGTCATTTCATATATATATATATATATATATATATATATACTAATATATATATATACTAATATATATATTATGTAGTAGTAGTAGTAGTAGCTAAGGTTAGGATACAAAAGAAGTGGGTGAGGAGAGCTGGAGGGATGCGAGAGGAAGGTGGAATGGTGAGGATGGTGGAGAGGTTACAGGAGGAGGAAATCAGGAAGGAGTACAGGAGAGCAGTAGAAAGACGACTAGGTGGGTTCGACCTGGAATTTATGGAGGAAGTGGAGGAGATGAGCAAGGTGTTTAAGGAAGAGATCTGTGGAGCATGTGAGGAGGTGTGTGGAATGAGGAGAAGAGGGAGGGGAGTGAAAGGTACAGCATGGTGGACAGAAGAGGTAAAAATAGCTGTGGAAGAAAAGAAGAAAGCATATAGAGAGTGGTTGGGTAGTAGAGGGAATGAAGATTTCGAGAGACAGAAACGAGCGTGGTACGTGGAGAGAAAGAGGGTGGTGAAGAGAGTAGTGAAGGAAAGTAAGGGAAGAGTAGATGAGGAATTTGGAAGGAATCTGAGTGTAAAATGGAGGGAGAGTAAGAAACTGTTCTGGAAAGAAGTCAAGAAAGTTAGGGAAGGTAGCAAGGGAAACAGTAAGGGTGTGAAAGATAAGAATGGGAGAATGCTAGCCGAGAAGCGAGAGAGAGTCGAAAGATGGAGGGATTACATCAATGAGTTGCTAAAGGTAAGGAATGGAGAGCCAGCAAACAAAGTTGGATATGGTATGGGTGGGAGAAGAGAAGTAGTGGAGGAGGAGGTGGGGATCAGGAGGTCAGAATTGTGGGAAGCCATGAAAAGAGTGAAGTTGGGGAAAGCACCAGGAACAGATGGAGTATGTGGGGAAATGTTGAGGTATGGTGGTGAGATAGTGATCGAATGGGTATGGAAAATGTGCAAACTAGCATGGGAGAAGTGGAGTGCACCCGATGACTGGAAGACTGGCAAAATAGTCCCCCTATATAAGGGCAAAGGGGAAAGAGGAGTGTGTGGTAACCACCGAGGAATATGTCTTCTAAGCGTAGTAGGGAAGGTATACAGTAGGGTAGTGATTGAGAGAGTGAGAGTGAGAACGGAGAAATGGATAGGCGACGAGTAGGGAGGTTTTAGGAAGGGAAGAGGATGTGTAGATCAGATTTTTACCCTGAATTGTGTTGTGGAGAAATATCTGGAGAAGAAACAAAAGGTGTATGTTGCCTTTATGGACTTGGAGAAGGCCTATGACAGAGTGGATAGAGAAGGTTTGTGGAAAGTATTTAGAATATACAGAGTAGATGGCAAGTTGCTGAAGGCAGTGAAGAGCGTGTATGAGGGTGCAAAGCGGCAGTACGTGTGGAGAGTGAGCAGAGCAAGTTCTTTGACCTGAATTTTGGTTTGAAACAGGGGTGTGTGATGTCCCCATGGTTGTTTACTGTATATATGGATGGAGTCATGAAAGAAATACTATCAAGAGCAGTGGATGTTGGTGTATCGCTGAAAAGGGAGGGAAATGAGTGGAAGCTACCTATACTGCTGTTTGCGGATGATACAGTTCTGATGAGTGATTATGAATGGGAGTTGCAGGGTCTGGTAAATGAGTTTGGAACAGTGTGCGAAAAACGAGATTTGAAGTTAATGCGGGAAAGAGCAAGGTTATGGTCATCGAAAGGGGTGAAGTCACAGAGTGTGAGGTGAAGCTGAACGGTCAGGCTATGGAGATCGTCAACTCTCTTACGTATCTGGGCAGTGTGTTGAGTAAGTGTGGGACTATGGAGAAGTGCGGGAGAGGGTGCAACAGGGGAGGAGGGTTGTGGGAGCGCTGAAAGCAGTAACAAGAGATAGGGTGGTCAGTGTGGAGGTGGGGGGGTCCTTGCGTGACGGTGTGGTGATCCCGGCACTCACTTGCGGAAGCGAAGCATGGACGTTGGTTGGGAGACTCAGACCGGGAGTGGGAGCGGTGGAAGTGAGTTACTTGGGGGGTGCCTGTGGAATTGCATGGAGTGATGGACGGGCTGGTGGGGGGGAGGTGTGGTGTGGAGGTGGATGTGCTGGAGGGTGTGAAGGGGAGCAACTTCAGATGGTTAGGCCATGTGGAATGTGTGGAGGGCGAGAGAGTGACAGGGGTGTGTGCGAGGGGTGGGGTGGGGGGACGGAGGGGGAGAGGTGGACGGGGGGGGGTGGGGGGGGGGGATGGAGTGAGGAAGTATATGAACGAAGGCGGTGCTGGTTGGGGGGAGGGGCGTCGACTGACTGGGGACAGAGGTGCATGGGAGCGGTTCGTTCGTGGCCATCCCTTTGGGGATCACAGCCTCAGGCAATATATATATATATATATATATATACATATATATATATATATATATATACAGGTATATATATATATATATATATATATATATATATATATATATATATATATATATATATATATATTATTAATATGTTTTTTCCACCAACCAACTCCACCACTAAACTTAATTAATGAAATCAACAAATAAATGTGGCACTCCAAGGACTCGAAACTAGCATACTCGCATCGAAATTCCGCGCACTTATGCATTACGCTATAACGACAGTTACAGCAATATGCACAAGCCTATGATTTATTATGCAGTTTCGAAACCTGCATATTAATCTGAGCATGTACACATATTCCAACTGCGCTATGGTAGCCTAATGTATAGACGAATGGAAGGAGTAATTAATGGGGCACTTAGCCCTTTGAAAGGCCTGCTATAAATTGCTCCTGAACCAGAATTAATTATTATGTTTTTTCCACCAACCAACTTCACTTCTTAACTCAATTAATGAAATCAACAAATACATGTGGCACTCCAAAGACTCGAACCTAGGATACTCACATCGAGATTCCGCGTACTTATGCATTACGCATTATATAAGGGAAGGTATGTCAAACTAGATTAATGAGAAGCTTGCATATCCAGATATACAAAATAACAGGATATGGTACCTAAGAGGCAAAAAGAACTGAGGGAAATGTAAAGAAGGAACGAGTCCCAGATGCCTGAGGGACCAAGACCGAGGTACAGACTTCGATAAAAAGCATCATAATAAAACAAGACGAAGACCCGCTGTATTTGTGACCATAACTTAGGCTAATAGCTTTTGCTCTTCACTTTGGTAAATGGAACACTGAAGGATGATAGATGCGTAAAAGTGTAGGTGGACTGAGATAGGACTGAGGGTTATAGTGGAAGGTCTGGGTGACAAATATAGAGTGGTGTGTTACCATTTGTGGGGGTCATGATGAAAGGTTGTTTGGCTGGGGGAAACGAGGGGGAGGTTGTTTGTAGAATGATTGTTCACATGGGTAATATGAGGGAGTCTGTTCCTAAGCCATCACCATTTATCTTATGATTGACTCCCGATATACACACAATACCGGTCAAATGTTCTAGTTCCCCTGATCGATAAATATCCAGTGGTGCTGGGTATTATAATAGTTTATGTCTGGTTGTGTCTGTTTGCTAGTTCTTTCATTTCACACCTCCCCCTCCATTTTATGTGTTTTGCAATTGAAGTGCCTCCAATAGCTTTATCTCTATATTTTAATTATTTTTCTGTCTTGCTAATAGTTATACCTTGAAAATTCACTATCCATCATATAGCCCTTCTGTTTAAAAAATTGGTGTTGTATTTAACCCCTTACGGACGGGGATATTTGCGATTTATACAACCTGTGTGGCGGGCATATTTACCCTAAACGAGCTTCATTCCATGTTCTTTTTCATGAATAAACAAGAGCCAGAGCGTAATACAATTATGTATCCATGAAAGGGCGATAATAGAGTTTTCCAATGACACCTGAATCATCCTTCTACGACAACGGGTTCTCCTGCAATGATGTTGCAACACGAGTGCAAAAACCCTAAAATACAGTAATTTCTTCAGATTTAACCTGTCTCGCGAGGTTAGGGATGTGTAGAGGTGTGGTGGGACTGTCAGTGGCGGAACTAGGTCCATGCCGAACGGTCAGAGCCCGCCTGCGGTCCTCCCAACGCATGGACTCTCTCTCAGAGCCGATAATGTGCTCAAAATCCCACCCATATATTGTCGTGTCCCGCTGAATAGGCCATGGTTCTCTCACTCGACTATTGTCGAGTCCCGCGGCTTGAGTGTTAAATTAAAACAAAAATAAGTGTGTGCATAAAAAGAAGCACATCATGATAAAGCTATATCAATAATACCACCAGAATTCACCCTGGCCTAAACACTGAATATATTGTTCATATTAAATCATGATGCACTAGCAAAAAAAGAGCTTACATACATCATACCTGGCAGTGTATACAGTGTATAAATAACTTGTTCTATTGTAATATACTGAACAATAATAACAGTATTTCCTATCTATTTATGTGTGTGTGTGTGTGTGTGTGTGTGTGTGTGTGTGTGTGTGTGTGTGTTTTTATCTATTTGTAAGTTTACAGGAATTGAGCTTAAGTTCGTGGTGTTCCTTCTGCTTGTTTCATTTGATCATATTTCTCTTTAAAGCTATGGATAGTTTTGGCAAACACTACTTTTTCCTGTAAGGCATTCCACTTCTCAATTGACATTGTTGTTAAGCTGACTTTTCTGACATCCTTCTTGCCTCGCATTGTTGCCAATTTCTGACTTTGTCCTTCACAACGTTGGCGTGATGAAGTTATCCCGATCGAAAAATTCAAGTCCATTGACACACTTGTAAAGTGTAATCATGTCCCCCCTCTCTCTCTCCTCTCTTCTAGTGTGGTTAAGCTAATTTTTGCCAATCGTTCCTTGAATGTTAATCCTCGTAGTTCTGGTACCCATCGTGTCAAGGCTCTCTGTACTTTTTTCCAACTTTTTAATATGTTTTTTTTTAAAAGTGAGGGTTCCACACCACAGCAGCATACTCCAGGATGGGTCTTGTGTTTGCCATTAATGAATATGTATTTCTCACCTTTTCATTTACATGATCTTCAGGTGATAATGTTGAGCTTATCATGACACCCAAATCCTTTCTCTTTTGTGACTTTCCAAGATAAATCTCTCCAATTTTGCATTGTCGGTGTGGTCGTCGAGTGCTATCACCTATCTCCATTATGTGACATTTGTCTGCGTTAAATTGTAATTGCCATGCTTGACTCCATTCGTACAGTTTAGTTATATAATGTTGAAAGGCTGTGCAGGACTCTTTATCTTGAGCTCTTCTTAATATCTTGGCATCATCAGCAAACATGCTAATGTAGCTTCCAGTGTTTATGTTGGTAGGCATTTCATTAACGTCAATCAGGAACAGTACAGGAACTAATACAGACCCTTGTGGCACCCCACCTGTTACATTTACCCAACTGGAATACTTATCTCTAATGACTGTCCTCGTTTTCCTTCCAATTAGAAAGTCCATCATCCATTTCAAAAGCTGTCCTGAGATTCCTCCCTTTTTCACTAATATACCTGTATATACAAGTTTCTGGTGTGGTTCACGGTGACTACGGGATTGGGCCCATACGGGATTGGGCCCACTTAGGTTAGGTTAGGTTAGGTTAGGTTCCAATCCCGTGGGCCCAATCCCGTATGGGCCCAATTCCATATGGACCCAATCCCGTATGGGCCCAATCCCTATGGAACCGTGGTACACTGTCAAAGGATTTCTTAAAGTCTAAATAAACACAATCTACCCAGCCATCTCTCTCTTGAACTATCTCTGTAACACGATGATAACATTGAGTAGATTAGACACACATGATTGCCCTGATCGGAAACCAAACTACTGGTCTGTTAATATTTTCCTTTCCTCCAAATGCTGTATCCATCTATCTCTAATAATTGTCTCCATAACCTTACACATGACACTTGTGAGGGATATAGTTCAGAGGGTCTTCTCTTGAACCTTGTTTTATACAAAGGAATGATGTTAGCCGCTTACCTTCTCTCAGTGATTTACTGAAAATCAGCCATAGTGGATAGCTCAATTCTGCAACACATTCATGTAATACCCAGCACGAGATACTGTCTGGGCCCATCGCTTTTCTTTTGTCCAAACTATTTATCTTTGTTTGAATGCCCTCCTTGGTGACTAGTATGTTATCCGTTCTTAATTGCTCTCCAGCTCCTGCGGGTTCCCTTACAAATTCGGTTTCGTTTACAAATACTGATTGAAACTTTGTGTTCAGTATCTCGCTCATCTTCTCCTCTTTGTCATAAGTAACATCATCAACCACCGATGTTTTCTATCTTATCCGTGACTTTCATTTTCCCTCTTACATAGTTATAAAATAGACATGGATCACTGTCGCATTTCTGTATAATATTATTTTCAAAGTTTTCTTCCTCCTCTCTCCTCACTTTGGTGTAAACATTTCTTGTTTGCTTGTATCGCTGGTATGATTGTTCTGTTTTCTGTCTTTGGTATTTTTTTCATAGAAGGTCTCTTTCTTCTTTTACCATTCTAAATGTTTTGTTATATCACCGTTTTTTCTGTTTAATTCCCGTTTTCCACTTTGGAATACATTTTGTCACTCCGTCGTTAATAACCTCACAAAAACGTTCATATTGTCGGTCTATGTCTTGGTCCTGAAGCTCATGCTCCCAATTACTTCCTTGAAATAATTTCTGCATCATACTGTAGCTTCCTTTTTCCAAAAATGAGCCTCTCTTCCTTGTGAACTTCCTTTTTTTCATCAATATCATAGTTAATAATAAAGTCAAATCTTAATAAGACATGATCACTTTTCCCGAAAGGTGGCAAATATTCTATTGATGTTACCTCTTCTTTAGCCCTAACAAAGAATAAATCCAAGGTTGATGGTTCATCCTGTCCTCTCATTTGCGTAGGTTCGTTTACATGTTGATGCATAAAGAAATCCATCATTAAATCTAGCAACCTATGACTCCAACTATGTTAATTTGATCTTGCATCCAGTTCCACCCAGTCAATATTACCACTATTAAAATACCATGTTAGAATTACTCTATTTTGCTTGTCCTCCACTTCCTGTATGAATCTATGCAGATCACATATGGTAGCATTAATTTTGTCTTTATACTCAGTACTGTTACATGCGTTCATTAAAGGAGGCATATAAACATTAATGATTACGATGTGTTAATTTCCATTTGTATCTCTACTGCTACTGTCTCACTCATGTGGGAATCATTAGTCAATATTTGTTTCGCTTGTATATCGTTTCTAGTGATAATGATTACTCCTCCTCCCCTTTTACCTACTCTGTCATTTCTCCAAACATCGTATCCTTCGGCAACTAGAACTTCATTCCAGATTTGTTGATTAGAGTTTGGTTTCAGTAAACATATCACACGATAATTTTGTATCAATTAATAGCTTCTTTAATTCTAGAACCTTGGATATAAAACAGTCTATGTTTGTGTACATTATACGTAACCTGCTATTGTTCTTGGTTTCTACATCTCTAATAGAAATGTTTGCACAATAATTGTCCTGTGGTGCTCATCTTCTTGTTGTTTGATGTACCATTTGTTCACCCGAAGTCCCAACACACTGAAATGTTTGTTTTGTCATTCTCAGACCGTTCATCGTTAAGTTGTTTGGCTTCGTTTAGTTTTCCCTTCAAAATGTCTCAGTCTTCCTTGCTTATATCCCTTCGTAGCTTTATAATTATGTTCGTATTCCTTATCTTCCTTCAGTTTCCCTGCATTTGTTTGTGTGTGTGTGTGTGTGTGTGTGTGTGTGTGTGTGTGTGTGTTTGAGCGAGCTAATGTATTATGTCTGTGTAGATCCTTATGTTTCTTTGTGTATGATTTCCACGGTAAGTGGTTGTGTGTCTGTTTGTACACACGAGCGATATAAGTTTTATTTACTCTCGTGAGTGTGTACAGTGGCCCTCGATTATATCCTTATTCTCTCTCTCTCTCTCTCTCTCTCTCTCTCTCTCTCTCTCTCTCTCTCTCTCTCTCTCTCTCTCTCTCTCTCTCTCTCTCTCTCTCTCTCTCTCTCTCTCTCCAAAACACGCCCCCCACCCCACTGAGCTATTCATCTCCTCGCCCCTCCCCCCCACCCCACTTGGGTCCTCCTTTCATCTTTATATTTTTCTTCTTTACGTCACGTTTACGCTTTATTGATTATACGCCTGGCCCTGTCGCTCTCAATTTACTCCTACAGTTTTATATTTGCTTGTTCAAAATTGAAATATATATTTATGTACTTCTTTATTATGATACGTTGTTGTGTATCTGTTATTTAGAAGTGAGAAAGTGTGAGAGAGTGACTGAGCTTGTGAGAGTGAGTTGATCAGAAACGTTCCGTCGGACACAAACATAATTGTTACTCTATACCGATGGGATTCGAAACCAAGATGGCAGATTTTGCATACATAGTACACATAATGACGTGCATATGCCATTCTCATGAAATACATTTATATTCATACCGCAGTATTGAACAACACTTATTTGTCTTGTTCCAGTGGTGGTGCAAGAGTTTGAGGTCCGTGTGTATGACGAGTACGTGATTGGCGGAAATACTGGTTTACTGCGGTGTGTGGTACCATCCTTCGTCAGGGACCTCGTAACGGTCAACTCCTGGGTTAGAGATCACCAATATCACATCTACATGGAGGTCAGTACAGCATAATAGTGTTATGGTTTCATGTTAACTGTAATATCCTATCCTAACCTATCTCAGAAGAAATATCCTTTTACCTTGAAACCCTTCAAACAACGTGTGTCCGGGCATTTTGATTCGTAATTGATTGTAACTTACCTTGAAAATTTGACACTCGCGACAGGCAACCTTTGTTTTTGTCCCCTTCATTTACACAGGACAAACAGTGCAAATATAACCTTGACGTAGATCATTTGTGTAAACAATATTCTTGTGTTTTACCTTAGCATAAGTTCATAACTTACTTTTCCATTCTACCAAGCTAATATAGAGTAGTTCATTACAGATTAGCCTAATTTACCAAGCCGTTTGAGTCCAAAAGCTACCACTAACTTCATTGGAAGGATATATTATGTTGGATGATCTGGGTTCATGATGTCTCAGATTCCTGTCATCTGTCTTGCTGTATTATATCTATTATCTGTCACTTTGGGCTAGATTCATTAACTAGTTATTTTAAGTATCGGTAGCATAAATAAATAATTTGTTGTTTATTGTCATGTGTGCTCCTGTCACAACCTAATATTGTTTCATGGGGATCGACTGTTTGCATTTCAACTCGACCTACTATGAGTACCATAGCCTAGCTTGTCTAAAAACTTCAAATATATATTTTAGCTTGGCTGAATATCATAACCACACGTAATATAGTATTTCCCGTATGGAGCTACCGGTAAGCATATACACATATGTTAAACACGTTATATATACCTACTGTATATTGGTCAGGAAACACCGTGCCTATGCCTGGGATGGAGCCTGAGCTAGATATATGGAAGTTCCAGCTTCTACTCACATTACTCTCAACTCTTATCTGACCTCCCTTCTTCCTCCAAACTCCTCGAAAACCCTCTAACCTCTCACTTTTCCCTAACTTCCACAGCAAACTCTCCCGACCTCCTCTCCGCTTTTCCTTTACTACCCTTACAAATGGCTCCTACCATAACCTCAACGTAGACAAGATGAGAGATGTTGCATCTATCTCAAGGTGGGTACCCGTGGAGGGCACCCACCTTTCAACAAACTACCATCCCCATTATGTCAGGTATCTAACACAAGAGTGAAACAAATTTCCCAGTCTTTCTTCCACTCAACAAGTAAGCTTTGGAACTGTCTCTCATTTTGTCTTTCCCTTGAACTGCTTCAAGCTCCGCGTGTCCAGACATTGTGTCTCTAACGTACCTTGAATTTGGTTCTCTATCACTATTTCAACTTTGGGGGAGACACTTGTTACAGACAGCTTTGACTGTTATCTCCTTCATACCCATTGACAATAATAATCGGTAGACACTCAACATGTAATATAAGAAAGTATAATTATGTATTGATATATAAATAATACAATGCATTAGTAAGTAAATAAATATATAATTATTGTAGGCTACACAAGCCAGTCTCAGTTTACATTTTACAAGTGTTCAAAGTAATATCCATTCTCATTATATTTTGGAGATTTATTGAAGAACTACTGTATATAATGGTGGTACATAGACAAAATACAACAACAGATAACAGGAAGATCGTTGGCCTACAACAAAGTTATCTACTATGTAAACTTAAATTTATGCTAGAAGGATAGATACGGAGAGATTACAGCCGTAAGAGAACATATATAAATCGAAAAGTGCACTAGGACAAAGTGAACAAATATATTGAAAAGAGAGAAGAAAGATCAAATGAAACGGCAAGGGATGGTAATCCCTTACTCTCGTTAAGACTTTTCTGCTCCGAAACTCTTTCTACTCTGATCTGCCTCTAATCTCTCTCTCTCTCTCTCTCTCTCTCTCTCTCTCTTTTCGCCAACAACATTTCGCTCTTGCTGCTCGAAATTTGACCATAACTTGAGTACTCCATTGCTCATCCCCTTATGTGTTTGCATGAGCTGTAGCTAAGTGCTAGTTTAACTGCCCTGTAGTTGCTTTGCATGTAATTTTGCTGTGTTTTTGACTGATAAACGTTTGTTTGTCGAGACTGCCTTTGTTTACATTTGTACCGGTTAGTGACGACCGACGCTCTAAAGTAAGCAAACTATTTGCTTATTTCATATTATTAAGTTCTCGCACTTATTGCAGATATGTTAGCCTTCACTGTAGTTAAATGCTTAGCAAACCACCCAGTAGTTATCTTGCATGACATTGTACTGTAGTTTTGACGGATAAACGATTGTTTTTTTTTTAATTCTATTTGTCAAGCAGAGAGACGCCGCCGATACCAGCGCCACCTGCGTACGCATAAACACCCCCTCTTCTTGTATTATATATATCAAAGTCTAGCCAATACTGTACTTGGTTGAACTTTTTATCTTGGTTATCTATATAAATCGCACACACTAACATTTGTTAAGATAGTTTTAATATTGGGTTAGAATCATTTAGTTACTGTAATACTTTTTGATAGCCTATCAGTCTATCAAGCGCATTTCAGATACTTGTCACCATATTAACCCCTTCAGACTCATATGACGCAGAGGTTGCCAGATTAGCAATAAGAAATAGAGTTCTCTCACTCTTATAATTACCTCTCCAAAATTAGTTTTCTGCCCACAGCTAACTCAAAGACAACTGCAGAGGTTGAAGTAACTAAACTAAAGGTTTGTAAATACCCCTGATGGTAATAAAGGCTTTAAAGTATCCCTAATAGGCTCAAAATTGCGTCATATGTCGGAGAGGGTTAATAGGCCTCTCACACTCTTGCCAGGGATATTGCTAACTCCATTATTATTATTGTGTCATCCACTGTATAAACTAATATACAGGCTTTAACCCGTGGAGCCCCGGCTAGTTTTGTAATGTTTGCGCACCAGAACCCGGCCGGTTTTCAAAATATTGTTTTATTCCAGAAACAATAGCAAATGGGTTAGGAATGAAGGAAAAACCACGAAAAACCGCTCAAAAAGCTTAAAAAATGGTCCTACAGAGCCCCCGAAAACGGATTTTATAAGAGTAAAAAATTGAAGGCAATTATCCCAAAAAAACAGGTTATTGCGCGCTCGCGCACACGCACGTGGACTTTGAGAGTTTTCAACCATCGGCACGGTTGCGTGGGATGCGTACACAGTTCCCATACAAATCTGAGCCCTCTTGAGTGGCTACACCTGAGGTTACGGTCGGCGCAATTAGGGTGACGCGCCAGGCGCGTCTCTGGGGCTGTGCGTTACATACATCGCCGACGCGTCAGGCGCGTCGCTGGGGCTGTACGGGTTAACCCCACTGTGTCATACTACTAACATCAAGTTTTGTTATTTTCAGGCATAAAATTGTGTTCTATTGCTAACATATTCTTTTTGTGATTTACAGGCATTAATTGTATCATATTGCTAACATAATTTTGTGTTACTGTACTGTATACTGTTTTCCAGTTTTCTCACTTGGCTAAATTAACCCGCTCCCATTTTTTTCATTAAATTGTGTAACAATGTTCTAGTCTATTTGTGATTTTCAGGCTTTAACTGTGTCATACTGCTAACATCAATTTATTTATTAATTTATTTTATTTTCAGGCATAAATTGTGTTCTATTGCTAACATATATTTTTTGTGATTAACAGGGATATTAATTTTATCATATTGCTAACAAAAAAAAAATGTGATTTTCAGGCATTAATTGTGTCACATTGCTAACATAATTATGTTGTGATTTTCAGGCTTTAATTGTACCATTTTGCTAACGTAAATTTGTGTGATTTTCAGGCATATTGTGATTATATTGTCATGGCGCCGCAACGAACCTGCACGATTTGTTCCGGTAGGTTTGGCACTACCATGTTTGTTGATACTAATGTCCAATTTGTAGATTCTGCCAGCTCCGAGAGAAGATGGCTTATGAATTGAATGCAGCTCACGCAAGATCCCTGACTACGAAGCTTGAATCACTTCAAGAATTTGCCAAGCTCAACGTAGGAGTGCCCTTGGCCCAAGAAACCACTACGATGTCAACCGCCATTCCAGTGCATGCAGTACCGGTACCGGGTACCAGTACCCATACCAGCAGCTACCTTAGATGTTTCAGAAAATAATAATGACTCTACTCTCACTCCCCCCCAGGACAACTTTCAGTTAGTGAGAAACAATGTGCGTTCCAGTACCAGTACCAGGAAGGTCATCCCGACAACATGCCAAAACCGCTTCAAAATTCTTGCTATTGACGAGGAAGAGGAAACAGAAGAAGTTCGGCTTGTGGGAGACTCCATGGTCCATGGCCAACTAGCCGAGTTCTGCGCCAGGGCACCCAGGACCAAAAAGCGATTCTGTATCCCAGGTGGCGGCGTGGACATCATTGTTGCGGCTGTGGAAGAGGTTTCCAGGCTCGCCCCCGCAAGCACTACGTACGTCATTCACGTTGGATCTAACGATGTCCAACGCATGCGGTCAGAGGAACTACTTTGCAAATACCGATGGCTGATCAGATCCTGTATATGTATGTATGTATATGCTCAGGCCCCATCCCCACTTTTCCTATTTTTATTTTTATTTTCTATTTTACTCTTTTATTATGTTTTGCTTTATATTTTCTTGGGGGTGGCCGACCCAAGGCGGAGCAAGAACAGGGAAAACACAATACACAAGACAAAACAACGAACAAACACAGACAAAACACAAACCTCACACACATCTAGGTCACCCAGGAGAACACCCAGAGACCAGGGTCACCAAGGTCGCTCCAGCACTCCCCCGGCCCCCGACCACCCGGAGAGGCTCCAATCTCGGCAGTCAGACATGCAGCGGAGCCAAAGCCACAAGCCCTCCCACCACACTTCCAGGCACACCCTTCATATTAATCGTCTCCCCGGGCCAGGCGCCTGATGGACTATTATCTAGTCCGACTTGCGCCCGACCCCTTCGCCCAAATGATCACGTGTTCACTCAACTATTCACAAGCATTCTCCATTCATTCCTGTTTATTACCACTTCCTTTGCCTGATCTATAGTCATTCCTCTATCATCCAAAGCTTGTCTTACACAGCCTCTCCATCTCAATGGGGATCTTCCTGCCCTTCTATCTCCCCTTGTATCTGACTCACATATTCTCTTTGTAAGCCTTTCATCTCCCATTCGTTCAACATGAACATGACCATACCAGCTCAGCACCCTTCTGTCCACTCTGGCTGACAAATGTTCCTGCTGCCCCACTCTCCTACATATCTCTTCATTCCTCAATCCGTCTCTACGAGTAACTCCACACATACTCCTCAAGCAGCTCATCTCCATCACATCCAGCTTTCTTCTCTTCTTTTTCTTCGGAGCCCATGTCTCAGCCCCATACATCACTGTTGGCACAACAATTCCTTGATACATCTAATAGAATTTTAATTTCAGGAATTGTTCCCCGGATTGATGTAGAAAACCGATTCTACAACATAGCTACCAGTACAAATCGCCGACTAGCCAAACTCTGCAGGGAGGAGGACATCGGCTTTGTCGACATGTGGGATAATTTGTACTATGATAAATCTTTGTTTTCAGGAGATGGTGTACATCTCAATGAAGTAGGAGCTGCATGTCTTGGTCGTCTGCTGAACGATGCAGTCAAGGATTTCCTTTAAAAAAACAGGGTCAACCGGGGGTATCCAGGCAGGGTAGTGTAAGTCAAATACGGACTGAAAATTCAGACAATACGCAGTCAATAACATCCAACTCTAATACTCTTAAGGTGTTCTATGTAAATGCTCGTAGCATACGCAATACATTTTCAGATCTAGAGGAAATCGTGTTTACAGAACATTATGATATAATCAGCATTACAGAATCTTGGTGAAATACGAAAGACAGAGACTTTTTTGGCGAATATACGCTTCCTGGTTATACTATGTTTGAGAAAAGTAAGATCAAAAGAAATGGAGGAGGAGTTCTGTTTTTTATAAAGGAAAGTATTAATCCCGTCTTAATGTCAAAACCTCAAATTGCGAATATAGACATATCTTGCGTACTATTAAATAATAACCGAGGAACTAAAATAACACTAGCTTTATTATACAAACCCCCAGCTCAATCAGTGCAAACTGACAGTGAAGTTTATGAACAAATTGCAGAAATAACTAACATACAAGATACCGTAATTCTTGGCGATTTCAACTTACCCATGACTAAATGGGGCGATATTCTTACTTCACACTCTGGACAAGACCTCTATGCTAACTTGCAAGAAAGTTAACTTTTTCAATTTGTACAATCTCCGACCCGTGGTAATAATGTGCTTGACCTTGTACTCGCAACAAAAGAAGACTTGGTAGAGAGTTTATATGTTGGTGATGAATTTAGTAACAGCGACCATCGTACGATAACCTTCAATTTAAAGTTTAATAGTAACAAATCAAATAGCAGCATTGAGAATGTCCCTAATTTCAAGAAAGCAAATTTTCATAAACTTAAATCAATGCTTAAAGAAACTGACTGGAGCTTTCTGACTAACAATAACAACATAAATACATCTTGGGAGTGTTTCACAACCACTTACCTTAAGGCAGTGCAAGACTGCATACCATAAAAAATACGGCGCACAAGCCATAATGATAAGCCCAAATGGTGGAATAAAGATATTTCAGACTGTCTGCTTGCTAAAAAGTTTGCTAATGATAGATTAAAATCCTCACAAAATGACGAAGAACGGGTGAAATTTGTAGAACTACGACGCAAAGCCAAAAAGTTAATTAAGCAAAGTAAAAACAAAACTGGAGTTACATGTTGTGAGTCAAAGTAAAACAAATCCGAAATAATTCTACAGTTATATCAGAAAGAAAAAAGTAGTTACTTCAACTGTTTGACCGATAGTCGATGAACATGGAGAATACACCAAAGACGAAGTACAAATGAGTGATGCCCTCAATACCTTCTTTGCATCAGTTTTTACAACAGAAGACCTCAGTGATATCCCTACACCATCGCCGATTCAGATTGATAATTCAGATGTTCTAAGCAATATCACCGTTACAGAAAGAGAAGTATTGAATTGTTTAGATAAACTCAAGGTAAATAAAATGCCTGGACCTGATACAATCTCACCTAGAGTTCTAAAGGAAATTAAAGATGAGCTCTCTAAACCACTGACATTGCTATTCAATAAAATTAAAGATGAGCTCTCTAAACCACTGACATTGCTATCCAATAAATCCTCCCAGTTTGGAACTATGCCTGATCAGTGGAAGCTAGCCAATGTAACACCGATATTAAAAAAAGGCAGCAAATCCCTACCCAGTAACTATCGTCCAATTAGCTTAACCTTAGTTGTATGTAAAATGCTAGAAACACTCATAAGAGACAGTCTCATAAATCACTTAGAGGCTAATAACATACTTAAAGATACGCAACACGGCTTTCGTAACAAACGCTCCTGCTTAACAAATCTCTTAGACTTCTTTCATGATATCCTCAACCTCTACGATGAGAGTAAAGCTGTAGATATTATATAACTTGATTTTCAAAAGGCCTTTGACAAAGTTCCCCACAAACGTTTACTGTTAAAACTAATAGCGCATGGAATACAAGACGGTGTGTTGAAATGGATAGAAAATTGGCTCAGCAACAGAAAGCAAAGAGTAGTAATAAACGGTAAGGCATCTAAATGGACCAATGTATGTAGCGGTGTACCCCAGGGATCGGTACTAGGTCCATTATCTTTCTAATTTACATCAACGACATAGATGAGGGTCTCACCTGTACAATCTCAAAGTTTGCTGACGATACAAAAATTGCAAATAGCGTACTCTGAAAAGAACATGTTGACGATATGCAACACAATCTAGATAAGTTGTCACGTTGGGCACAAATTTGGCAAATGAGTTTCAATGCGGATAAAAGTAAAGTACATCGGATACCAAAATTAAAAAGCCAACTATTCAATGAATGGCACTGAGCTTAAGAGTGTAGACATAGAAACCGATCTGGGAGTAACAATATCGAGTAACCTAAAACCGAGTCAACAATGTTCAGAAGTTGTTAAGAAGGCAAACATAATAATTGGCTTTATAGGCAGGTCATTTGAGCAAAAATCCAAAGAAGTTATCCTAACCCTTTACAATTCATTAGTCCGCCCTCTTCTGGAATATTGCATTCAATCCTGGTGCCCTTATTACCAAAAAGATATAGACAAACTAGAACGAATTCAACCAAAATGATACCTAGCCTAAAGAACAAACCATACGAGGAGCGTCTTAGATAATTAAAACTATTTTATTTAACCCAATGCAGATTAAGGGGCGACTTAATTCAAATGTTCAAAATCATCAAAGGCATCGACAATATGAACTGTAGTAAGTACTTCACTATCGACCAATCTAATTACACGCGGGGAAACGGTTGCAAAATTATTGGTAAAACTTTTAACTCTCACGAATCTAAGAATTTCTTCTTCAATCGATTTGTCAACTTGTGGAATGGGCTTCCCTGAGACATTATAGACTGCAGCACCGTCGATTCTTTTAATCTTCACATAGACAAACATCTTGCATCAAACCCTCGACTGACTGCGTTTGTAAATTAATAACTTTATTTTATCCCCCCCTTAGTTACTAACCCATCTGTTACCTACTAACTTCCTAATCCTGCCGTGGACATTAGTTCCAGGGCAGTATTTCCCTTTCCAATGTTCCCTTACCCTCTCTAAACCACTGCTTGGACACTTGATCCTCAGTGTTTTGGAGGACAAGCAGCCTAGAAGGCTCACTATATATGTTGTTGCTTGATTTCCTTTTTACTCTCTCTCTCTCTCAATCTCCTTCTCCAAACCTTCATTCGCATCTCACACCAGTTCTACTTTATCTTTAAACTCTACCATTCAACTCTTCTTACTTTTCTATTTTTAACGTGTACTATTGTAGACAGACGGATAACACATGTAATATACAATTAAACTTATTATTACTGAGATCTTTAGATACAATAATATTCAATTAGATACTGTAGATGTATTCATGGTGTTACGTTACGAGCGGGGTTCGAACCCATAACATAAAGAAACATTCCACTAAAAAACACAAAACGAGGACTTATTGTTTAGCCTCACAAAATGCGGAAAATGTGAACATCAGTTTCAGTCAAGAATAAGTGGTATGTTAAACTTCCACAAAAACTAGCAACTCTCTTTGTGGTCACTAAAACCTTGGTAGGTGAACAGATGTGGCAAGTTCATAAAATATCAGTTGATATCAAATGGCTGTTTTAGCCTAAAAACCCCAAAGTTATTCCCTTCTTATCACTCGTTCAGAATTAGTTATCTTTAGTTACTTTGACTTAGATTTATCCCAACAATCAAAAGAATAATATATTAGCATATAAAGGTAAAATGTAAAGAGTATGTAAAATATAATAATAATTTATTTACATGATTAATTATACACAAAAGTTACTTCTAGTGAAAATATCAAATTTGAGAAACATTGATGTGAAATAATAAAGAAACTCTTAAGAAAAATAATACAGTTATATAAATACCCTCCAAGAGAGTAAGTGAAAGCAATCAATAAACATAGAAAATATCCTAGGCTGTACTTATTCAACTCATGGTGATTCTTTTACAAACGAACTCAGGGCAGGTCAGCTTAAGATGGTGGTGGAGAATACACTACCTGCTGTTCAAGTCAAGTCAAATTGAGTAGTGACAGGGGGTTAGGGGGAAGTGGGGATAGGACAAGAATTAGTTGGATGAAGTGAATTTTAACAGGAGAAAAAGGTGTCCAGGCTTAACTGGAGCTTTCCTGATTTACCTGCTAAAGAGACTGGCCAGGGCAAGGTCGACAGGGGTGCGTTGGGGGTGACTCCTTGCTGGCATGGGTATCATCTGCCATGCCATTCCGACCTATCTGTCGGCGGGGGGGGGGGGGGGGGGGTGTGAGCCTCATGGATTTGATATGTTTTCGTCATGTGAACCTGCTGTTACGGTACTAGAGGCTTATATACCCTTAGCGCACCTGGCTCTGATACCAACTTCTCTAACTGTATTAATCTCAACTCATTATATACTTGCTGAATTAAAGTATTACTTTTACCAAGAACTATGATATATCTTGTAAACATTACTTATGATTAGAAAAGCCAAATACATTATTACCTAGTTATAATCAATATCATTCGTACGTCAGGCAACGAAGAAGAGCAAGGGGGTTGGAAGAAAGGGGGGGAGAATGAATAGGGTTAGAGTGTAGGACGATAGGGGGTAGAATGGAATAATTTATAAACGAAAGGGGGGTAGTCTGCACGAAGCCTCCCAATTCCACCTCACTCGTTCCTGTACACTCTTGAACAAAAATATCTTCATATATGAAACTAAGCTGTCTACAGGTCGAATTAATTATACCGGGCTCATAACATTGCATACAATGTTCAATCATAAATAATTAAAGATCGTACCCACCATAACAAGCACAATACCTCAATTACAACCAGTGACACTTGAATGAAATAGAAATCCCTAACAATGGATGTATAAATTAATTAATTGGTTGACCAACTAAATCATAAATTAATAAAAGTGGTAGACTATACATTATGTCATATTACTAAAGATATTCTACAACATGATAGGTAAGTTTATATATTACTGTTCCTGGACAACTCAACCAGTAGGTCATTTCAATCAGTACATCTCAACTAGTGCCATATCGACCAGAGACAATTAAATTAGTGTTAAATTGATGGTCTAACGTATATGTACTAATCCAACCTCGCCTTTCAATGTTGGTTAAGTTGACACTGGCTGAGAGCTACTGCTTTGAATGAGTTGTCTAAAACCCCGAAGGTAAAATGTCTTAACATATAAGCATAAACCAATCTTAGCTACTATAATTATCTATATCAGGTTATGGGATGGCACTAGGCACTAAGGTTCAATAATATCTTAACCTGTACAGCCCCAGCGACGCGCCTGACGCGTCGGCGATGTATGTAACGCACAGCCCCAGAGACGCGCCTGGCGCGTCACCCTAATTGCGCCGACCGTAACCTCAGGTGTAGCCACTCAAGAGGGCTCAGATTTGTATGGGAACTGTGTACGTATCCCACGCAACCGTGCGGATGGTTGAAAACTCTCAAAGTCCACGTGCGTGCGCGTGAGCGCGCAATAACCTGTTTTTTTGGGGTAATTGCCTTCAATTTTTTACTCTTGTAAAATACGTTTCGGGGGCTCTGTAGGACCATTCTTTAAGCTTTTTGAGCGGTTTTTCGTGGTTTTTCCTTCATTCCTAACCCATTCGCTATTGTTTCTGGAATAAAACCATTTTTTGAAAACCGGCCGGGTTCTGGTGAACAAACATTACAAAACTAGCCGGGGCTGGACGGGTTAATGACATGCTCAGTGTAGTTGTAGATCAGCTTTAAGATCAGGAAATACTGTAGGCTACCATAATAGATACCTCCCCAACCACCCACCCTGTATTTGTATCTAAGTATACATCTATGTATTATGTATGATACAAAAAGTGTTAGTATGTACCGATAACCGAACATCTAGTTGTTTTTGTCATCTTGGTTTGTTATGGTAGGTTGCACGTATACTTACTGATCCATCTCCCCCAACCAATACTACGAGTGAGTGGCTCCTTAACCATGGAAGAGCCTATAATACTTCACGATCCTCGGATGTATACAGACCATCAACAGGTAATGGCCGTAGTGGTGAGGGTGTAACTGAACCTACTGTAGTGTGTACTATATAGTTTTACAGACTGGCTGAGCGATAACAGACTGGCGGTAGTCGCAGAAATATTGGTTTGTGTGGTGTTGTGTGCAGGGTTTGTAGTGTGTGTATATAGTTATATACCTATCTATCCGTACACATGTGTATGTGTGTGTGTGTGTGTGCAGGATGGGTGGTTTGTGTTGTATATGTCACTATATAAGGTATATCGGTAATGAATTGTGTTGTGTGGTATTGTTTGATGAAATGTGCTCTACCTGTATTTTATAATTGTATGTGTATTTTGGGTGGCTATTTTGTTGCATGTCATGAACTATATAGTATGTCATTCTATGTTATAGTTTGTATTGTATGGTGTTATTTTTAGTGAACGAGCTCATATTTCTATATATTATGGTGTTGTATTTTATAGTATTATGTTGAGGTGGTGATGATGTAAACCTAATTAAGACCGTAGAGTTATTTACTGTGTCTGCTACTGCATATATAAAGCATCTGCATGTAGCTACTGTAGCTAAACTGCAGCTTACCATACTATGTGCATCGTAGGGGCTTTAGTAAACTTTTAAAACAAGGCTCCACTGGCCATCATTTCAAGTGGGCGAATGAAAAAAGGAAGAGATTAAACGATACGGTCCTGTAGTGCATGGTATAAATGAACCAAACCAATGGAACCCTTGCTACTGGACAGTCTAGTATTCTGATTACAGGAATACGTCAAGGGTGGAGGCAGATAAGTTAGTTAACGTGGACAGCAGTGGAGGGTGATGATGGGAGTGCAGGGTTGTGTGAACACCATTCGTTGTGGTAGGTTACCAACCTCACTGATTGATTGTTGGTTTTGGGGATATACTGTTTACTTACATCAAGGATACACAATATATATTAGTTCATGTTGCTATATTCCACAGATTAACAACATACACAAACCTTCATAAATACATAGGCTATACTGTATATGGTCACTAACGTACCAACACACCAAACACACAGTACCGGTATAGTGACTAATTAGAAACTACCAACCTTGACATATGGACTGACACTACACGGTACTATTTACTGCCTTACACCACGTACGTCATGGTGTAAAGAGAGAGAGAGAGAGAGAGAGAGAGAGAGAGAGATATGGGGGAATAGGTACAACAGTGTTAGCGGGCTGTAATGAAGCCATAGATTGTGTAGACACTACACTAGACATGTTAAGATTGTTGAAAGTAATATACAGACACCAGCACCATACTTATAGTATCATGTTTCGGCGTTGTTTGTAGTGAATTATGAAGACTGATGGTGGTGATGAAAATAATTATATAATGGCAATATTATGGTGATGCTGCAAGGTTATGTTGATGATAATTGATAATTATATTGATGATCATTTTTGTTCAGAGAGTGGTAAATGGATAGTTCGATAAATATAAAAGAGATATTGAGAAGGGACGAATAAATATATATGAAAAATGAACATGGAAGAACAATCAACTAAGTGAAGCAACAGTGAACGAGGGGTTGGCTATATAGAGAGATAAGAATAATATGAGAGAGAGAGAGAGAGAGAGAGAGAGAGAGAGAGAGAGAGAGAGAGAGAGAGAGAGATAGAGAGAAAGCAAGGTAAAGCAAGAGAAACTAAAGTGAAAATGGAAGAAAGGAGTGAAGGTGGAAGGTGAAATAAACGAGCAAGAGATGGAAGAAAATTAAAGAAAGCAGAGAGGGAGAGAGAGAGAGAGAGGGGGGGGTGGGGGGGGGGGGGAGTTGTAGGCATAGGTATAGGCAGGAGAGAGAAAATAAGTGTCCGGTAAAGTAAGGGAGAGGTAATTAATTTTTGTTTTTTTGTAAGACCTCTGTCTACGTATTGTGAGAAATCTGTTATCCTCCGGTAAATTACTGGGGTGAGTACAAGTAAATTATATGGTGGATAAATGTTTTTCATAATACGTGTTGCTAGCCCCAAACGTGCGAGCAACTGTGGCTTTCAACCATCAGACACATCTCCTTTTATTTATGTACATCAAACAACATGCAAAATACAAATAATATTTATATATACACCCTACCGCGGAAAGTCTACGGATACACGACTCCTGCCCGGGCCTCACCCAGTGGCATGGCCCAGTCGTACAGAGCTCATGACGCTGGTGGCATTACCCCGGGCCCGGAGGATAGCCATCCCTAGTCTTTGTTTGAGCCAGAGGGTTTCCCGGGGTTCTCCTGAAACTTCTCTGATTTAGCGGCCTATTTCATTCACCATATTGAGGGTGGTAGGGCCGAAGATTCCTGATGTTTCGAACGCCAGAGGCTCGAACTGATGACTTCTGGCGAGGGCTTGATACTTTTCTCACTTTCTACTTTCTGCTATCCGGGCGGCTTCACCTGTTTCGTTGGCGCTCCTGGTGATGTTGGTTATTGAGACAATGTCAACACATGTGGCATCCCTCACGAGGCACCGGAAAATTCTTATAAACAATGTAAGGGAAGGTGGTCATCCCATCTGGCCGTTTGCCGTCATCTCTTGTAAATCCTTGTGGTTCAAGGATCGATGCTCGGGTAGCACTCTGCAGGGCCCGTTTTATGACATCATTTAGTGCTGAGTGTCTTAATTGACAGGCGGCTATGTTGCACAGATTAACAACATACACAAACCTTCATAAATACATAGTCTATACTGTATATGGTCACTAACGTACACCCAACACACAACACACAGTACCGGTATAGTGAATATTCATCATCTACCATCCTTGACATATGAGCTGACACTACACGGTACCATTTGCTGCCTTACACCACGTACAGTCGGGCACCTTTCCGACTTGGCCACCTATGGTAATTTCGCTGGGAGTCTTTCGCTCTGATAATAGTATGACGCTCACTCCCCCCACCCTGAATATGTTGCATATTTTGTCCCATAGATGGCGTAGTTAGATTTGCGGGCGGGGGGGGGGTGGGGGGGTGGGGGGGGGGTATTATTGTGTAGGAAAGGTTGATTATACAATGCAAACAAACAAAAATAGTTTCTTAGCCTTTTGTACAATTTGATCATGGGCGATTTACATATTAATCTTATTTGATTACAGTATTTTACTATCATTTAACTTTTTACAAAGCAGTTTACAAACATTTACTGGCCATGAACTTTTGTTTATTTGGCCTATGCCTATTAACTCAAGATAATCGTATTCCGAAAGTAAATTAGTTGATGAACTACCGTAGGTATATATAATAAAGCAAATTACTATGTATTCTATGCCATCCAGGAAAATTGGTATGTCGAAAATTAAAATGAAGCTGGCAACAGTATTTTATGATTGAATTGTATTAACGATCTATTGCACAGCTAGATAAGGACTGAAATACTCTGCATCATCAAACTGCCGTTACCTCACTGTAGACGTTTATGCTATTTTGACCTCTTTTGTCTCATGACAGAAAGTTGAAAATCGTATGGCTCAATTCCTCGCCACCCTAACACGTCTTAAAATGCCACACCTACAGCTGTTCAGGCATGCCAATATGTGTCACGATAGCAATATATACCCTCTAGCTTTACTGTCCTTAACAATATAATGGTTTTGACCCACCTGCGTTATCTTTTAAATCTAACAAATAACAGGTGCTTGATGTGCTTCCTGTGAAGTTGTTTTCATTAGAAAAATGTGCAGAATATAACTGTTGGTATGCCTGGAGACAATATATCCTCGTGACTTGCATTGGAAACCATTATTATAGTTATACTAATTAAAATACAAAGGATTACTGTGGTAATTTGATTTGGAACTTGAATAAATACTATATTCAAATAAATATATATTTCTGTTCTTACAACATAACTTATATGTATATATTTCTGAACTATAATTACTACACTATAACACGCCACAAGCATATGCAAACAAGCAGGCATGCACACACGCACGCATACGCAAACGTACATAATGGCTATTGTTATGTCCACCCACTATTACACGAGGTGTCACGCAATATATGCTTACGATATATATCTCAATTGCGTAGCATACATTTAGTCCTGTTGCTAAATAATGACTTTGCTAAGTGTTCCATGTTACAACCAAAAATAATTATCTATAAAAAGCATATTCACTCCGATAATGCTTATTGAGGCACACAATATACTGAGTGTGTGTGTGATTACCAATTATGCCAAGAGTAATGCTTAGTTGACGTAGTTTGTGTTTCCGAGGTTAGAGAGTGATGGTCGACCAATGACTATCACTGTTGTCAATTGCATGAGAATATGTTATTAGTTGTCTGAGATTGCACAGCATATAAAAGAAAAGACAATGCTGTATTAGTTAAAAAAAATAGTACATTTTAAAAAATAACAAATGTAAGGTAGCTTTCTGAAGTCATAAGAGTTGGCGAACATCTAGATTATATAATTAATTATAGCATATTTATCCCCACGACTTATGTGACACCAAATGATAGTATGGATTTTAAACAGGTTATATATAGGCCAATAGTAGATGCAAGTTATCAAATATGACAACATTCGATGGCGGGTCACGCAAGTATAATGTGTAAAAATGCTGTCCAATTTTGGTGTCCTTATTACAGAATGGACATAGATTCATTGGAGAGAGTACAGCGTAGAATGACAAAAATGATCCATAATATTAGAAATCTTCCGTATGAAGAAAGGTTGAAGAAATTAGGTTTACATTCGTTAGAGAGACGCAGAGTTAGATGGGATATGATAGAGGTGTTCAAGTGGGTAAGTGGGATTAACAAAGGGGACATGACAAATGTACTAAAGCTCAGTGATAGCGAAAGAACTCGTACCAATGGTTTCAAATTAGATAAATTTCGTTTCAGAAAAGATATAGGCAAATATTGGTTTGGTAACAGAGTTGTAGATGGGTGGAATGGACTACCAAAGTGCTATAGTGGGACCTAAAACTGTAGGGAGCTTTAAGATAAAATTGGATAAGCATATGGACGAGAAGGGTTGGGTGTGAAGGGGGATCAGCCGGGTTGGGCCAATCAGCGCTCTGCAGACCCCCATAATCCTGCGTTAATCTCTAAACCGTTTTGGTAAGATGATCCTCAGGGTATCGAGTGTTGAGCCTATAATTGGGCTTTGTAATTGATTTGGGGTTGTGTGGACAGGGATCTGCCTTTGCTTAGGCCATCGGCTTTCTGCAGACTCCCATTTTCTTATGTTCTTATGTTCTTATGTCTACACAGAAAAAAAAACCCCATGCCTTATATGGTGATAATGACGTTATATGTGGACTTATTTTACTCCATATCATTATATGTGTATCTGCTCTTTTGCAATCATGTTTACAAGCAGCCTCGTAAGGATCAAAATATCGGTTGTTGCTTGTTTTCCTTTTTACTTATTTGCTAAACGTGACATGTTGGGTACACTTATACAAATTGTGTCACAATCGTATGATAATAATCAGATTATTTCCTTGCTCTACCATGGGTCACACCTATCGATTACTTTACATAATCCGTGCCCGATCTATATTTATGAAAATGGACTGAAACTTGTATTTTGGCTAATTATTTTGCATTATGCTTATAATCCTGTTAACAATATATTTGTGTCGTGCATAACTTCACATTTTAGCATGATTCGTTGACATTCCTAATCCCTCGCACAAATATATATGAAGAAAATCAAAATCACCAGGCTCCACATTGGTGAAATAAGGTTGGCTAATGTATGATGGCTACTGTCTGCATAACATGTAATTATAAATATTTAAATATTCTTCTAAAGTTATATACTTTTAACTATTGTGTATTGGCATATACAATAGATATAATAATTATGGTAACGATTCATACAATAATGTAATTGTATTAAAGGTTGTACTACAAACTATTATTACATCTAACAAACTCAACATTACCACTAACATCCCTCTTTACAGAACGAAGACCCATTCATTCATACAGACTTACACTAATATATCGCTATCGCTCGCCAGGAAAAAATCGACACCTTAATGACTCGAACAGAGAACTAATGGGGCTAAACTTGAGAAAGAAAGGGGAACAGAAAAAAGCCCCATCTCCCCTTAACCTCGTATAATTTAGCCGAGTACTCCTATTGTAAACAGATTAGGTTCTCTGAGATAAGGTAATCGTAGGATAGGTTTAACCCCTTTTGTACCGCGACGTCCTTTTCATTTTATTCTAGCTATATTTAGATGATTTTGTGCAGCTTAAGAAGGATCTGTGGTAGAATAAAGGGTTAATTGAGATAGTTCAAAGCCGCTTAATTGCTAGAGGCCCTTTTTAAGCTGAAAATACCGTCTAATAGTAGCTAGAAGAAAATAAAAAGACGTCGCCGGTACGAAAGGAGTTAAGAAAGACTGAGTAGAACTATTAACACATTTATGTAATTTAGGTGGTCGCCACGTTCTAAGGATAAACGGTATACGGATAAAGGAAAAGGACATATTGATATTAGGGAATATTACATAGAAACACAAAAAAAATATACGAGAGAATGGAAGTGAATTACATAATAATGACGAAATACGGTAGAAACCCTTATAACTCTATAACTCTTACATTCAAGGCCTTCGATATGTCTAGCGCAATAGAAAAGGTCTCACCGAAGTCCCGAAAGAAGGATGACCAGGAGTTAGTAAGATATGAAAGAAGATCTCCAATAGAGCGACCCTTAAGGAAGCCATATTGGCGATCTGAGAGTAGATTATGAGAAGATAAATGCTTAAGAAATTTGGAAGTAAGAATAGTTTCAAAAACTTTAGAGACACAAGAGATGAGAGCAATTGGATGATAGTTGGAGGGTTGAGAATGGTTACCCTTCTTTGGGACAGGTTGAATGAGAGCGAACTTCCAGCAAGAAGGGAAGACGTTAGAGAAAAGACAGAGACATAAGGGTTTGCCTAGGCAGGGAGTCAGCACGGAAGAACAGTCTTTGAGTACAACAGGAGGAACACCATTCGGACCATACACCTTCTATGTACTAAGCCCAGAGAGGATATAAAGTACATCTTTAGAAGAGATTAGGATATTAGGCATAAGTAGGAGAGAGGGGGTGGAGAGAGATGAATAGCACCGGAATCATCCAAGGTGGAGTTTTTTGCGAAAGTTTGAACGAATAGTTCAGCTTTGTCAGAGGAAGAAGTGATGGTTGTGCCATCAGAGTGGAAAAGGGGAGGGAAAAACAAGGAAATTAAAAATTTTGGACAGGTTTTAGGCTAGATGCTAGAAAGCTTGGGAAGAGCTAGAGTTGGATAGTTCAGTGCATATATTATTGATGAAAGAGTGTTTGGTAAGTCGAAGAACAGATTTGGCTTGATTCCGGGCAGAAACATTGGAAGAATGAGATTCTTGAGATTTCAGGCGTCGGTATGGTTTAAATGCTTCCTCCTTATTGAGGACAGCAGTAGAAAAAGCATGAGTAAACCAAGAATGTTTGCACTAGGCAGAGAGAAAGAAAATGGAATGTATACCTCCATGCCCGATAGGATTACCTCGGTAATGCGTTCAGCACTCTCCGAGGGTCCTCGGCCACAGAAGCAATATTCATTCCATGGGAAATCAAAGAAGTACTGCCAGAGAGCCTCCCAGTCGTCAGCGACAAAGTGCCACAAGCGCCGCCTGCTAAGAGGATCAGGTGGCCGTACTGGAGAGATAGGACAGATGACAGAGATAAGTTTATGGTCGGAGGAGCCCAAAGGAGAGAAAAGATCGACAGTATGAGAAGAAAGGTTAGAAGTTAGAAACAAGCCAAGAATGTTGGGCCAATCTCCGAGGCGATCCGGGATACGGGAACCAACTGCTCTAGGTCATTTAGGATAGAAAAGACGTAGGCTTGTTCACCAAATTGGTCAGTAGAATTAGAGGAGAGCCATTGGTGGTGATGAACGTTGAAATCTCCTAAAATGGAGATTCAGAGAAAGGAGAAATGGCTAGAATGTGTTCCACTTTAGAGCTTAGATAATCAAACAATTTGGGAAAGTCGGTAGAGTTAGGGGAAAGACAGATATCACATAAATATTTAATATAAGAATGACAGGAAAGTTTGAGCCAAAAAGTGGAGAATTCAGAGGAGCCACAATCGGAAATACGAGAGCAAGTGAGTGGCTTTGAAACTAGGATAGAGAAAGTAGGAGGATACAGAGAAGGGGCTGATGGCAGTTGCTTCAGACACCTGAGTTTCACACCCACTAAATATGTCAGCCTTGGCTGGGATCGATCCCAGGTCAAGCAGATTCACACGTGAACGTGCTTGCCACTCGATCGCCGTGGCTCCAGTGCTGAATGAAATTATCAAGCACTAGTCTCAATAAAATGTATGATTGCAGCCAAAACAATAAGGGTGAACCATGGTCGGGAGGTTCATGATCGATGTATGAACTATTAACACGGATATTATATGCGATTGTTGTTACAGCAATGAATGGAGGAGGTTTGTTAGGAAGAACATATGAAGGTATTTGTAACATTTTTATTGACAAACCTTGAAGGTTATTATCCCCGATGTTGTGAAGAGACTTTGTTGTGGAAGTGTATATCATCTGAGGTGAAGTCAATGGTATTGAGGCCTGGTGAATGTTGTTCCGAATGTTAAGATACTTGCTTTGGAAGGTGTTTATTGTATTCATTTTCTCCCGGTCATCATTGTTCCCTTTCTAATGTCCCTTGCTAATCCTCCCCATCTATTTAACGGGAATGAAGGGTTGGCTATTGACTGTCTGACTGCCTGTTACACTTTCTGTGGTAGCATTAGCATGACCAAGTGCTGTTTGTTATATACTAATGACTATACTGTTTCAGCAATCAGGTAGATGTCAATAGTTCCAGCTGATTGACTTGTGCGACCGACCGTGATTATTTAAATCTTTAAGAATTAATAATTACTAAAGGACGAGACATTGAACACTATCGCATGAGCCAATCAGCTAGGCTTATTGACATCTCACCTTAGCGTCGCTGAAACAGAGTATAGTGATCCAGCAGCCCACATAATGGACACATTAACAATACCCAACAGGGTTTTACAAACTAATGGTCCTCGGAGTCACCGTCCTACAGATATTATCTGCCATCACTCACAGTGGTTACAGGAGAATTCGCCCCGAAACCAAGTCGCCCCGCTCTTGGACAACGAGTTGGCCCCGTTTATACCCCCCCCCCCCTCACTCCTGGAGCTTACCACTTATTTCCATCCCTCCCCCAACCCCTGAGGTCTTCTGTAGTAAAAACTGATGCAAAGAAGGAATTGAGGACATTACTCATTTGTACTCATTTGTTAGGTTAGGTTAGGTTAGGTTAGGTTAGGGTTAGGTTATTTTAGGTTAGGTTAGGTTAGGTTAGGGTAAGGTTAGTTTAGGTTAGGTTAGGTTTGGTTTGGTTAGATAGATGAATAGAGGGGGAATTCTTCAGTACCCCTTTAGGGTGGAGTGGGGACATTAACGGGGCGAACTCGCGGTGGGGCTGCTTTGAGTCGCGGCGGGGCTACTTCTCAAAGCGGGGCGAACTTGTTTAGTTGCGAATTCTCCAGTATTCCTCACAGTGCACTCGGTTTATGGTTACGCATATAGTTATTAATGATTATATAGGGTGACAGTCTCTTATCTAACTTATACATTTTACTGCACATAATATATAGTTACCCTTGCATAGACTTAATCATGAGATATTTAACGTTAACATAGGTATATCGGCATTTAACCCCCCCCCCCCCCCCACACACACTCACACACATACAGCTGCCACGTGAAATTGTGTTATAATTATGGTCTCTTCAGGCCTAGCGTGGTTGCTAAGTTTCAGTATACCATAAATAGTTCCTATGCATGTTTTTTTCTCTTCCAGAAGCCAATAGGTATAAGTCATAACATGATTGGTTGTTAAAATATCAGTGGATATATCTTTTTCATGAGCTACCCTGGCAACCTGTAACACGCTGAGTTAGTTGCGAAAGATAATAATTGTTAGAAAGTGCGGTCCCTGTGACTCTCCTGCCAAACCACTATTCCTACACACACACACATACACACACACACAGAGAGAGAGAGATGGCTAGAGCCATAACATATACTGATATCCGCGTGCATGCAGTGAAACATTAGTGTTTATCGAAACACAAGTGTGTGTGTTTGTGTCTTTGAAAGATCATATTAGCATTGTTTATTAAACAGTTTCCCAGAGGTTAGGTTTGCTCAATCGTCTGTTACCCCCTTATCCCTGTACAGCCTCTTTCTCCGTACAGGGACACTGTTGTAAGCGTATCAGGTATTGTTCGCATATGAAAAATGCCTCTGAAAGGGTGCAGTTAAAGGCATGTAATCTCTATTCTTCTCCACCATATTGTCTACAATATCTCCACATTGTGAAAACTGCATGTATATTACTGTTATTCCATTATTATAATCAGTGTTCTTCACAGCTGTCCCAGCGTATACCTCTCACTCTGCTGAGACAGAGGGCCACCCGCTTTGTAACTCATTCCCACCACTTTCCTGCTCACCATTCAAAGCCAACAGTTAACTTAAATTTCCCCGTAATGTTTTACCTCAACAAGTAAAGTATGGAATGCACTCCGTAAATGTGTCTATCCCTCACCCTATGACTTTGTTTCAAGCTTTGCATGTCCTGCAGTTACATTCCAGTGCACCTTGAATATGGTTCTGTACTAAGCATTCTGTTCTGACTGGGGTAAGGGGGACAATAGGACGTAAATTTTTGTATAAGTAGTTTTGCCTCTTGTCTCTTTCATACACAGAGAAACAATTTATTAGGTAAAGGGAAGTGGAGAACATCAAACCTTTGATTGTTATATCGAGGAATTGGGTTGCTTGTAATGGGAATTTTCACTACATAGGTGAAGTGGCTCTGCGGGTAATTTTTTTCATATGTTTAGATGAATATATAGAGTAAACATTACCGAATACTAATTATTTTGATTAATAAATACTCTATCCACAGATATTAGAGTCAAGCTTTCCTGTATAAGTTTCTTCGATGTATTCGTCCATTTAGTTCATTTCTCCATTTCCTTCTCGCTCTCTCTCTCTGAACGGTTTACTTATATTTGCATTGCTATCCAAATGTATATGCTAATAACAAACACCTTTATCATACATATCAACATTGGGAAATGCAAACCACTAACACTTCTCTGGGGCTACTTTGAAAGTATATATCGTTTTCCAATGACATTTTAGTAGGACCTATTTTTCTTATAAGTTATAACGACTTTGAAGTTTGTAGCATTTATTTCCGAGCAAATAATGTATTTGTTTCTATTTAAGTAGGTTACCAGTTCTAAAGTCTGATATTTTTGTACTGTATTTTAGTCATATATATATTTGTTCTTCTCCAAACCCCCTTCTCAAACACAAAATACACATCTGGAGAATATCATAATTATATCAATATATATTGCACTGTTTTTATTGCTGAATGACCTATTTTCTCTAACAGTGTAGGATTCTTTGATGTAAGCGACTAGTTATGAAAGCTGCTATTTTGGTATGGGAATTTCACTAATGACGACTAGATGGATATGGATATGCAATACATTATGTTATTTTAAGTAACAACACAATGCTACACATAATTCTGTATTTGAAGAAAAAGGCATGAGGAAGAGAGGTATGAGGAGCCCCAAAACAAATGCCACAAATCGACAATACGGGCCAGCCCGGGACCTCAACCAAAATTAAGAGACCAACATTAACCCAAAGAAGAGCAAATGAACATCAGCTAAGGAAAAGACTAATCTATAATGTGGATAGATATAGATAGATTGATAAATAGACAGTGTGAGTGAATGAGTGAGAAAGAGCTGTCTTACTAAATAGATAGAGAATCTAGCAATTCCTACAAATTGGTTTGTAAACAATAATTACACATAAATATATATTTCTTAAAGGCAGATTTCACTAGCAAAAACTATTTACATCTTAACTAATATCAAGAGATGAAACAGTAACCATAACACTGGTGAAATAATTCACGTAACCACCCTCCCCCACCCTACATACTTCCAACTTTCCCTACACAATAACCCGCCCACCACCCCCCCCACCCCACCCCCCCCCCACCCCCCCCCCCCCCCCCCCCACCCCCCCCCCTCCCCTTCTCCCGTTTTGTGAGCCCACCCCTCTCCTTCCCCAGCAAATCTAATGACGCCATCCTATGGGATCATAATATTCAACAGATTTCAGGGTGGGGGGTGAGGATGAGCGATCTTAGTAATACACATATAGAGCGAAAGACCCCACACAGCGAAATTATTAGGTGGCCCGTGTCGGAAAGGTGACCGACTGTAACGTAATGAACCTTTAACTGTCTTGATTGGTGTAAATTGGTTTGAGATTTTTTCAGATCTCGAATATTGTGGTGACTTAGGTTTCGAATCCTGGGTGGATTCATAACTTTTTCATTGATTTTCTATTGGGAGCTGCTTGGTGTTTGGGTAATGAAATTAAATAAATAGATATTTTTGCGAAGAGTGTTGAGAGGGAAAAAAAGGGTGTTGGAGACCGAGGAAGCTGTTGCCGTTGCTTGCGTTACGCATGGTATTATAGTCTCGCGCTGGGAAAACCTTCAACCCCAGTACGATTGCGCGGTGATTAATATACACTATACCATTTTGAAGCACATTTCGACTAAATATAAAACGGCACCTCCGGGATATATACTGTATTTCATAGAAAGATCATTAATGAAGGAAGTTTCAATTCGAGAACCTCGAATTACACAGACCTTACGGTCAAATTACATGTCCCCTCCTAGCATTAATGACCATCATTGTACAGTCGGGTCACCTTTTCGAATGGGCCACCTATGGTAATTTCGCTGGGAGTCTTTCGCTCTGAATATTAGTAAAGATCTGCTCACTCCCCCACCCCTGAATCTGTTGCATAATTACTGTCCCATAGGATGGCGGTAGTTAGATTTGCGCGGGAAGTGCAGATGGGGGGGGGGGTGGGGTATTATAGTGTAGCAAAGGCTTGGTTATTATAAAACAAACAAACAAACCAAAAACAAAAATAGTGTATCGAGACCATTTGGTACAATTTGAGTCACTGAGCGATTTACATATTAATCTTAATTTGATTAGTGTTTTACTATAATTTAACTATTTTACCAAAGAAAGTTTACAAACATGTACTGGCCATGAACCTTTGTTTATTTGGACTATGCCTATTAACTCAAGATAGTCGTATTCCGAAAGTAAATTAGTTGATGAACATACCGTAGGTATATATAATAAAGAAAATGAACTAACGGTATGTATTCTATGCCATCCAGGAAAATTGGTATGTCAAAAATTAAAATGAAGCCTGGTCAACCGTATTTTATGATTGATTGTATTAACGATCTATTGCACAGCTAGATACGACTGAAATTACTCTGCATCATCAAACTTCACTTCCGATTTACCCTCACTGGTAGACGTGTTAATGCTATTTTGATCTCTTTTGTCTCATGACATAAAGTTGAAAAATGTTATGGCTCAATTCCTCGCCACCCTAACACACTCTGACCCAAATGCCACACTTACAGGGCTTTTCAGGCATGCCAACATGTGTCACGATATCAATATATACCCTCTATCTTTACTGTCCTTAGCAATATAATGGTTTTGACCCACCTGCGTTATCTTTCAATGATTAACAAATAACAGGTGCTTGATGTGTTTTCTTGGTTAGTTGTTTTGATTAGAAAAATGTGCAGAATATAACTGTTGGTATGCCTGGAGACAATATATTTCCTCGTGACTTGCAATTGGAAACCATTATTATAGTTTATAATAATTACTTAAACCTACAAAGAATTACTGTGGTAATTTGATTTGGAACTTGAATAAATACTATCCATTCAAATACATATATATTTATGTTCTTACAACATTAACTTATAATGTATATATTCTGAACTATAATTACTAAACACTATAAAAACGCCACAGGCATATGCAAACAAAACAGGCATGGCCAAAAAAAACAACACGCAACGCATATGCAAAACGCACATAATGGCTATTGTTATGTCCACCCACTATTTACATGAGGTGTCACGCAATATATGCTTATGATATATATCTCAAGTTGGCGTAGCACACATTTAGTTCTGTTCCTAAATAATGACTTTGCTACGTGTTTCCATGTTACAAACCAAAAATATTATCTATAAAAAAAGCATATTCACTCCGATAATGATTATTGAGGCACACAATATTCTGAGTGTGTGTGTGTGTGTGTGTGTGATTACACAATTATGCCAAGAGTAATGCTTAGTTGACTTTAGTTTGTGTTTTCCGAGGTTAGAGAGTGGATGGTCGACCACTGAACTATCACTGCTGTCTATTGTCATGATTAATAGGCTATTAGTTGTCTGAGATTGCCACAGCCACAACTATAAAAGGAAATGAAAATGCTGTATTATTTTTGTGGACGTTAACCAACCTCCGTTAGAACCGCATGGCTTGTCCTACAGTGACTGTCGCTAGGATCGCCAGGGCGAGTGGATTGGGGCTACAGTTTGTGTATTTAGAGTGTGCTTTATTTAATATGAAAGCTTGTGTCATGGGCAGTCCCGGAAAGGCTCTTTGTTTTTCCCGCCCAATGGTCAAGGCTTGCTATATATTTAATTGTAAAGTATTGTTTTTATCCTTAACTAGTGATGATGAGATTCAGAGAGGAGAGAGAGAGTAGACACAGAGTGAGGTGGGTGTCGTAGTGTTGTTGCCCCCCGCCCCGATCGATGACGTCACGGCTGGCTGGGCCTCGTGGGGATTGGTTGAGGGAGTTCTTTACCATGCTTGGTGAACGTAATGTTTTTCGGCTGGCTACTTTGGTAGTGTCTGGGGACTTGTGACCCGCTTATTTTTTCCCACGCGCTCGGAGCTGGTGCGATAGTATCATAAAGTTCCTCGCCACTCTCTTGTCCCTCAGATCTGGTTTTCTAGAACGCACAAATCTTTTTTTTTCCCTGGCTATCTGTCCCCGCCCTCGCACCTGAGAACTCTTTCCTCGACTAACCTCATCTCGTCTTTTCATATCTTGTTCACCGACCTTTTATTAATATTACCCCATCCCCTCTGGTTAACTCTGCAAAAATCAGCTTCATGCTGTGCCAGTTGTAATTGTGCGTTAAGGTATGATATACACCCAATGTATGTTTAGTTATTAAGATAAGTGGAACCACGAAGCATTGGGTTTGGCATTTATAATTGTGTAAGTACTGCATCCTTTCATTATTCTGTTCTGCTGGATTAGATAATGCCTATGACTAGGATCTCGATATTGATAAGGTATTGTTTCCTATGAAGTACTGGCTTTAGTTAAAAGCTGCAACGACATACCTGAGAACTGCGTTGATTGATAAATTCTAGTCTTGTGTGCCATTTGAGAGTAGAGCATGCAACGAATGAGGGCTTTCGCCTATACCATTCTGCACTGTTCTAGTCTCGGCTTGTTTGTCTTTGAGGTACGCCAGGAGAACGCTTAAACTCGGTATTAAGTTTTTCTCAAGAGAGCTACCCTTCCCTATAACGTAATATTTTGACGCACAGACGTGAGAATTTGCACTAGGCTATGCGGCATGCCATGCGCACTCATAACTCGTATCATTGACTCTAGCGAGACTTTATCATCATAGTAGAAAGTAAGTATATTAACCTAAGACTCTTTTTTATATTCATCCCATTTATGATTACACAAGCATTTCGCAGCCTAGTTGATGTATTGAGACACAAACGACTTTAGGCTCTTTTTGTTTAGAGGAATACTGCATTGTCGTGGCGATTATTATGCTTGTTTTTGTTGTTTAGGGATAATTGCCTTGGCTCCGACGGCATTATATATTACTTGCCTATGTGTGTGCATAGCCTGACACGAGCATTGTTTCGCTCGCCTGCCTTTTTGGGTTCCATTTCCGATACGAGCAGCTTTTATAGCATCTACACATTTAGCAAGAAGATTCCTTGTTAGTGTTGAAGGACTTAGTATGCACTTTCTTTCATGGCAGGACGGTGGCCTGACATTTATTGATTAAAGTTACGATAAGCTGTAAACTTCTCTTACCCCTTACTTTGCATACCATAACCAAGCACCTGCGGTATTTCTAGGGAGTAATAGGCTGGTTCACAATTAACATTAAGCCTAGAGTACAACGCACATGTTATTGATGAGTTTGATAGCCTGATTCATTGCCTAATAGAACTCTGATAGAGTATTTTGTGGTTACTTTGGTCTCCACTGGGAATATACATCAGAGGTTGGAGCTAGCGCTTTCCGTTCTGTAACATTTATGGCGCACTTACTAGTCCAATGAATAAGAGCCCCTGATATATTTGACCCCAGTCGTAACAGTTTAAGTAAATAGTACAATACAAAAAATACAAATTGTAAGGCATAGCTATCTAAGGAAGTTCATAAGCGTATTCGAAAATCTATACTATATCCTTAATCAGTAGACATGTTATTACCCACGAATCATGTGACACCAAAGATAATATGAGATTTTAAAAGGTTATCTATATAGACCAATTTTAGATGCAAATATTAAGACTGGGGAGAGAACACATCTTTCGGCAGTACTCTTGGATTTCCCATGGAAGTGATTTTCTGCTCGATCCATGGCGCACGTAGGACCCTCGGAGAGTGCTGAAACGCTCCTTACTCGAGCGTAATCCTATCGGGCATGGAAGCATACATTCCATTCCATTCTCTTTCTCTCAGACTATGCCTAAAAAATCTTGGTTTATTCACGCCTTTCTACTGCTGTCCGCAATAAGGAGGAAGCATTCAAACGGTACCGACGCCTTAAAACTCAAGACTCTCATTCTTCATATGTTTCTGCCCGGAATCGAGCCAAATCTGTTCTTCAACTTGCCAAACACTCTTTCATCAATAATAAATGCACTGAACTATCCAACTCTAGCTCTTCCCAAGCTTTCTGCCATCTAGCCAAAAACCTCTCCAACAATTTATCTTCCTCGTCTTTCCCTCCCCTTTCCCACTCTGATGGCACAACCATCACTTCTTCCTCTGACAAAGCTAAACTCTTCGCTCAAACTTTTGCTAGAAACTCCACCTTGGATGATTCCGGTGCTATTCCTCCCTCTCCGCCCTCCTCTCTCTTACTTATGCCTAATATCCTAAGCACTTCTAAAGATGTTCTTCCTACCCTCCCTCGGCTTAACACTAATAAGGCGTACGGTCCGGACGGTGTTCCTCCTGTTGTTCTCAAAAACTGTGCTTCCGTGCTGACTCACTGCCTAGGCAAACTCTTTCGTCTCTGTCTATCCTCTAACGTCTTCCCTTCATGCTGGAAGTTTGCTCACATTCAACCTGTCCCAAAGAAGGGTGACCGCTCTCAACCCTCCAACTATCATCCAATTGCTCTTATCTCTTGTCTTTCTAAAGTTTTTGAAACTATTCTTGCTTCCAAATTTCTTAAGCATTTCTCTTCTCATAATCTGCTCTCAGATCGCCAGTATGGCTTCCTTAAGGGTCGCTCTACTGGTGATCTTCTTTCATATCTTACTAACTCTTGGTCATCCTCCTTCCGGGACTTCGGTGAGACTTTTCTATTGCACTAGACATATCGAAAGCCTTCGATAGAGTCTGGCATAAATCTTTAATTTCTAAACGACCCTCCTTCGGTTACTATCCCTCCATCTGTGCCTTTGTCTCTAATTTCCTTTCCGGCCGTTCCATAGCCGTTGTGGACGGCCATTTTCACTTTCTCCACCCTATAAACTCCGGTGTTCCTCAGGGCTCTGTCCTATCTCCTATCTCGTTCTAATTTTTTATAAATGATCTCCTTAACTGTACCTTAATTCCCATCCATTCATACGCAGACGACTCAACCTTACACTACTCCATTAGTTTTTCAGAACGCCCCAGCCAGCAATCCCTCAACGACAAACGTAATGAAGCCATAGAACTCTTAAATTCTGATCTAAATACTATTTCCCATTGGGGGAGAGAAAACCCTGTTAACTTTAATGCTTTCCAAACCCCAATTTCTCCATCTATCTACCCGTAAGGAACTCCCAGCCGGACTATCCCTTATTCTTCAACAATACAAAAATCAATCCTTCATCTTCTCTCAATATTCTTGGTGTCTCTTTTTCTTCTGCCTCTCATTTGGAAGGACCATATTACCAGTCTTGCTAAGGCAGCCTCCCAGAAGCTGGGTGTGCCCAACCACCTTAGGGGTTTTTTTCCCCTGCACAGCTTCTTGCTCTGTACAGGGGCATAGTGCGCCCTCGTATTGATTATTGTTCACATGTGTGGGGAGGTTCCTCTCACACCGCTCTCCTAGACAAAGTTGAAAGGAAGGCCTTTCGTATCATTAACTCCCGTCCACTCACCAACTCTCTGCAATCTCTCTCCCTCCGCCGCAATGTTGCATCTCTCTCGCTATTCTATCGCTACTATAATAATCATGTTCCTCAGAGCTATCCCAGTACATACCACCTCCTTTACATAGGGCACGTGGTACCCGTCTTGCAACTCAATCCCACCCCTACTCTGTGCAACTCTCCAACCCAGGAGTGAAACGTTACTCTCAAACTTTCTTCTACTCAACAGCTGAGCTCTGGAACTCTCTCCCAGAATCAGTCTTTCCCTCTTCCTATGACTTAAATTGCTTCAACTCCGTGTGTCCAGGCATTTTGGCTCGAACGTCCCTTGATTTTGGCCCTGTCACTCTTTCAACTATGGGGGAGGCACTCGTTATAGGCAGTTATGCCTTTTGCCTCCCTCAATCACATAGAAAAAAAAAAAAAAAAAAAAAAAAAAAGTTATCAAATATGACAACATTGGATGGCGGGTCACGGAAGTATAATGTGTCTACCACAGAAGAAAAACAAACAATGCCTTATATGGTGATAATGACGTTATATGTGGACTTATTTTACTCCATATCATTATATGTGTATCTGCTCCTTTGCAATCATATTTACAAGCAGCCTCGTAAGGATCAGTAGATCTGTTGTTGCTTGTTTTCCTTTTTACTTATTTGTTAAACGTGACATGTTGGGTAGACTTATGCAAATTGTGTCACAATCGTATGATAATCAGATTATTTCGTTGCTCTACCATGGGTCACACCTGTCGATTACTTTACATAATCCGTGCCCGATCTATATTTATGAAAATGGACTGAAACTTGTATTTTGGCTAATTATTTTGCATTATGCTTATAATCCTGTTAACAATATATTTGTGTCGTGCATAACTTCACATTTTAGCATGATTCGTTGACATTCCTAATCTCTCGCACAAATAAATGAAGCAAATCGAAAGCGCCAGGCTCCACATTGGTGAAATAAGGTTGGCTAATGTATGATGGCTACTGTCTGCATAACATGTCATTCTAAATATTTAAATATTCTTCTGAAGTTATATACTTTTAACTATTTTGTATTGGCATATACAATAGATTTAATGATTATGGTAACGATTCATACAATAATTTAATTATATTAAAGGCTGTACTACAAACTATTATTACATCTAGCAAACTCAAAATGACCATTCACATCCCTCTTTACAGAAAGAAGACCCATTCATTCATACAGACTTACACTAATATATCGCTATCGCTCGCCAGGAAAAAAATCGACACCTAAATGACACGAACAGAAAACTAATGGGGCTAAATTTGAGAAAGAAAGGGGAACAGAAAAAAGCCCCATCTCTCCTTAACCTCGTATAATTTAGGCGAGTACTCCTATTGTAAACAGATTAGGTTCTCTGAGATAAGGTAATCGTAGGATAGGTTTAACCCCTTCTGTACGGGCGACGTCTTTTTCATTTTATTCTAGCTATATTTAGATGATTTTGTGCAGCTTAAGAAGGATCTGTGGTAGAATAAAGGGTTAATTGAGATAGTTCAAAGCCGCTTAATTGCTAGAGGCCCTTTTTAAGCTGAAAAATACCGTCTAATAGTAGCTAGAAGAAAATAAAAAGACGTCGCCGGTACGAAAGGAGTTAAGAAAGACTGAGTAGAACTATTAACACAATTATGTAATTTAGGTGGTCGTCACGTTTTAAGGATAAACGGTTTACGGATAAAGGAAAAGGACATATTAATATTAGGGAATATTACATAGAAACATACGAAAAATATAAGAGAGAATGGAAGTGAATTACATAATAATGACGAAATACGGTAGAAACTCTTATAACTCTATACCTCTTACATTGAAGACCTTCGATATGTCTAGCGCAATAGAAAAGGTCTCCCCGAAGTCCCGAAAGGAGGATGATCAGGAGTTAGTAAGATATGAAAGAAGATCTCCAATAGAGCGACCCTTAACCCTTCTTTAGCGACCTATGCGGTTTATTTATATGTACCGCCCAGCGGGGTGTTTTTAGCCAAAATAGGGCTGTTTACGTGATCATTTTCATGCCTAAATAAGACCCAGAACGTAAAACAAGTATCTATCCCTGAAAGGGCATAAACAGAGCTTTCGAATGACACCATAACGATCCTTTTATGATGGCTAGTTTTCTTGCAATAACCGTGCAACGCGAGTGCAAAAAGCAGGTAATTAGCCACTTTCCTGATACAATTCCGTATATAGCGAGTGAGAGAGGGAGGAGGGAGCTGAGATTCGTGTCAGTAGGTTCGCCGCGGTGGTCTGGAGCAGTCATACGCTCGCTAGTCTCCTGCCACCACTTGTCTCTCTCTCTCAGCAACATTACGTGCTGAAATTGCCACTCGACCTATGTCGAGCGCCGCCACATAGTCCAGCTTTATTAAAAACGACTTATGTGGTGAGCCGCTTTTTAAGGGTTAAGGAAGCCATACTGGCGATATGAGAGTAGATTATGAGAAGATAAATGCTTAAGAAATTTGGAAGTAAGAATAGTTTCTAAAACATTAGAGACACAAGAGATGAGAGCAATTGGACGATAGTTGGAGGGCTGAGAATGGTCATCCTTCTTTGGGACAGGTTGAATGAGAGCGAACTTCCAGCAAGAAGGGAAAATGTTAGAGAAGAGACAGAGACAAAAGAGTTTGCCTAGGCAGGGAGTCAGCACGGAAGAACAGTTTTTGAGTACAACAGGAGGAACACCATTCGGACCATACACCTTCTATGTACTAAGCCCAGAGAGTATAGAAAGTACATCTTTAGAAGAGATTAGGATATTAGGCATAAGTAGGAGATAAAAAAGGAAAAGGGGGTTGGAGAGGGATGAATACCACCGGAATCATCCTAGGTGGATTTTTTGGCGAAAGTTTGAGCGAATAGTTCAGCTTTGTCAGAGGAAGAAGTGATGGTTGTGCCTTCAGAGAGGAAAAGGGGAGGGAAAGACGAGGAAGAACAATTGTCGGACAGGTTTTAGGCTAGAATCTAGATGCTAGAAAGCTTGGGAAGAGCTAGAGTTGGATAGTTCAGTGCATTTATTATTGATGAAAGAGTGTTTGGCTAGCCGCTAGTCGAAGAACAGATTTGGCTTGATTCCGGGCAGAAATATAGGAAGAATGAGATTCTTGAGGTTTAAGGCGTCGGTACCGTTTAAATGCTTCCTCTTTATTGCAGACAGCAGTAGAAAAAGCATGAGTAAACCAAGAATTTGTGCACTAGTCAGAGAGAAAGAAAATGGAATGTATGCCTCCATGCCCGATAGGATTACCTCGGTAATGCGTTCAGCACTCTCCGAGGGTCCTCGGCCACAGAAACAATATTCATTCCATGGGAAATCAAAGAAGTACTGCCAGAGAGCCTCCCAGTCGTCAGCGACTAAGTGCCACAAGCGCCGCCTGCTAAGAGGATCAGGTGGCCGTACTGGAGAGATAGGACAGATGACAGAGATAAGTTTATGGTCGGAGGAGCCCAAAGGAGAGAAAAGATCGACACTATAAGAAGAAGGGTTAGAAGTTAGAAACAAGTCAAGAATGTTGGGCCAATCTCCGAGGCGATCCGGGATATGGGTAGGTTGCTGAACCAACTGCTCTAGGTCATTTAGGATAGAAAAGACGTAGGCTTGTTCACCAAGTTGGTCAGTAGAATTAGAGGAGAGCCATTGATGGTGATGAACGTTGAAATCTCGTAAAATGGAGATTCAGAGAAAGGAGAAATGGCTAGAATGTGTTCCACTTTAGAGTATAGATAATCAAACAATTTGGGAAAGTCATTAGAGTTAGGGGAAAGACAGATATCACATAAATATTTAATATGAGAATGACAGGAAAGTTTGAGCCAAAAAGTGGAGAATTCAGAGGAGCCACAATCGGAAATACGAGAGCAAGTGAGTTTGTTGTGCAAGTATGCACAACATCTCCCTTTGGCTTTGAAACTAGGATAGAGCAAATAAGAGGATACAGAGAAGGGGCTGATGGCAGTTGCTTCAGACACCTGAGGTCCACACCCACTAAATATGTCAGCCTTGGCTGGGATCGAACCCAGGTCAAGCAGATTCACACGTGAGCGTGCTTGCCACTCGATCGCCGTGGCTCCAGTGCTGAATTAAATTATCAAGCACTAGTCTCAATAAAATGTATGATTGCAGCCAAAACAATAAGGGTGAACCATGGTCGGGAGGTTCATGGTCGATGTATGAACTCTTAACACGGATATTATATGCGATTGTTGTTACAGCAATGAATGGAGGAGGTTTGTTAGGAAGAACATGTGAAGGTATTTGTAACCTTTTAATTGACAAACCTGGAAGGTTATCATCCCCGATGTTGTGAAGAAACTGTGTTGTAGAAGTGTATATCATCTGAGGTGAAGTCAATGGTATTGAGGCCTGGTGAATGTTGTTCCGAATGTTAAGATACTTGCTATGGAAAGTGTTTATTGTAATTATTTACTCCCGGTCATCATTGTTCCCTTTCTAATGTCCCTTGCTAATCCTCCCCATCTATTTAACGGGAATGAAGGGTTGGCTATTGACTGTCTGACTGCCTGTTACACTTTCTGTGGTAGCATTAGCATGACCAGGTGCTGTCTGTTATATACTAATGACTATACTGTTTCAGCGACCAGGTAGATATCAATAGTTCCAGCTGATTGACTTGTGCGACCGTGATTATTTAAATCTTTAAGAATTACTAATTACTAAAGGACGAGACTTTGAACACTATCGCAGAGCCAATCAGCTAGACTTATTGACATCTCACCACAGCGACGTTGAAACAGAGTATAGTGATCCAGCAGCCCACATAATGGACACATTAACAATACCCAACAGGGTTTTACAAACTAATGGTCCTCGGAGTCACCGTCCTACAGATATTATCTGCCATCACTCACAGTGGTTACAGGAGAATTCGCCCCGATACCAAGTCGCCCCGCTCTTGGACAACGAGTTCGCCCCGTTTATCCCCCCCCCCCCCCCACACCCCACCACCACCACCACCACTCCTGGAGTTTACCACTTATTTCCATCCCTCCCCCAACCCCTGAGGTCTTCTGTAGTAAAAACTGATGCAAAGAAGGAATTGAGGACATTACTCATTTGTACTCATTTGTACTCATTTGTTAGGTTAGGTTAGGGTTAGGTTAGGTTAGGGTTAGGTTATTTTAGGTTAGGTTAGGGTAAGGTTAGTTTAGGTTAGGTTAGGTTTGGTTTGGTTTGGTTAGGTTAGATAGATGAAAAGAGGGGGGATTCTTCAGTACCCCTTTAGGGTGGAGGGGGGACATTAACGGGGCGAACTCGCGGCGGGGCTACTTCTCAAAGCAGGGCGAACTCTTTTCGGAGCTAATTCTCCAGTATTCCTCACAGTGCACTCGGTTTATGGTTACACATATAGTTAGTAATGATTATATAGGGTGACAGTCTCTTATCTAACTTATACATTTTACTGAACATAATATATAGTTACCCTTGCATAGACTTAACTCCTTCCGACATATTATGTTCCAGTAAGTCTACGGAGGCGGGGCCCGGTATCATTGCCACTGCACCACACAACTGTCAAAACCACACTGCTGACTGTTAGAATTGTTGGAGAAACCTGGGGTTGCCACCAACCGACAGATCTTCATCTAACCTACCGGACTTACTGAGCTCCATATGATGCTAGGGCCTCATATAACTTATTCTAGAATTATGAAGATAAGTCCATATGACGCGGTAGCGTCGTATGAGTTTTTGGTTCACCCTGTCATATGAGTCGGAAATCATGAGATATTTAACGTTAACCCACTGAGCCCCAGCTAGTTATAAATGTACCACCAGGGACCGGCAGGATTTGATTTTTTTTTCCAGAAACAATAGCGAATGGGTTAGGAATGAAGGAAAAAAATTATCATAAAGGTCAAAAATTGGTCCTACGGAGCCCCCGAAAACGGATTTTAGAAGAGTAAAAAATTGAAGGCAAAAACACTCAAAAACCAAGTTTGTGCACGCTTACGGTTGGACTTTGAGAGTTTTCAACCATCGCCAAGGTTGCATGGGATACTTACACAGTTCCCATACAAATCTGAGCCCTCTAGGTGCCATAGGACCGGAGTAATTGGGACCGGAGTACCTGTGACGACACGTTGTCGTCGCTGGGGTTTAGTGTTACATACATTGGTGACGACACGTTGTCGTCGCTCGGGTTCAGTGGGTTAACATAGTTATATCGGCATTTAAACCCCCCCCCCCCACACACTCACACACATACAGCTGCCACGTGGAATTGTGATATAATTATGGATTCTTCAGGCCTAGCGTGGTTGCTAAGTTTCAGTATATCTTAAATAGTTCCTATGCATGTTTTTCTCTTCCAGAAGCCAATAGGTATAAGTCATAACACGATTGGTTGTTAAAATATCAGTGGATATATCTTTTTCATGAGCTACCCTGGCAACCTGTAACACTCTGAGTTAGTTGCGAAAGATAATAATTGGTAGAAAGTGCGGTCCCTGTGACTCTCCTGCCAAACAACTATTCCTACACAGAGAGAGAGAGAGAGAGAGAGATGGTTAGAGCCATAACATATACTGATATGCGCGTGCATGCAGTGGAACATTAGTGTTTATCGAAACACAAGTGTGTGTGTGTGTGTGTGTCTTTGAAAGATCATATTAGCATTGTTGATTAAAAAGTTACCCAGAGGTTAGGTTTGCTCAATCGTCTGTTACCCCCTTATCCCCGTACAGCCTCTTTCTCCGTACAGGGACACTGGTGTAAGCGTATCAGGTATTGTTCGCATATGTAAAATGCCGCTGAAAGGGTGCAGTCAAAGGCATGTAATCTCTACTCTTCTCCACCATATTGTCTACAATATCTCCTGTGACGCTTCTGCATAGTAGCCACGTGCGGGCATGCGCGAGCGTCGGCTGCCCAGCCGTTTAGAAACTGGCTGGCGGCAGCCGGCCGGCAGGATTTTCCTTAGTATATATCCTACGTCAATGTAACTAATGTCTGGGATATTCTTATGTTGTTTCACAGCTTGTAGCTGCCCTTATTCTTAACCAACGCATCTTAGTATATTTTATTCTCGATAGTTGATTGTTTCATTATAATATATAAGATGTAAGTTTGGTGAGGGCGGGAGGAGGCGAGCGGGAGAGAGAGACCGGCTTGGAACGTTGCTTCGCTTGCCAGCTTGGGACGAGCCTGAAAACGTTGCCATATGCATTTGATCGCAACGTTAGGCTTAGTTTCGACTCACGCACGGGGTAGAGGATTTTCAACCGGCAACTGTGTTGAGTGTTGCCAAGCATGGGATATATTTTGCATGCCTAGGGTGGGGTCCAGACAGATTCAAGACTCAGAGCTCACCTCACTGTCGTACCCTTCGGACCCCCTTGATATCTATCCCTCTCAACCCGACTTAGAAACTTTCTCTCTTACTTTGTATCCCTTCTTTCCACTACTTCACCAATCTATTTAATTATCCCATCCCTTGATAGACCTTATATCTATTATTGTATTAACGACGAGCTCTCAGATAATTAGATAGGATTTTGGGCCTTATGCAGAGATGTAATTGTTAATGAGACCTAGGAAGCTTTTTTGTTGTCTCATATTTGGTGGTTTCATGCTTGCTAGTGTGTTCTTGTGTCAGGTTAGCAGGGGCTAGACCGGAGGGGAGGCTTTTTGCGATCCTTTAAGTAAAGTCTGCTGGTGCGAGTCCTGTGGACCCGCACGACTTTACTAGGATACCCGTGGGAGTCTGGGGGCATTTCTTGTCTGTGTCCCTGTGTGTCTAGTGTTGTGTTGTGTGAGGACCCTTGCCTAGTCGACTCAGCACTGCGCTAGCACGTCTTGCTTTTGTTTTAGGGTCGCCAGGAGAGAGTCAGATACTTGCGATCTGAGTCTCTCAAGAGAGCACCCTTTCAATTAGAGTAATTTGGCGCACTGACTTGGGAACGTCCCTAGGCTAGAGCAGGTGGCTCAGCCCGGGTATCCGAAGCCTATATCCTTCCGGCTAGACCTCTGCCACCTGGCAGATTAACAGCTAGGGGTTTATCATCTCTGTATGCTTGTTATTGTGCCACAGTTTACCGTCTTTGTGAGCATTGTGAGTCAGGGTGTGGCTTAGAGACTCTGTCCGAGCAGGCTTGCCTGACTAAGAGTGAGAAGCACACCTGTATGTGGTTATGTTGCGAGTGGCTGCCTTTATTTAATTATACCTATGCCATTATACACTGTAGGTCCTATCACTAGTATTTATTCCTGCTTATGAGTTAAGAGTTCACTAAATCCGTAACGTATTTTCTTTGCTAAGCATCAGATCCTACAGTAGCCGCATGCAGTTTAGAAACCCGCATCTTGTCTACCTGTACGATGTTTTGAGGACTGTTTGCTTTCACCTTCTTTCACGCAGGGGTGATTAGTTGTATTAATTAACGTAACGTTAAATGTACTTTCTTCTAGTTTGTTATTAAATTGTTTCTGCAATATAATTCCGTTATCTATCTTTTCCTTGAAGCTTTAAGTCAACTTAATTGTGTGATCTTTTATATAGTCTGCTTGACTATCAGCAGTCTATAGTGCGTGCACCCTGTAACCGATTCATAGGATACCTTGTTGTCCAGACAGGACTCTTGACGGTTTAGGGTGGTTTGTTGCCTGGGTTTATAGATAAGGGTTGGATCTAGCGTTTTCCGTTGTTGCTTGTTGCCGCATACCTAGTCCTATAGAAAGAGCCCAGTGTTTATATATCCCAGGACGTAACACTCCACATTGTGAAAACTGCATGTCTATTACTGTTATGCCATTATTATAATCAGTGTTCTTCACAGCTGTCCCAGCGTATACCTCTCACTCTGCAGAGACAGAGGGCCACCCGGTTCGTAACTCATTCCCACCACTTTTCTGCTCACCATTCAAAGCCAACAGTTAACTTAAATTTCCCTGTAATTTTTCAGCTCAGCAAATAAAGTATGGAATTCACTCCGTAAATGTGTCTATCCCTCACCCTATGACTTTGTTTCAAGCTTTGCATGTCTTGCAGTTACATGCCAGTGCACCTTGAATATGGTTCTGTACTAAGCATTCTGTTCTGACAGGGGTAAGGGGGACAATAGGACGTCAAATTGTTTATTAGTAGTTTTGCTTCTTGTCTCTTTCATACGCAGAGAAACAATTTATTAGGTAAAGGGAAGTGGAGAACATCAAACCTTTGATTGCCATATCGAGGAATTGGGTTGCTTGTGATGGGAATTTGCATTACATAGGTGAAGTGGCTCTGCGGGTAATTTGTTCATATGTTTAGATGAATATATAGAGTAAACATTACCGAATACTAATTATTTTGATTAATAAATACTCTATCCACAGATATTAGAGTCAAGCTTTCGTGTATAAGTCTCTTCGATGTATTCGTCCATTTAGTTCGTCTCTCCCTTTCCTTCTTGCTCTCTCTCTCTGAACGGTTTACTTATATTTGCATTGCTATCCAAATGTATATGCTAATAACAAACACCTTTATCATACATATCAACGTTGGGAAATGCAAACCAATAACACTTCTCTGGGGCTACTTTGAAAGTATATAGCGTTTTCCAATGACATGTTAGTAGGACCTATTTTTCTTATAAGTTATAACGACTTCGAAGTTTGTAGCATTTATATCCGAGCAAATCATTTATTTGTTTCTATTTAAGTAGGTTACCAGTTCTAAAGTCTGATATTGTTGTACTGTATTTTAGTCATACATATATTTGTTCTTCTCCAAACCCCCTTCTCAAACACAAAATACACAGCTGGAGAATATCATAATTATATCAATATATATTGCACTGTTTTTATTGCTGAATGACTTATTTTCTCTAACAGTGTAGGATTCTTTGGTGTAAGCGACTAGTTATGAAAGCTGTTATTTTGGTATGGGAATTTCACTAATGACAACTAGATGGATATGGATATGCAATACATTATGTTATTTTAAGTAACAACACAATGCTACACATAATGCTATATTTGAAGAAAAAGGCATGAGGCAGAGAGGTATTAGGAGCCCCAAAACAAATGCCGCAAATCGACAATACGGGCCAGCCCGGTTAATTTTGGACCTCAACCAAAATTAAGAGACCAACATTAACCCAAAGAAGAGCAAATGAACATCAGCTAAGGAAAAGACTAATCTATAATGTGGATAGATATAGATAGATAGATAAATAGATAGTGTGAGTGAATGAGTGAGAAAGAGCTGTCTTACTAAATAGATAGTGAATTTAGCAATCCCTACAAATTGGTTTGTAAACAATAATTACACATAAATATATATTTCTTAAAGGCAGATTTACTAGCAAAAACTATTTACATCTTAATAAACGGTGTATTCGAGATGGTGGAAAAATTAGATAATAGACTCTATGCAATGCTAGAATTCCTAGACAGTAAGAATCAGAATTATCTACATCAGTAATCAAATGAACGGTAATACTAGTTCATAAAACAATTACAAAAACAATTAAGTAATTGAACTTAAATATGGGGGCTGGAGAAATATATATATTAAGTGAATGATAAAACTTCAAAACGGATACTGAGATAAATTAATTATGAAATTGAGCGTAGGTTTTAGGTAATAAGTTATGAGTTAAGAAGGGGAATCAAAAAAGAAATACACTTCGACCTCAACTTGTAACATCCATAACAGAATACATATACTAGGAAAATCTGTGAGTGCGTGGCGAGATGAATTAATTAACACGAGTATATAACGCATGTGTAGGACGTTCTAGAGGATATTTAAACAAGATGAATATAGGATCTTGAACACAGATCTAGTTAAGAATTAATATCAGTGTCAGAAGGATTAACACATACCCAATTAAGGATCTTAGGCATAGATTTAACTATAATCTCACGCTTACACAATTCACATACTTTAACCTATACCTTGACAACAATAATATCAACGTAAGATATACAGAGACACTTAGGGTAAATGTTGGAGGGTAGAGAGATAGCAAGGCTGGCCGACGTAGATCGTAGGTTGGTGGAGCAGCACTTTAGGGTGTCACTCAAGCAGGACTTCAGGTTCCAGACTTCAGAGGGTACCACAGGTCTAGCACTCTCTCCGGCAGGGGGCAGGTTTGGGGCAAACTTCTGCTGTGGTTAGCTGTCCTGTCCTTTTCAGGCTGAGTACACTACCGCAGTGGATTTTTGCGTACTTTTCCACCAAATCTTTGAGGTAATATCTGACTTAATTCTTGACTCTCTTTTATACAGTCTTGCAGTAATAGGGGTATTGTGAATTCATTGTGATTGAGTTGTGAGGTTTAATACCTATCGTAGACATGGCTGGTTAATATTTATAGGTGTACTTATATATTAGGTAACACATTTACATTATACATGGCATTTATTTAACTTATTCATGGAGAAATCTTACGTATAAGGATTACATCATTCTCCAGACTCTTAGACAGACTTGGGTATTGCTGGCCTATTTGTGCTTCTCGTCTTGAGGTTATTACATCTACAGGACCGTCATAACTGGTACTCTTGCTCAGGTCCATTTGTACCTGTAAGCTTCCGGTCGGTCGCTGGTGTTCAACTTGCATAAACAAGTCTTCATCATATTGCATATCCGGGGATGGAGGAAATGCTGTCCTATGAGTGGCTGGTGTGTTTTGAAAGCAGGGCTGTGGTTGGCTGTGATAATTGCCCATGCTCATAACTGCTGCTTGGTCCCATAGAACTTGAGAAGCTCTGGGCGGCAGGGGTGGCTCCTGCATTTTCTTGTCTCTCCTTTGCTTCCGTGTTATTGGTTTAGTTTGTGGATCCAGTTGCAGGCTGGCAATTCTGCAACTGGCTTTTGCATTTGGCTGTAGCAACCCCGTCATTTCATATATATATATATATATATATATATATATATATATATATATATTTATATATATACAGTATATATACATTTATACATGAATAGAACAGCGAGTGTTCAGACACGAACAATATCTGTGAACAAATATATAATGTCACTTCATATTGACTGCTGTTAATCTTCTATTGATTCTACGACTTCGGGCTCCGACGATCAAACATAGACACATACAATGCATACATTACATAATTATACATACATAAATAAACACAAGCATGTACAAACAGGTATATCTAAGCCACGCAAGCAAACACACACACACACCACCACCACCACAAGCACACACACACACACACTCACACACACACACTACTTTCAAGCACTCACATAGGCAACACACTTATTCGAGCACCTCACGGACGGACGCAAAAAGCAAACACATTCTCATTGTATATGAAAAAAAAAGAAAAAAATCGCCATTTTCGCCTTTTCAGTGTCGAATCCTGGACTGGCAACCCGTGGGAAAATAGTTTATACACACGAGGTGAATAATAATTATAGACCCATGGGGAAATATATACACCCATGGGGAAATATATACACCCTCGGGGAAATATATACACCCATGGGGAAATATATACACCCATGGGGAAATATATACACCCTCGGGGAAATATATACACCCATGGGGAAATATATACACCCATGGGGAAATATATACACCCTCGGGGAAATATATACACCCATGGGGAAATATATACACCCATGGGGAAATATATACACTCATGGGGAGATATATACACACGTGGGGAAACATATACACCCATGGGGAAATATATACACCCAGGGGGAAATATATACTTGCATGGTGAAATATATACACCCAGGGGGAAATATATACAGTACACCCATGGAGAAATATTTACACCCATGGGGAAATATATACATCCATGGGGAAGTATATACACCCGTGGGGAAATATATACACCCATGGGGAAATATATACACCCATGGGAAAAAACATACACCCATGGGGAAATATATACACCCAGGGGGAAATATATACACCCATGGGGAAATATATACACCCATGGGAAAAAACATACACCCATGGGGAAATATATACACTCATGGGGAGATATATACACATGTGGGGAAATATATACACCCATGGATAAATATATACACCCAGGGGGAAATATATACATCCTCGGGGAAATATATTCACCCAGGGGGAAATATATACACCCTCGGGGAAATATATACACCCATGGGGAAATATATACACCCATGGGGAAATATATACACCCATGGAGAAGTATATACACCCATAGGGAAATATATACACCCATGGGGAAATATTTACACCCATGGGGAAATATAAACACCCATGGGGAAATATTAACACCCGTGGGGAAATATATACACCCATGGGGAAATATATACACCCATGGGGAAATATATACAGTTGACCGCTTAGGAGTTTTAAGCTACGAGTCAGTCGTAGTTATAGACATCGATATTTATCAGAATTGGCAGGTAGAATATGGTTGTAGTGCATATATAAATATTTAAAATAAAATGTAGCAAACTTTCTATCCTTCACAAACTCATAATTGTTAAATATCTTCATAATATCGATGTTCATGGTTCCAACTTCCTTAGCCTATAGCCTGAAACTCGCAAGTAGTCAATTGTTACCCTCACAATTGTTTTACACTACATTCATAACTATTGTTAATACCTCTAATAATATTCCTCATGTTTATATATTTATTTGTTTTTATTAATTATGAACAAATGGCTCATAGAAGCACAACACGGCTAGAAAAATAAAGAAAAATACAGTATCGTAACTGAAGAAACGGACATTCACACAGCCTCACACTGTTACTCACATAGGCAACTTCTTGAAGCTGTTTGTAAAAAGCAACAACACAACACACGCTATAGCATTTTCACCATGCACCACTGTTCACGGTTTATTCCTTGTAGATGATAATTAGTTTACTCTATTTCATTCCAGGACCCACAGCAGTTAATGAAGACCATGGTGAATAATGTTCCCAAAGGAAGCGGTTTAAGTGAAGAAAAACTAGGCATCCAAGTTGTGAGGCTTAGTTACGGCATGGGAGACCAGAATCCTATTGAATTAGTCAAGTTCTTCAGCAAGAGAGAGCCCAATCTGCCAAAGCAAATACGGAAGGAGGACATTTCTGCGATGCTACCACAAAGGTGAAGTATTCTTGTCCCTTTGTAATGCAGTATTAACGCTTTCAGTACAGGTGACGTCCTTTTTATGTTTTGGTTACTGCTGCCCTGACAATTAGAACGGCTACACATTATCTCAAGTAACGCTTTTAGCTAATGCTGATCCTTCCCATGCTGCTTAAAATGGTCTAAATATAGCTAAAATATAATGATTATAAAATCACCTGTGCTAGAAAGGTTACCAGTAGGGGTTTGCACTTGGCATAGAGCAGACGCTAATGTCTGGAAGTGGATTTGAAAGACTGGTTTTACTGTTTGACAGTACCTATGCAACTGTTTGCTGCATTTAGTGTACATTATAAGGAATCTTCAGGGGATTCTTTATCTACTGAAGAATTTCAGCAAAGAATATTATATATAAGTATAGTTCTATAGTATTCCTTAGCCCTATATGAATATTCAAATATCATAAATTATACATGCATGCATACAACGGTTTATTTGATCAAATCACCACCTCATTGCCAATTTCAACACCATCCCAGTCATAACTGTAATCCTCGCATGGTCAATTTCCAAACATATAACCACCTTAAAGATAACAGGTTAGGAACACATAATAGCAGAGAATCCTTTCAATATTCACAAGCATGTTGAAGTATTCAGGCTCAGATATTTCATACTTGTATTTAAATACATGTATGTACGTGTAACCAACCCTTGGTCACCCAGAGGTGGCTTTTGGTGTAAAGTTAGTAAAAATAGGTTAGCCTAAACTGAACAAGATGCAGAAATATACTTGAGCCGACCAGGCCAAGTGAAATATCTCTATTGGTTTAACTGGTAGAGTGACTGCCTCATAGCCCAAGGGTCCCAGGTTTAACTCCCGCCCAGGGCATATTTTCTGGAGGCTATTTTCGCATCAACGAAGTTTAGGTGTGTTGGTAAAATTGTCAAGATGGTTGAAAGTAAGATCGGAGCTCCATAACTCCTCTTTCGGGTTTGGTGTAAAAACCTATTCCTACATTGGGGAACTAGGTGGTCTAGTTAAACTAAGCTAAGAATAAAATAAAGACAAAAATAAATAAATAACAGGCTTGGCACTCTTGGTATTGGAAACAGAGAGGGTAGTACCCAAGTACAACACAGCAGTTATATGGAATATCCAAGCAGCAGCACCTTGCCACCTCTAGAGTTTATTTTATGGTAGTTGGGAGTAGCAACTGCTCCCAAATACAGGACCGTATACTCTTACTAGTTACCAAGTGTATAGAAAAAGCCTGTAGTGGGTAACTGGGTGGTTATCCAGCTTAGTGCACAGGGGCTACTGCACATTATACAGGTTACCACAGTTTATCTTCCCATAGGGGATGCCACAAATGTCCACTTACAAAGAGCTTAACATGCTAACCTAGTAACCAACACAACACATTACACTCCAACCTACAGTATACAGTAGTGTAAGTAATATTTGTGGACTATAATGCATTTTTTATTTGAAATTAAAATCATTGGAGTGCATACGTAATGTAATACCGGTATGTATTTTCTATTATATTAAATATTGATGATGGTGTTGTAGGAAACCATGGAGAGAGTAGAGACTTGTGTTGATCCTTTATCAAAGTGTGACTAATGTTTCAGGCGTGTGTTTGCCAGACTCGATACTGTCGATACATACTGCTACAGCTCAATACCCCATTTTATTTTATTTCTTCAGGGATGTCAAGAAAATTAAAAATAAGAATAACTTTTTCATGGAAAATATAGTAACCTTTGCATGTGAATGTCGCCAATGATAAACGGTGGAGGAAGTTGCTTGATATAAGCTTGTGATATACCTGTACAGTATTTCCAAAACCCATGAATAGGGTAGGAGGGGTATTGAGTGACAAATTATTTGTTTACAGTGGGGCCGCGGGGGTAGCGAATGTATTAGACTGACAAAATGACCGCTATCCGCGAAATCGCTCTCCGCTGGGTCAAACTTTTTACCTAAATAAATCTAATCAGTCTAAGACTTTTTTCAAAAGTTCCCCTTTTTTCCTTTCTAAACCACATTTATCAAGTAAAATTGCAATATCAATAAAATAATCTTCAATTAGGCATGCAAGGTGGATATAAAAACTTACTTTATATTAATTTTAAGTGTTGTTTATTGAAGTTGGAAGCGTATGTACCGGTACGCTTCAGGTCGACCTATCGCTTCTAGGCCTTGCCCGCATAAATATATTCTCTTGCCTGTTTCACTCGTTTCACACCTACTTTTCCTGACCGTTTCTTTCCACCCCCACCACCATCTTCCCCACCGCTGGGACCTGTGCCAGAAGTAGAGGCCACACAAAAGTACAGTAATAATGGAAGGTATAAGTGGCGTCCTGCGAGGCTGCCACAAGTGACGGTCGGAATCCTAGAAGATTCGCCACCAGGACGATTTGCTCAATGTTCAATTCGCCCTACTGGCTGGATACGAGATTATTGGAGGTTTTTATATAAATATATGTTGTTCCAATGATACCTAAAGACCTGTCTGATAACCTTATGCTGGGGTCACACATTCACGTATATCGCTCCCGTATGCTCCCGTCAGGCGTGATCGCCAATTTTGTGTTATGACGGGCGTAGTCCGGCCGTGTACGCCCGTATAGACTACGACTATTGCACTTCCCGAATACGTACCGTAACGGGGCCAGTGTTACGTCAGATGTAATGTAGTCGTATGGAGCTACGTACGTGCTTGCGACTTGCGTAAGCATGTCCCCGTTAGTCCGCCTGGGCTGCCCGATTTGCGGGAACACAGGCCACGCCCATGGCCACGCCCCCACAAGACCTATGTAGCTGAGGCCGTAGTCTTGTGAGTTTGTAGGTATTACGTGGACCGTGTCCGGACAATCGTAGGCACACCCCGTCTGTCCAAACACAGACAAAGACAGTCTTTGTCAACCACGTAGGTCTGGGATGGAATCTGGGAACTACAAAAGGGCAGGAATGGCCACACCATTCCCATTCCCAGTCCTTCATCGGCACCATGAACAACATCGCGGAATTCATCCTGGAGGAGTTCAATTTTGTGAACTCCCTTTATAGAGGAAAGACCATTCATCCTTGTAACCTTTAACCGGCTGAGTGCCAGCCAATGTTGACGGTGTGCTTCTGCCAGTGCCAGAGTTTTTTTTTTTTTTTTTTGGCTAAATCTATCAAGTTGGGAGAGAAAGCAAGGATAATAGTAAAAAAAACACTCCCCTTCTCCATTTTCGCCAGAAATCAGGTCCCCGATGGTCCCCTGAAAGTAGCTGAAAGACACTATAGACTACAGAGACTTTTATGGTATCGGAATGTATGGGTGGGAGGGTGGTTTTCGGGTTGGTTGGGGGAAGGTAGAAGGGTAATTGACTTGTGTTACACATATGAAGCCGATTGGTGAGGTAGTTTCGCCATCACGGATTTTCCTTTTTTCCTTATCTTCGTACGAATACGCTGGAAGTGGGTGGTGGGAGGCGGTTGGGGGTGTGGTGGGAGGAAGGCAGAAGGGTAAGGGACTTGTCCACACAAATATGGAACCGATTGGTGAGGTAGTTTCGCCGCCACAGATTTTCCTTTTTTTCCTTATCTTCGTACGGATATGCTGGAAGTGGGTGGTTGGAGGTGGTTGGCGGTGTGGTGGGGGGAAGGCAGAAGGGAAAGGGACTTGTCACACAAATATGGAACCGATTGGTGAGGTAGTTTCGCCGCCACAGATTTTCATTTTTTTCCTTATCTTCGTACGGATACGCTGGAAGTGGATGGTTGGAGGTAGTTGGGGGGTGGTGGGGAGAAGGCCAGAAGGGTAAGGGACTTGTCACACAAATATGGACCCGATTGGTGCAGTCGTTTCGCCGCCACAGATTTTCCTTTTTTCCTTCTGACGGGACCGACAGTCAACGAGTGGGTGGGAGGATGGATTTGGGATTTTTGTGGTGGGTAGCCTAAAGGGTAAGGTACATGTGGTAAAAATATGAAAGCCATAGGTGCAGTCGTTTCGCTTCTACGATTTGTTTTCGGCAGGGTGCAGAGGGTGGCAGGGTTGGCTTGTTGGTTGCTGCTCCGGTGTGGTGAGAGGTGTGACTGGAGTGTCCCCCGTTGTTCCCCCGCTGGGCCCGTTGTCCCCCGTGACCCCACCGTACAACGGTGCCGCGTCTTCCCGCCAACCCGCAGTGCGGCGGTTCTGCCAGATGCGCCCGGACTTACTTTCACTTTCCCGTTTTACGTGAACATTGTACGATTGGCGGGAGAAACTACGTTTTACCTGTCTAGCTGCTACGTTTTACGGGGCTGCACCCGTAGACGTAGCAGCTAGCAATGTAAATCGTATGCTTTCCCGACTTTTGACATACGTGAGCGCGAGCCCCGTATCTGATTCGAAATCCAAAACATACCGGGCGACCTTGGCCGCACCAACCACCTCCAAGACCAGCGATGCTACGCCCGCCATGCGTACCAACCCCCACGACTAGACACAATTTCATTTACGTTTTGCGTACTAAGCCCTTACGTTTTACGTATTCGGTTGCCAACTACCAATAAACCTTCGTACGGGAGCATACGGGAGCATATACGTGAATGTGTGACCCCAGCATTTCACAACGACAACTCAAGCTTGCAGGTATCCCACTATGCGACATTTCGATGGCGAATGCCGTGCGACCGTGTTTTTTTTTTTCTATGTCACAAAATTCGCGGCGAATAGGGTTTTTTCAGAAGCGAATGAAAGCGAAAAAGGTGAATTGTTGGACGATGTAATGAGATAAAACCGCGGAGGATGTGCAACTTATGGCGAATATGGCGAATGCCATGTGTGTGTGTTGTAGTGTGTGTGTGTGTTTGTGTGTGTGAAAAGGCGGAATAATGTGGAAATGCTGGACATTCTGTGTGTGGGTGTGTGGTGTGTTGTAGAGTGTGTGGTGTTGCAACTGTGCATGGTATGTGGTGCTGTTAGTGATGTGTGTGTGTTGTGTTTGAAAAAGGCCGAAATGTGTGAAAAGCTGGACATTGTGTGTGTGTATTTTGACTCACCTAATTGTACTCACCGATTGTAGTATACAGATTTGGAGCCTAAGCGCGTGTTTTCCTGTCTCTCCATCTTCTACATTTATTATATTACGATTTATTATAATATCCAATTTTGCTCTTTAAAAGTTTTGGATATTTCTTGCGTTCCCACCACCACCTCCCCATCTCAACTTATTCCAGGACACCTCAATGCTTCTCTATCGGGAAGCTTAACTTTGTTACATCAGTCCTACTTACATATTAATAAAACTTTTAATAAACTTAACTTTGCCTTCTTCTTTACTTTTCCCCACCTTGTTCCTTTTCCTCAAACTTACAATCATGAACCCCTGGTTCTCTTTCTTCCCTCGTCCCTCAACCAACCGACAAGATCATCCCTTGGGTCGATCTCTTCTCAATCAACCTTTTCAACATCACACACAACAAATCAATGATCATAGTGCACACCCTCTCTCTTCTCTCCTCTCCCCTCAGCGGAGGAAGTGTGTGGCAGCTGTTAGGCCCTCTCTCTCCAATCGGTCCCTCAGTCCTCATAAGGCATGTCTTCTAAGGCTAGCTATCATCTTAGAGTGGCAAACTCCATCTGAACTCTTTTCCAGTTTTGGGTATTATGTTTTTATTAAATGTATGGAGACCACACCGCATGCTGCATACTCCAGTCCCTTGGTCCGTATTATTGTCTCCCTAATATTTGTTTGCTAACAATCCTCTTCATCACTAAAATAATTCAGAGCTAATTCTCATGTTAGTCAACACTGCATAGGTTTTCAACCTCAGTTATTTTTATTTATATGCTGTTCAGGTGAACAAGCTGTCTGCCACAACTACCCCTAGGTCTTTTCCTTT